>OY978527.1:60989900-62189900 GCA_963854835.1 Megamerina dolium | reverse complement strand
AGCATTATCAACTACATCGGGTTGAGGACGTCGTGGTGAGCTGTTCAAGCGATCAGTAATATGTTGTTGCGTAGTGTTTTGCTGACGCGAGAAGGTGTTTTCTTGATTCTGTAAATGTTTCTCGGTCTTTTGCTGGGTATTGATATGACTTTGATTAGTCGATGTTGTATTATGATGACGAACCGTCTCCGATGGCTGACGCGTCTCCTCAGTTTCATAACGTTTATTCTTAACAATAGTACCGTCCGGTAAACGTTTTACGGTGGTGATCATTTTAACATTCGGCTTTGGATATTCCACCGTATTGGATATGATCTCACCTGGTTGCGCCATTAGATGTTGTACATGCTGCTGATATTCCGGTGAAGCTTTATCCACATCTATATAGCGTTTATTCTCTTCGTGCAAACGTTGAGTTTCAACATTAGTACTATTAGTCGTCTCCTGACGGCTACGATTAAATTCCTCTGTGCTGTAATGCTGTTGTTGCTGATGTTGCTGTTGAATTTGCTGTTGATGATGCTGTTGTTGACGCAATTGCTCTTGTTGGTGCAACTGCTCCTGATGTTGCCTATGAATTTGATTATTGTGACTTGCCGTGTTATCCATTATGTGTCTATTATGTATAGGCTCTCCAATAGGTTGACCATCAAATCCAGTAGTAGCTGATGATGATGTCACTTGAGATGTTGATGACGAAGTGGTCGAACTCATTTTCATTTCAGTGCGGCCAGAATTCTCATCACCAATAACAACTTTCTCTTGCAAATTAGTATTGGAACTTTCTGAAGCC
Source organism: Megamerina dolium (assembly GCA_963854835.1). Classification (NCBI taxonomy): domain Eukaryota; kingdom Metazoa; phylum Arthropoda; class Insecta; order Diptera; family Megamerinidae; genus Megamerina; species Megamerina dolium. The sequence goes on along the minus strand of OY978527.1, from coordinate 62,189,107 downwards.
TTCTTTACAAAGTTCTTATCATCACCTTGATGGGATGCACTTGAGCGTTGTTCATTTAGACCCTTAAACTCAGCAGTACCGCCATTAATTTTTTCTACTCCTGTAAAATAATTTGCATATGAATGGCTAATAATGTATTGTGTATATGTATTGCGTATGTGTGGATGTAAATATATGTGTGTGTGTGAATGTATGTGTATGTTGGTCGAAATTTTTGGAGAAATGCCTTCTTGAAAGACATTGATATTGCTTTTCAGTGAAATTATTTAATAAAATGTTTCTTCAGCACTCAGAATATTTAAGTTATCGAAGTTTATCGAAGTATTTTTCGCATACCTTTATATGCGAATCTTATGGAATTTTTATTGGATCTCATTAAATGGAAAAAATTCTAGCAAAATTAAAATTTAAAGCATTTAGATGAGAAAAATGTGTTATTGATTTTCAGACTCCTTCAGGTAAAGTAATTAAAAAAGATCTACTCAAAAATTGTTGTAACGATTGCTTTAAGAGGATTTTTACAAATATTGTAAAATGATTTCAAAACAGGTGTTATAATCAGTACTATCTAGAAATAAAAAACTTACCATCTGTCTTAGCTACAGTCTCCGAACGATAGGCGCTACCATCTGGACTAACTTCGGATGAGGTTTGAACATCCCAACCAGTTGTATTTGGATGATTCAACGTGGTCGAACGAAATTTCATATCATGCGGTGGACTGATGGAATCACGAATCTCCTTCGATTTCAAATGTTGAAAACTTTGATCAACCAAAGAATCACCATGGCTTGGTGTTAATGGATCTTTAGCAAAATTACCAGTCGACATGATTTCGTTTTGATGATACAAATCCTTTAGACGTGCTTCTCGCAATTTAAATATACGTGATCGAATTTCTCTCTTTCGACTAACGTCTTCGGATTGCTGCCACTATAAATTAGTAAAATTGAATAAATCAATAAATCATAATTGCAATATTCATCTCATTTGATTTGGTGTTCATGAAACTGATTAACTCTTATTGTCATGTGCATTATACCTACATTATATTTATTCATTTTATTGCTTACAAAGTTGACTCAACTGAATGAGCAAGCAATTAATAGCAATAACAATCAATAATATATACAAAAAATCAGACATGAAGTTGTAAATTCAAAATAATAAGAACCCACGCATGCATCAGTATTGAGTGTATATATGTTTATACGTACATATGCATTTTAATATACAATATATGTATATATATACATATGTATGTATACATTACCTTATTTGGTAGATGTTGGCAGCCAATATATTATATTTGTAAGTACATTTATATTTAGTTGCTGTTGCAACATTTTAACATCATAATAACAAGCGTTGGCAATACGAGTACGAGTCAATGTCATACTTATACGCCGTCTTACAGCCTATGTTGAGCTTTAACACTAGTAAGCAATGATGAGCATCAATAAAATTCATATTTCAATCAAATATAATGTAATCAGTGTTGACAATGAAATTTTTACATATAAATATGCATGTTTATATATTTCAAAAATAGCATTGAATCGAATGTTATGTAAATACTTATTTATCTATGAATGATTGCTTATACAAATATACTTAAAATTATATACATGTACTTAGAAAGCTTTCAATCTGTATTTAATGACTGCTATAAAGTTCTTAAGAGTTTATTTTAGACATAAGACTAATACAAGCGGTAGAATTATTGAGACAACACTAGACCAAAATGTAAACATGGTAAAGGATTTTTTGCACTTTTTAATAATAATAAGCAATTTTTATGAAAACGCTTCTAAAAGAGCGTTTTCTTTGTAACAAGAAAGCTTACTGTTACAACACTTTTGAACTTTTGAATTTGATAATAAAATTATGAAAATAATGACAAATATTGCATAATTCTTTAACACTGTGCAGCCCTACACCCACAGGTTCTTCGAAGCTTATTAATACCAACTGTATATATTATATAAATGCGCCAGCGAAAATCATACTGACAATTTGGTATAAAATATAACATAACTTGAGATCCATTATATAGAGATAACTGTAGTTGAAATCTGAAATAATTCGCCAATTCGGGCACATTTTTAATTTGAGATTTTGTATTGTATTTTTCCAGTAACATTCTGGTAAATATAAATTAGGGTTTTGCGATAAATCACTTCATTATAAAATTTGATTATATTAATTAATTATTCGATTTGATTGAAACAATAACTTTAATATTGAAAAAATGTTTCTCTCAAACGATACCGAACTATCGACAATCAATTGGCAATTGGTCACAAGAGCTCTGCCGTTCGGAACCGGCTAATATAAGTACGTCCCATCTAATACTGTTCAAAATACTATATAACATGTACAACAACAACATTGGCATAAAATCTCAAATCTGCGAATATAAGCGTGCGTTTGAACTATGGTATTATACTCGTATTATAGAAGAAAATATGAAAAAAGAAATCACAATTAAAATTGAAAATTTTTTTGATTAATCAAATTTAATTCGATTTTGATTAATACAAATTTTGATTAATCAAATAGTTGATTAATCAGAATTTAAATTATTCGAATAATTGATTAATCATATTTTTTAGTAATCAGATGGCACCACTACTGCAAGATTGAACTGACCAATTAATTGAACTAGGTTGGTTTTTTTTTATTATAATTTGGTATATAAAATCATCCGAAATTGCAAATATAATTTATTCTTTATTGAAATATGAAAATATGAGAAATCATCAACAATTGCTACAAATTTTAATTGAGCTCAACTGTAACTAACGGAGACGATTTTTTTCCAATTTAATAAATAAATTTCAAATTCGTGAAAAAGAAATTTTTATATTTCTCGGAAACCGAATACTTTTCGAAAGGGAACCTTAATTAAGTTATATAAAATATTGCTCGTATTAATTAGAAATTGATTAAAATTGTATAATAAACAAACTTGCTTATATTAATTAACCCGAGACAGCGACTTACAATAGTTTTCCCTTTCAAAAATTTTGCTCTTATTCATATGTTGATAACAATATAGAAGAAGAGACCTTTCAGGTCGCAATTTTTGACTTTTATGTCATCCACTTTTCAAAAACAAAAATAAGAAAAAATGAGATAACAATATACTTGATGTAATATTTATAAGTAAATATATTTCTATGCGAAAATAATCAAGACTCTCACTTAATGTGTAAATTAAATTTGAATGTACATACATATCATATTTTTGTTGTTCTTGTTGTTGTTTATTATTCCCATTACTAAAAGTTATGCTTGTTTGAGATTTTTATTATTATTACTAATCAAAATCAATTAGGTAACGAACATTGTGTTGAACAAATGATATCACCTTTACGTGAAAATACTGACATCAATATTAATACATATAGTAAATATGTACATATGTATTGTGTACATATAAAATAACATCAATGAGAACATATTAAAATGCAAATTTGCAAAAACGCACAAACGCACACATAGTGTACATTCATGTTGTGTACAAGTTCAACTGGTAAAAATTATGCATGGACCTCTCTGCACACACGAGTATGTATAAATTAAACGTATACTAAAAGACACATGCATAGAAGTTTGTCGGGAAGTATTTTAGATTTTTTCATTTCATTTCTGCTATTGCAAAAAATTGAAATTTAATTATTAACTTTAATTTCTTGTATCTACACACAGAAAACAACAAATAACTCTAATTTAAAGTTATTGTTATTTAGTGTTTTTTTTTTTTAATATATTCTGTGAACGAAACAGCAGAGTATGACGTAATTTCTAAAATTGTCTCTTATGGCAGCAATCATTGCAATAACAACAAATAGTAAACAATTAATAAAGCCAACCGCAAACACGTAAACACGTTCATATATACATATGTACTATGTATGTAGCTACCAGTAAGAATTGAGAGATGAGGAGTTTCAGAGATTGAAATCACAAAACAACAGCAACAAAATAAATGACAACCTGAGCTCTCAGTCTGATGAATTAATTCGATCTTGTTTTGATTCTACAATATGAATAATATTTCTTCTATGTCTGTAATTGCGGGTGTTTTTTTTTTTTTGTTTTTACATTTTTCGTTTTCGTTTTTTGTAGTCTTAATGATGAATTACCTCAGCAATAGGTTTCATGTCATTTCGAGGTCAGCTTTTAATTTCGGCATCAACAGAAGTAGATGCATATTTAGTTACTTGTGTGTTTCTTTCTGTTCGTATATAATTCTAAATAATTTAGTTTTTGTTTTTTTTTCCCCCCATTCAAATTATAGAAAATTGAAGACAGAAATTATATAAAAAAAAAATGCCACCTGTTAAAAACAGAGCAACTGAACAACACTATTATGATAATATAGAGCTCAGCTTTGATCACGTCACCATTTGCTCGGTAAAATGACATTGACTTGATTCATTAAAAATGAAAAAAATAAGTAAATTGTTTTTTTTGTAAATTATTTTGCTTTTGCTCGGCGTTATTATTATTATTAATAATTGCACATATTGAAATATGTAGGTATTAATAATCAAATAATAACAAAGAACATCAATATTAACAAAAAACAAACACTTAAAATGACCTAATGCGGAAAATGTAATTACTGCATGTACATACTACAATATTGAAATATTTAATCGATCGTTGATAATAATGGCAGTATGTAGTTGTTACCTACATATTTACATACATAAAATATACCTACACAAATATCGGTACAAAGAGGAGAATATGTCTCCAAGCAAACATAATAATGTGTTGCTCTCACATAAACATGTTCCAACGCATGTTGATCGGTCCAAAGTGTATTGACAGAATATTTTATGGACTCTTAATTAAAGTATAATACTACATCATCAATATAATGAATCATCGCGGTATTCAAGTGATGAGTACTAATAAGTTGTTGCTTCAAATATGGAATGGGTCTATAGTACTTGCTATTGTACCAATATGTATTAAAATGACAGTATTTCTATACTGTAAATCTTATGTATGATGATAGGAAATTTCAATTGATAATAATTCTGAGCACTTTCTCTTAAGTGCGCGGACTACTTCGAAAAGTTATGAACCCATGTTTGTGGCTTTTTAAAAAGAAGTTTGGAAAATACATAGAATGAAATTGAGAACAATAATATAAACAAGTTAGACAGACAGACATCCATCAAGTGCTCATTCTGAGCACTTTCTCTTAAGTGCGCGGACTACTTCGAAAAGTTATGAACCCATGTTTGTGGCTTTTTAAAAAGAAGTTTGGAAAATACATAGAATGAAATTGAGAACAATAATATAAACAAGTTAGACAGACAGACATCGACCTCATATGCAATTGTGAATGAAAAATGGGAAATATGTATGAGGGATAAATTTAATGTTCAAGAAACAAAAATGGCAAAATTACTCCGATTAATAGAAAAATCAAAATATACAAAAGACATTTCTTAACATTCAACCAAGCTAAGGGCTCCGAAGCTGAGTCCATTTTTAAAGCTCCACGTTCAATTTGGCGCGGTTTGGCGCGAGATTCTCTTCCAGTTCTAATGTGCCATTTAAATTTGCACAAAATTTGTTATCGAGCTCTATCTGTTTTACTGTCAGAAAAATTGTTAATTGCTGCCGGCCGGTAGACACCGTTTGAATTAATAAATCATTCTTTTTCTTTTAAATTTGTCTCAAACGAGATTTGAACTATCCAGCCTACGACTTATGAATAGAAAGCCAACCCACTAGCCAGCTGAACTAAGACACCCACATGAAATTATACGAAATTATAATATAAAATCTTAAATTAGTTATAGAACTTGTCATTAATTCATATTTTTAATGTTAACATTTAATATTTTTTTCTTCTATTTTTTTCAGAGAAATTACTGCAGTTGGGTTTTATGTCCAATCACTTAGATTTTGTTAAACATTTAAAAATGATTGGCATGAGTCGGAACTGATACGTTGAGAGACGATCAGCTGAGCACTCGAATGGTATAAGATTCATTTAGTTTTACTTATATCAGCTAGAAGACTCACAGAGACGAGTCCGGGCGGTACTTACCAACACACCAACACTTGCAAGTTTAATGAGAAAATATACCAAATCGACTTGGGAAACATAAATAATGACATCTTTTTAAATAACCTAAAAAAAAAGTATCGCATAATAACCGAACTGATGGAAATTTCCTGCCCCAAAAATTTGCTCAATATGAAAAAGGTAATTTTAGAGCCATAATGGAAGTAATAGCTGACTATTGTATTGTTGGGATATATACTATGCGAGAAGAATAATATTTAAGGAACTGAAACTCGTTGGTTTTTTTCGTGGTAAGTTTTCAATGCCTGAAGAATTGCAAAATCACTTGCCAACAGGTGGGTGGATTTCTTGCTAAAACATAGCTGCGATTTGTAAAAAATTCAAAAGCGACTTTCAAACACCCACATTTTTTCAAAGCAAGGCGAATTGCAAACTGTTGTGTGATAACCTTAGAAATAACAATAAGATATTGTTAAGCTAGCGGGGGCTTAAATATGCAAACTAACAGTTATAGTGCGAATATTTTTTTTAATGTAATTTTGATTTATAGAATTACTAAATAGTGTTTCACACCTAACAATGTCGACGTCGATGATATAATCTCATAAACTTTATAGCATGTTATGCACATATGCATATATTTTTAGATATATTTCTAATTGGTATTCGAAAAAAAAACCGTTTCTAATTTGCACTTAATAAATATTCTAATTTCATGGTTAATTTGAATTTTGATTTTTGTACCTCACCCGCTAAAAAGCATATATCGAAATTTCATGTTTAAACATATTTCGATTAGTCGTATTCTATGTATGTACAAAAAAATGTCAGATCGAATAACTAACATTTTAATGTAATGTGCATATACCATATACCAAATGTTAAAATTGTTGTTTATTAAGGATTGTGGGATAGAAAACAGGAATTCCAACTCAGTGTTGGAAATTTTTGAAAAATATTACTTTCTAAAGTATACTGAGGTCGAATCCATGTCAGCGACGCAATATTTTTTAAATAAATTTAGACCTAGGCAAAATTGTAATTATATAATCAACGATTTTGATATGTTCCTCTATTAAGTATTCTGTATTATGTTAATACTTGTTAAACTTTTGTTAAAATATCATAGTAACTATAATTATTCTCCCATTATGTGTGTGAAGCTTAATAATAAACACGTTACTAACCTTTTAACAACAAAAAAGAACAGGAAAATTATGAATTTGAAATTGACTCTCACTCACAATAGATCTTCGCGCAAAACGTTATCTATAGTATATTTTGTGTGTATATGTATTGAATTGCCGGTTAAAATAAAGCTTTACTTCTTTCACAACACTTCACTTGTCGCACAGATACTCTCGATACTCGATAAAATAGTCAACAGTCACTGAAGATGTAGAAAAAAATGGCACAAATACACTAGCAAACACGCAAATATTGAATTTTCTCTACTTTTTTTGTGTTTCTTAATTTATTCTATTACTTTGTTTTTGTTTATTAATATTTTTTTTTTTTTTTGTTTCGTTAATTATTGCACAATTATTTTTCAAAAAAAATGATGAAGTAAACCTTTCTGGAAGATTGATTGGTCGATGTAATGTTGGAATTTTTTAGAAACCAGCGAAAAACGTACGTTTCGATCGAGCACCAAAGTGAGACTGAAGTTAGAAAGAAATCAGGTTCAATGAAATGGTATGTGCTGCGATCAAGACGGTGATGATGACGACGACGACTACTACGATAACGACGACGACAACGGCGACATACATAAAAACAAACAAGCAAAACGGTCGATTTTTTTTTATTATTTTGTTAACTACTTAAATATACATGTACCTATATTAACGATCATACAGCAGCAGCAAAGTTGGCAACTACGTTGCTGCCGTCGCATCGCATCGGTAATCAAAGTTGATGTGACCGAATACGTATGAGCAAGCCAGCCACCAACGAAATAGCGACAGCGACGGACAGCGACGACATCAAAATAACAAACTTGTTATTCAAAAAAAGGTAGTATTAGTTATTTCCACCAACATTTAGCCCACAATCAATGGTAGCAGCAAATGAATCGACCGACGGACGCGTCGTGGACGAACGAAACCGAAATGGGCAAAGACGATGACGAGTACAATAAACAGTAAAAACAAAAACACAAAAAAAAACAACAACAAAACTAACAACTACAATAAGAACAAATTAAATAGAAAAAAAAAACTTTTAAAAGCCGAGGCGTTTTAGACGATTCCAACTCAAGTCTGTGTAGATGTCTGAGAATAGAAACATTCATATATAATAGAGGGTGTTAATTTGTTCCTAAAACGTCGTAGTTTTGAATTGATTGTTCAAATCAACTAAGTTTTGAAAGAGAGCGACAAAATACCTAGCCTTAACCTCAACCACAAACACAATCCACAAATTCATAGTCTCCCAACCCAAAGTATTCCCAATATTATTTTAAGATAGTTGGATTTAAACAATTTCAACAATGTATATATCAAAAACCGTTGTTAAAATGTGGATTCGGCGCCAGAATAAAAAACACGTAGCTGTTGTTGAATCTATTACAGGATGTGATCAAATAAGATTTTCTGGTTAAAGATTTTCATTGCTTTTTTTTTATTAAATAGTTTTTTAGAATACAATTCGAAACATTTGAGCACCGAGAATAGCCCAAACAGTTTACATGCCGAACTTCTATACACTTTTTCGACAACTGCTGGTTTGAACATCGCTGGACTTGATCAATTCCAAGAAAAAGAAAAGCATACAAAAACCACAAAACTAGCAACTACAACAACAATAAATCAAGTAGAAAAATATTCTTAAAAGACTAGGAATTTTAGACGATTTAAAACGAGTGGTAAAAGTGTGACTCAATCTACGGGTCCATTTTCGGCCAGTGTTGGTTTAAACAGCTAATAATGCATACCTAATGTACAAATCGATATACTGTGAGCACCTGTTCATCGTATATAATATTCGAATTCGACCGGTCAATTATCCGCCGAGATGTCGATCATAATATACGCGAATGAAAATTTGAGGTTTTCGGACAGAACTACGATTTAAGAAGCAAAAAATTGCACAATTTGGAAGCATCAATATTTTCATGATGATATCACAAATCTTATAGACCCAATCTAAAAAAACACCTTCTTCTATAAGCAGGGGCCAATATCTGCACTAGCAATATCTGAGTTCTGCTTTAAATTTATCGACGAGCTTAGCAAAGCAAAACACATCTGATTTTCTTATTGTATAGGTATATAAATACGTATTACTGATTTAAATTAACATTAATTTTAAAATTATGACTTGTATATACCTACTACAATATATTCTATAAGATATCACCTATACATAGGTACAAGAGTACAATATAAAATAAAATTTGCAAACTACACTTTCAGCTGATATTGTATGATATTTGTTTAGTAGATAATCATTTAGTAACCAATACTTGAAATTTAACTCATTGCGTATTGGTAGAAGTTGCGCCGGTAGTGATCGTTTTGTTTTTTTTTTTCAACATTTTAGCTAATTAACATTTAATATATTCAAATATTGTACCTATTTATATCATTTTCAAACACTTTAATTAAGCTTGAATGTGAAAGTAGAGGCACAGGCACATATGTATGTACATGTATGTACCTATATACGTTAAATACTATAATTTATAGCTATTAATGTTAAATCAATATAAGTACCTGTATAATCGTATAAAAGTTTATATTGAAAATAATTCAAAAGAAGTTTATGTACGAGTAGTTAATATAAAATTGCATTATCATCAACAACGATTAGGTATACTTACCAAACCGTCGTACAAAAAGAGAAGGCAATAACATTCCAATCATTACTACTTAGATAATCTTATCAGATAACAATGTTGTGGGTCGAGCTTTTCTTCCACTATTGTTATAGATACATAAATATTTGTATATATTTACCTAACTAAGTATCTACAATATGAATCTACAATTAAATTATTTTATTGTAATAAGAATAATAGTTTCCATGCATACTTCCCCTCACTTTATTAAGACCACAGATTTGAATTTTATTTTTGTGCTCCATTTCATCATCTTAATGTAGAAAAACATTTTCTTATTGCTTAAACCTGTGTGTTATTTTATAAAAAATAAAGACAACTGATCAAAAAAGAATCACGTTCTTATGCTGTTATGGAAAAAAGAGATCTACTTTACTTCGATACATTCAAAAATGACTGTTTTTTAAGATTCACTGCATAAAGTCTGCAATGAAGAAGTTAAAATTATATAGCTTCTTCTGAATTTTTTTTTATTTATAATTTTTATTAAATTAGAATGAAGTCTATAATAAAGGCCTCTCCAAATTTTAGATGTTAGAGTTGTTTGCCATTTTGAAGTTGAGCCCAAGTTGAAGTTTGAATAGAAGCTATGTAGGGAGTGAAAATCGTTGAATATCTCTACGATGTTCCAACTTTTAACAATATTGGCAATATTGTCATGTCTGAAATTAATAGAATCGCTGGCAATGAATTGTAATATTGTAGAAAGCACTTTTTAGGATGAACGTATAGGAAACTTCTGTAATTTTCATATTTTTTTAAACACCAATGCAATAGTTTTCAAATAAGAAATAGTCCCCTATTTGTGTTGTAATGAAAATAATTATCAACTCCATCAGAGCCATCAAGTTAAAATTTGTTGTCTTCCAAAGAAAACTTTATTACTGTTTTCGGCCGTTGTCAATTTCAAATTTATTTTATCCTGAAAAAAAAAAATACCAACAGCTTCACAAAACGTTGGCCAGATTCACTTTGAGGAACTAAAATGTTGTCAACGTTTTTCTAAATTTACCTTCGTCTTTTGAAATTGAATTGAACCGGAAAAATAGATTTAAAGAGAAATCAAAATAAAAAATGTGAGACAAGGGTATGAGACATATATCTTTCCTTTTCTTGCACATGTAGTTCAATATATTTTCCTTTGCGATGATCAGCTGATTTAGAAGGCTACATTTTCGTTCTACCAATTAGTGTGGGGTCAACCAATTTTTAATTTTTCAACATTAAAATTACATTACCTTGTTAAAATAATATAAATTGGAAAGAGGGCAAGAAAAATGCTACATTTTCCATGAGAAGAGATATTACCAATATTGTTCTGTATGTTTTAATTAAATGATTCCGAAAGGAGTAGCTCTTGAAACATTATTTGTTCTGAGCTTTGTCGCAGACTTTTTGCATGGCATTTACTACCGTTAGCAACAAAATTTATTGTATATATTTATACTTGTATTTAGTTAATCGAATTCATTTCACACCCACTCTGAAATCTTCTTTGAATATTTGAGTAATATTTAATAAGAATGTTCCCTGAAAATAAATGAATTCACTGTCGCGGTTTTAAAGAACATCTATTCATCCACTGACATTAGAATATATAATAAATGTAATGAGGTCTATTGGCATTCAATTTGAATAAGATATGAAAAACTGGCATCACGATCTGCTTATATCTTTTTTGCCAATAGTCATTCAACCATATATAAATTAATTACAAGATTCATTCAATAAATGGCACTAAAACCAATTGCATTCTATAGAATAAGTTCAAACGATCTAACATTACTAATTGATGTATTAATCAATGTATTGTTGTATTATAGTAGGTGGCAGTGATGATGATGATGACGTTGACCACTGACTAGTCAGCAAGTTTAATATGGATTTCAAAAAAAAAAAAAATGAAAATAGAAAAAATAAAGCACAACACCAAAAACTGCTTTTACACGAAATGAAAATTCCAAATAAATATAACGAGTAAAAGAACGAAGAAAAAACAAATAGAAATTTGAAAAATGATTATATTGTATTCGAGAGCACTCCATAAACAGTTGACAGAGGACACCCACATATGCAGTGACATATGTAGGTTTCTATGTGGACACATACGTATGTACATATGGACATATATACTTATAATATTTATTTGTATATCAGACAACATCATTGCGAATCAATGCGAAAAAATCAGTATGGAACACGTAATTGTGTTCATTTGAAATTTAAGTTAACCATCCAGGTCAATTGGAATATTTAATTGTAAAAACAAAAAAAAAAAACAAACACAAATCACATTATTGTGTATCGCCAATAGCTAATAATTCGATAGCGGTGCTCAACCGCCGGTATGGTGAGCCCACTTCAAAGTGAGATCAAAACAAAAATAAACATTCAACTTCAAATCTATAGTCCACGATCATATATGTGTGTGTGTGTGTGTGTGTACATAGACACTACCACAAAGAATCGCTCACGTCTGACAACTGGTAAAATTAGTTTCGTATGTATCGTATGTATTATATTTAATCAACCAGCACTGTTTGCCGGTGATGCCGGTTAACCAATGCAAGCACAAGCACATGCGCACCATAAACAAGTAGACCGACATTATAGACATCATCACATCAATACATCGGTGACGACGATAATCGTACGTACATACAAACATAATACCACCGCGCAACACCGTCACCATCTTCTCCATATTTGTATGTACTAGGTACTCTGTTTCCATTGAAGCATACTATAAGGTACCTACAATATGTAAATACTAATAGGCTGATAGTATGATTACAATATATTTGTTGTTATTGTTGTAATTACAATATTCAGAACGTCGTCTATGTATTTAGATAAGTAAATTACTCTATAATATATTTAGCCTTTTCTTTTTTTTAGTTTTATTTGGTTTTCATTTTACTAATTCAACACGATCGATGATATTATTACCTACACATAAGTTTACATAGTGTAAAAACGCTTACGCTTATATTTTTCCAGAACAATATAGACATCATTGCAGTACTACATATAAGACATTTCAAGACGCCCACCCAGTTTTTGTCAAATGCAATTGAACCTGATCATGTGTGAGTTGTTATACCCTACATTCAATTTTATACCAATTCTGTGCTTCCGTTTCTGATATCCACAAGGTGTAAACGTGTCCACTAATGAAAATGTCATTTGGAAAAAGTGGACTTAATCCATAATCACTCTTTTCAAAATGGAACTATACTTCCTTCAAAATTATTTGAAATATTTTGTGATAATTATCAATAATTATCAGGTAAGCAAATGCAACTATTTAAAATGTGAAAAGTGACAGATTTATTATTTATTATTATTATTTTTTGATCCCCTCTACCTGTTATTGCTAAAAATAAGCAGCTTCGTCGATTTAGCCATGTCTGTCTATATTTCTTCATTCAAAAAAGTCGTATTAAAATAATAAAGGTGAATTGAGGTAAATTTTCTTTGCAATTTTGCATATTTTGTGGTTGTTGTTTATGGTTTTTTTCGTGACAGGTTCGTTCGTTCGAAGCTATCAAGTTGAAACTGTATACATATATGGTAATATTATTATTTTGACTAATGAAGCGATGATCTGATATACAATATGTGCTAAAATAGTTGCACACCTAAATTTCCTCACATAATGAAGGTTATCTAAGTGTCGCTAATACCGAAGTTAATTCTCTACTTGTTACTGATTGAAAATGAATTCAAATTGAAATAACAAAATTGAAGAGCACATACGAGACATATGAATATGTCGTCCACTATGATGACGATGTTCTATTTCTTCACATAATGTAAGATATCTAAGTGCGCTAATACCGAAGTTAATTCTTTACTTGTTACTGATTGAAATTGAATTCAAATTGAAATAACAAAATTGAATAGCACATATGAAACAGACGAATATGTCGTCCACTATGATGACGATGTTCTATTGAATTAATTATTTTTATTTACAAAGTTTTATTCATACGATCAATATATTGTAGAGTTTTAAAATAAAGTCTCCACATCTCATATTACTTTGATTATTCATGTGACGACAAATATGTAAATATATTATATATGTACCTAAATGCAATGACTCATACAATACAAATGCATATATGTACATATAACTACAGACGAGTAGTTTAACTGATTCTGACCATAAAATTATTCAATAATGTTTAAACTTCTTCGAAAAATATAACTAATATTACCAGTATATTGCTAAATATTTATAAATAGTATAATTTTTATGATTTAAAATTACTCTGCAACTGTATGATTTTTTCTATTAATCATACGTAGGAATTGTCAGCCGACTCGACGACGACGACGACGACGTTGTCATTTGCGTAGGGGGATGCTTAAAAAGTTTATTATTTTTTTCTTAAAACTTACAATTTTTTTGTTTGTTTGTTAATTTCTTTTCATTTGATCGTTTTGATATACAATTATTTGTTATTGTCTTTTTATTACTATTTAACAATATTAATTTATGGCATGGGGTTAGTGTGATGGCGTATATTTCTGTCTGTCTGTTGAATCAAGTTCAATATATATTTTTTTTTTTTTTAATTTATGATTTAAACAAAACTTTATTAATTGAAAGCCCATTAAATAATTGGTGTACCATACGTTGCATGTATGTATGTATAAAATCCATTCATATAATAATTGCTAAGTTTTAACAAATTTCATATTTCATTTATTATCTCCATCTTCACCACTATTGCGCTTATTAACTTTATTTATATAGAATATACCAATTTAAATTTTCTTCATACATATTCGATTCGATTTTGTTAGATTAAAAGAGCAGTCGTTAATCGACCCGCAGAGACTGTAAATCAAAGCAAGTAAATCACATACATATATTTATAACCAGTTACTTGAAACGCGTTCTTATACATTCATACATACATACATACATACATACTTATCCAATTTAGTGACATCAATATTTTCTGATGTCATTTTTCCGTATTCATTTCATCCATATATACATAAGAATGGATATATTGTATGTATGTATATTGCATGTACACACACGTACACTTTGTTTACAACACAGGTTTTATTTAAATTCAATGATTTTTTTGTAAATTATTATTGCCAATAGCATTTACGAGCATTTTGATATTTCAAAAGGGTGTCTCTCAACCCAAAGACGTTTTAAATGAAATGCACAATTAATCGTGAATAATATATGACTTCACTGCCATTCATTTATGTTACAATGAAAGTATAAAATACTTTTTGAATACTTTACTATTTTGATGGTGGAAAATATTTAATGTTTTGAGGATTTCAAGACATTTTCGAGATCAAAGGAAAACAAAAATAATATTTTTCACATCGAACCGGAGAAATTGTATAGCAAATAAATATTTCTTCTGCTTACCATTTTTCGTAGCAATTCCTCATTTTGAATCGAGCTCAAATCGCATTGCAACTCCATACTGGACAAATCTAAAATTAATAAAATACGTTTAATTGTAATATTTTGTTGTTCTTAATTTTACTATATAAAATAACTCAATTAGAAAGAAAGCAAACGTATAAAAAAATTACCAAAAACTACTTTTTACATAACAAATTGTTTAGAACATTCATTTCGCAAGAGTTCTACCGGCATAGCGGAATAGCTCTATACGGAAAATCATTGTGCTATTGCAAATTAAATGTATGAAGGTCTAAGGAATAAATATTCATATGTGCATGCATACATACTCGTAAATGCAAAATCGCCTTGCTTTTAACCTTCCAACATATTTATATTGGAATATTTTACAATAAAATTGTTTTCATCTGAAAGTGCAATGCAAAACTATTACCTACTATTTATATCTATTTACGCATATATGTACATATGCATGTATGTATGTATATATAAATAAATAAAAGCAATAATAATGAAAAAGTGTATTTTATTAAATTATGAATTAAGTACTTAGTGTATTTTATTAGCTATATATTTAAATATAAATATTGTATAACCAATTGCATATGTATTTATGAATGAATGCTGATGCAATGCATCCATTAGAATCTCCTATAACAAGTGAGTATTAACAATTACATAGTCTTTCTAATACATTATTTTTTTATTAAAAAACTAAATTTAGTTTTATGTAAAAAAAAAACAATTTCATTTTAATATTAATAATCAAGGAAGTGTGTCCATATAGCAATATTTATTACAATTTTGCGTTCTTTATGTTCACGTTAAATTATTATCATTTTTATTATTTTTATGTTGCAATTAAGATGCTGAGCACGTGTTCGTATTTATATACATAGTACGCTATACATATGTACATGAATATGCTTATTGTTGAAAGTGTCAGGCAACAATGTTTGCTGCACTTATTTAAATACATTTAAGTGCAAAGCATGAATTGGATTGAATATACGATTACACATATGTATACAGACATCGTTGTCATTGTTTGTAGAATATTGTAAAACAAAAACAAAAAAAAAAAAAAGATCAACACCAAACAAGTTAAAAACCACAAATGGTTAAATAGGCCGACCCCAAGCACGTATACAACAATGACAATATCAATAGTAATAATAGTAATAATAATAATAATAATAATAATAACAGCAGCAACAACTGTGAGGAACACGATGACGGACAGTACAACTACATCATCACTAAAAGTGTAACTGCGCTCAATGCAATAACACTGTGCAACAAAAGGATGAAACATTGAAACAGTTCTTCTTAGGAACTATAACAATTCATTCCTGATTTGAATTGAAAATGAAAAATGAAAATTGATAGCATTTCAAACTAATTTTCTCTGCAAGGTATATCTAGCGTCTCACTAACTCCTGATTCACGATATTCTCTCATGACAGTTTTGTCTGGTCTTAACATAATCTGAGAATATTTTCTATAATAAATTTTACAAGTCAAAAACTAAAAGTTCATGTGGCATTAACATTATAACTTCCAATCATAATTTGTTGCATAGTGTGATCAATTGCAAAATATGTATGAACAATGTGCAATGCAACAATCAATTCTAAATAAATTGTACATAAATATGTATCTGAGTAAATATTCAAATTTTACAATGGTGTTTCAAGATCATTAAAAGTGGATTTTTGTTTTTTTTTGACATACGAATAAATGGTAATCGTTAAGATAAATTGTGTTAAGTTAATCAAAATGTTCAATTTTTATCAATTTTCTTAAGAATTATTCTTATATTATTCTGCTGCAGCTGCTCTTGACACTGCAATTGAGCTATACAGTACAATCGCCAAATAAATGAAGATAGATTGTTAAACTACACTTATACATACAAATAAGCGACAATTGAGAAAGCGATGATTCGAATGATGATCGCACAGTTTATTAATATGTAGTCGTACACACTATTTATGAATGTTGTTAAGCTGATCGTTTTTCTGAAAAATTCTTTTTTGCAATGTCTGAGTCAAGCCGCTGATTCTGTTGCTGGTGCGTTTTCTTATAGACATGGGCGTTTATTTAGAAACTCCAACACACAAGCACAAAAAAAAAATATGATGGCTGTTCAGACAAGCTTTAATTATTTTTATTGACTGTTTTTGGATTTTTGTGAAATTTAAAATTCTAAAGCAAGAAGCAAGAAAGGCAAACATCATAAATTCGAAAATGGCAAATAATTTAGTTATTGCTGCTGTTGTTGTTGGCACTAATACGATTGTTGTACATACATATTTGCTCTTTGGTTGATTGTTCTGATTTTTTGTTGTTGTGTATGTTTTTTTTTTTTGTTTCTGCTAATGGTGACAATATTTGAACACGAATTACATATATTAAAATATGTCATACAGTATTATACTGTCAGTATACAGGTACATACATTTATATGTAGTTATAAACCTACCCAAATGATCGCGTCCAAATATTTTCATTTCTTTATATTTTTTGTTTTTTTTTTTTTGTTTAATTTCTTTCTGCTTCTTTGTGAAATTGATTAATGCGATAAAAATCGACTTGAGAGGAAAACAACAACAATAAATTGATCATAAATCAACACCCACGCCTATTTTATATCTTATTACACTTATATGTAGGTACATGCCCGTACATATAAGATATATATATACAATGTACAATTTAAACAACACCGGTGAGTTCAATAATCGAACTTAATCGCGAGGTATTACTATGTATATAATACTTAAATAGTTTTAATTTGGCTAATATTGTTTCAGAAATATTGCATCTTGTTATGTGATGAAAGCAGCTATGTTCTCAGTTATACACGGGGGCTAGATTCGTATTTAATTAATTAATTACAGGCCTTTTTCTTTAAATAAGTAAAACAAAAAAAAAGTATTAATTCATTCATAATCTTGGTGTATATCCAATATGAAGTATAATTGGGTATAGAAAAAAAAAAACGATATCCACGATCTCGTTGGCTGTCGGGTACATTTTGGGCTACTTAGGGCTCAGTTCACCCTATTAAGTCCACTGTCTGGATAATCCCCTAGTCTCTGGTGTAGTCTGATAAATCCACGTTTCATCCATGGTTACGAAACGGTGCAAAACTCCAACGGATTGAGATTACGCATTGCTAACTATTCTTTTGAAGTTGTCAAACCATTACATTTATTGTCAATTACCATCAAACTTGCTCATTTTCAAGTAGTATTTATGCAAAACTGAAATTACTGTTCCATGTGAAAAACCTGTAGTCTCTTCAAATTCGCACACTTTCACTCGCCGATCGTCCGTTAAGCGTCACTTGTGTTGTACGACCGAACCTCTGCTTTGGACAACCTCCAAGTCCCTTCTAAACGATTAGACCGCGATGACTGATACGTCGGGTAAGCGGTCGTATATGAATTCTGGACAAACACTCAAAAATTGGATGAGGAAGAGAAAGAAACTGTTTACCACTTCCTCTGTAGATGCCCCGCCTTAGCACACAGAAGGTACATCCTACTGGGGAGTGCCTTTTTTATACATACCACTGAGCAAGAACCCATTATGACATTGCTCTATTTATTAGGAAATCCCAATGGTTTCGTTTAACAGAGGGAGCAGAATAGAAAGGATCATTGATGCACGGTAACACAATGGGCCAATTTTTGGCCTAAGTGCACCCACATTTGGGGCGGCCGCATAACCTAACCTAACCTCCCAAAATGCTGGTTGGCGTCTGTTTCGAATGACTGTCGCAACAAGACTATTTGACAGATCAGAAAATTGGTATGCATTTTTGTGAAAGATGATTCTTCTCAAGCAAACGGTTTTTGCCGAAGAGGATATTCCTTATTTCAAATTTCCGAGACCAATTTCATTTTAAATTGCGACTATTGCGTTATTTTAGAATTGAAAATCCAATTTTCATTTTTTTTTGTATGTGATGAAAATTAAATTATTGGTTGTTTTTGAATAAAAATCAAATTTTTAACATATTAATAAATTTCTCAACAGTATCATCGTGCTTCGTAAGAGAACTCTTCTGTGCTATTTCGTATTTCTCTCAAAAATGTGATGTCATAAAACTTGAGGCGTTCGCACGATCAACTTAGAAGAGAAACTTGCCTGTGATTTAATTTGTTTAATAAAACGATCATATTTGAATGATTAATTAATATCACTTTTACATCATATAGATTATTAAAATAATGAAATGAAGGAAGCTATTAAATATAATTTTGACATTGTATAGGTAATAATATCATATCGACCCACATAAATTAATTATAATTATATCCGTACTACGTCCTCACGAAAAATTCATCAATTCATTTGACTAGTACATTTATAAAATATATTAAAAATAAAAAATGCTTAAGTATCACGTAATGAATACGAGAATATCAAACAGTAAAAATGTAATTTTTTTTTCGAAATATTTCATAAACTATGCAAATAATGTAACAGCTGTTTTAATAAAAAAAAACAAAACAAAAACATACAACAATGCATAGATTCAAATAACATTTTTCTGTTCATATGCAAATTGATTTTAAATAGAATATTAAAAAAAAATTGTAAATAAATAAATAAATAAATAAATAAAACTGAATAATATCTGTTCTGTTGTAGGTAATTATAAAATGACAACACATACAAACATACACTGGCGCGTATGTGTTGATACGTACCTTTTCAATACACGATACCTCAAAACAATGGCAAATTAGCAAAAATATTTATGTGTATACGATTGTAAAACGTCCCACATACGAAACACATACGTATGATGATAGGTGGCAGTAAATTTCGAACAAATCAATTAAATTAATCCAATAGATAATTGATGACACATTGTTTTTAACTATGGCGATTACAATTACAAATTTAGTAATTTAGTAGAATATGTAATATGTAATTAGAGCGGCATCAGAGAAAAGCATATGAAATTACATAAAAGCATTCAATGATCGATTTGTTAAAAGATCTAAATGCACACGATATGCAAAGATTTATTACATTTGATTTGATATAATTATAATTTGTGTTTTTTTGCTTTTTTATATCTCTTTTAATTATTAAGTATTGTACATACTTTGTTGAAACACTGTTTTTTTATGGATTTATATTTCTCTTCCTCTATTCAGTTATTTAGCCTCGGATATAGTACGTATATATGATTGAACACCAAATTTACATTTCCGACTCAATTCACTTGAGGTCCCACACACAATTATTCACATACAACTTTATATAGTTTACTTTTGATTGAATACCAATGATAATGCGTTGATAGAACTGTCGTTATCGAGCAAATGCGATTAACTGATCGTTGTAATTGCAAATCCCAACGCATTTAGATATTGCAATCGATGCTGCATAGTACATACTGTATACATAGAATCGAATCGATCGATCGATCGATCAATGTAACAATATCGGGCAGCCTGCTGTTGTGGGGTAGTCGAATCGAAACACATAATCAACAGGTAGGTAACTATAGAACTATCAAGTGTCATCGCTGCCGCTGACTCCATCGCCGTCGTTGTCATTGTCAATGGGTGCACTTACATATTTGTGGTGGTTAACCTTTACGCAAAAATCACAAACAACAAACATATCAACCATATATATATATATATATATATATATATATATATATATATATATATATATATATATATATATATATATATATATATATATATATATATATATATATATATATATATATATATATATATACACAAACATATATATGCATTTGTAGATATCATCTCGGAAAATGCATTAAACTAGTTTTTATTGCATTTACTCTTTTCGTCATTATTGTTAATTTTTTTATTTTTTTTATTTTTTATTATTATTTAATTTCAATTTTATTTAACTATTTACATCACATAATGAATACATATATAAAAATACGTACATACACCAATAAACAAATCAACATGTTTTATGTTACAGGGTCAGCTAAAAGACCACTTTTGGCAAAAATCTGTCAATCTAAATAATGCGTAAATTGTCGGTGCGGTACATCCGTTCCGTCCGTCTGTACATGCACATTTACACAAATATCAACATCTAAGTATGTATAGTACGTACATATATCGCTCATTTGCTGCAAGACCGGCATAAGTCAAAAAAATCGATTTTCCATAAAACGCGTTAGAAGTTTTCAACTGACTCCAACCGTACACGGAAAACACGGAAAAAATTCTCTTCTCAAGCGGAGCATATAAGAGGTATTCATATGAATTTTTCACTCAACATGAAGTATGATATAACGAACAATTCTGCAGCATTAACTCAAAAATCACGTTTTTTGATTTATGCCGGTCTTGCAGCAAATGAGCGATATGGTCATGGATGGTCGAGAAAAGAAGATCCAGAGCTTAATCACAACTACAACTACAACTTATGATGGATATTTCTAGTCATTCTAATTATTTCTAGTCCCTAATTTATTGCTACACGAGTACAAATTATATTGTATATACATACAGCCTTTTTGCTGAGCCTTTGGGCTGAGTAAGCAATTGAGAAGTCGAGCCCTCTCTCGAAGAACGAAAGCTACACTCTACAAGTCTCTCATCATGCCTGTCCTAACATATGGCGCTGAAGCCTGGACAATTTCCACCTCGGATGAGCGAATGTTTGGAGTTTTCGAGAGAAAAGTCCTACGCAAGATCTTTGGACCTAGTTGCGTTGGTGGCGAGTACCGAATATGGTACAACCATGAGCTGTACGAGCTGTATGCCGATATTGACATAGTAAAGCGCATCAAAATCCAGCGGCTGCGCTGGCTAGGTCATGTCGAGCGAATGGAAGAACACGCTCCTGCTAAGAAGGTGTTATATTCGGAACCCGCTGGAGGACGACGCAGAAGAGGAAGACCAAACCTCCGGTGGAAAGACCAAGTACTGGAGAACCTGACGGCGCTTGGAATTTCTAACTGGCGCCAGCTAGCGAAGAACAGAGATGGCTGGCGAAGCATGTTATTTTCGGCCTAAATCGATATTCGGTTGTTATGGCCACATAAGTAAGTAAGTAAGTAATACATACAGCCTTATAGGCTCTAAAAAGCCATTTGTCCGAGCTTGTTCTTTATTAGAAGAGACAATTTTGTTGTGAAGACTTTGTTGGTTTCTTACCCTTTCTTCTTCTGCGAAGGAACTAACAGGCAGTCACGAACGACAATAAAACATGTTTTTTTTTTCCACCAGTTTTACTAAATTCCGGAGCGATCGGATCAACACAAGTGATGCCGAATATTCTGAACGTCAAATTGAGGTCACCACACCAGAAATTGTCGGTAAACGGTATGATATTTGACAATCGGCGAATGGAGGTTGATTTTTGTATTTCAATTTTGAATAAATATAATAGTGGAGAATCTGTCAGCGCTTGGGATTTGATATCGCTGGTATGGATGGCAAAGCAAGCTTAATTCGGCTTGAATCAATTTTCGATTGTAACGGCCACATAAGTAAGTATATTTAAATATGAAAAAGCTATCCGCAAGATGAGTGCCACATTTTTCCACAATTGACAACAAATGCAATGATTTGACAACCTCAATGGAGCATTTACCGATGTTGCGTTTGGGTTTTTGTGCCGTGTCTTAACTCGATGAAAAATGGATTTTATCAGAAGGACCAACGAATAGTCGGGATTGTGAACTTCTTATGATCAATCGAAGCCAAAGAAGGTCAAATTGAGTCTGTCAGCCAAGAAGGTAATTGCGACAGTTTTTTGGGATGCTTGCGGTGTCATTTACACCGGTTACCTTGAAAATGCAAATTTGAAGTAAATATGATTTTTTTGACATTCGAAATAAACGTTTGGACGGAATATTTAAATGGGGATCAATAATATATTTCATCGCTGCAGACAATTTCTGAAAAGCTAAGGTGTTGCAAATGTTTTTAGTTCATTTTTTAGCAATTTTATAAGTAGCTTTTATTTTAATTATCGTACAGAAGCAGGCCTATCGAACTAAATGACTCATAGTTATAGTCAAAGTTATGATCCATGTTGATCGACTGGTTTGACATATAAAAAAAGTAGGTCAAAACGCCTATACTAAATTTAAGATAATCTTAATCTTAATTATAAGAGCCAAAGAGCCAATTGTACGTATATGATATGTAATAGCTGGGCATATTCAACACATAGAACAGCAATAGCAACATTGTATTTCATTGGATTGTCATTGTTAATGTACAAAAACACTAGCAATTGATTCCAGGAAAAAAAAAACAACAAATAGATATACATTTTATACTCGATTACTTATGCATGCATGCATGCATACATACAACATATATACTCTCTCAAGGGAAGTAACCGATTCGAACTAATATGAACATACCAGCTACCTTAGATGGTGATGTAGCTTCAGCCCAATGAGAAATGCACCACAACATTAATAATAATAATAATAATAATAATAATAATAATAAGGGCAACTTCCAAAAATAGTCTTTAATTGCAATTACAACATTGCCTTGGAAGGTGCTAGCAATAAAAAATATCCTTATATTGTACTAACTATACTTATGACGTCATTATATGGATGAAATAATAAAAAAGAGAAATCATCGAGAAATCATGGCCATATACATCATACCAGAGTAAATATCATACATATTATATTTTATGGTGTACGATACATAATACCAATGATGCATGTACAGAATAAATGATTTCATAATATTGTGCTGCTGTGTAGTTGTCGTATTGAATGAAGTAAGTGCGTATATCTGTATTAGGAAGAAACAACTTTACTTAAATAATTTATTTCAAGTGAATAATAATAAAACAAAAAGAAAACGACAACGATCATACATTTTTAAAATACAATTTTTATGGTGCTGTAAGAAGACCTTGTTGCATATGCACTTTTTTGTTGTTGTGATTGTTTGACACTTTTTTTTTTTTGAAAGTTTATTGCTTCAACAAAAAAACAAAGAAACATAATAAAAATCGCATTAATTTTTATTCCAAATATATGATATTTGATTTCTCTCCCTACTGTTACATTACTTTACATTATGTGCGTTGTGTAAGTGGAGCACTTATCCGCCCCAGTATTTAACATAAAGAGCAATAAAAGCAAATTGAATAAAATAATCTCATTACATAAATAATTCCAATTTGTAATGAACGGAGATATTTCACTCAACTTTATTGCAATATTTAAAATATCGATTTGATCAGTTTGTACTGACAAAGATCTGCGGTTGAGCAACACAGTCTTCGTGTGAGTCATCTGGCCTTAAGACAATATCCTAAAAACCTTCATGGATATGTCATGTTGTCATATTGTCTAATCATCATTCATAAATAGATCCCGATTCACTGCCCCATGATATGGGAGGCCAGTACCAGTATATCGATCATTTCGCAAGTATGTAGCTCTGAAATCAAAAGCATTTTTGGGGATAAAAAGTTGTTGCCATTGACGGCTACAGCTCGATTTTATTCATTTTTGAATAAATATGGCCCGATTATGCCTCCAGCTCACGAGCCCCACCATTGATGAGCCGCCTATGGATTAGTGTAAGAGGTAGAAGTCGGCCACATTACTGAATCCTATTTGATGGTAAAACATAATCTTACTAAACACTGATTTTGGAAATAAATTTCCATAATTGGTGATGGGACGTGTGCGTTTGAATCGTGAAATATCAAGCAATGCTGAATAAAAAAGCGGTATAACTTGTCATATTTATTATTTATTTAGTGAAAAATTCTTTCATTGATTATCGTGCACATCTATGTTATATATGTCTACTAGGGCGAGTCAAGCTTATAAACAGTTGGCTAAGCGAAAAACATAAAATTTGTATCATTTCAATCATAAAGGAGCATAAAGAAATTCCGGAATTGGACCCACCCAAATATTTAGTTTGAATAGCAATTAAAAGCATCAATTGTGTAGAGGAGCCCATATAAGCGCTGAAGTTAGGGTGGTAAGTATTTTGAAGGAAATGTTGATGAGGAAATTTAATTAGGGTTGGTCATATATTTTACCGCTCTTGAGGCGATTCCTTAGCAGCTATTGCCGATTTTCTAGTGTTTTTTCGGTCGTTCTTTATATGAGTGCTTGGAGGAAAAATTAATGTGGGTCAATCATACACGTCACCGCTCTAGGGGCGATTCCTGTGCGATTTTCGATATTCAATTGTATTTTTCAGGAATTTCTTTATGCATTCTTGGGAAAAAATGCTTAAAATTATCAAAATTTTTGGATTTCCGCTGAGCCAAGTAGTCAAAATTGTGCTCCATATAATATTTAACCTACCTTAATGTGTATACATATATATTATATATAATAAATTAAAGATGGGAATCATTTGATATGCATGTATTTAATACAATTCTGTTAAATCTAAATAATTATAATTGATGAACTTTCAATTTAATGCTTAATACTTTTTCTGGAATACATATGTATATTAAAAAAAGACTAAATATTGTAATTAAAATGAGATGATTCAGTGATACATAAAGTACAAATGGTAATGGTGGTGGTGGTGTTGATGATGGTGATGATGACACTTATTGTTTGCATAGCTGCTGTTTGCTTATATAGGTAGGCATGCAATTATTATTATTAGATCTAATCAGTTCTACATAATAATGTAACTGTTTGGTGCTTAAAATTAGTATCTTATAAAGAATTATTGTATTGTAAGATCATCTTATCAAAATGTAGTGTTGATATGATATCATTTTGAACATCACATTGAATTTCATAGAATCTAAAATCCATACAAATCCATAATTATAACCTTTATCATGTATTAATATTCTGATTAAATCACACTTGATCAATGTCATATACTCATGAAAATAAATTGTTAAATTACATAGTTCTAATGCATAAGTTTGGCACTACTTAATAATTATTATTGAATTTTGGATTTGAGTGAACTATATCAATACATATGTATATGTAAGGAATATGTACCTATATAGGTATTCATTATCATTGCCTAAACATAGTAGTAATATTAATAATAATAATAATAATAATAATATTTCTTAAAATAAGCTCATTTAAAAAAAAAAACATAAAAATCATGTATATGCTTGTAAATAGTTGCCAACTCACACACAATCGTGTAAGTGTGGTAGAAGAAACTTAAAAACCTAAAAAAAAGAGAAACAATAAATGGAAGAACGTTCAAGGAAGGCTCTCGTTTACTACAGATCTTTCACTTTTAAAGCTTGAATCATTTTTCAATTCCTTACACTTGCAGTTTGTTGCAGCAACAATTGTATTGCAATTTTAATATTGAAATTACATTTCAAATTGCACATATCTATGTGTATATATGTATACATATACGTGGGTAGATGCATTAAGAATGTATTAGTGTGTTCTGTGTGTGTACACACGATTGATTTATAACCATTCGCATACATACTCAGTTACATCATCATCACTTAATCAGTTACGCCTAAGTGTACCAACTGTTGCATGCAACGTTGCAAATATGTCGGATCGGGAAACATGTTGAATTGGGTCTTGTGATCAACACTATTCCAAATGACAACATCCTCACGTCCAGTCGTTACTGAACGACCAATTGAAAACAATAAACGACGATCGAATGCAATTTTCAAAAATCGCAACACTTTCCGTCCCAATGGACAATCTGGCAAATAGCAGACACGTGGGAAGCCAACAGCGAAAAATGCACGTCCCGGATGTGGATGCTCTACGGTTTGTATACCAGATGCAATACTACAAATGACACAAATTGAGCATATTATTCTGCGGATATCGGTTTGCATTTGTACTTACTCGTATATGATTTGTATGGTATTCTGCCCCTCATGGCCCGGTAGACTTTTACTTATAATACTCCAAGACATTGTGCCAATCGGTTGATTGCCAACTTTTTCGCCATAAACAATACCACATACTGGGCATTCAATGAAGAGATTCTAAAGGGCAAGTAAATAAAAAAAATTGTATATATTTTTAAAATATAGAAATTGATACGAATAATGTTCTATAGTACATACCTTGTTAATATCACTTTGTTGCGCTATAATCATACCATTCAAGCATTGCAGATGCATCAAATGTTGACAACGACTCAATGCAATAGCCGGATTCTGTGCATCATGCACCAATTCCTCCATACACATCGGGCATGGCTGTGTATTGGGCCATAGAGGCGGTTCAACTACTTTGACAAAACGTGAAATCATATCACTGGCTGGATCTACACCAACAATCGATCCAGCCATTGGCTGTTGCTGTGTCGTCTGGTTGTGTGCAGATGCTAGAGAGGTTGTCGAAGATGAGATCGTATGATGTGGTAGCGGTGGCGGAGCTGGTGCGCGTTCACCCAACGATGATGGTGGCAATGATGGTACAAAGACCTCATCACTCCCCAGCGAACAATCGAGCAAATCATTCACTGATATGGCAAAATTACGACTACGTAAACTTTCTTTGCTCTCGTGGCTGAGATAAGTCGACACAGTATCGACACTTGGACGTCGATTTGACTTCATGCTATTAGTGTCTGTATCGGAAGCACGGGTACGAGACCGCGAACGATGTGAACCTAAACGACTACTGCGTTGTGACTGCAAAGAGCCCTCAGAGCAACGGCTGTGATGGCTATTCATCGAAGATGTTAACATATTTTGAGAGTGTGAAAAATGCGACTGTAAGTGATTTGCTATAGGAGCTGTTTGTAGAGCTGCGCTCCCACAGCTTCCACCAGCGGAATGTTTTGTGCTATGACTGCTACCAAAGATATTTAGATTATTCAGAATTTGACGTAAATTTGTAGTGGATATCTCGCCATTTTTCTTTTGTGATTTTCGATGTTGATGTTGATGTTGTTGAAACTGATGTTGTTGCTGTTGTAGTTGTTGATGATGTGCATGATGAACATGTTGATGATGATGATGATGATTAGACATAGCTGTCACTGGCAATGGGTGCTGTTGTCTGGCAGAATGTGTTACTGCGGACGCTGCGCTCATGGTGAGGCCATGTGAACTCGATGGCACAATACGTTGTTTTGAAGATTCTTGCAGGTTGCATGCCATTTTCGGCAGTGTATTATTACGTCTGTGAGAGTACTCATTATAATTGATAACTAAAAAATAAAAATAATTAATGGATTTCATTTGGTGAATATAATTTCCTCCTTAACATACCATTAAGTTGTTGTACTTCTTGCGGTGTTAGTTTCACAAGTGGATAGGGAGCTTGTTGAGTGCGTCTAATACTTCGCATGGGTCCATGTGGTTGACGCATTTGTGTTAAATTGCAAAAATTAATTGAATATGGCAAACCATTACTGGTATTACACAGGTCCAAGGTTTGTTCACCCTGAAATTGAAATTTTTAGAAAAGCTGACACATACTGATGCAAAATTGCAATTGATATTTATTTCATACCTTTGCCCATGCGTCTTCGATAATACATTGAACATGCATATTGTATGGATGCCAATCGCTGGCATTAGAACCAGCTGCCCACTCCCATTTGGTACCTTTACCAGCAGGCGAGCTCGGTACATAGTACATGCGACGTACGCTAATGGTCAAGTAACCGGAATCCTCCTCTGATTGTTCTTGCGTCATGGTGCGAATATTTACATAGTACTCTTTCAAAGTAGGATCAGCATCGCTCAGTAAGACACGTGTTAGCTTCTTTGCATGAGCACGCTCCAAATGTTGAGACACAGCAGGGCTATAGGGTAACCACTTGCCACCGCGTGATTCGAATTCCCATACGACCACTGCATGAGTGTTGTTACTTCCATTTATCTGGCCATTAATACCATTTGTAATTCCAATATTGCCCCCTACCATTCCACTCCCTACACCATTGCAATTGTGGTTCGTATTCGCCATTACTGATCGTCGCAGAAGCAAATATTTGCTGGTGGATCCCACCCCTTCGCTGGTTCTCCTTGGACTAACCTAGCACCATTACATATGCTAGTAAAAATTTCATATTCTATAAACCAAAAATATATCGACGTTTTATCACTTTTAATTTTCCCGAATACACAAAAAAGTGCAGCGAATGTCGATCACAAAATAAACAAAAAAAAATTATTAAAAATGGTGGATGCAGAACAGTATATTACACTACGATAATGAAAATATATTTTGATTTGAGCCTGCTTGAACTAAACAGCAAATCGATTCACAATTTAATATGTATTTAGCCACAAAGAACATCCATAGACACAGCCTATGCAAATTTAATTAATAAATTGCAGCGAATGCGCTTAGAAGCCAATTGATTTCAATTAATACAGAGCAAAGGAGACGACGAGACGGAGATTGATAGTCAGCAGTGAATTGGGTAAGAGCAAAGGAACATAAGTAGATAGAAGAAATGTCAAATATGATCGTACTTGCCGTGTTCATGTTCACACGAGATCTATGTACACCTTTAAGGTGGGCTTGCATTCACACTCACTCTAATCTTACCTTCACTTATTTAAAGTTGTTTAGTCATCTTTATCATGATTATTTAATAATTTTAAGTAATTTTTCATAAATACTTTATTTTTATACTTTAATTTTTTGTTATTGTTTTTCTTTTCAATTCTCAGAGCCGTAGTTATACTCAAAATTTAGATCATCTTAAGGTTAGAATCGACTTTTTAATAGATCTTTACACAGATCTAACTTTAACTATGAAGCTGAAAATCCATACCACCAGAATCAGTGTAGTTGTATGGGACAAGTTTCACATCGCAAAGCGTAAAATGCCTAAGGACCGCTTTCACAATGTCCGGTTAGCGCTTAATCAGAATATATCTGTAAGATAACTTACTTACTTACTTACTTACTTACTTATGTGGCCATAACAACCGAATATCGATTTAGGCCGAAAATAACATGCTTCGCCAGCCATCTCTGTTCTTCGCTAGCTGGCGCCAGTTAGAAATTCCAAACGCCGTCAGGTTCTCCAGTACTTGGTCTTTCCACCGGAGGTTTGGTCTTCCTCTTTTGCGTCGTCCTGCAGCGGGTTCCGAATATAACACCTTCTTAGCTGGAGCGTGTTCTTCCATTCGCTCGACATGACCTAGCCAGCGCAGCCGCTGGATTTTGATGCGCTTTACTATGTCAATATCGGCATACAGCTCGTACAGCTCATGGTTGTACCTTATTCGGTACTCGCCACCAACGCAAATAGGTCCAAAGATCTTGCGTAGGACTTTTCTCTCGAAAACTCCAAGTATTCGCTCATCCGAGGTGGAAATTGTCCAGGCTTCAGCGCCATATGTTAGGACAGGCATGATGAGAGACTTGTAGAGTATAGTTTTCGTTCTTCGAGAGAGGGCTCGACTTCTCAATTGCTTACTCAGCCCAAAGTAACACCTGTTAGCAAGAGTTATCCTACGCATGATCTCCAAGCTGACGTCATTACTGCTGTTAATGCTGGTTCCAAGATAGACAAAGTCCCTTACTACTTCAAAAGCGTAGTTGTCAACAGTGACGTGGTGTCCAAGACGCCGGGACTCTTTGTTTGTTGACACTAGATACTTCGTCTTGCCCTCGTTCACCGTGAGACCCATCCGACGCGACTCTCTTTCCAACTCTGAGAATGCTGCACTGACTGCTCGCGTGTTCATGTAAGATAACATAAAAGCGTTTTCACAATGTCCGGTTAAGGCACATCTGTCAGATAAGTTTCGGTTAACTTAATGCGAGCATCGACTGTCGGTTAGATGCTATCCAGAACAATAATGACATAATGATTTTATTGAAATAAAATTATTGAATTATTAAAATATTAAGAAATTTTCCTCGGTGCGATATAGAAAAACTACTACCAAATCATTTTTTAATACCTCGTGTTATATCTAAGAAAGCCTCTCAATCTTATATTATCTTAGCTTATTTCGGAAATATCTTAAACAATAATAACTGTATTAAATCTTAAAGTATTATTCACATGCCGTAACCGTATTACCGTTAAAAATTCTTATTTAATTTTTTATTCAATCGGTGCAAATTTCAAAAGAACAAAACCATTATGGCTAAAAGTAATGAGTTAAAAAATAAATAAGAATGGCACATACTTACCAAGAACAAAAACATGTGATTATTTAGAAATATACATATTTTGTAGCAATAAAATTGTCGCGTTATTATTTTTTTAATTTAAGAAAAAACTATTATATTGGTCGAAAATCCACTAATATCAAACATTTTGTTCTGTTGATTTTCAAACCTGAGATTGATAATAATACATTTAATAATGGATACGTTCGCTATTAGCTATTATATATGAACATACTCATCCAACATTAAGGTACAGATGGCGCCACAGTTGATACCGTTTTGACGTTTTTAAGACATGGCTGTTACATCCGCTGGATCAACTCCTTTACCTTTTTGACAGGCAGACATATAAGCTGCTCTAACTGGGGCCGTAAATATATCTGCATTTTTCATCAACATCTTATATTAAATAATCTACATAATGGTTGTTAAGAAGGTACGAATTATAATACAACATCAATACTTAATGTTTCCGTGTAATCTTCTTTTGTGTTGTAATAATTGTTGGTGTTTGTTTTTACATTATAAGTGTGTTGTTTCATTTTGTCGTATCGTTATGAATAGTGTATTAATCTCAATTTACTTTTGCTTATTTCAGCCACGTCCAAAGAAGAAGCCAGTGACCAAGAAGGTTGCACCAGCACCACTGGCTGTCAAGAAGCCAGTTGTAAAGAAAGTTGTAAATCAACTTTTCGAAAAGAGGCCCAAGAATTTTGGCATTGGTAAGAATGATTGTGTGTGTGTATAGTGTTATGAATAATATAAATCAATTGAATCTTTTGTGACTTACAGGCCAAAATGTTCAACCCAAACGTGATTTGTCTCGCTTCGTTAAATGGCCAAAATACATTCGTATTCAGCGTCAAAAGGCTGTTTTACAAAAACGTCTGAAGGTGCCTCCACCAATTCATCAATTCAGTCAAACCTTGGACAAATCTACTGCTGTCAAGACTTTCAAACTTTTGGAAAAGTATCGTCCAGAATCAGCACTTGCCAAGAAGCAACGCTTGAAGAAGATTGCCGAAGCCAAAGCCGCTGGTAAGGACGTGCAACCCAAGAAGAAACCAAGCTTTATTCGTTCAGGCACTAACACCGTCACCAAGTTGGTCGAACAAAAGAAGGCACAATTGGTGGTCATTGCCCATGATGTTGATCCTTTGGAGGTAAGCAATTTTGTAATGTATTCATTCTAATTATATTTTTCGAATGATGATACTTTTATGAATTTCTTCAACTGAAGTTACTTCCGATTAGGATTGTGATTGGCTGTGGCAAAATGACATGCTGACCATTTTCAATTTTTTAAATGATTTAGTTATGGTATGGCGTGTGTAACCAATTTTTGTTTTTCTTACTTTCAGTTGGTTCTCTTCCTTCCCGCTTTGTGCCGTAAGATGGGTGTCCCCTATTGCATTGTCAAGGGAAAAGCTCGCTTAGGCTTGTTGGTTCGCCGTAAGACCTGTACAGCATTGGCTCTTACCAATGTTGAGCCCAATGACAAAGCTAACTTCTCCAAAATCTTGGAAGCCGTCAAAACTAACTACAACGACCGTCAGGATGAAATCCGTAGACATTGGGGTGGTGGTATTTTGGGTTCGAAGAGTTTGGCTCGCATTGCCAAATTGGAGAGGGCGAAAGCACGTGAATTGGCACAAAAACAAGGTTAAGCGCCATGAAGTTTGTGTTGGTATTTTTTATTTTTTGGATTAATCAAACTTAATCAGTTTGATAAGTGAAGGAAATAAAAATGAATAGTTTTACAAATTCCAATAAGCATGTCTTTTTTTCTTTTATTAAAATGTCATATGCAAACTTCTAATTTTTCAGGCTTTGTTAGTAAAAAATCGCAATCCTGTGTTTGAATATCAAAGAGAACCTTTTCAATTTACTGAAATATCAGTTTTATTGATAAACCCATTACGTGAAGAATTGAAAATTTTCGACTACAACGTCATTCAGTTGAAATATAATTAAAATTTCATATTTCAGTTCCAAACTAACTTTATTTAAGTTAGTTCAAAATTGTCAACTATTTTGTTAAAAAATGTTTAAAAGCTACAACCTAAAAATGTATTTATATACATATATAGAATTAACTTCAATCGATAATATATTATCAGTCCAACTGATAGACCTGATTGGTGGACATCTATATATGCGTTCTTTCCTTTACGGAGGTAAAAAATTACAATATGACGGTGATACTCTGTTTGCAGTTCATACTAAAAATTCCAAACAAATTTAAAAAAATCTAAATTGGCAATAGTTATAAAAAATATGGTCAGAAACATTGACATCGCTGAAATTGTCAGTTACTCAGGTGTCAATCAATATATACGGAAAACCTGATGTAACTGACGAAAAAACTCTCTTTATTTAACGACCGAAATAAATAATCTGGGGGGATTTTGGCCCTGTTGTGGATAATTTATAAGGCCATAATTGTTGGAGCAATTGTTAAATACAACCAACTCAGTAGATATGTTTGTAAAGCCATAAAAAAGCGGTCGTAACATTACGTTGTCACAAGCGTTGCAATGTAAATTAGGATAAACTGGCAACCAATAGAGCGGTTACGCATACCGCAATGTATTTAGCGGCACCGTAATATTTATTACGGTGATAGTGAAGATGCCAAACAATTCTACAACGCAATATTTATAGTGGTGACTGTTCAAACATATAATTTAGCTATTTTCTAGCTTTCTAGTTATAGGTAATTGCAATATTTATAGCGGTGACTGTTCAAACATATAATTTAGCTATTTTCTAGCTTTCTAGTTATAGGTAATTGCAAAAATGGAGAGTCAAACCACCTGGTGTACTTATGGTAAGGATTTAGAACAGAATCAAAAAATTTTTCAGAAACCAAACAATTATTATTCGCTAATGAACTCATCTGCTGGAGTATATTAATTTTGCAAATACATTTGCGAAGGCGTCACCTTATTAACGAAACCCTGGTAATATTTCTTGACACAAAAACATCGAAAAAAGCAAATTCACAACAGCAACACGGGAAGACATTTTATTCAACTCTGTGCAATCGAGATTGAATGCATTTTGTGCGTTTGTACGGGGAGTTGTCTTTTCTATCCTCTCGGTATAAATGTTGTGTGTTTGCATTTATTTTATTTTTTCCAACGAAAATACCAACAACAATAAAAATCGAATAGTTATTTCATCTTAAATAATTAACTATATTTATTTGTGAATAGTTTGTGAAAAAATTTCCAATTGTATATTGAAATTGAGAAAGTGTAATTTACAATAGCAGGCGATGGTGTAATATGTAGAAGAAAAGTGCAAATAAGATGAAAAAAGAATAATTTTAGAGGCATACAAATGCTGGGAAGCTGAGCTCAATTTTATTTCGCCAATTTACAATAAATAGTGTTTATAATTTTTTTTTATGTATAATCAATTTTATAATATATAATTGGGTTGAAAAATATCATAAAAGCAATTTCTGTTTGTTAACAAACTTCAACGGTGTTACGGTGGCGAGTAAGTGTACGGAAGAAAGGGCTTAAAGATAATTGTGCATATTATGTATAACGTGCAAATGGCCTAAATTACATATTGTTCATCATTTGTGTGCAACAAGAAACGAGGAAGGTGCTGCTGCTGCGGAGGTAATCGTCGTCGTCGTGGGCTGCACCCGTACGAATTGTAAATTCGTTCATATTCGTTCGATATTTGTCTAGTTGGCTTTATTCTTTTTTATTTGTTTGTAGGTTTTTGTTGTTTTTATGCATTTTGTCTCATTTTGCATTTATTTGCACTTGCACTCCGTGTAAGGGGACAAGAAACATAGAATTAACAACGAGAAGAAGAAGAAGAAACTTGTCACCGCAGGTGGTGTTTCAAGTCACCCTTATTTTGTGAGAATCATCTGAAAAAAAAAGAAACACATCTCGTAGCAAATTTTAACAAAAACGGCAACGATAAAAGAATTGAAAAGGTGAAAAGCGGTGGCCTTGTAACAAGAGCTATTCATAAATGCATAAATCAACATATTCATACACAAATACACGCACTCGTATTTAATTACATACTATATGTACCATACTATTTGCAACGCAAGGGCATTCAGCATACAATGATGTGTACAAGCTATCACGCACAGCAGCGGAACAAGCATCACTAGAATAAAAAATAAAAAAATACATAAATAATAATAATAATATAAAAAATTTACAATTTTTGCACATAATAATTGTAAAGAAAAACAAACAAACATACTGAGACATAATATACCTACCTACCTACCTACCTATACAAAGCAAACAAAAAAAGGGCATCTTTACAAAATGAGTGTCTTTAATGATTTTCAACGTTTATGGATGCAACGATTTCCACAATCATCACTTTCGGATGCTTGGGAATTAGATGTGCGTGCAAGTCTTGAGCGGCACAAACAGAAAATATCGGAATTAACAAAGGAGCTTGAACAGGAGACACTCTATGTCGAATATTTGGAGAGATTATTATCGGATGTGGAGAAATTTCGTGAATCCGGTGGTGATCCGACGGCATTATTTGAAGCAGCCACTTCGACAAATCGCACTTCACCAACAACAACACCAACATCGACAGCTGCTGCAACACAACAAGATCATCGTTTATTTGCGTCGTCACAGGACGACAAGGATGGGGATGACCTTGAAGATGCTGTGAGTATTATTCGGCTTGTGTATACATATGTGTTTGTAAATTAATCGTTAGCATCAATGTCATTTGATGCTGTGCCTATGGCTGCTATGGTGGTACTGTATTCATGTTCATCAAATGGGGGTGTGTCTGCAAGAATTTTGCAAGATAATTTAGCACGTGCCTATAACATATCTAGAATGAACGTCGTCAACATATAGATAGACAAAGTCGTTAGCTCGTTTGTAACTATTGCTACTAGGCGTGCAGCTTTCTGAACGCGTATCAAAATTATTTTGTATGCGCAATTGTTGAAATAATTTATTTTTAATATTTTGTTTGTTTTGTTTCATTTAACAAAGTTTCTAGTGTAAACAAAAAGGGGAAAAAATTAGAGGAAAAAAAATGTGAGTAGAAAAAAAAACCAAACCAACAAAAATGAACTTCGTGCTTATCTTATCACACAACTACAACAACAACAATTAGAACGATAACCAATATGAATGAATCTATATACGATTGTATGAGTGGAGTCCATACATACGACGACAGAGCTATTGTCGAGTTTTTGTCAAGTCTATTCTCACCCGTTCGTTCGTATGTCTGACTGTTTGTTGCTGATGGTGTTGTCGATGTCGATGTTGATGATGATGATGATGGTGGTATTGCGGGGTCGTATCATTCAGCCCCCATTATCGGTGCCGTCCTATTACCATTTCCATATCTCGAGTTTTTCGTTTCGTGTTATCTGCATTTTATATGAGTATTCCAGCGTCTCGTTCATTCGTTCGTACTATGTGTACGAGTTTGCAATTTCATTTTGTGTTTCATTTCAGTCTTCTTTCTATCCTATTTCAAAACTACATATATGTGCACATAGAGTGCATAGTTGGTGTCTAACTTAAAAATTTATTATTGGAAAATTATACTAGAAACATTACTAGAAAGCAAATACGAATCTAAAACGATTAAATGATATTGGATATTTTACAATCGGTGAAATTGACGTGATTGTAATAAAAAGTGTTGAAGAAAATTGCCTTGAAATTACGTAAAAACGCGTGTAGAGCAGGGTGGAGTTTCATGTCTGATTGAGTGTGTTGTGGTTTTGCACTTGTATGCATGCATCTTCTTCAATGTTCGTTGTTGTCTGGTTGTCTGGTGGTGCATTTGCTAAAAGGACGTAGACAGAGTGGTGGGTGGTACTGTGTAAATCTGTTTGCTGCTTATTAATTGAGGAAACATATCGAAATACTTGTTCAGCAGATAACATACAATGTCATCATTTAAGGACAAATTTAAATTCTGGACCAGAGGGGTAAATACAATATACTACAAGATACATTACTAAAAATTTTCTTCACATTCAAATCACATTAATCGAACTCAATTGAGAGATTGTATTTACGAATAAACAATTAAGTATGAAGGCACGCGTACTACATATGTACATAGAGTGAGTCATATGGGGTGATATGAGCGTGCGTCTGTAAGAGTTGCTGGTGGCGAAACAGTGAGAGTGATGAATATACACATAACAATAGTAAATTGTAAAATAATTTTCATAATAACCAATACTAATAATAATAACAAATTAGCTGAAACTAGAAAGCAACACAGCGGTCAACCAGCCAACCGACAGACAGACTTTATAACAAGTTGTTTGCCCTTTACTTTTTGATTTTTATAAAAATTTCTTTTTTTTTTCGACGTTTTTTCCCTCTTTTTCAACTGTGTCGCTTATTGTTTTTGTTGTTATTGTTGTATCTGTTCTTCATATTGTTATCGGCGCTATTGTTATTGCTGCTATTGTTGTTGTTGTACCACTGATTAATGCAACATATTTAACCATAATTCGAGCTACTACTACTACACTGGCCATTGCTGTTTTTGAATTTTTTTATTTTCTGCTTTTGTTTTTGCTCCTCATTTCTCGCAACAATCAAATTGGTATGGTATTGTCACTGCTCCATTGTTACTTTGTGTTGAACTTTCATACATAAGTACATATGTACGAATACATGTGTATGTACATATGTAAGGTATGTGTAGTTGCTCTTTGGATATTGTCAAGTTATAAATTTCATGCTACACCACACCAGCTATGTGCCTACATACGTTGTAAATGTGGTCATTTCACTACTATCTATGCATATTTTTTATTTAAAATTTTTTTTTTTTTTTTGTGAAATTTCATATGGAATTTATAATAAGGCAGTTGAACGTGCAAATTCGTGTATTGCATTTAATCATTTCAATCAGTCATTTGTCTCTTGTTTTAATTTGAATCGATTGCATGCTTATATCTGTTTGAATTGGATACCTGCATATTTATTTACATATCTCTTGGTAACAGGGTTGCCATCATTTATATTTGTGTGACAACAAATTAATTTTCTTTGACAGCATGTCATAATAATACGAGGTAGAACAATCAA
Source organism: Megamerina dolium (assembly GCA_963854835.1). NCBI lineage: Eukaryota > Metazoa > Arthropoda > Insecta > Diptera > Megamerinidae > Megamerina > Megamerina dolium. The sequence continues at coordinate 62,150,599 of OY978527.1, read as the reverse complement.
ATTGAGAGCGAGAGATAGAGAGAGAGAGAGAGTAGTAACGTATATTCTCACTAATAAAGGAGAACATGTAAATAAAACAACAACAAACATATAAGGAAAGGAGTATATGTTAGAAATATAGCAGAAAACAACAAACACACGATTTTATCATTTACACGACATTTGACATTATAAGCCGAAGACAAGAGAAGGGCTTTTCAAATTAAATTTTATTGTAGGGAAGATGTTCTAATGCAAATTTATAATTGTAAAGAATGCTTTTTTAAAGGGTGTCGATTTGTTTAAATTGTATTAGAAGACAAAAAATTAATGATATATCCATTAAACTGAGTATATGAGCGCAGCGCTCTTGTTCCAATATAGCAGCATTTTGGAAATTTTTTCAAGTATACAAGACCCTGTAAAAGTTTGGGTAAATTTCAAAAATGACACATATTTTGAATTTTTCGCAAAATTTTTACGACAAGGACCGTTTTTTTGAAGATGTTGCTATAAAATATCATTTTATAACTGATATCTGATTATCTTTTATCAAAACATGGTCTTTTTTTTGGTAACAAAAAAAATGTGAATGTATCAAATGAGACGTTTTTCGGCAATATGGTTGGCTTTCGGTTTGATGATGGCCGCACAAGCTTGGAGGATTCTTTCCAGCAATTTTCGAAGTTTTACTGGTTCGAGTTGTTGCCAAGCAGTCTTTAAACATTCCCATATGTGAGATTCGCTGTTTCGAGCCTCTCTATTAGTAGAACATTCACCATTTGTTCCCGAAAACTTCGAATTTTGATTCATCGGTCCATAACACCTGTTTCCATTGATCCATCGACCAATTGGCGTGTTCTTCTGTCCAATTGAGTCATTGTTGAACATTTATAGGACTCAATAATGGTTTTTTGGCAGCGACTCGACCATACAAGCCGGCTTCGTGCAACCGGCGTATCACCGTTGTTTCGGAGATTGGATTCGATCAGGTTTCATTAATCTCGGCTCATAAATCTGACATAATTTTCAATCGGGAACGCGTTCTGGTCATTTTAAACAGGCGATCGTCTTGTTTGGTTGTTTTTCTGGGTCTACTTATTTGCGCGAACTCGTACGCGAACACCCACAATTTGTGCAAATTTTCTCATTAAATGTCCAAATATTTGAAATAACAATTTTAACTGGTTTTTCTTATCTTTCAACATCAGTAATTATAATAAAAACGTGTTAAACTGAACACAAGTGGTAAATTGTAAAAATATACCGTTATGAATTTGATTTTTGCTGGCAAACATTGGCGCACATTTGAAAATACTTTAAAATTGATTAAAAAACGTTGTTTTCTCAACAAGTGCGATATTTTTTACGTATTCTTCTTCGCACTGTTTTCTTGACTATAAATAGCATGCAGAAAATGTAAATTTCGAAGAGAAAATGATGATTTTTATGTTCTAGAAAAGTTGGCGCTAAAGCATAAGTCTTATAAAGAATCTATTATTTTCGTACAAATTCATTAAAATTCAATTACATATTATTTTTTATAAAATCATATAGTTTTTAGTATATAATATAGCTGAACTAAAACAGAAGGACGCCAAGACCAGACATTTGACTGGTAATCATTAATTTTTACGCTCATCATTATTATGACTTTAAATGCCTGTCATCGGGTTTAATTCACTTTTACTCCCACACGACGTCATTTTCTATTGAAAACAATAACAACATTGAGTTTTGAATTACATCAATTAAGGTCGAAAACTTGGGTAGCTAAACGTTATGGACTGTTTGATTAAAAACCAATATTAAAAAGTACAGCTTCAAAAGTCATACTCTACAATATTTTTTTTACTTTTCTGACTTTTTGGAGCTTCATTCCACATTGCTTTCAGATTATATTCAATTATTTACTGTTAAAAAAAACGAACCAATGTGTCTTCCTGGAAAAAAAAAAACTACAAATCGATCCCACACGATCTAAAAAACGTTTTCAGATCACCGAAATCGAACATTAGTATCGTTCAAAATACAATCCCTGGTGATATTTATTTTATTTCAAGACAAATTTGTTATTTGCATCATTAAAGGGTTAAAAAGTATTATAGGAACCAAATTGCGCAATATTTTTTTGTAAACTAAAGATTTAGGTGTATTACGGTGTCCAAAAAATATGGGCACATGGCAACCCTATGCTTGAATATCTATGTTTATCGATGATACCACTTCTAGCTAACCCAGCCCAACAAATTATTCGATTCAACACATTTTTCGACGTACATGCAGCCATGGAAAACGTGATTGTGATAGACAAATATTTTCCAACGTCTCTAGTTTTCATATTATACCTTATACTAATAGATGAACTTCTCACCAAGCATTTTGCGCATATACTCTATTCACTGGAATTGTAACAACATTATATTACAATTAAAATTGACTTATTTTGCCCTTCCACATAGGGATTGATTTGCTATGTGCTATGTGGTAAGACCAATTTGCTCATTACACTCAAGAGAAAATCGCTTACGTAGATGAATTTCATATTCTATGTATCCCAGTATTTATTTTAGAATGTTCTTGACTTTTTCTTACAGAAATCCAGCTTGAATTTGCGTGATTCCAACAACGATTCAAATAATAAAGAAAAAAGTAATCGATTATCTCTTAATACGGATAATAAATATGCTGTAGCGAAGGGAGCTGTTGTCGCCACTAAAAAGAGTGACGAACAGAGTTTCGAAAAAGAAGACCACAAAGATGTTGGCACCGAAAAAGATGATGTTCGCCATCATCAGAATAATGGTGCATTGCAACAGTGCATTAGCGAACTTGCAGCGTCTATAGGTGGTGATGCAAAAGCTGCTACTGCTGCTACTGCCACTACTACCACAACGGCATCGGCAGCAATGTCTGAAAATGATCAAGAGGATAAAGATAAAATGCAAAGGATGAACAATTCACATTTTGTAACAGTCATCGAAGTAAAAGAGAGCAAAATTGAAAAAGAAGCATCGACATCGACAGTGACAGCGGCAGCGACAACAATGTCAGATCAACAGCATTCTGATAGCAATGAGACAACTAGCGGTGGTGCAACATCATTTAGTAGTTTTGAGAGAAAATCCTCCACAAAAATGGATCCGACAGCACCGCCTCTCTCACCTGCACTGACATCGCCATCAATGTCAGCTTCATCGTATACGGCGCATTTAGATGTTAGGAAAAAAATGCCACCGAGGTATGTTGTTGTTGATTGTAGTTTTCGTTTTGTCATTAATTGCTCTTTTTTTTTGTATTTTAGACCACCTCCGAAGAATATACGTCGTGTTGAACCACCAACAATTCCTAGCACGACACTTTCCTCATCGCCCAAACGGGATAGTCCGTTTTCCGGTAGCGCAATGCCACTACCGAGCAGCTCTGGTAGTTTTTCCTCCTCCGATAGTCCAGCTAATTCGCTCGAACGCAATATAAAACCATCGGATATATTGCGTCAGAAGTCATCAGAATCATTGGAAGCTAAAACATTTGCGTCCAATCGCAAAACAACACCGGAATTGAGTAAATTCGCCAATAATCCAGAATTATTGGAAGAGTTTGGACGTAAGATCGGCAAGTCTGAAAGTCTAGAGAAAACAAAGCGTACCGACGCTACGAGCATAACATCGACACAAAGCCCAACTGGCAGTTTAGGTCGTACTGCATCCACACCGACACGTTCACTAACACCGGGACGCAGTGTGGTGGGCGCTTCGCCGACAGGTAGTTTAAATAAGGCTGCAAAACTTGCAACCGCTGATAGTTCATCAACGGGTAGTCTGGAAAAGAAATCGCGCACCACATCATTACAACCGATTGCAAGTGGTGTTGATGTGGATGTTGCACGAAACGCTGGTTCCAAAGAGTCATTGGCATCGCAAGGAATATCCGAAATTGTAATAGTGCATCATTTTGTAAATGATAAAGTAAACTATTTGTATTTAATAATTTCAGATAAAAAGCTATGAATCCGTTTCATCATTAAGTTCAGATAGTGCAAAGGTAGCAGCAACAGCGGCAGGATCAACAGCAGCAGCAGCATCTTCGCATAATATTGATAATGAGCCATACTATGATACAGTGCCTCTGGATAATGGCGATGGTGAATATGTTTATATAAAACCAGGTGGCACTGGGTCTTCATCTAGTCGCGATGATCTCTCAACACCTGGCAGCACATTGCCAATGGGCTCTGCCCCACATCTAAGCAGTCAAGCAAGTGTTACCGATCCCGAGTCACCGGGGCGTACATCGAACTATGTGAATATTGATTATTTTCTACAGTAAGTTATTTTCACTACCCCATAGTAGGTGTATGTAAATTTAAATTCTCACTTTGCGCATTGCGCTCTTCTTACAGTCAAAGCAACGAAACACGTTCCAGTTCATTGGACAGCGATGGAGAGTATGAAGGTCCTCCAATTATGCGTACAATTTCACATGATGAGCACACATCACAAACACCAGGAGCATTACGAAAGGTGATTAACTCTATTTGGCTATTTTACATGAATTGATTGTATATGATTATAATGCAACCTTAACAAATTGTTCCAAAAATTATTCAAATATTACATGGCGCTATTTCTCAAATTTACTAATCAATCAATAATCAATTATAAAATACTTACAGATATTTTTGGAACAATTACCAATGCAATATTTAGTTTATTCTCTCCAAAACACCACTTGCTTACTTACTTTATCAACCAAACAATATCAATCAACCAACTAAATTTTATTACTAACTACATTTTTATTTTATTTTAAATCTTCTCCAACAGAACTTAGTTTCAGCGATACTTGTGAGTACTTAACGAGTAAAAATACAACTCTACATAATCTTTACATGCACTAAAGCTTTTGTTTGTGTCCCTTTAAGGTTGGCTTCAAATTAATTGAAATAAAAAAACAATTACCACCTTATCGTACATTACGAAATTTTCTTATTCGAGCTATTTTCGAATTGTGAAAAAGTTTCGAGTGGTTAATAAGCTTTGAGTTCTCACATTGATAGCAAAGAAAATTTAAAATCCATATTCGAAATTAATTTCACATTTCCTTTAGATATGTAAAATGCGATTTTCGATGTAAAACGGAGCGAATATAATATGAATTTGCACATTGTGGTATAATAAAATTGTCAAATCAAAAAAGAAATTTGAAATATATATTCAAAATTCTTTTTTGGTTGTTTTGAAAATGCAAAATGTGAATTTCGATGTAAAATAAATGAAGCGAATAAATTATGATTTTTCACATTAATATCAAATAAAATACTCAAAATGGAAACTAAGTTGGAATTCCATATTCGAAATGTATTTCTGATTACCTGGAAAATGTAAAATGCGATTTTCGCCATAAAACGGAGCAAATGTAATATGGATTTGTACATTGAATCAAATAAAATTGTCAAATCGAAAGAGATATTTTAAATCCATATTCGAAATTCATTTCTAGTTGCTTGGAAAATGGAAAATGCAATTTTCGATATAACACGAAGCAAATATAGTATGAATTTTCACATTAATATGAAGAGAAGCTCGGCCAATGAGCCCTTTGGGGCTTTAAGTGCCACATATTTTTTTTTTTATGAAATAAAATACTCAAAATGAGAGCTAAATTGGAATTCCATTTTCGAAATTAATTTCTGGTTACTTTGAAAATGCAGAATACTATTTTCGACTTGAAATGAAGTTAAATTAAATGAATTTACACATTAAAATCAACAAAAGTAGTGGAATCGCATAAAAAATTGAAATTCCACATTCGAAATTAATTTCAGTTTGCTTTGAAAATGCCAACAAGAGGACGTTTTTAGTCGTAAGATGAAGTGAATGTAATACGAATTTTCACATCGATATCAAATAAAATATTTCAATCGAAACGGAAATTTTAATTCCATATTCGCAATTCGTGATGAGCCGGTGATTTTTTCTTTATTTTGTTTTCTTTGAAGCTAACCGATTGCATTATGTACATACTAAATATTTAAACTTGCTTTGCTATTTGTTGTTATTGCTGTTGTTGTTGTTATGTGCTACTTGAATTTATTTCCAACTCAAATGTATCCTTAATATTTGCAGCTGTCTGGAAATGCACGTGGTGCCAAAATACGATCAATCCTCAGCAGCATTATACAAAGTGAAAGCATCTATGTGGAGTGTTTAAATAAAATGATACAGGTTAGTGTGTGGCACAGTGGCTATTAATCATATAAAATCAACACAATTAATTCATTGCAGTATAAGAGAGCGATACATGCAACACTCGGTACATCACAGCCCGTCATCAAGGAGGATGAGGAGAATACAATATTCTTTAAAATAGACGAACTGTATGAGGTGCATACAGCATTTCTGACAGATTTGAAAACGATCGTCGCACACGATGGTGGCGACGTACTGATCGGTGAGACATTCAAACGTCTGGCCGATATGTTCAATTTGTATAGTGCGTTTCTGCACAATTATGGACAAGCCATTGAGACTGTGAAAAAGTGTAGCGCTAACAATCCGCAATTTAAGAAGATCGTCTCGACGATCGTCTTAAATCTGCAGACTGAACAGTCGTTGACACTTGAGGATTTGTTGCACAAGCCAGTGGCACGCGTACAGATCAATGCCTTAGTTTTCAATGATTTGCTCCGCGAGACGCCACCCAATCACCCGGATCACCAGCCATTGCGACAAGCACACAAGACTATCCACATGTTCCTGAAGCAATTCAATGTGGTCAATCAGAGACTAACAACGGAATCAAATAAGAATTTGCGACGTATGGTGAAGAATTCATTTATTGTGGAATTGGTTGATGGTCATCGAAAGCTAAGGCATTTATTTTTGTTTAACGATGTAATCGCTTGTGCCAAATACAAGGCATCCGGACGTGATCGCATTGATTACGAATTGAAATGGTTCATACCATTGAAGGATGTCAATGTGTATGAGGAGGCGGATTCGTGTGCCACCGATCTCAAGGAATCTAGTCCTGCTAATATTCTTCAATTGAAGACACAAGCTTGTACGGTACGCGATCAATTGCTATTGGAGGAGAAGGATGAGAAGGCACGCAAGGCGAACGGTGTACGTTCGGGTGATAAATATCGTCGTAAATTGGCCGATCTTGAATCGCAGCTAGTGTTGGCATCACCAAATCTTGTCTTCCGCATTGGCAATAAGGCGACAAATAAAACGATAACATTCTTTTTAAGTTCTGACTTTGAACGAACACAATGGATTGAATCGATCATGTCTCTAAAGGTTTGTCTATACATATTATTGCATATAATTACTTCAACTCATATCCATATGTGTGCGTGTGTTTTACAGCAAAACTGCAATATACCCGGTGCCAATACGATTAATGCTTTAGAAGTGCATGCCTTCATTGTGGCCATGCAGAAGGGCATGAAAACCGAAATGGGTTCATATTTGATGCGTAACACAAACGATGAAAGTCTACTTGTTGGCGATTTACATGTCACCGTATTGGGTTTAACGGGTTTAGATCAACCTGCCGATTTGTACATATGCATTGAAGTCGACTCTTATGGTCATTATTTCCGAAAGGCCACCACCAAAATGGTATGTCGTAGCATGACACCAATGTGGAATGAAAGTTTTGTACTAGAACTGGAGGGTAGTCAAAATGTGCGTATTCTTCTATATGAAGCACAAGAGAGACCAAAGCTTAAAGCGAAGCATGTTCTGAAGGTTGGTAGACTGCGTTTGTACACACGATTTTCTTTATTAAAAATTATTTTCTTCATATTTTTAGCTAAGTCGCAGTTGGTTGCAAGAAACTTCTATGCCCAAGGCGATTAAACTGGGTGAGACAGTTACGCTAAACACAACTTTACGCTTTGTTCCCGGCGAAGTAACACTGCGACGTGTGCCAACATCAAAACCGGGCGCACTATTTGGTGCCAAAATGAGTCAAGTATTGAAGTGAGTACATATGGGAGTACAATAAACGAGTGATCTTATCATTATATTTGTTTTTTGTATCACTTATAGGCGCGAAAAACGTGACATTCCATTTATAATAAGTGCCTGCATACGTGAAGTCGAACGGCGTGGCATGTCCGAAGTGGGTATCTATCGTGTAAGTGGCTCAGCATCAGATTTGGTCAAATTGAAAAAGTCATTTGAGACAAGTAAGTTAATTTTTTCCTCACTTTAATTTCGATATTCGAATTAGATTTCTGATCTATTATTGATTTCAGATGCCTATGAAGCTGAACAACTTTTAAAAGATGTTGATATACACTCGGTAACTGGCATTTTGAAATCATATTTACGTGAATTGCCCGAAGCTTTATTCTCTGATCTGCTGTATCCGAAATTCTTTGAGACATTCAGTGCATTTAGTAATAATAATGAGGCGGCACGTATAAATGAGCTGTTGAAAGTATTCGAAGAACTGCCGCAGGCGAACAAAGCATCTATTAATCATATTTTAGATCACTTGATAAGGTAAGTGTTATCAAGACAAACGTATTCACCCCTATCACGGTTGCCGGTTTGAGTCGATTTAGTAGCGATATCTTCGATTCGAAATCGGATCGAATGTTGATATTTTTCATTCTATTTGGTTTCATTGTAAAGTTCAAAACTGATTTGTATCTAAAATAAAAACATTCCCTACAAAAACTGTCACCTTAGGTCGGTGAGTTCAATCCCCGGCTCCGTCCAAATTCAGTAGTATTTTTTTTTTTAAGAAAGGCAAATAATTTATTTTTCCAAACTATATATATTTGTCGGTAAGTAATTGACATTCTTTCGACAGAAAAAGTTTCGAACATAGCCGAATCAGAGTCGAATAATTACGAATTATATACAAAAAAAACTTCGATCAACTATGCTAATTTGCTCATTTTTCGTGTTTTCTTTTAAATATTCAAAAAGACCGTTTAATCATTTTTTGAGTGTTGTAGTTTGTTATAAAAAGCCGCTATTTACTCAAAGCAACACACATTTCAGTTTTCTGTAATTTGTTCAGCTAAAACAGTTAATTTCAAAACTTAACTTATTTCCCATATTTCTTTTAATGTTAAGCTTATAAAAAAGCAAGACAGATTTTCATTTCATTCATTTTTTCAGTTAAAACAGATTATTTCGCAATGAAAATTATACCCCAATTACTTTTTTAATTACAATAAAATAAAATATATTTATGTTACACTTGTAAAAAAAAGCTTTATTTGCTTTCCGTTATTTTTCGAACCAAAACATCCAATTTCGAATATACAGTATATTTCCATTTTTGCTTTTTCTAACGGTATAACAATAGATTCTAAAGTAGAAATTCTAAAGGCAACACAAATTTGAAAAATTGAGTCTCTTTAATTTGATTAAACAACTTTTTTTTCGGCTCTCGACTACCATGATAGGGGTCATTATTTGAATGGCTTTGTTTATATTATGTTTTCAATTTTAATTTCTCCCCATTACAGAGTACATCATCAGGAGGCAGACAATAAAATGTCATTGCACAATCTTGCGATGGTCTTTGGACCAACATTATTACGACCTGGTCAAACGCAGACAAAACAAAAGGATCTACTAGCTTCCAGTACGGTGGATGTAATGGCACAGGCTGGCATACTCTATTGTTTTTTGCAGGCGCGCATCAAGAAAGACTAAATGTTTGTATGTGTGTGTGTATATGAAATTGTAGTAAATGCCATATGGATGAGAAATGCAGAAAAGCAGAAATGAAGTACATAAGAAGAAGAAGAAACGATGTACATAATACGTAATCGTTATAACTTGCTAAATCATTATCATTAATAGTATTATCGGCAAGCAAGCGAATACAAGATAAAACAAAAAGAGCACACTCGATTGAGCTGTGTGCGTATATTAGGGCACGTGAAAGAATGCACATAAAAAAACAAAATGCTCACATTGAAAAATCATGAAAATCAATCTATATATTTGTATGGTAGGTACATATGTAGTGGAAGAAAACAAAGAAGAAAGCTTAAAAAATACGGAAGCGTTTTGCGCAAAAGAAAATATTTTTTTATTATCATTATCAAAATAAGTATACAATACAACATACATATAGCTGTGGCGATAGCAATTGATATGATGATACTACATACTACTACCATCACACCGCTCTTCATCCCTTCCTAATCGATCATCGTTGTTATGAATACCACATTGCTGCACAACATTTAGTAATGCCTACACATCTCTCACAAGCACACATCTGCATACACCATATATATAACAATAATAATTATACACAAGTTATCATAATGATTATATCTATAAGCAAATATAATGATGATTTATTTATTGCTTAAAATGTTTATTGATTCATACAAAAAAAAAAAAAACATTCAACAATTTGCTTACGATTAATAATTTGTTTTATGCCTACATTTATAAATTGTATGTACCTATTTTGTTGATTTAAATTGTAAATGTAAAGAAGAGAAGGAGAGACATTGAGGAATGATAAACAAAACGAACAAACACATTCGTTTAGTGAAAGAAAGAGAGAGGGAGTGAGGGATTGATTGCGCTTTAATTCAATTTGTTTTGCATTTCACTATCTTTGAAGTACGAGTATGTTATATGTAGTTATAGACATTGTATGTATTTATTTATTTTAGTAACTCTTTGTCTCTTGGTTACGTATGAATAAAATTTTTAAATGTTGAAAAAAAATAAATCATATTGTAATGATACATTTAAATATATTTGTACTTTTTTTATATATTCTCTAAGTTAAAAAAAAAACAATTTATTTATTTTTTATTATTTTATACATTACCATATGTATGTAATATTAGTATGTTGCACTAAACATATTCGTTTTTACTTTTTTTTTTTGTCTTTACAAACATATTTTGTAGCAGTACTATATTATACAACAAGAAATTAAAAATAAATATATATGTATATTAATTGAATACAACAATAATAGTTTGTTTTGTATTAAATATTCATTTCTTCATCATCATTGGTGGCGGTATGTATATTGGATTCTGTGTCGAAGATTGCCTTTTTGCTGTGTTTTTGCATTTTGGCACCACCCATCTCTTGTGCTGTACGTTTACGTATTTCGACAACATCTTCATCTGCTGTAGAGGCCCATTCCAAAACCAGTCTGCGACCATACAAATGTGTACTTTGACTAAGTGCCTCAAATGCTTTTTTCGCATCACTCTTTGTTAGATAATCGACGAAACCGAAACCACGATGTGTATCTTCACCGGGTGTCATTTTCTTCGGGAGCCGCAAAGAACGTAATTCACCAAATGCTCTATTTCACACAAAAATAAAAATAAAGATTATTTTTTCAAGAAAATATATAGTTTTTCGTAGAATATAACGAAACAGAGACTTACTGAAAAATATCGCGCACTTCCTTGTGTTTTGCTTGGAATGGTATATTGCGCACAAGCATTTTGGTTCCCGTTTGTTTGGTGACATTGACCTTTCTGCGTTGTGCTCCATTATCTGGTGTCCTGAAACAAATAAAACAATGCATTACATATTTTTCTATCAGAGAGAAAAAACAAATTTATTCTAATATTCTGAATCGTCCATCTTTTCCGCAACTTTTTTAGGACTTAATCGACGTATTTGTATATTCCGAATTTCAATTGACACATTCCCATTTTCTATTTACGTTTTCTCATTTTCAATTGACATTTTCTCATTTTAAAATGCGAATGACGTAGTGAACATTCTGTTTGCTAAATTTTCAATTGTTTGATTAACAATTGTACTAAGATAGACGACAGAGAATCTAGCTAGGACTATCCCGTCGAATTAATGTAGCGTAATAGGTTCTCTGGACTGACTTCTGAACAGTCGAACAGATTGCCGAGGAATTGCTCCTAATTGCACGATCCGGGCAGTCACAAAGAAATGGGTCTTTCCCATGGAGTCATGTTTACAGAAACATCAATGCGATGCTACTATGGGCTGGAACCCAAAAGGAAGTGACATCAGGAAACCCACTTGGTTACCCGCTTCATTCCTTTACCAACTTAAATTCTTTAGTGTTTAATTGGAGAGCTTTTATTGCATTTGTGATGCTCCTAATTAGCCATCATGCCTCTCTAATTGCCACATCTTTAGCATGAAAAAACGTTGAGTGTTTTCTGTTAACGTGTGTAAAATTTATTCTGACCCATGTTATAGAAAAGTTGCCCACCCTTGGTCAAGTATCCTATTACGTGAGTATTCGCGATTCGTCCAACATCCCACCGGATGTAGCATGTCTCTTAAGAATCCCTATGATACTGACGCTAGCCCTTTCTTGATTTCGATAAACATTGCAGCTCTCATCTAGAACTAAGTGATACAGAGACGAGCCCACACAAAAACCACATAGGCTTGCCTAATTCGCAACTCAATATTGGACCTTAAATTAAGTTTTGAATCTAATAAAGCCCCTAAGTACTAGGCTTTGCTCTAAAAGATGTACAGCCTGTGCCTCAAGTGCTCAACTTAACTAGGACTCTCTGTAAAAGATTGCTGATTGTACAAGGGAACATCCCTGAAACTATTATCACTACGTCCTTTCCAGGTGCCACCACTCTCTCAACCATTTTGTCAAGTTCATAAAGTCAGCAATGTTCAGGTAAAAATAGAAATAACAACTTACTTGAGTGTTCGATCGCTGCGTTTAAGTTCGACTTGATTGCCATCAATTTGTGTAAGTTGCATACGTTTTAGTGCCAACTCAGCCGTTTGTGTTAGCTTAAATTGTATGAAGCCATAACCTAAGGAAACCAATGAACGTGGATTCTCAGGATCCTTGCGTTTTGCTATTTCAACAGTATGTATTGGACCCAAGCCTTTGAAATGATTGTACACAGTCTCTTGTACAGTTTTAAAATTAAGATTACGTAAAAACAATGTCGTATTGGGTTGCGGTGGTTCATTGGCATATTCGTTATCGTCATCATTTTCAGTTGCATTTTTCTCATTTTCAGTACTTTCATTATTTATTGCTGTTTGACAAGCATCTTCTTCTGCTTTCTCCTTACTCGTTTCTGTATCTTTCTTTATTTCTTGCTTAGCTATGAGCGGTTCCCCGCTCAGTGTACAATTGAAACTATTTTCAGGTGCCCATTCTAAATACAGCGGTACATTTTTGAATTTACTGTAGGCCAATTTCTTAAATGCCTGCTTTGCTTCGGAGGGATCGCAAAATTCGATCAAAGCTGTAACACCACTGGGAGGCAAAACAAGACGTCCAATAGGACCAAATTTTGCAAAGAGTGGCGTAAGTTCGGACACAGGTGTGTCTGCTGGTAAATTCTTAGCCAATATAATGGTTTTCGAACGTTTAACGGTGGGCGCATCAAAAGCAGATAAGCAAACGCCATTATCTTCAAGAAACTTTTTCATTTCGATCACGATTTGTGTTTCCCCTAAGGCGATACGCACAGCAGCACTAGAACCGCCTTCACTGGTATCAAGGATCTATAGCGAAGAACAGATAAAATATATTTTTTATGTATCATGCAATATGATGCAAAGGATAAATTCTGACAATCGTAAGTAATAATTTCGAATTATTGATTTTTTAAAAATTCGAATACAACTCAGAATCGAGAAAATGGAAAAAAAAAATTTAATTCGAAATAGCACGAACGAAATCACTGGTAGTGACATATAGAATATCTCAAATTTTTTATGATTTTACTACGCACCTTTTCTTTAGATGTGTCAAATTTCTTTGCTAGTATCTCGGCAACAGCATTGGCTCCTAAAAATAGAGTATTCCAGCTAATCGTTTGCTGAGCAGTCTTCTTCAGTTTTAGAGCCTTCTTCTGTTTGAATGTGAGCGCTGCATCATTTTCATCTTCAGGCTGATCGTTATCTTTGCTTTTGCCAGGTATCAAGTGTAGTAGACGACCATGGAAATCAGTTCCGTCGAGTTTATTGAATGCTTGAACTGCATGCTCGGGCATCATAAATGTAACAGTGCCAAACCCTTTAATCTGGCGAGTCACTGTGTCTACAGGAAGATGTATTTCAGCAATTGGTCCAAACTGTTCAAACACTTTTTGAAGATCATCTTCTGTGACTGTATATGCCAAATTGCGAAAGAAAATTCGACCCGATTCTGAGATATCTTCTTCATTGCGTACACTATCTTGTTGCTTGGACCATTTGGCATTAGGCGCTGATGTGCCAGCATTGTTGGTATCATTGTGTTTTTCCTTCGACTGTTTGGATCGGGTAATTTTATTTTTCTCTGTAAAATCTGAGAAGAATACCTGCTTGCCCTTGATAAAACTTTTATCCTTCAACATTGCTTTTGTCATATCCTTTTCTGTTTTGAAACCCACATAACAAAAGCCGTGCACTTTGGTTGGCAATCTCACTGAAAATGGTTTCAGAGGTTTGAAGAATTTAATAATTTCTTGCCGTTTCACTTTATAGGGTACATTATGTATTTTAATGGTATACAGATCGATTGGTCCTTTATCTTTGTTTTTTGCTTTACTACTTGGTGTTTTCATCATAAGCGACTTCATGTATTCCAAATCACTAATTGGTTTTTCAGCCAACTTTTCACTTTCCTCCCTCTCATCATCATCTTTACACTCATCACCATCATCATTATCATCATCATCGGCATCATCATCATCCACAACACCACTGTCTTTACGTGCTTTTTCTGATTCCTTTCGCCCTTTGTTATTTTCCTGTTTATTCGCTCCACTATTATCAGTATTGTCATTGTCCTCTCTAGCATCTTCACCATTTATCTGCATATCAGCATCATTAGCCCAGAGTGTTCTATTTTTATCATGCACCTTCATAAATTCTTGAAAATCTGGATCATCTTTATGTTTGCTAATTATCTCATCAAATTTTGAAGATTTTTTATTTTTCTTTTTTATTTCATCATCACCATCCTGCGCTGCTCCAGATTTATTAGTTTCCGTAGAATTTTTCTTACTATCCTTAGCATATTTACTCCAGGATTGTGGTTTTGATTCTGATCCCAATGCTGCACATAGTTCTACTTTGATGCGGCTAGTTTGAATGCACGAATTGTTAAATTGTTTAATTGCCTCCAGTGCATCTTGTTCGTTTTGGTAACCAATAAAACAGAACTGTCTAAATTTACCATCCGGTGTATACTTTAATTGTATATCTGTTATAATTCCACCTTTGCTGGAGAAGCGATTTTTTATACTGTCCTCGTTGACCTACAATATAAAAGATTCAAGTTAACGATAGATAGGGATAATATACATAATGAATTGAATTGATTTAACTTACATTTTTTGGCAAATTTTTCACGATAATTCGAGACATCTTGCATGAATTTATTTCAGATTTTGTAGATATTTTTCAAGTTTTATAAAAAGTGCATTGTTTATATCATTGACCGAACACACGTGTATGTCAAATTGGTACTGTCAACAATAATAATAGCTGTCAACCAGAAGATAAAATGAGCGATACCACGCAAAAGAGTTCAAAACGATGGCTAATTTTTGAAATGTTATTTCTTGAACTCTACATTACATTTTTATTAAGTTGACGGTACAGCACTTAATAAAATGCAAGTTTTCATACAAAACTCGCTTAAAAATTTTTTCTTGTGAAATTAATTTTGAATCAGATTTCAGTTAAACTTAAGAAAGTAAAAGAATTTATTCGGATTTGCAGACTGTAAATGCAATTATGTTTTGACATTTCAAGTAAGCCCATTTCTTCTTTCTGCAAGGAGTACTTTTCCATACTTTTTGCTTACGAATCAATGTGTATACTCTCTTGAGCGTAAACTGTACAGCTGGTTACTTGGCTTTATGTGATAAACGCTCTCGTTGCAAATTTTTCGAGTTCGTGAACACTTTACCAGCAAAAAACTAGTAATAACTTCTAACAATTTTTTATAATTGCAGTACTTGAACAAACTTACCATCTTTTAACAATAAAAAAGCAGGTCCCAACACGCATTTTCGTGGTGTGGACTTTCAGCCTAAAAATTTTGTTTACAACTCCTGCTTCCTGCTTTGTGCCGAATATTTGTTCCATATTAAAATTTTTTAATTCCGGTATAAAGCAAATGCCCGACAAATAATTAATTTATATTAAAAGTGCATTTTGGACTGAAAAATTATGGTTTTCAGTGCTCTAATCGTCGAGAAAAAGTACCAAAGTGTACACAAGTACAGCAAAAAAAAAGATTTCTGCTAAAAGTATATTTTGAACTTAAACTTCTTCTGGTCTTTAGATCTCCCTTATTTACTCAAATAAACATTTTGAGACCATTGCGCCTAAGAATAGGTTTGCTTGATTTTCTTCTAGATTGTAAACTGTTTATTTTAAAATCGGAATCAAAAAGCCAGTAAATTTCGAATAACCTGAATATTTTCGCCCCACATTCGTATTGCCACGTGATTGAACTAATGTTTTTGGCCAGTGGGTGAACTACTCTTTCTAATTTCTCTGACCATGTTTGCTTTGGTTTATTTTTGCATATTTATCAGCTGTTTTTTGATACATAATGCGAAAGAGCAATCATACAACCACTATAATGACATATAATAATAAATACATATACAACGAAGTGAAAAAGTGGGGACACAGAAAAGACTGCGGAAATAAAATTCTATGTATTTTCAAGTCAAGCAAAAATAATACCTTATTTCAGTTCAAAATCAGTTTCATTTGGATTATTCGTCGGAGAAATTAAAAAAATTCTTGCTGAATTCGCGATATACTTTTGTACATGCTCTATATATTGTTAAAACGGTGTTGACGTGAAACTTAGTCTCAAATAATGATATAATGTATATTACCACACTTTTACGAAATAATGGAAGCGCAGCAGCAGGGGCAATTTTAACAAAAACAAAGTTGCAGTCACAAAATATGATTGCATTTGCAACAGCAATAACATCATCATCATCTCCGTCGTTATCGTTCCCTCCACCAGCAGCGCGACACTATTCACGTCGAAGTGATTCAAAAAACTTGGATAGTGCATTCAAGGTTGTAAAATCGAAAGTTCGCGTAGAAGGTTAGCTTTGTTGTGTTTTCGTTATTTCTGTGATAACATGTATACATATGTTTTTACTTTATTCTTCTATTCAGATGATGTTGATCCTCTTGGTGGTGAATGTGGTCCGAATTGGGAGCTGTTAGCACCGCGTGGAAATCGTTTCTACTTTCCCCATAGCATTGGTCCAGCGTGGCAGGGCGCTTCAACAACACTTAACCTTGAAGCACCCTTGGAATCTTTGGTTGACTTTGGTGGAGAAGTGAGTATAATTTAATTCGAAATTGTATTTAATTTGGAGAATAAAACTATTAAAATTCTTCAAGAAACAGCCTAGTGTAAAAAAAGACATGTTAGAGTTTTCTGTGGGTGAGTGTCCGTCGCTGATTAAGAAATCATTACATGAAATATTCCCCGCTCCAGAAGTAGTCTCCAGTGAGAAACTATCATTGATGACATTACGTTTTAATGGTGATAACGAACAAGGAGCAAGAAAGGTATGTAGATATACATATCACCATTTAGCCAAAATTCTTATTACAATTATTCCAATATTTAGTTTGTTTTGGCGGCACGTGAAATAACAGCGCGTCTTCGATTGCACGGTTACTGGGCTGACTTTATGAATCCCTTCAGCGGCAAGCCCTTCCATTCATGGGCCAACGGTAAAAATCTATATAAAGTAGACGATCGTTTCCGTGGTATAAACATGAAGCTAATGACGAAAAACAATTGTATTGTCATCTGCACCGAAGATGAAGAGAGCACTTTTTCGGGTGCAATCTATTCGAATGCTCCATCTGATTATCTACAACTTAAAACTCTAATAGATGAACAAGTTTAGCAATGTGTCACTGGTCACCGGTCAAACCGTCAAACAATTTCAAAAATTTACCCAAAAATAGTTGTATAATTTAGTTTGAATAAATTGACAAGAAATATTTTCTTTCGATTAAGTAATATGCATTTTTCTTTTGTCTTTTCTTTAATACACTTTTTTAATTTCTTATTCATTAGCCACTTTCTCACAATGTCTCTCTATTTCTTTAAACTTATTAATCAGTGACTGCAACTCTTCTGTGTTGCATAAAAACTCCACTATAGTTTCACGTTCGCCAGTAACCTGATGGTAACGTCCCATATTAATGTGAAATCCAACTTCTCCCGAACTACAGTCGGAGGTCGATGACTTTACATCGCATATAATGCGCCATTGTATATCAGTAATATGTGGAAAATTATGTCCCAGCTGCATTTGACGTAGTATCAGCTCCTTGCGATTATCATCATACACTCGTGTTAATTCGTCTACAAGCGCTGATCCTATTGATAGATCCTCCAAATAATGTCGAATAGCGATGGCATCACAACAACGTCGAGTCGCCTCTGTCCACAGTGCAACGACGGCATATTCACTTTGTTTTGCCATATCTCCATTAGTTGCATATATTTCGGGTGCAGGTGGAATGGCTGTGCATGCAAAATATAAGTTAGATCCAATTGTAATATGTTTGTGAACAACCTACTTGCTTCTGGATGTAGCGTTAACTTGATTGAATTTGCAATCAACTTCTTTGCCAATTCAAATGGAGTAATTAAAACTAAATTTTTGAGACCGTCTATTACGGTCGTTGATAGGTTCAAGTTCATTGTGGAATGCTTAATTTTAATATTATACTTTTCAGCAAATCAATTATAATAGTTTTGTTTTGGCACTATACTGTATAAAAGTACATAAATTGATCAAAATAAAAACAGCTGTTTTCGTTTTTCTTTTGTTGAAGTTTACACTATACTGTAAAAGTACAGGCAGGACGGGGTTCCAAAATTTAAACGCCAGTTACTCGAGACACGAACACAAACTGCTATACGCGAAGGCAGTATAATCGATTATCCGAAACATAGAACATAAACTTAGGGTCCGTCCACATTGGCCTGCCCAGGCGCAACTGTGCGAGCGAGATAGGTAAGAAAGTAGGCAGTCAGAAAGTCGAATCCGAAATTGAAAATCAGACCAACGATCTATGTGGTAAATGTTTCGATTTTGACAAATATGAAGTGCTTTTGTTTACAGAAAATTCGTACATCATCATTTTAGGTCAAATGGTGTTTGTTAACACCAAAAAACTTGCAACTATAGAGAAAATGAGGGCGTAAAATGACAGTTCGCTGTGAGAGAACTTACAAGTTTTTACTGGATAAATTTGTACTTGTAAAAATTTGCAAGCAAGAAATCATATGATTGAAACGCATATGACAACAACCAAATATTCTTGAACTGTTTTTAAAATCAAAATTATAAGAAGACAACAAACCAATTTACTAGGTTTTAGAATCAGGTTTCATTAGTTAATTGAAGTCGTTTGAACCAGTATTCAGCAAAAACCTATGCGTTCTTGAGGCAAGTTGCTTGGAATCGCTTCCTTTTGATATTGAAATTGATATTCACAATCAGCTGTTTCTGCTGACTTGCAAGCTTTTAAAAATTGTTGTTTATTTATTTTTTTGGATATTTATCTGTTTGAAAGCGAATTCTTTCATACTCTCTAAAATTTCGTTATAATAACCATATCGATAATTCTTACTAGGAAAGTAAACAATCAGACATACTCTCACAAATTTCTAGACGTTGAAGCGATAACATTATGTAGTAAGATGCGCTCTATATTAGGGTTGTGCTATTGTTTGTTCAAAATGTTTGATTAATCAAATTATTCGACTAATCAATTAGCTTAATCAAAATTGAAATTATTCGATTAATCAGAATTTTGATTAATACAAATATTTTTCATTTTTATTTTTTCTGCTTGTGAAACTTTCTTTGGAAATAAAAATTTTAAACGCATTTGATGTAAACACAATTGACGCTCGAAATAATCTCACGCCGAGCAGACGCTTTTGCTTTTTTTCAAACCTGCGTAAAAGGATGCAAGTTGCTTTAAAATATGTATGTTTCAATATTCTTCAGTGCAACTTTAAAATGAAGCAAAACAGAAATATCCTTGTAAAACAAATAACAACCACTAACACAGCATTTTTAAAATACGCAAGATCATGCTCCGTGTAACATAGTTGGCGTCAAATGACGTGGCGTCATATTTCATTTCTCGCTGACATAAGAACTTTTCCTTCTGTCGCGCTCTAAAAAATAAAAATTTCTATACCAGTCAGAATTGTTCTAATTCTCATATTTTTTTTTTTTTAAATAAAATTTCTAAACGCATTGTCATATTCGTAGCTTTGGAAAGCTTCCTCTCTACTTTGTATTGGAAAAAATATTATAAATATTTTGAACATTTTATTCGAATAATTTTATTCTTATTAATGAAAATTCTAATTAATCGAATAATTACAATTTTTTAATATTCAAAATCATGATTATTCGAATAATTTTATATTCGATTAATCGAATATTTTAATTGATAAAAATTTTTGAACAAACGATTAATAAATAAGGGATTTATTCCAAATTTCCAATTCCACTGTAGAATTTTAATCTAAATAAAACCAATTGCACTAATGTGGATACGTTCATGGGCAGGACGCTTCGGGGCAGGCCAATGTGGACAAGGACTCAAGTTCGTTGAGAAGTTTCTAACAAAAATTTTAATTAAATGGCCTAGTATTTGAGGTTGCAGTTGCTGAAATAAATGTAGTTATGTGCATGGTTGGTTGGGTTATTGAGAATTTTCAACAGAAACAAGTGTCAGAAGAATGAGAAGAGGAAGAATTGTAAATAATTCGATGGCATTGTGAATGAAGTGATTCTATAGTTTATAACACGTGCTTGTTTTTATTGATATTTATGTGTTTTGCGTGAAGATAAATCTCGTAATAATGTCAAAAAAGCAGAAATTAGATAAATCCGAAATGGATGAATGTGTAGAAGATGGGCCACAAACGATACAAGCGCGCTTGGTTTCAGACGCAGGTGAAGAGGCTGGTCCTCCAATCGATTTACCCGCCGGTGTAACTGTCGAGCAGTTGACATTAATTTGCAACGCGTTACTAAAGAACGAGGAACCAACGCCATATATATTCTTTGTTGGGGAGGAGGAAATAAAAAAAACCCTTAGTGCTACACTGGATTTGAGTACTATCGACACGGAAAATGTCATAGAGATTGTGTATCAACCACAGGCGGTTTTTAAAGTGCGTCCAGTAACACGTTGTACAAGTTCAATGCCAGGCCATGCAGAGGCGGTTATATCTATATGCTTTAGCCCTAACGGTGAACATTTGGCGAGTGGCTCTGGAGACACCACAGTTCGTTTGTGGGACTTGAATACGGAGACTCCACATTTCACATGCACAGGACACAAGCAATGGGTAATGTGTGTTGCATGGTCACCGGATGGCAAAAAACTTGCTAGTGCATGTAAGGCTGGTAGCATTATAATATGGGATCCTGAAAGCGGTAAGCAAATAGGACGTACTCTCATGGGCCACAAAAAATGGGTGAACGGCTTAAGTTGGGAACCGTATCATCAAAATTCTGATTGCCGAAAATTTGCGAGTGCAGGCAGTGATGGTGATTGTCGCATTTGGGATTCAGTATTGGCGCAATGTGTACTAGTAATTTCAGGTACATAGTCAGTCAAATAATTTGGTGTGGGACAGTAATTACAATGGTAAATTGTACTTTTAGGTCACACAGCTTCAGTGACAGCGGTGCGTTGGGGTGGTGCTGGTTTAATATATACGTCATCAAAGGATCGTACTGTTAAAGTATGGCGTGCTGCTGATGGAATACTGTGTCGTACATTTTCAGGACATGCCCATTGGGTTAATAACATAGCACTGAATACTGATTATGTGTTGCGTACAGGACCATTTCATCCAGTTACAGACCGCAGAAAGAAATATGTGGAGCTAAGTAGTGAGTATGCTTTAAAATATTTTAGCGGCAAATGTCCCTCAATTAAATTAAATGTATTTGCAGAGGATGAACTCAAGGGAATGGCATTACAACGTTTTAAAAAAGTCTGCCCCGATAATATTGAATCATTGGTATCATGCTCAGACGACTATACACTCTATCTGTGGATAGCAAATCAAAACAAATGTATACATCGTATGACAGGTCATCAAAATGTGGTGAACGATGTTAAGTATTCACCAGATGTGTCATTAATCGCTTCTGCATCATTTGACAAATCAGTTCGATTGTGGCGAGCGAAAGATGGTCATTTTATAGCCACTCTTCGTGGTCATGTTCAGGCTGTGTACACATTGGCGTGGTCAGCTGATTCACGTTTACTTGTGAGCGGTAGTAAAGATTCCACATTGAAAGGTATTTAATTTGTGATTTTCACTTTTGTAAAATTCAAATATTGAATATGCAATGTACTATTAATATTCTTCGATTGTATTGTACAATATTTGCAGTATGGAGTGTACAAACTAAGAAGCTAGCTCAAGAATTGCCTGGCCACGCAGATGAAGTATTCGCTGTTGACTGGGCACCAGATGGATCACGAGTGGCATCAGGTGGCAAAGATAAAGTAGTGAAGCTGTAAGTGTATTTTCCATTTATATTAATTATTTCGCACCAATTAATTTAATATTTTCTTACAGATGGGCTTATTAAATATGGATGGACCATATTTTACAATGTAACAAACGTAGAAAGTGCATTAATACACTTTCGGTTACTCTGTAAAGAAATTTTAATAACGCGGTAGAAAAAAAAAACTCAAATAAAAAAAGGCACTTTTTATTGTACATGGAATTGCTTTGTTGTCATTATACAGTATGATGTATTACTTAAACGTCTAATTTTTCAAGTTGACTTAATGTTTCTTGAAGTAAGGCACTTTCTTCTTGGTCATTGGAAAAATATTGCGTTGGTACCGCTGATGTACATCGCAGAGCTCGTTCGGCAGCAATAAATCCCATAGCAATACAATGTTCTATCTCGTAGCCACGCAGCAAGCCTGTGATAAAACCACTGGAAAAACTATCACCAGCACCCGAAACATTTATAATAGGATCAACATTTGGTGCTGCATAAAATCGTAGAACTGGTTTTTTCTGGGCACTATTGGTAGACCAGCGATAGCTACCTGTTGCTGTATCGAATAAAGGCTTGCTCAATGCATCCTCACGTATACTCAACAATACGCCATGATGGCCTAAAGTTATTAGTATACAATCAAAATGTCCCTCAATACACTCGATCATTTGTTTTGCTTTTTGTAGTAACACCTTAGTTTGGATTGCTATATTTGGTTCCCATGCAATGGGATGTTTGGTAATAGCTTCTACAATAGTCTTTAGTTCATAAATATTGGGGGATATGAATTTTATTTGCTCTGTCAAGTGATTGGGCAACGTAAAAGGTTTGCCAGAAATGCGCATATCAGTTGGTTCAAAGAAAACAGGCCGCTCATATTGTTTCGCCAGATTTAGTATACATTCCATTGTAGAGACTGGTAAATTTCCATCCATTACAATTAGTGGTGCAGCCTGTAATATACTTGCGTGTTTTGCTATTCGTTCGGAAGTTATTTTCTGATGAATTTCCATATTACCTAATATCAATCTGCAGTCGCCGGCCTTGTCAAATATCACAGAACAGAGCGAGGTCGAGTTCTCGTCGTCAATTTGTACATCTTCTCGTAGTGGTTGAGGAATTAATTTCAATAAGCTCTGGCCAATTTGATCATCACCTACAACAGAGATAAACTTGGCTTGTCCATGTAATTTGAATATACCCTCAGCCAAATTGCGTCCTACTCCTCCTGCTGATTGTTTTGCTTTGGTTTGGTATGTGGCACCGTTCAATGAGCTTGGCATATCGTCGAGCATAGTGAGAGAGAGGTCGAGAATGGATGCGCCAATGACGACTGGTGCTTTACTTTCTCTTTTAGCTTCATTCAGAGGCCGATTGCTTTTGGCAGAATAGAGCTCACGTGCTATCTCCGCAGCAACAACGGCGTTATTTTTAATGAGTGCCATGTTAGCATATAGACTGTTGCCTTTTGTTATTTTCGCAATGGCAGCCAATAGGAATGGTGTTACACTTTTTCCATATACTCCTTCATGTCTTGCTTGTTCGCATGCCAATGCAATGGCTTCATCAATTTGTTTCTTATCCACTGCGTACGCCTCTGGGATAGGCACTCCAATTAATATGCCTGAATTGATATTAAGCTCTACTGCGGTACGAATGAGACGTGCTGCATCCGTGGGCCCTTGTAGATTGTAAGGCACCTTACACCCACTATCGCGTGTGTAAAAATCTGGAAAATTGTTATTCTTATTACCATAAGTCGCAACGCAGACCCCTTGAGTTTCTAGATACTCTAAGGTACGGGGAATATCTAAAATTGATTTCACACCACTGCAAACTACGGCTACAGGCGTACGTCCCAACTCCACCAAGTCGGCCGATACATCCATTGTAACGTGTCCTTCACGGTGTACACCACCAATGCCGCCTGTAGCAAAAATACGCAGTCCAACCCAGTGTGATATCATCATAGTAGCTGCTACTGTGGTGCCTCCACTTAGACCATTAGCCACAACATATGCCAAATCACGCCTTGAACACTTAATGGTGCTCGTTTGTTGTTTGGCAGCTAAGTTCTTAAGGTCCGATGACGAGAGACCAACTTTAATGCGACCATCACATATGGCTATCGTTGCTGGTGTCGCGCCATTTTTTCGAACCAATTCCTCAACCTCAATTGCTGTCTCCAAGTTTTGCGGATACGGCATACCGTGTGTTATAATGGTAGACTCCAAAGCAACAATCGGCTGATCATGTCGCAATGAATTTTGCACTTCCGGATGCACATCTACAAGACTCTTGTAACCTACATTTGCAGTAGTATGTATCAAACCTGAATTCGTTGAGAATTTTAAGATGTTTCTCGCATTTCTGACAATCATCGTGAATTACTATCCATAAATGCTCTAATCACCTTCCAATCTATAGTTTTAAACAAGTCTATGGCAGATAATAAAATATTTGCTATCTCTGCATTATGGTCATTTGTTGAGCGTAGCCACACATGTTAATGATATTCGATAATAGATCCTTATTATCGATTACATATGTTATATGATTTCACAATCGAGAGTTTCTAGCACATATACAGGGTATCGTATCCACTGCTGGAATACTCTTGAGGTTACTGAATTTATTTATAAATGAACCAGCGTTGGCCCACGCCTTATTATAGTATATTTTATAAGAGAATTTCAAATTACATTTCCTGTAAAAGTTCATAATATTTCTATCTTTTAGGTTATGTTTAAGAAATAGAATTAAAAAAATTCGATTTGGCAAAACATCTTCCCACAATTTTTTCTTATCCCTTTTTTTCTTTTGCAATGAATGATCGTGCTTTAATTTAGGTATATAGAGAAATTTGTTGTCTTCACTTAAGTTTGATCTGATTATTTTGGTTATTTTTCGAAATAATATGGCTCTAATACTATTCTACCCTTCCAATTCTATATCTTCTATGGGCTATTATACTATTATCTTAATACCACGTCAGAAATTGTACTACATACATAAATTAAATGCATAAAGAAAATTTTTATTTGAAAGTAGCAAAGTAGGCAGCAATTTTTTGTTTTCTTATTTAAGGAACTAACAATAGAATACTTGTTTGAAAATGATTCGAAGAGTATCATTCATGATGTGTCAATGCGTCAAGCGCAAATATTACATCTATTTAGGCTGTAGAGTTAGTGTTCATTTTTATCACAAAGTAAAGTATACAAAGTAAACCTATTTCCTATATTTTGACACGGGATTTTACGAAAATTTTATAAACTAGCTTCGGTTTTAAGTTTTTTTTGGGTAAAGTTCGAAAAAAAAACGATGCTTAATTTATGCCTACAATCACGAAACAGCTGTAAGCTTGACAGCAATTTAGACAATTTCATACAATTATCGTTTTATCACCAATCTCATTTAACAGTTTTTTAATAAAACAAACCATTCAGATGATGAAGATTGAAGGCGTCTCCATCTATTAAAGATGGTGGAACAAATCGTGTAAGAGTGTATCAATATTGACGCATATTGATAGACAATTATATTTGAAGAAAAATATTGAAGGACAGGGTTTTTGTAAATATTTGAATTAATATCATTTGCTGCCGAACAAAATCACTTCTAAAACAGCTAGAATGAATATTGGTGAAATTATTGAATCTCGAATGTAAACAGTGTTATTGATCGTCTACTGGCTACTGAAGAATGATCGCTTTACGACACCCAAGACATTTCAATGCAACTCTGTTTAGAAATACCCGCATTGAACACACCATAGCGTGTATTTAAATTTGTGTTATAAATCCTAGTTTATAAATTTGTTATTGGTGATTTGTTTCATCTGCCTATTTAAAGAAAATGAATACAAATGCTGAATATGAAAGACAGCATTTTGGATTTTCAGCTGAGCAGGTTTCACTAGAAAGTTGGTAAAATTTAAAGTTTTATTTATTTGCATTTTGTCTTAATTGATATCCATTTTATGTATTCCATTTCTATATCTTCATAGGAAGACATGGTGTACAGAAACACTTATCTAACGTTTCTGATGAGATATTGAAGAAACTGAAGTCGAATGTATCGGAGTCAGCAGTAAAATTACTGCTTGAAGAACAACAAAACGAAGTAGTGTCACGCATGTGCAAGACATTTGAGCAACAACTACAGGATTTACAGAACCTAGATCAGAAGTATTTCTCTGTACCTGAAAATGTTTTGCTGCCAACGGATTTTTGTCATTCCAAACAGTATACGGAACAAAATGAAAAAGTACTGGATAAGGAAATTGAAATAATGAAGCGGCATTTCTTAGAGGTATTTTCTTGAAAATAAATTATATACTTGTATACACATAAAGTTGCTTATCATTTATCATTAGAATTCTGTTATGATCGCCTCATTGAAAGCAGAGAATGCTCAATATATGCAACTGCAACCACTTATACAGGAAGAACTTATGGTGCATGATCTTGTTGAACGCGGCATAAAATCGTATGAATTGAAGACATTACGTGAATTAGTGGATAGTACAAAGAAGTTTTTAGAATTGAAATAAAAGGACCTGCTTTGTTTTATTAAAAGGTAATTTAAGATTGTTCACATATGTAGTTAGATTATTCATTGGTTTCTATTGCAACGACATTTTTCGTTGTATACAATCGATCGCCGCAGCATCACAGCACTCATTTGTATCTTGCCACACGTGTGGTTGATTTATTTTTACTTTCTTTTTTTTGCTCTACTATGAATATGTTCTTTTGGGTGAATTGAATTTACTTTATTATGTTCTTGTATGCATATGCTGTGTATGCTGTGTAGTAAATATGCTTTCTCAACGTACGTTAGCAACCATTAAACGCATTTTGCTATTTTAAAATTCCTTCTTTATATGTATATATCACGCCTTGTGAACGAATGCTACTCCTCGGTCCTAAAAAGTGTGGACCATTCGCAATACGGCGTAAGAGTGTTGCATGCTTAAATTATTATATCGTTTTATAGACGTTGTTGTTGTTCTTGTTATTGTGCCACATTGTTGTTATTGTTGCGCTCTCTGCCTTTCACTCGGCGGCGGCGTTGTGTTGGTAGTTTATTTTTATTTTTAAGTGACAGTGGGGCGGCTGGCTCTCGTGTGGGACATTCTTTTCCTTCGTTCTTTTTTCGTTTCTCTGCTTTTGCTGTTGTTGTTCTTGCTGTTCATTTAGTAGTTTTTCATGCAAAAAGTCAAATCTGCGATATTAATATACACGTTGCCAGTGCGGCTACATCGTCCATAATATAGATAGATTGTGGCCATTTTGGTACTGTAGCGGAGTAGCAGTG
The DNA here is from genome assembly GCA_963854835.1 of Megamerina dolium. Classification (NCBI taxonomy): domain Eukaryota; kingdom Metazoa; phylum Arthropoda; class Insecta; order Diptera; family Megamerinidae; genus Megamerina; species Megamerina dolium. The sequence continues at coordinate 62,122,737 of OY978527.1, read as the reverse complement.
AATATATCAACGATTATCAAGCATTACATTGAACTCTCTTTTTCAATTTTGAATACAATTTTACGGACTGGCTGACTCACTGGCTGGCTATCTGGCTGTACTTACGTAGGTTAGTAGATGTCGATTTCGCTACTCAATATATTTGGCTAATTTATGTAATTTAACTTAAATATATTGTGTGCGTGTGTGTATGTGTGTGCGTGTCATCTTAATTTTAGTTGGATTTTAATCGAGAACGAAAATAACCTGTGAATTGAATTGAATAGTGAAAAAATGAATGTGGAAAAATTGAAACGCCTACAGGCGCAAGTTCGTATTGGTGGAAAGGGTACACCACGTCGTAAGAAGAAGGTTATTCATCAGACTGCCACTACCGATGACAAGAAATTGCAAAGCTCCTTGAAGAAACTCTCTGTTAGCACTATACCCGGCATTGAAGAGGTTAACATTATTAAGGATGACCTAACGGTCATACATTTTAATAATCCCAAAGCGCAGGCTTCATTGTCAGCCAATACATTCGCCGTCACGGGTCATGGAGAAACAAAGAAGATTGTGGAGATGTTACCTGAAATATTACCACAATTAGGACAAGAAACTGTGGTGCAATTGCGTATGTTTGCCAATTCAATGACGAACAATCAAAAACAAGTCTGCGTATCCGGCGGTGCTGGTGTTGCAGATGATGACGATGTGCCCATGTTGGTCGGTGATTTTGATGAAATTGCCAAATTAGAAGCTAGCGCTTCTTCTCCTGCCACTGCAGCTGCTGGTGGGAAGTCAAATGCTAAAGGAAATAAAAACAAAGGTAAAGAAAATCAAACGCAAAATGTTGAAGTAAAAAAAGATTCGCAGCAGCAACAATCTCAGAAGCAAAAGGGTGGTGTGGAGATAAAAGATTCCAAACCAAATGCATCTGGTGAGAGCGGAGGTCAAAAAACTGCTCCTAAAGCCAATGAAAAGAACGACGCAAAGGATGCTAAGAAAGCGAAGAAACAAGAAAAGTCTGAGGGAAAATTACCAGAGAAGGATCGCAAAGATAGTACGAACGACAAAAAGTCACAAGAGGCACAAAACAAAGCCAAACAGGAGAAGTCTGCTTCTCCAAAGGATGCTGCATCTCCAGTCAAATCGGAGGCAAAGGCAACACCTAAACAAAAACAACCAGTGGATAATAATAACAAGCATAGTAAGAAACAAGATGATAGCAAAACAAAGGACAATAAAGGAGACTCTAATAAGAAGGCAGAGAAAGTGGAAAATAAGTCTGGAAACGAAAAACCTGCTGTAGCTCAAGCTCAACCTATTGATTTGCCACAAACTCCAACCGCTGATACTCAGAAAGATGTCAAAGAAGTAGCATTGCAAAAACCTGTTGAAGTTAAACAGTCACAATCTCCTGAAGTACAGGTGACAAAAGGTAATGAAGTGCCAAATGTGGAAAAAAATGAGAGTCATCCACCAAAAGTAGAAGCTCAAGTTGCTGCGGAGGCAATTCCTCAGCCAGCTGCACGCGATGTTGAGAAAAAAGAACCAATCATCGCTCAGCCTATTCAACAACCGCAAGTAAAGAATAATGAAAATTTAACAGCACCGATTGCTGTTCCCCAAATTGTTAATGTCGCACCCAAAGACGACACAGCAAAGATAGAACCTCCGCCTAAACCGCAATTGAGTTCCTCTCCGCAAATTGATGCTTCTGCAGCTGTCAAAGTAGATGCTCCAAATGTAGTGGAGAAGAAAGCTGACGCTAAAAGTACTGCTGAGGTAGTAGCACCAATTGTGCCCACAGAGCAACCACCAATAGATCAGAAAGTTCCGGTTGTAGCTGCAGTTGCCCAACAGGTGCAGCAACAACAACTAGAATCTGCCGGCGCAGCGGCTGGTACCGTACCAGAAAAACAAGTACAGACCGAGGGTAAGAAGCAGGATGGACCAAAGCCAAAGCAACAGGAGCCTAATCAAAAGCAACAGCAACAACAACAACAGCAGCAGCAACAATCAGTAAAGCCAGCTGCTACTGCACCGCCACATCCACAACAGCAGCCGAAACAACAACAACAACAACCACAGCAGGCGCAACAAAAACAACAACCACAACAACAACAGCAAGAAGTTGCAAAACCCTCTGCTGCTATACCGCAACTACCACCACAGCAGCAGCAACAACAACAGCAGCAAGAAGCTGTAAAACTCTCTGCTGCTATACCGCAACTACCACCACAGCAGCAGCAACAACAACAACCCCAACAACAACCACAACAACCACAACAGCAAGAAGCTGCAAAACTCTCTGCTGCTATACCGCAACTGCCACCACAGCAGCAGCAACAACAACAACAACAACCACAACAACACCAACAGCAGCAGCAGCAGCAGGTACAACCAAAGCAACAACCACAGCAACAGCAACAACAACCGCAGCAACAACCCCAACAGCAGCAGCAAGAAGCTGTAAAACCGTCTGCAGCAATACAGCAACAACCACAGCAGCAGCAGCAACAATCGCAGCCACAACAGCAATCGCAGCCACAACAACAACCACAACAACAACCACAACAACAACAACAGCAGCAACAGGTACAACCAAAGCAGCAGCAACAGCAACAACCAGTAACTCAGCAACAACTACAAGAGCAACAGCCAATACTCCAACAACAGCAACCACAGCAGGTCCCACAACAACAGCAACAACAGCAAGCCCCACAACAACAACAACAACAAGCCTCACAACAACAACAGCAAGTCCCACAACAACAACAACAGCAACAAAAACAACAGGCACAGCAACCACAACAGCAGAAGCAACAACCACAAAAGCCACAACAACAACAACAATCATCAACAAAATCTGCTCCAGCAACGCCAACTAAAGATAAGCCAGCTGCATCGGCAAAGCCATCGACTGCACCAGCAAAGGCACCGGCATCTGTTCAAAAACCTGCAGCTGCGGCAGGAAAAAAGGCATCACCTCAACAACAACAACAACAACAACAACAAACTCCAAAAAAAGATGCTGCGCCACAAGCAAAGAAAACGCCACCTACAACACCTACTAAGGCACAGCCGACAGCACCATCTTTAAATCAACAACAACGACCAAAAGATGGCAAAGCAGCGAATTCAAATAATGCATCGTCACCAGCAAAGACAAGTGGTGGGCCAGCCATAGCATCGACAGCAGCAGCTCTAGCTGGAGTACCAGCAGTAGCAATAGCGGTAGCAGCAACACCAGCTGCAGCACCAGCAGTACCAGCAGCAGCAGCAGCTCCAGCACAACCACAATCACAACAAAAGAAATAAGAATACAAAATGTCTTTAATTATTATCGATCGCCACTAGAATGATTCGATTTAAAATGTGCATTTTGCTCATTGCATTACATTTATGCCAACCCTTCAATATGAATACATATACCTAATTGTTCCTTTTGATATGCTACTAACCACTGTTACTGATGCAACGCGCCACGCAGCTCCAAATTTATATATATTAGTTCATTTATTTATTTGCGTTTTTAAATACATTTACTAACCTCTACAAGGAGTTTAAATAACAATAATGCGTTTACATTAAAAATATATATTGCAAAAAACCCACAACAAAAAAAAAAATTATTATAACAATAAAATTGTTCAACTAGCTTATTTGATGAAGATCATGATGGATGAACATCAACATACATGTAATAGATTATCCATACAAATGAAAAGAAAATGTTTCGTTTTGAAAAAAAAAACAATAAAATATATACTATACTGGTTGACACAAATCTTTACTTTTCTTTCATCGAACGCATCAAATCCTAGCGTTCCTTTTTATTGCCTTGTGCTGCAATAACTGTGGCAGCCAATGTTGATGTTGACGAGGGACTAGGCGTATCAGAAGTATCTTCGTCGATTGCCTTATCGTCCATGTCCCTGGTGGGATTTAGTTTGTATAGCGAATAATTGAGTACGGATGCAAAACTTAACCAAGCCACATATGGTACAAACAAATAGCCAGCAACTTTATTCACATTATAAAAGAGTATACCGCATGCTGAAGCAGTTGTAGTTAATGCGATAATATCGATAAGACCCTTTTGTAAAAAAAAAACAAATGTGGTAATATGATATTGATAAATGAATTTCACAATTGTACGATGCCAACTCTACGCACTCTTACCCCTTTAATATTGCGTTGCCCAAAGAAGATAGGTGTCCATGCCCAATTGAAAGACAATTGTGTGGCATACATCATAAGCGGTATGCGAGCAGCACCATCAAAACCATCGCCATCTCGCCAAACTAAATATGATGCATAACCCATACTTGAGTAGAGCGAAGTCCAAACCGGTGCAAATATCCAATTTGGTGGACGATAGGTGGGGAAATTTAGATTCTTATACCAATTTTGTAGGTTCTTGCGAGTGATTTGTCCATTAACAAAACCACCCAAATTGGGTAGGATTACAGCACCGGCTATTCTCAAAATATCGCTCATTTTTTTTTTGTTGCCTTTTGTTCCCTGAGATACAATGCAAAACACTGAATTGACAAACAAAATTGAAAGAATTAAAAGAAAAACCACCAAGAAAAAATTTAATGCAAAATATGACAGTTATCGATGTATCCGTATATGTGTTAGAACAGCAGCGAATGCAATTTTTGCACGTCACACTTTTCTACCAAACGAAAGAGAAATAAATCATATGTGTGGATTTATGTGTAGCATTTTACGCGTAGACATGACAAATTTATCGAATTTATTCCATAATATTGTATTACAAATATGCGAGTACTGTTGTGATATAAGCATATGGATATACTAGATACAATTCTGTGTCAATAATCAATAAAAACGCTCAAGTCGATTTGATTCATTTTACGTAAAAACGATGAAAATCAAAAATAAATTTTATTTCTAAGCAAAAGCTATCTTAATCGCAGAATTACTTACAAAAATGAATTTTATTTATTTTTATAATTATTAAATGAAGAAATTTGCCTAAAATGAAATATCAGGAATAAATTAGCGGTCCCAGAACTACCCGACTTAACAAAGAAAACAACAAATGTGGGAAAATTTTTCTTCATTCCTCAACATAATCTGCTTTGAGCTCTATACATTTTTCCCAGCGATATTCTATATGTAGCTTCGATACCCTGTTTATAGTATGAATTGTCTAGCTCATTAAAATAGCCATCTACCGTAGACTCCAGCTCCTCATTGTTTGCAAATCTTCTGCCACCAAGCCATTTGTTCAAATTTGGAAATAGAAAATAATCCGAAGAAGCTAAATCTGGCGAATAAGGTGCGTGCTGAAGCAATTCGAGCTTTAACTCATTGATTTTGGCCTTCACAGTAGCGGATGTGTGAACTGGATCATTGTCTTGTTGAAACAACACTTTCTTTTTCACCAAAATGTGGCCTAATATTCGCCGTTAATTGTTTTTCCTTTTTGAAAATAATCAATAAAAATTATCCCACGTGCTATCTTCACCTTCTTTGGACACGATTCTCCCCTTTCAGTCCACTGTTTTGTATGCTCCTTTGTCTCAAGTGTGAAGTGGTCTCATCCATGGTTACGAGTCGACGCAAAAACTCAGCTTTATTACTCTGAAATATCGCCAAACATTCTATAGAAACATCTTCACGACGTTGTTTTTGTTCTATTGTGAGCAAATGCGGCACCCATCTTGCACACAGTTTTTTCATCTCCAAATTTTCGGTCAATATACGATATATAGCACTTTTTGAAATGCCTGTAATTTCACCTAGCTCACGCACCTTCAGCCGTCGATCATCCAATATCATTTTGTGGATTTTCTTAACCGTTTCTGGCGTGGCTATCTCAATTGGTAGCTCGTATGACCTCGTTTAAACTCTGCCACCTAATATTTTATGGTCGTAAACGAAGGAGCAGACTCCCCCAGAGTAGAATCTAGTTCGGCTTTAATATTCGTTGGACTGAGTCCTTTCAAATGAAAGTATTGAATTACATAACGGTGATCAATTTTTTCTATGTTTACAAATTCACTGAGGTCGTTAACTTTCGATGACTCCAAAGAAAAAAAATACCAAACAACGTGGCGGCTTGAAACTTAAATCATATGTTTTATAAGGTTGACACTTTTCACCAAAGTAATTTTTTTGAAACTACTGCCGCCATCTATACGCCAGGTCGGGTAGTTCTGGGACCGCACTCATAGTTCACAACTCATTTCTCTTGAGTGCTTTTGCTATTTGTTGCCACAGATTTTCATCATTTTTCCAATGCTACGCTTCTACATGCAGTACAGTAATACTGGTGCAATTTTATAAATTCGTTGTGTGGCGAACTGCAATACAATAGAGTACACTAGCAGTACCATGGCAACTGATTTTATGATTGTTTTGGTCATGTTGATATCCTTACTAGAATGTATATTTTCATTTGATCGACTTCTGTATCAATCCAATCGTGATGACACTTTACTTCGATACTAAAGTTGATTTCCTCGATTCGGATGCTGTCAGTACTATAGGTAATTGGCATCCAAATGAATCACTTTTTGCCGTAGCTTCATATAATCGAGAACGTGGTGGTTCTGTAACCATATTTGCCGACACTGTAAGTATAGTGGATATTATGATTGGCAAAAACATTTTTTATTATTGCAATCTGAACAAAAGGGTGAACCATATCGTGATGTCACCTATCCAGTGCATCCATCATCACAAACAACCGCCATGGCCTGGCATCCGAAGAGAATATTATTGGCCACCGGTTGGGAAACTGGTGACATACATGTCTGGTTCGAGGGACATCGTGAATTTGGCAGTGTAAATGGTCCGCATAAGGCGGCAATTGTTCTGCTCGAATTCAGCGAGCTTGGTGGTCGTATGGTAACCGCAGATGCAATGGGCCTTTTGACGGGCTGGCGTTGTGATGGACAATATCAATTCATCACCATGTTCTCACACGATTTACGTGATGCGCTGGTGCACGTGACCTTTCGCCGTACCATTGAGAGTGAGGTTCGCGAAGAAATGGTCAATTTGGCGAAAGCAGCCGTGGCTGGGGACGAGAATGCTTTGGACACTCTAACAAATTGGCGACCACGAACAGCGGCTAGAAATCTGTCACATGCCGGTGTAAAAGATAATCATTGCTTCTATATTGGCACACATACTGGCACCATATACTACATCAATCAAGGTGGCGCTTGTACGGAAGTACTTAAAAGTATTTCAGCGTCCGTAACACAAATGCTATGGCATCCGAAAAAGTAAAGAAATTGTCGTTTGTAAAAATATTGAAATATTTTCAAATGAATTCAATAATTTCATAATCGTAGGGATGCAGTTATATGTCTGATGGAAGATATGACAGTCGCTTTGTATTTGGTGGAGTCAACAGGCATTCTCACAGAATTAGATCGTATCAAATTGAGCGGTAAAATGCTAGGCAAGGTTGGATCGATATGTTGGACTGGTAATAGCTTAGCTATTATTACTGGTTAGTAAAAGTCAACTATGTGACTAAGATGATTCAATAAAAAAATTCTGATTTATTTAGGTGATGATTTTACGGTACGAATATGGGATATTGAGAGAAGTGATCATTATTTGCTAAAAATGGATTTACCTGGTTCAGGTAATATCACGAATTCATATGTCTAACGACATATTAATGATTTAAAAATTAAAATACTCTAGTTTTGAATATATTAAACACATCCGGCATTGAACGCAACACAACATCATCGTCCCAATACCAAAGTCAGGATAATGAAATATCATCCTCAGAATTGAATATGAATGTGGCGTATCCAAATAATCGTAAATATCTGAAACATCCACCGTTGGCATCAACAAAAGAGGTATTCACATCGCTGGCATACAGTTCCGATAGTCAGACCTTATGTGGTGGCACCAATCTGGGCAACATCTACACTTGGAAACGATCAGTTAGTTATTTTGTTAGTACACCAGAAGATTGCTGGCAATTGACGAATGTATCATCGGTTCGTGGTGCTGTTAAACAATGTTTCTGGGGTGTCAGCGAGCTATTGAAACCATGCATATTAATAATTGGAATATCGAATGTTTACGTGCTAAAGGTGAGTCCTCTCGTCTGACTGTTAAATATTATAATAAACACAGATGATTAAAATGTTCAAATTTCTTTTAGGAACAACCATTATTATCATTCTATACTCGTGACTTATGGGCGATACAACGGAATGCAAACACAATTCATTTGGAACATTCAAGTGGCAAACATTGTGCGATAAAGTCCGATTTCGCGGTTACGGCGCTGACATTGAATTTCATGAATATGGTTGTGAGCAATGGACGCAGCATCTCGGCGTATAATATTGAAAAAATCGAAAGACCAGATTCTGCTAATAGTAACGATGATAGTAAAGATAGCAAAGTGCTGAATGTCAAATTGATGCAAACTTTCAATGCGGATTGCTTGTCGCTTTGCATACAGAATCAGAATATATTTTGTTTAACCACCAATGAAGTTATCATTTATTCCATTGGCGGTGTGGTACTCAATCGAATTCAATCAAATAATAATGAGGGCAAAATTATTGGTATGGATATGACGGGCTCTTATTTGACAGTGTTTACCATGAACGGTTTTATAAAAGTGTACGATGCTTTGCGGCATGATCCGAAATTATTATTTCCCAGTAAATCGGGATATGATTTATTTAATGATTTCGGTGAGATAATACTCGTTAAATGTAACACTGGTGGGACTCACTTGGCTGTAGTGATTGCGAATAGAAGTTTTTTGCCTCTACCAATTTTATATTGTTGGAATTTCGAACGCAACATTCTAATGGAATATCCATTGACGCTTGGTGATGCGAACGAGGATAGTGAGAACAATTCAAAATCTTGGTAATTTCATATTAGTGAGTATATTTTGACATAAATGTAAATTAATTTTTCTCCTTCACAAATATTAATCAGTATACCAGTGAGTATTTATTGGGACACCGACGAGGATCGCCTACTGGCTGTTGAGGTGAAGTCAATGCAACAGCAACAAATGCAGAAATCATCTAAGAAGCAACAACTCAATGGTGGTATGCCATCCTCGTCTAGTAAACCTTCCTTTGCCAGCCACTATATTGAATCGAATGTGCTGATAATGTTCTATTCGGAAAATGAAAACAAATTGAACGTTTTGGAGACTCGCGCTTTAACATCAGGAGAGCAATTGATTAATTTATGCATTCCAAATGTGGTATGTACTTGATTGCGAAAAATGTGTCATACATATTTGCGCAAATCGTAATCATTTTTAGCAATATTGCATATGAAATGGAATTTTAATCAATATTTTATGGTTTTTATTTTCGTTCTAACATAAGGCTTATTGTTTCTTTGTAATTATATTTTTATAACAAACATTCTTTAAAAGTATTGCTTAAAAAATAAAATCAATAAAAGCAGTATCGTTTTTTTTTATTTCGATGTTTTTTTTTTTGTTTTTCATAAAATTCCTTGAAATAATCACTATTTCCCAATCCGGTTAAATTTCCCCAAATAGATAACATTAGACATAAACACTATAAAAGAGAAACCACTGCAAGATTATATCGATTTGAAAAACTGTGACGCAGACACACGCAGATCTGTGTTGAATTTTAGTCTTTATGTTGCCGAGGGTAATATGGATTTGGCATATCGCTGTATACGTTCCATAGAGTCAAAAACGATTTGGACAAATCTGGCAAAAATGTGCGTTCAGACGAGCCGTTTAGATGTTGCTAAGGTGTGCATGGGTCATTTGGAGAAAGGACGTTCGGTACGTGCCATACGTCAGGCTCTTGAGGATGATGATTTGGAACAAGAAGCTAAACTAGCCGTTTTGGCAATTGAATTGGGTATGCTTGACAAAGCAAAAGAACTCTACACAAGTTGCGGTCGATATGACTTATTGAATAAGCTGATGCAGGCCAGTGGTCAGCTAGACGAGGTAATTCTATAGATCTCATTCTCACTCAAATGTATACAATAGATGATTGCAGGCAATAAAAATCGCTGAGGCAGATGATCGTATTCACTTGAAGAATACATATTTTCTGAAGGCTCAAGAACTCAAGGAAAGTGGAAATATCAAGGGTGCACTCGAGTATTTTGAAAAAACACAGAATCCTGTGCAAAATATCACACAAGCGCTCTTGGATAATCCGATGGCATTAAAGGTACGATGAGATTTGGATGTTATTTTTCGTTTTCAAAGTTTTCTACATCAAATATTCAACAGAGATATATGGAAAGTACCACAGATCCGAAAATGCTAAAATGGTGGGGTCAGTACATAGAAAGCTCTGGCGATATGGATGCTGCTTTGGCGGTATATCAAAAGGCCGAAGATTGGTTTTCGCAAGTGAAAATACTCTGCTACTTGGGGAAGATATCAAAAGCGGATGCTGTGGCTCGACAATCGGGCGATCGTGCTGCATGCTATCACTTGGCACGTCATTATGAGAATGTGGGCAAATTTCAAGAGGCAATTATGTTCTATACGCGAGCACAGACATTTAGCAATGCCATACGTATATGCAAAGAAAATGATTTTCAAGATGAACTCTGGACGGTAGCCAGCTCTTCACGTAGTCGTGACAAAGTCACCGCCGCCGTTTACTTTGAGGAATGTGGATCTTTTAAACGTGCTGTAGAACTCTACCATCGTGCTGGTATGTTACATAAGGCCCTCGAAATGGCATTTGAGTCGGAACAGCCAGAAATTTTGGAGATTATCGCTTCTGAACTGACTACTGATTCAGATCCCGAATTGATCAATCGATGTGCTGATTTCTTTACAAGTATTGAACAGCATCAAAAGGCTGTACATTTGCTTGCGAAAACAAAACATTTGCAAAGATCGTTACGAATATGTGTTGAGAAAGGAGTCCCCATAACGGAGGATTTGGCTGAGATGCTGACACCGAATAAGGTTGAATTTGATGAAGAGACGCGTGTAAAGATATTGGTACAGTTGGGAGAATTGTTACAGCAACAGGGTGATTATCAGACAGCAACCAAAAAATTCACCCAAGCTGGTGATAAAGTGCGAGCCATGAAAAGCCTTCTCAAATCGGGCAATACTGAGAAAATCATATTTTTTGCCAATATGTCACGTCAGCGTGAAGTCTATATAATGGCAGCTAATTACTTGCAAGCTCTCAATTGGCAAAACGATGCCAATATATTGAAACATATTGTGACATTCTACTCCAAAGGTCAGGCATACGATTCGTTGGCGAATTTCTATGCCATATGTGCTCAAATTGAAATTGAAGAATTCCATGATTATGAGAAAGCACTGACTGCGATGCAAGAGGCTGGGAAATGTCTAGAGAAGCTGAACCACGCACCACAGGCACTGAATAATTTACAACGCACCATTAGTGAAGTCAAGAATATACTATCAATGCAGAGTTCTTTGGAAGAGGGCGATAATCATGCAGTTATAGCTGGCTGTAGAAATATGCTAAGTATGTGTAATCGAGAGTATTTTATTTTCTAATTATTTTCGACTTTGGATTTCATTGAACGTTAACATATTTCTGTTCCATACTTTTCCAATGCATTGCTACAGTTAAACCAGAAACACCACCAATACGTCAAGCAGATATTCTAGCTATGCTGGTTAAGGCGCTCGCTTATAACCAACAGTATAATGAAGCTGCCCGCGCTTTAAAAGAGTTGGCTATAAAAGACAGCACTTGGAGTTCATCGGGTTTGCTGGATAAATCGTTGGTGCAAAAAATCGCCAAAGAATGCAATTTGGATTTTGATATAATTTGGAAATCTGGAAGTCAACCTCGCGAGGCAACTATACATGGCAGCGATAATGGTGCTGACAATGATCAAGAGGAAATAGAAGAAGAATTAAATATAAGAAATTAGTTTTATTTTTCGTAAAACTGTACCTCTTTAGGACGTAATCTTCCTTGTCACGTTTGCCGATTGTCGACAAAATGTAACAGAATAAATTAATTTATTACAAGAATTGCAACTGATTTTAATGACCATTGAATGAAGAGATGAAGACATTTGAAACGTGCGAATCCTGAAAATGCTAGGAACATTTTGGTCGCCAGAGGGCTTCATATTTGTGGTGCCCAAGACTTTTTCACTTTCCTACGTAGCTCTTTATAAATGACCAATTCTGACTGTTTAAGCATTATTCTTGTTTTAACAATTAAGTTTTTATAATCAATTTCTCTTTTGGACGCAAATAGAACAAAGAGGCCCATAGTTGTAGTCAAAGTTAGAGTGATCTTAAAGTTAGAATCGGCCTTTTAACAGATTCTAATTCTAAGATGATTCTAACTCTGACTATAACTACGGTCCAGAATATTTTACCAATGGGCACATCGAACATTTTTATAATTTGCTTAAAGGATTTTACACACTTGAACATTTTGCTGTCCATTTCCATTCCGCAATGGCGGCACTGTGAAATTCGCCGGTGTAAATTTTGTATAAAAATTTCTAAACTTAATTGTTGATTGTATCAGATTTTCGTGAATGATCGAGGCTGGAGAATTTTGACCCCCATTACAGAGTTCTACGAATCCATGTTGCCAGATTAAAAATATGAAAATTATTGAGCATTTTTCATATAAATTGGAACATTACATTTAATATATAAAAAATTACAAAAACTGTAAGAAAATTATTGAAATGATTGCAAAATTATTGTCATTTATCGAATATATGTTTAAAAAAATATAACTTCTTTTAATTTTATATCTAACGTAATTGGAGAATAAACAACAAGAAATTTATAAATATTTTTAGATTTTTTTTATATTCATTTTCTTCCGTATTCCTTATTCACAATTTTAAGTCTCTCCCTTTTCATTAAACTGAATATTCCCTCAGTAGCTGCATTTGAATGGGACATTGAAAAACATTGATATCTAATTCGAAAATGTTGAACTATTGAAGAACATTTTCCTTCATCAAAATTCAAATGAAACTTAAAACGCTATATTTGTTTGTCTTTCATGCAGAAAGAAGCACAATTAAAAACAATTTTTACGAGAAAAATGCCAGAAAAAACTTTTCCATTTTATTATTTTTGATATAAAAACAATTTTCCGATGTCAATAAAATAACGAAATGAAGCGGAATATTTGTTAAAGAAAACGACTCTAGGAAATTTCCGAAAGTCTGGCAGAATTGCATAATCGACCATGTGTCAGTGAAAATCTGTCAAAAATCGTAGAGGAGTAGAACATTGAGTGATTTGTGTGGAGTGCTATCGGAAGTTCAAGTTGGATTATAAGTCGATGTGATTGAGTAAGTAATAAATATAATTTGGTGTGTAAATTGTGTTTAGAATTGTGTTTAATGAAATTCAAAGTAGTAATATTTAAAATTTCTAAATCAACATGTAGAGTTTGTGTTAAATTACATAGCAATTAACATTGAGTCGGGGCATTAAGATCAATTAAACTACTAAGGCAAAAAAATAGAGAGTATGAGAGAAAAGATGATGAACACTGCAGAGCAACTGGAATGCTCTTGAGTATGATAGAATTTTAAGAGAAATTTTATTTGATTAATATTAATAGCGCGTATTTTGTAGTTGATTCTGATAAGGTTGAAGGTATCCGACAGGTTACGCATTTATATCTTGTGTAATTAAAAAAAATATAATTATTTAAGTCTAACGTAATAGGTAAATTCATAAAAATATTACGTGAAAGCATGCAAGAAATATTCCTCATGATTTTTATGCACTATCATATGTTAGCAACAGGTTGCTTTTATGTAATTATTGTATATAGGAGGCACTTCAATGTTGCTTGGCAACTTTTATTGCTTTGGCTTTCGTTTACTTTTTTTTTTCTATTAGCTCACAGGACAAGATGGGGGAACAATAAAAAACTGAAACAATAACAATATATTAAGTTTCATCATTACTCATCATATTTCATATATATCAGTGTTGTCATTATATCATTTCGATTTACATATGGGGGTAAATATTCTATTCGAATGATTAAATTTTCTGTTTTGTTGCTTTGTCGATATAAAGCTATTATTTCAAAGAATTTATCTTGTATACCTCTAGATACCATAAAAATATGTCAAAAATCATCGATAGCATATTTTATTAAAATGCCAAAGTGAGATGAAAATAAAAATTAGGTATTCCACATTTGAACAATCCAAATGTAAAAAAGAATTAATCTGATTTTAAGTGAACATAAGTGAACTTCAGTGAACTTCTTCATGAAACTCTACAATTTTAAAGAAAACCTTGGTAATATTCAAGAATGTTAAGTAAAAAAAATGAATATTTTTACTTTTTTTTTGCAAAGAAATGCTGTTGAGTTGTAGTTTTTTGCTTAGAAATACAAAAAAGAATGAAATTTATGATTTTATTTTTTCATGTTAATATTTTTAATCAAATGAAATACTGATTTTTCCCATTTCGGATTAAAATCGAAAAAGATGCTACACTGTTTGATACATGTAATCAATTTCATCATGAACATATGTATCTACGAATGCATGTATTATGTATTTAGAAATGTCCATATATTTGACTTCTTAATATTATTGTGCTACATTTAGGCCAATTACCTCTATCCTCTTTTTATTTCTTTCCAATTTTTTTTTATCTTTTCTTTGTGTTTTAAACTGGAATTAATCAACGGTTTTGTTGCATTTTTATATTTATGAAATGATAGTATGAGTGTGCGTTAGTATATGTGCACATACATATGTATATGTATGTCGATTTATGAACCTATGTGCTAGGAAAATAATACCTTCTGCGCCCAATTTCAATACCTACCCTTGGGGCTGACCCTGTCTGTGTATATACTCCTCACTTGTTCGAGTACTCGTTGTTGTATGTACGATACAATACACAATCGCGCGTTGAATCTATCGTTTTGGATTTTAGTCAGTCTTTCATTCGATTCCAAGCTGGATCGACGTGATATTATTATTTGACGTTTATGTGTGATACTTGGTGATTTGTTGGTGTTTCGTCCTCGGATTTTAATAGTTGATCGTCGGTTGTGATTGCATCGTAAATAGAAGTACATACATACAACATATGTACATATGTATAGACCTGATGTATATAATATTAGTTAGACAACAATAGGCAGCGAACCAATGTGCATTGTATCATTAGTGTCAAGTAATATACACATACATACGTATGCCTAATTGTGAATTTTCGTTTTTCTTTGGAAATCGCTACTTGTTCATATAACAGTAGTTACTACTGTGTCATTACGACCCATCATACTATAATTACATACATATGTATCCTACATATTGTAGCGTATCGTGTATATTTTATATTAAATGAATGCATTAAGTACAGCATATAGTAGAAAATACTTTATTTAGTGAATTTTTTTCAATATAATAAAGGCAACACTCGATATAAATAAACAGCGGAAGTGCATAATCCATCTGTTGCTGATAGGTATGTACATTTGTATGCTTTGGCACGGTCAATATTTGATATTGTTAGTAGATAACTATTGTCAAAATGCGATCGTGTTATGAACCTATACATAGGTCTATACGTATAGCCCCAAATACATTCGAATACTAGCAAAAATTAAGGTTATAAAAATATCAAAAATTATTTGTTGTTTTATTTCTATACATTATTATGTCTCGTATATCGCATATGACTGTGATGGTCAAGGTTATACCTAATTCAATCTGCGTCGTTGAGTTTAAAGTTCATTCGACATAGCAATTTTTAAAAAATAATTATGTATTGTATATCGTTGTGCTCAACGAAGTATGTATACATATGTATATAGATTTGTGTATATGCAATGACAACAGATAGATTATAATGAAGTGTAAATATAAATAAAAATCTTCATTTGTGTTCATTTCTCCTAACGACTATATATATACATACATACTTACATATATGTATATACTTTGCACGCGTTTATAAAATCAATAACTTGATTATCAAGAGTCTGAATACTCGTGTTGATTAAAACACGTATATACATGTATATATACATACATATAAATGTATATGAAATTATCGTAGCATTGTTAATTGTTACGTATGCATATATGTACATATGTATAGACACATGTACCCATAGGGACATTTTTCAGAAAGTCAATTTGCCTCAATGTTTATTAATTAGTTTTAAATGCAGGAATATTAACACTTAAGTGCATAATAAATTATTTTTTATTTGATTTCGTGGAGGTGCCAATTTTTTTTTCTAATTTATTGATATTTTGAAATCAGAGATTTGATCGTGGTACTCATCTAGTATGCACAACAACAAAAATATGCATCATATTCCTCCATTTATATTTGGTTATTCTTCATAATGTCCCGTCCGTAAGCCAGGAAATGCCCGAAATGCGTGTAAAAGCGTACAATTATATTGGTACATAGATCTACATATGTTTCATATTTATTGTGACGTAAAACTACTGTCTATTATACAATATAATGATTTCATTGCAAGTATCTGACAAATATAGATAAATTTCTTTTTTGTACAACTTAACCATATAGATAACGCTATTATTAGGAGTGCTACGCAAGAGTTTGTGATAATTGTTACAAACTATCACGTTTTGGCGTCTCGTACCCAAAAAACTTGCAAAGAAGGGGAAATTGAGAGAGCGAAATGACATTTCATTTTGAGGGAAAGTTGCAAATTGTTACTGGACAAATTTATGCCAGTAAAGACACAAGGAAAGTAGGAAGCAAGTAGGAAAAACAGCTGATCATAAGCAAAAGAAACTAACAAGCAAACGAACAATTGCAATTTACTTAGTCGAATATCAGCTGTTCGTGAAACTTGCAGGTTTTTGCTGGTTTTGCGTTCTTGTACTTTTTGGCATATTTTTCTCTTTGAGAGCGAATGCTGTCAAATTCTCAGAAATTTGTTTACTGTAAATTTGTTACTGGAAAAGTACGAAAACACACCTATTATGTTCAGAGTCATTGATTTGATTTTGTTATAATAATAATAGATAAATAAAATTATATCAGGTCTTCTATAAAAAATATTTAGTGGTGTACGTAAACGAATAAGGAAGGTATTGTGTAGATTGAACACTATTTTCACTAACCATCGAGATCAACTTGGGCTAATTAGCTAAAAAAAATTCAAAGTTATATTCTGTATTACAAACTGTGAAATGCAAAATAAATGAGCTTTGCCCTAAAGTCGGCAAGAGAATGACGAAGCAACATTTTGCTTTTTTTTTTTACATAAATTGTCAAATAAAATAAAGCATTTGCAGCATTTTTCTTTTTTCATTTAAATTGTCAAATGCATTTTAAACGAAAAATTAAATGAAAATTCATTAGAAAATTTTTGAAAGTTCGAAAAAAAAGTGTTTTAAGTGGTTTTTAAACATCAAAAGTACTCGAATAATAATCGGAATACTTATATGTTATTAGCTGTGTTTTATTCGATAACTTGCTATTTTATGAAGTTGATTTGATTTGTATTTTATATATAAATTTCAAATAATTTTGCTGCAAAATTGTTAATTTTCCTTTTCTTCTTATAAATTTTGACATTTAAATAAAAATATATTCAATAATTGGCAGCACTGAACCAAGTGAGCATTATAAGTTTATAGGCATCTTTAGTTATACGCGCTAAAGTTAACACCTTTGTTGTTGCTTTGCCATGTATTTACCGGTGCTATCTAAGTACGAGTGTAGGATAAAACACAAAATTTCTTCTATTTTTCCATTAAGTCATTTCAAAACAAATATGAAGAGATATTATATCAATACTTTATTACAATCGTTAGCTACTTATTTTCTCCAAACCCATACAATAGAAGATATACTTGTATTTATAATAAAATTAATAATAAATAAAATGCAGGTATCCATTTATTGTATAAAATTATTGTATAAATGGATACGTTCATATGACTTGCACTTAACACACAATTAGTCAATTCATGCTTATTTTGCAGGTTAATAATAGAGCATTGTCTTTTAAAAATACAGAAACTCGGGGGAAAAACACCCATAAGATTGCAAACATATGTTGATTATATGCATAATGATGATAATTCTTATTAGAGGGTGATTTTTTAAGAGCCTTCGGATTTGATTTTAAAAAAAATTACATAAAATTTAGAGAAATATATGAAATTTGAGTTGATAGAACGATCTATATAATTCAATGTTTAAAGATGATTTCATGTAAATGTTGACCGCGGCTGCGCCTCAGATGGTACATACGCTGGGTCTCTCCAACATATCGGCCGATATCTCCGGAATAAATTCTTCAATATTGGCTTCCAGTGTGTCAACCGTTGCTGGCTTGTCGCTATAGACATGAGCCCTAACATAGCAACACAAAAAATAGTCTAAATGCGTTAAATCGCAAAAATATAGGCGGCTAATTGACCGGCCCCAAACGTGAAATAATCTTTTCAGCGAAATCGCTTCTCAATTGGGGCATTGTTTCGCGTGCTGTGTGGCATGTGGCACGGTCTTGTTGAAACGTCATGTCAGACAAGTCCAGCTCTTCCATTTTGGGCAAAAAAAAGTTTATAATCATCGCATGGTAGCGCTCGCCATTTACAGAAACGTTCCTACCTTCGTCGTCTTGTACGGTCCAATGATGCCACCGGCCCATAATCGACACCAAACAGTGCATTTTTCGGGATGCATTGGCAGTTCTTGCAATGCTTCTGGCTGCTCTTCACACCAAATACGGCAATTTTGATAGTTCACGTAACCATTCAACCAGAAATGAGCTTCGTCGCTGAACACCATTTTCCGATAAAAAAGTGGATCTTCATCCAACATTGCCAGCGCTCATTCACCAAAGGTTAGCCGTTGTGGTAGGTCGTGTGGCTTCAATTCTTGCACCAGCTGTATTTTAAAAGGTTTTACACCCAAGTGCACGATGCACTTTCTTAACCGAACATGAATGTTGATAATAAAATTCAATAATCTGCAAGCGTTGTTCCTTTGTTAGTCAATTCATGGTTAAATTATAGACCAAACTGTACATATTTGACAGTAACATGTTACACGAAAACAACTGAGCTGCCAAAAACAGTGTTGCCAAAAAGAACGTTGCTAAAAAATCACCCTGTATTATGATTATAAGTGACATACCATATTAAATAACAACAACAACAACAAAAAACAGAACAAATAAAATTACTCTCTTTTAATTTTCCGTTTGCTACTCTACGTTTTGAAGCATCATGATCAACCAGAAGTGAGAGTTAAATTGAAATGATAAATTTATAAATAGTATAAATAATAAAATCAGTGACCACCAAAAATATATGGTATATAGACAAGTTGAATAATAAACAAAAATATAATAATGTTGAACGTGTCTGATCGTACTGATAAACTTTCAATACTGTAGACTACTTAATATCAATTTATTTGTTGTTGTTTTTTATATAATTCATTCATAGAAAAAAAAAAGAAAACAATTTGTAGAGCAGTTCGTTTGGAGAAATATTATTTTTGATCAAATAAATCAAAACATTGGTAAAATGAAATTTGAAATGATACGGCGTCTGAATAAAACTTTTTTAATTGATTAGTGATTAGTGCTGTTCGGACTTCTGAATAGAGGTCATGCATTTAGAGGGTGCCATTAATTTAATACAAAAATAATTTGTTCAAATGATGCTCAATGATGCTTATCAGTCAGCAAGGAAATCTAGCCTAACCTTTAAGTGCCAAAAAATTCTGCATATCCTAAAAATGCATTACAACATTTTTATCACTTTTCATCGTGCTCTAATTATTTTCTTATGGCCTTGGATATACCTAAATACTCTAAATAAGAAATACAAACATTTATATTTTATGAAAATTTGGCACACAAATGATTTGCATACGGATTTCGTCCTTTTATTTGAATTTACATTACATTTGTTATAGGTATGATTGCATGGCATAAATTATAATTGCAAATTTTCGCATTTTCATTGATTGTTCACTGCGATTATAAAGGTTATTGATTTTTACATTCACAAATCAATATGTACATAAAAAAGAAAGCGATTGAAATTGCAACACCACTTACACTAGAGTTGAAACTTCGTTTGAGGTTATTCCAAAAATTTATATGTACATAAGAGACAGCCATGGCTGACCTATTTATATCGCCAAAATATCTCAACATTTGTTCAAGTTATCGTGTGGGTGGGCACGTCAACTAATTAAATAAATATGTAGACACTTTTCTATAATCTGACATTTGACCGAAGTAAATATACCTTTGCACTAGTAATAACAGCGATGTAAGCAAACAGTGACACACAAAATGTGTAGAAACAAAATAAGACACATAATATTGTATTAATGAACATGAATGTGTGTATACATACTCGTATTCGCGTGTGTGTCTAGAAGATCATTTGAAAAAGTACATTGTTGAACAGAAAAAAAAACAAAAAAAAAAGAAATGAAGTAGAATACATATTCCGTAATGTGGTTTTATTTCACATTTGTTCAACTTTGTGTGGAACTTTTTATGTAAAACTAGGTATATTAATGTATGAGTATATACTCCACGCGTATTCAATTGTATAGATACACGAATGTATATACAATGTATACATACCTTTACCCAATCGGAAATGGAGCGTATCAATAGCGCTTTAAGAACGTTCCCTTCAAATAGCGCTGAATTTAGCATTGGCATGTCATTACGATTAGACTCTTCATTCTCGCTTCCCTCAATACGCTTTGGTTGCGCTTCGATGTGATTTACTGCGCTTCTCACAGATTTGAAGTAATGCATATTGCCTACCAAAGAGCAACATTAAAATTAGCTCTTTAGAAACGAAAGAGCAGCGCTTCCTATACATACGCATATTCTAAGATATGCTTCAAAATTTCCGATAGGGTACCTATTAGAGTGCTGGAGGAATGTATTCGTTTGCATCTTCAAAACACTCTATTGATATTAGAATAAAGTCTCTCATTCATTCTCTCTAAGCAAATACGAAATAGAATGAATAAAATAGATATAGAATGGAATGAAGTGTATGTTTCGTTTTCATTGAATGAGTAGAATCTCAACATTTGCAAATGGAAGTAAAGCATTTGAGAGTATTCTAAACATTCGTTTTTCTTTTCTATGTTACATTACAATACATGACGCGGCCAGACGCAGTAATACAAATCATCAGTGCCTGCCATGAAAAGCAACAACAATTATAACGTACAACATACTCGTAGTACTCTCAAACTCTCTTAGTACTCTCAAATATTCATTTATTTGAAGAGAAAAAACGAATGTATGGAATATTTCTTGTACAAGAAATGAGTGAAGTATTCTATTTGCCTAATATTTTACTCTCACTCATTCCCATTCTATTTAGATATGCTTTGCAAATATTGTACATGTTTTGAGAGTAAAGAGAATCATTCGAAAATCAAATACATTCTCGCAGCTCTTTAGAACATATAGTACTATATACAGGATGTATTTTTTAGAGTGAAGCATTTTTAAATTTTGAAAAAAATATACAAAATATATTGTTATTTATTGAAAGGATAATTTTATGCAATTAGTGATTGAATATGATTTCGGGAATATGACCGCTGCAGCTGACTCGAATGTGGTGTAATCTGGAATCCCAAATTTCGGTTACTTTTTCAAGCAATAGTTCGCTTAAAGTTGGCTTGCGAATTATCTAAATTAGACAGTTTATCAGCATAAACTAGCTCTTTCACATATCACATGCGGTGTGAATCTTTTTATGGTGAAATTGCAAATCTTATTGAGTACAAATGACTTTTGGGTTACCAGATTTGATAACTGCAATACCATTTTATACCTATCGGAAACTGCTACACTCTAACAAAAAAAAAACACCCTTTATGTATAGGATTGTATGTACGTGTAACAAAAGGCATACGTACATATTAAAAGATGCAAAATACAGAACAATCGGAACAGCCAATGAATACATTCATGTGTTTAATCGTACCCGATCGATGGCATGGCCACTTGGCTGAATGGTTAGTTCCTTGATTATTCGATACAATACGAAATGATAAATTTAAGCACATTTTTTATGATAATCACCTTTTATAATTATATATAATTAGTATGTGGAGACAGTGATAAATGAGAAAATAAAGTTTTGACTTTCTGTCAAGTCTATTCATATTTTTTTTTTTTTTTATAAATTATTTAGTGAATTTGTTTGTCACATATTTTCAATGAAATTGGCAATTATTTGTATTCCTTAAATATTCACCTGTATTCTTATTTATGAAATAAGAGAGTGTGTGGGAATGAGGAGTAAAGTGAATATATTCTAATACAATATATGTATATGTACCTATATTAGTAGTACTGTTCCCTGATCCCGTCTAAAATGTTGTATCGGAAATTGCGAAATTTCAGATGATGGATACCGAATTTTCGCGTTTTTCTATTACATGTAATTACAAAGATTTTGGGCAAAGAAAATGTAATAAAATCATTTTGAACTATTTGTTAGGAAAATACCATGATATTGTTGATTATAATTTTAAAATAGTGTGATAAACTTCCTTATATTTTGCAAGAATGAATTTTGTATGAAATATTAGCATATGATAAACTTTAAAAATGTAAATGTCACGTACACGTACCACAAAAGAAAAATAACTACAGCGAAACTAGAGTAAAAAAAGCATAAACACTTTTGGATTCCAATTTACAACTCGCAATGCTTAATTAATGAATTTTAATCGATTTTATTTCTGTGCAAAATTTCGATAATCCTTTTTTAGTTAAGAATCACTTTTGATAACACAAAAAAGTGTTACAAATATCTAAAAAGTGTTATAAATTTAGTTTATTGTTTTTTTTTTGTTTTCAAATGGATTTAAATTATTTATGTAATTAATGGAAATTCGGAAATTCAAATGTAATTTATCGCCTGATTGTGAAAATTAAAAAATTTCCTTCGTTTTTCTAAATTATATATTTGATTTACATCGCTTTGAACTTAATTTAATTTAAATCAATGGAAACTTATTAGAATCAACTTTTATTTTATTTTCGCTAATGATTTGATTAGTCGTTTATACATTTAAATACACTTTCGATGAAAAAATATATTGTCTAGCTAATAAATAATGCATAGTTAAAATAAAATTAGAATTTAAAAATAATTGTGACTATACAAATTTTTTCATAAAGAATTTTGTAAAAAAGTCGAAATAATTTTTAAGTGTAACATTATCTGGATTCCGCAATTGTTTTGTAAAATCTGGCATCATCGAGATGTCTGGCCATTGGCCACCCTAGACTACATATATGTATATTGACATGCAAATTATTTTTATTTATGCCATAATAATATATGCCCATGGCCTAGGTATAGAAGGTCAAGACACATTTGCTGTTACAAAAAAACAAAAAACAAAAAAAAAATGTCCGTGCAAACACACTCGCACTATGCGGATAACGGTATTTACATTAAAATAAGTCCAACCTGCTATACTTAATAGTGATACCGTGGCTTTAAGTATGTAAATATGTATCTGCCTATTAATGATTTAATTATTAATATTATTGTATTAATATGTTGGTGCAATGTAATATTAATTTGAATTTAATCCAAATAAATGCATGAGGTTGGGTTGGGTTAACCTGTGAACTGCATAACTACATATGTACATATATACAATATTCAACGAAAAACAGTCTGACGGTATTTCCATTTGAAAATATATTAAAATTCATTTGAATTGCTGTTACTGTTCACTATTCATCACATATAGAGTAGATAAAATTTTCTATAATTTATGGATGTCCAAGGTAAAAATTTCCGGGTCTCAACAATAATACACAATGCAAGAAATAAAAAAAAAAATTAACAATAAATAAGTAGTTAAGTGATTCGGTCTGATTTAATCTTCAAAATTAGATAATAGCAACACAAAGATGTATGTGTTCGTAGAATACTAAGAAGGAATGACACTTGAGAGTTCACTTTAGATTCAATTTTGCCCTCGTCGTATAAAAGTTATTTCCGGCTATTGCTACTTGGAGTGCAAGAAAGTACATGGAAACATTTTGTTTGTCAATTAATAATAATTTCGTTGGGCATTATTTTGTTTGTTTGTTTGTTTGCTTTTTGCTTCTTTTTATAAGTCGAAAGTACAATCATAGAAGCCATTTACCTTAGATTTGTTAATTACATTTTCATTTGAAAATTGTTGCATATTAAAATAATAATTTAAAGGTATTTTAATAATAAATCTGCTGTTTTCATCTATTTATTTATATACTTGTCGTATACATCTATTTGTATGCATGCATATATTTAAGGTGCGAATACTCGTACATATGTGTTGAGAATATTTGATATAAACTATGACACTATGGAAAAAGATGTCAACGTTTAAGTGCGTAATTAAAAGTATAATAACAAATTTTATTTTTCAAGCTGGAATCTGAATTTGTATTGTTAATTTGTAAGCAATGCTAATATTATGCACACGCCAATTAAATAATATATGTATATTGTAGATGATGTACAATTTGTTGCATGATTTATTAAGTGCTTAGACCGTTATTAAGTGGCCCTTAGAAATTCTTTCAATTTATACAATTCGATGATGATAATAATTTTCAAATTATAACAAGCATAAATTATATTTATTAAAAAAAAAATAGAAATTCAATAATAACACAACATTACACTGGAAAATAAATAAGTGAGACAGATAGCGGAACTCAAATAATTAACTTGCATGTCTAAAATCTCAAATACAAAATCTCGACCCATTTTCACATAGGTCTTGCCACATTTTTTTATCCATAACTTCACTCGATTTTATATTTTAATACGACAAAGGCAACGAGCAGAGTAATTATGCCTCATATAACGAAAATTCCAAATTATTACTCTAGATTTTGTGTTCAAAATTAATTTAAAACATTTTTTTTTATATAATGCTCACCTTGGGGTTACCTTTTAAAAATCGATGAGACGAAATCAACCTTTGTAACAAAAAAAAAAAAAATCGATTTACACTTCACCTTAATGTGTGTATATATGTATTGGGTTGTTGGCAAAGTAATGGCACATTTTCAAATATATTGCAAACAGCTCAAGTGCAATCGCAAACCGACTTTGGCTTTAGTGTTAGATTGTTGACGACAATTAATTACTCTAAAAATGCGTCGTGATTTTTTTCCGACAACCTTACTTAAAGATATATCTTTTTTGCCCTGTCTGTAAAGTTAATTTCCAGTTTCTTAAAGTGGCTGAAACAAATATGAAAAAAAAGAAAGAAAAAGTAACATTCCTCGGATATACAGGAAAGAAGATAGAAAAATATGCAAATTGCGTGTATTGTGTATACACATATGTATATATACATGTATACATACACATGTTTAACTCATTTTTTGCAGATGCATTAAATAACTTATAAACTAAAAAAAAGTTGTTGTCTTTATTAACATAGAAAAATGTGTTTTATATCTAGGTAAACGTTATGTTACAATTTAAAAAAAAAAAAAAAAAAATTAATTTAATTAATGAATTAATACAAAAAAGCGTTATAGTCTTATCTCTTCCATAGATAATTTTGCTGCGTTGCTAAAGTAATCTCTTATCGCTCGTTTATGAGATTTTTATGAGTACTCTTCAATTGTTCGCATAGGAGACTGGAGAGATAATTCTCCAAAACTCCTTTGTGGCTCGTATAGGAGTAATGTTAGATTTTTAACAAAAACTCTCTCATTACTCATTTGGGATTTTTGCGGGAAGATTCTCCTAAACTCCCCCATTCCTCGATTGGGAGGAATATGAAAATATTCACAAAAACTCCCTCATTGTTTATTTGAGAGATGAAACGTGGTTTTTCCATTACTCGCCCTCATGGGACATGCAATGTAAAAAGCGAGTATACAAAATAACAAGCTTTTCCTCAGAAGTATAGGGAGTAAAGGGAAAGTAATGCCGTATTCGCAAGGGAATAGTCTCGGATTGCTCAAACGATGATCCCTAGTTCTACTGGGTATATAAACATGTGTATGCGAGTAACATTAATTTATAGTTCATAAGAAGTTTCAATGTCAATAACATTTGTTGCTTGTGAATTCGACAAACATGCACTCACAAACTACCATATTCGCATTGTACACTACACATGCTCAGGTTATCTGGTAGGTGTAGTACATTAGTTTATTAAAAAGTTAATATAGGAAATTATGTATGTACATTGAACTAAAATTGCGAAACAGCTTGTGATAGCGGCATGACCTCTGTAAACTTTGGAGCCAGTCGACCAGCTACTTTCATTGTGACTACGTGGCATAATTAAGGTTTCACAAAAAAAAAAAAAAAAAATGGGGGAATATTGAAGCAATAAAACCCGTATATACGTACATATTTACATACAATCATAAAGTAAATGGATGTAAATTATCGCCATAGTCATGCGCATTTTTATTAGAGTATTTCGAGCTAGAATTTTAATTTTTCTAATATTCCAAGTACCTACCTACCTACATGTGTGTGTGACAGACATACATATGCACATATGAAATTTCAAATTGGCCGTTTTGCACGCACATAGTTACTTCAATTAACATAATCAGCAATTTTTCGTTGTGTCATTTCAGAATTAACAAATAAAATAAATATAAAAAACTTAGGAAAACAACAACACGAAACAAATAGATAATAAAATGGAGAATGCGCAAATTATTGCAGAAGAAAGTGCCGCCACTGCAGCCGGTGATGATCCAACCTTGGGTACATTGGATATTGCAATGCTGGTGGTGCTAATAGCTGGAGCAGCATATTATTTTATGCGCAGTCGTAAAAAGGAAGAAGAACCTATACGTTCCTACTCCATACAGTAAGTTTTTATTGTTATTTTACATATGTATACTGCTGTCATATTCACATTGAATTTGTGTATTTTCTCATTTTTAGACCCACAACAGTTAGCACTACAGCAGCGCAAGAGAATTCATTTATAAAAAAATTAAAAACATCTGGTCGCAGTTTAGTTGTATTTTATGGCTCACAAACAGGCACTGCTGAAGAATTTGCTGGCCGTTTGGCCAAGGAGGGTATACGTTATCGTTTAAAGGGTATGGTTGCTGATCCCGAGGAATGTGATATGGTATGTAATAAAAATATATTTTATTATCACCACTTCAAGCATCGAATACTATAAATAAATAAAACTATATAATTTTTACTACAGGAGGAGCTATTGCAATTAAAGGATATTACAAACTCATTAGCTGTATTCTGTTTAGCCACCTATGGCGAGGGTGATCCAACAGATAATGCTATGGAATTTTACGAGTGGATCACTAATGGTGATGCTGATTTAAATGGCCTAAATTATGCAGTAAGTTTTTTCGAAATACCATTATTTTATGCCAATATCGTAGAAGTATTTCTTTAGATATATTACTAATATGGCGGAAGTGCATATTTACATGCCCACATGCTTACATATGTACAGCTCAAAATAATAGTAGTGTCTTTTGAATTATGAAACAATGTCAAACGTGAGTGTTTTATTGTTTGACATAACAATAAGAAAATTACTGCTATAATAAATTGCTGAGCAGTTTTGCCACACTTACTTTTGCCATATAGGGGAAGTGTACAAAATATGAAAATGTGCATGTCAATACGAGGGTTACCTTTTATACTTTATTAAAAAGTATGATCTAGTACGTTTTCGTCAAATCTGACATTTCCATTGGAAAGTTTGACATTTTTTAGCATAAACGTACTCGGAACGTTTTGATGTACATGCGATATTTGTGTTGTTTACAGTGACTTGAAAAATTCATCTCGGTCACAAAATGGATTTAACTTGTGAACATTTTTGAGCTATGATTTTTTACGATTTTCGAAGTGAATTATCTCAACAACAGTGCAGTTGGCATTTGGGGATGAAGCACCAACCCTCCAGTTAATAGTTTTAAATATTTGTTCTCGTAATTTAAGAATCGCTCAAAAAAGGCTCGTGTCGATTGGTGCAAAGAAATGATGAAAAAATTCGAACGCGGTGCTTCGAAAGACGTTTATAAGATCGTCGTGACGAATCATGGGTATTGAGCCCGAAACAAAACAGCAATCGACCGCGTGGGTCTTCCAAGATGAGCCAAACCCAACAAGAGCCATGTTTTGGAAGTGCCTTAGTTGGAGTGGCAAAGGTGCTTCGACAATTGGTTTGAGCACATGCAAAAGTGAATAAACTTTCATGGAGAATACTTTGAAAAACAATAAAAACATTTTTGATGATAATCAAATACATTGTCATACTTTTTAAAAAAATATAAAGGCAACCCTCGTAAAACGCTTAAGTCTCATATAAACCTGAATGGTTTTCGATCAACGTTTATTTTTGGTTAAACATTCTTTCGCTTTATGTAATTTATCCAGACCGATTTTTTATATTAAACATGCCATGTCATATTATTTTGCATAGAGCTTTATAATAAATAATAACTAAAGTACATGACTACTTTAACTATTGCTATTGGGCAATATACATAATACCATATATTTCTGAAGTACGTTTAAGTATTGTTTATTACGTTTGTTCATATAATAATCACACGCAAACACGTTTCCACTATCTTTACTAATAAAATAAGATATGCATGTACATTAAGGAGCCACGAAAATATTTCGTATCAATAGAAAGATTTTTGAGATGTAACTCGATTTTAAGAGGTTTTTTCAAAACGGTTTATATACAGAATGGTTTCTTTTGAGCCGAAAAGTTTCGGTCAACATTGTAGTATGTATAAACCAAATTTTACCTTCAACTTTTTTTGGTGAGCCAGCTGAATGTATGTTCATAAATAGTTCTATAATTCACTTGTCACAAATTGACGTATACGTTTTCAATCAAACGTCCATGACAATGAAATTGCACACGTTTAGATTTCTCATATGAACAGTGTGCATCTATTACAATTATATCAGGCATTCATATCATTTAGATTTTTATTTAATTATGCATTACAATCATGGCAGATAATTCTATAAAAATTCAACAATCATTCAAAGTTACGCTGTAATTATATGGTAAGGAAAAGCCAGATATAAGTTATGTAAACTTGCACGAAATATGGAGAAGTAAAGAAAAAAGAAAAATCGACAAGCACATACAGGAAAACCGAGATGTAATGCAAAAAAAAGCAATTTTAACACTACTTGAACAGGTTTCTAACCTTTTTTCTAAGGATATGCTGATTGCCTTACCTTTGACAATATAATTTGCTGAAAAGCATTTGTTAAAAATAGTTTCCCACAACTTTCAAAAGTTATACAGAATTGCATAACAAATGTTCTCCTATTTGTTAATTAATAAAAAAAATCCATAATGTAAAATGTGTAGATCATTGGACAAAGTCCAAGAAAATGCTATAGGCTAGATTTCATTTTCGATGTAAAATGAAGATTGAAAAAAAAACGAAAGTGGCAACACTTGAAATCTCTTCAAATTAATTAAAATTGAGTAAAAAATATTATTACTCTTTTTTCTCTTTGAGTAATTCTACTTTATATTCCAATGTTGCCACTTTATCGCTTTAGTTGTTGCCAATATTATTTGTTCGGTATTTTTATGTGATTGAATTTGATACTTGGGTACGACAACACTGCTGACTTATATGACTTGTGTGTTGAGTGAAATTTAATGACGTTTGAAACAATCAGAAACAGGTAATGCTGATTATTTCCGCCTGTTCTGCAAGCAAGTTTATAATATGTATAAGATAATTATTTAAATTTAATTGTATTTAAATCGAAATCGCTAGTAATGTTCAAAGTACATAACTAAAAGAGACATTAGCTATGATTTCAAATTGGACAAGTGAAATACAGAGGAAAATTACGTAATCCCGAGTGGGCAACCAGTGGCTGAAAATGGGAAAAACAGCGAGTATGCTTCTAGGCAGCATACGTTTTGTGTTGTT
Organism: Megamerina dolium; assembly: GCA_963854835.1. NCBI lineage: Eukaryota > Metazoa > Arthropoda > Insecta > Diptera > Megamerinidae > Megamerina > Megamerina dolium. The sequence goes on along the minus strand of OY978527.1, from coordinate 62,092,774 downwards.
ACAGCAAAGTTGGCAGTTTCGAGCTACACGTGTATTAGATAATTTATGTAATACTAATTTGCAAAATATTAAATTCATGGTAATTTTTATTACCTGCATTTTTGCTTTTATGTAGTTGTGTTGCAACCTTGTGATAACGATACAATATCATATACAAGGCATAGGCAATAAATAAATAACCGAGTTGATGTGTTTCCCATGTGTTTAAATAGGTTTATTAATGATTTCATATGTACAATTTCAGGTTTTTGGTTTGGGTAATAAAACCTATGAGCATTATAATAAAGTTGCTATATATGTAGACAAACGGTTGGAGGAACTTGGAGCGACGCGTGTCTTTGAACTAGGGCTGGGTGATGATGATGCAAAGTGAGTTTATTGAAATTGTTATTATTTGTAATTCTCTTCATTTATTGAAACAACAATTGTAGTATTGAAGATGATTTCATCACATGGAAGGATCGCTTTTGGCCAGCTGTTTGTGATTACTTTGGCATCGAAGGTGGAGGCGAAGAAGTACTCATTCGACAATATCGTTTATTGGAGCAGCCTGATGTACAGCCAGATCGTGTTTACACTGGTGAAATTGCTCGATTACATTCGATGCAAAATCAACGACCACCGTTTGATGCGAAAAATCCATTCTTAGCTCCAATAATTGTCAATCGTGAATTGCATAAGGGTGGTGGTCGTTCCTGTATGCATATTGAGCTTGATATAGAGGGTTCTAAAATGCGATATGATGCTGGAGATCATATTGCCATGTATCCAATCAACGATAAGGCATTAGTAGAGAAACTGGGAAAATTGTGTAATGCTGATTTGGATACTGTATTCTCATTGATCAACACAGATACGGATAGTAGCAAGAAACATCCGTTCCCCTGTCCTACAACGTATCGTACTGCATTGACACATTATCTGGAAATTACGGCAATACCACGTACTCATATTCTTAAAGAATTGGCAGAATACTGTTCAGATGAAAATGATAAGGTAATGCTGCGTAGCATGGCATCGATTACACCGGAGGGGAAGGAAAAGTATCAAAAATGGATACAAGATGCTTCTCGCAATATTGTCCATATATTAGAGGACATTAAATCGTGTAGGCCACCAATTGATCATTTGTGCGAATTGCTGCCACGTTTGCAACCACGTTATTATTCCATCTCTTCATCTTCTAAGGTAAGTGACGATATCTATGCAGCTTTGTAAGGAGTAGTAAAATAATTATCATTTGCTTGCAGTTATATCCAACTCATGTGCATGTCACCGCTGTGTTGGTGGAGTACAAAACTCCAACTGGTCGTGTGAACAAAGGTGTTGCCACAACTTACATGAAGAACAAGCATCCAGGCGAGGCTGATGTAAAGGTTCCAGTCTTCATACGTAAGTCGCAATTTAGATTACCATCAAAGCCCGAGACTCCAGTGATTATGGTTGGACCTGGTACGGGCTTGGCACCTTTCCGAGGTTTTATACAGGAACGCCAGTTCTTACGTGAAGAGGGCAAACGTACTGGCGATACCATTCTCTATTTTGGATGCAGAAAGAAGAGCGAGGACTTTATATATGCAGAGGTAATTTGTTAATCAAGTCGAGTATTTAGTCGTTATTTTAATTTAATTCATACTTTCCATTTTGTTAATAGGAGCTTGAGGATTATGTTAAGAAGGGTACACTTACGATGAAAACGGCATTCTCACGCGATCAAAAGGACAAAATATATGTGACTCATTTGATTGAACAAGATGCAGATTTAATATGGAAAGTAATAGGCGAAAATAAAGGACACTTTTATATTTGCGGGTAATTAAACTGTCATATATATATATGCATATTTTTTATATTAATTAATTCTTTTCATTATAGCGATGCCAAGAATATGGCTGTGGATGTTAGGAATATTTTAGTGAAAATTCTACAGAACAAGGGTGATATGTGCGAAGCGGATGCTTTGCAATATTTGAAAAAGATGGAGGCACAAAAACGCTACTCTGCCGATGTATGGAGCTAGAATACCGGTATGGATTTGTTCCATATAGTACAAGCAAAACAAATTAAGCGCCAGGACAATACAATTTTAGCAGCGCAATGCAGCATGAGCAACAAAATAGAAAATGAGAAAGTTAGATGACATTCCTAAAACTTAGCCCATCTATCTCAATATGTTAAAAATTGCAAAATTCTTGCTTGCACGTGTACACTCGCTGCTATCAATCTAATCAATTTTTTAAGTTAAGATTAATATGTATTTAAAAAACACGATAATTTACTTTAAATAGGTTTTCGGTTTGGGAATATCTTCAAATCGTCAAAATTATACATTTTGAAGAATTTGTAAAAAAAAAAGTTTATTAAGAATTTTTAACAATAATATATTCTTATTGTAAGTTGTCAATTTTGTTTAGTATCAGTCCATTTTTAATTGGAATTTTGTGTTACATTTGACTAAGAGAGAGAAAGAGGAGAAGAAGAAGAAATACGAGACATTTGTGCAATTTTTAAAAAACAATTGTATTTTTCTAATAAAATGTGATTTTCAAAACAAATTACTTTTGTGATTTCATGTTAGTGGTATTCATGCAATCGTATAACCATATAAACCGTAAAATTTTATAAGGTTTACGCACATTGTTGTATTAACGCACCAAGCAAGTCATCGTGTAAAGACCGTAAATCAATCAGCATGTTAACAACAACAAAATAAAAATGACGAAAATGAGCAGAATTGGGAAAAAATACAAATTAATGGTTGGGCTGTTTGAGAAAAAGATAGTAATTATCCTTAATATAAACTAAGTATATTTACCTATGATTTAACGTATTACAGAACAAAAGCGTGTACAACAGAATTGCATTTCAAACCGTATAATTTCATCTGGTCATTTACGAGCGTATAATTTTATAAGGTTTACGCGGTTTACATGGCTTCTATACGATTGCATGAATCCCACCATTATTTGCGCTTTCCGGTAGAAAATTATTCGTCGACGTCTTTACCAATGTAAAAGTACTTCCCATTTTATTGCATGATTAAGTGTGTTCTTTGCTATTCTCTGAACTGTCAAAAACGAATAGTCATATGGTCGTAAACACTTGTTGCAAAGAATATATCATGAAGAATGTACCATGATAACACGATTATATCTAAACAGAGGTAAGGCATCTACCGATAATAGCAAGCAAAAATGCATGCATACTCCATAAAGCATTTGCAAGATTTTGTTGAAAATTTCTCAAAAACAATTGAAATTTTCGAATGATTTTCATACAAATTTATGAATGAAAATTTTACATACATATATACTGAAGAATTTACTATTGTATGATGAAGGCAAATTTTGTATGTCATATTTTGAAAAATAAAAATTGAAAAATTGCTTATTGTTTTCCATGGGCGCCTGATATATTCAATTTCGTTCTGTTCAAATACCAAATTCATTTTCCATATAAATAATATTTTTTCATAAATAAATAAATATCAAATTTGGATAAAGAAATATAATACTTTCAAAAGAGTAGGTAACTCAACCAAATGCGAGTGCACCATTACATTTTATGTCAAAATTTTCAGATATAGCTGACCGATTGAGTAGGACGGCCTTTTATGCTGCAACTAGCCACCGACGTAAAAACGTAGAACGTGTCAGCTGACACGACCTATCTTATGGGAATGTCGTGTAAACGAAAACTCACCACCGTATGACGGTGACGTAGACGTTGCTCGTAGCGGAGAAAATCAATGCAATTTTGTATGTTCTTACGTACGGGCGGTACGTACGTACGCTACGTCGGTGGCTAGTTGCAGCATTAGTCTTGCCTGAAATTCACGTGTGTTTGGTTGTGCACCTTCTTTAGTTTAATATTCTTTGTTACAAATGAGTATTTTGAAATGTCGGCGCGCCGCAAAGATATGTGGATATTGCTCTACAATTTGGTACAACAAAAATCAGAATTAAATGAAGTTTTTGTGTTTGTCCACGATATTCTGTGCAAAGAGCCAAGTCTAATAAAACCCTTTTCATCGCGTGAACTGAACAATCGCTTTCAAGAGACATTTATTTTCTGGCTATTGAATAAATTCGTAAAGGCGCTTGGCGAAGAGCAATGGTCGGAAGAGTAAGTAAGAATATATGAATGATTTCTTTATGTTTGTTCACAATAAATATTTATTTCACTATGCAGCACCCACTTGAAAAACGTTAATCTGCAACAGAAGATTCTTGCATCATGTTTGATCAATAGAACAGTGCTTTTTAAGCGCTTGGTTGTAGCCTATGCTTTGGCTATTGAAGAGCTATCCGTGCAGGTAGATGATGATGATGATGAAGGGGAAGAACTTCCTGCTGACGAAGCTTATTTGACAGTCACCGCCTTTACATTGCGAGATGTGTGCATGCAAGAAATTGACGCCAATTTCAATTTTCAAGAAATACGAGTATATTTTGATGATGTTGATGCAAGAATACAGGGGTTATTACATGTTTTGCAGTATGCTCTCAGTATTGGTTATGAAGTGTCTCCTCAAGTATTTGTTGATGGTTTGCGCGGAATTTTCCATGCCATTAAAGAGTGCGGCTTCACAACGAAGATCATGTGTTTGCGCTATTGCCACAGCCTATTTGAACGTTCGTGCGAGTGCAGTGTCGCAATCGAATATTATTACAAGCTGGCACTGCGCGCTTTATTGATAATGTGGGAACAGCTGCCAATGTGGTTACATACTGGTTGTGTACAACCAAAGGAGATAGACAATTTGTTTGATGTCGTTTGTGATGTAATGCGAATTAAATCGTCAATGGTCAAACAATTGCGAAATAAACATGAGTTGTTACAATTGACTTTTGGCATTCTCACTACCCTTGTGGATGTAACGAAATTTACGTTATCCACGGGGAAACATCAAAGCTTAAACGATACTGCAAAGTGTCTAGTTGATTTTATGATGAAGTTGCACTTACAAGATGGTAAGGGTGTTACCTTGAATGAGAAACAGGTTGAAGTGCTATTATCGATGATGAATGATGATTTTGCGGTTGTTATACGTTTAGTTGCTATGAGTGTACTTCATCGGAAGGAGGATCAGGGCGTTGTATTATACGCTATGCAACGCATTAAAGAACGCCTTCTTGATTACCTCCAGAGAGATTTCCTTTCCACTGGTGAAGTTTTTGCCACGGAGGAATTATTACGTGCACTTATCTTTATGGAGCATCACAATAGTCACCGAGCGCAGTTGATCCATTTAAAAGCGATGAATTCATTGGAATCTCTCACAAAGCAAAATTTTCGATGTGAATTGGATTTATTTGCTAAAATTATCGATTCCAATTGGTGTTCATTGTTCAATACAGCGATAGAGAATTATATTGAACGCTCTTGTAATGAAAATAATCCGGAACGAAAGTTGGCAGCTGTACGAATTGTTGAATTACTATTTCAATGTATAACGATACGTAATGTGTTGGAGTTCAAAGCAAAGCAGAGCGCTATTAGATTCCTCGAAAGCCTGTTGGCAAAACTTGACTCTGCAATTGGACTGAGCGCCAGTGGCAAGGAAGAGGATTTGGCTTGTGCAGCTTTACAGGCACTATGTCACATTACTATTGGAGATACAACGACCAATGATACGATCAGTCTTTTAAAGCATCCTCTCTACAATATTGGACGTAAATTATTTAGCAAGACCAATGATGACAATAGGAAGACTGATTTATTTAACAAATTACAATCTTTGTACGCAAATAATCTTTGCAATTTGTTACTGAGTGGTATAATAACTAAAGAATATATAATTCAGGAGATAATAACTTTCGGTAATATTGCTGCAAATCAATTAGCTACAATATTACAGAGTATTTATTGCACCAGCGGCTCTCTGACATGTTATATATTTATGCTACCTCCCTATGGATATAGCAGAAATGATCGTGATCATATCACACAATTTATTTGTGTGAAATGTTCAAATAAATGCCAATCTTACAAGGATTTCTTAGCTTACGTTGCAGATAACTTTATTGTCTCACTTCAATGGACTGACTGCTTTGTAAAAATTGTAAATTCGGTCATACCCGAGGTTCCAGCTCATATTAGGTGTAACTTTGCACAAGCGTTGCTCAAAAAAGAAAACTGCTCTCTGCTGGGAAATCATTTAGAGTTGAGTAAGGTCTCTGCTGCTGATTGTTTGCAAGTCCTATGCTCCACCGATGATATATCCACATTGAATACCGGCATTTTTCCTATCGTCCTATCACAATTTGCAAATGTCGATGATCATTTTATATACGAAATAGCTAAATTCATATTGCAACATGTTGCGAAATCGTTGAACACTCCAACAGAACATCATCACGGACAACAACAACAATTACAATTACTGCAACTCATCAAATGTTGTGCCCATAGTAAGCTCACTGATCAATGGCTGTTTCATTTCTTCAAAATTACATTTTTCTATCTGGTGCACCCCAACTCCCAAGTTGTGCATGAAGCTGTACTATGTGCAATGGAAATGTGCGGCAAACACGATCTGCAGCCGATACAATTATGGAACTGGTATAAACATGATGCTTTGAGTCTCATTGTCAAATTGGCCATATTCGTTTACTTAAACAAAGGTGTGCGCCTAACTAGATCACTAAAAGCGGTGAGCAGTGCATGAGATTATATTTTATGGCAGCAAATTTACTTTTATTTTGATTAATTTTGCAGTTTACAAAAATGTTGGGGTTCTCGTGTGTTCAGGAGTTCATCTGCAAGTATTATCGCTTGTTGACGACAATGATTTTGCCATATTGCGTTAAGGAACCGCAATGTAAAGGTCTCATCGTCAGCATAGCGAAGATTACGCGAAAGCCCATATCTGCATTGTTTGTCGTCTCATTCTTACGAATCTACACACACATTTATTTAACTGAGGATGCAGATGTGGGCAATAAATGCATTGATCTTATTGTACAGTGCACGGGATGTAGTCTACAAAAATTAATGAATACTGATGTCAAGGTATTTTCACTGTATTTTACTTGTTTACTATTAAACTGGAATATGTTTTGTGTCTTATCTTCAGCAAACTGTCTCAGAGTTTCTCATCTACTTTAATCGGAATCCAAAATTTGTTATGAAGGCTTTCCAATGCTTACTTCTGCAAGATATGAACGTTGCAGATACGCAAACCAGTTCGAAAGCACTCATGGATTCGACACAATCCAGTGAATTTGCTAAATTCATTGCTGATCGTTTTCTGGGTGTGATCACATATTTTGAAACCTGTTTGGCCGAACCGAATTTCGAGAAGCCGCTGAAAGAGGAGGCACTCTACAGTCTGGGTCAAATAATACGCTTTGTGGGTGCCCAACATGTAACGCAATTCCGTTTTAAGATAATTGCTATGCTTAGTTTTGTACTATCGCTAAATGATCGCCACTTGCAAAATATCTGTTTGAAAATTTGGAATATATTTTTGCATATTGTAAATATTGAAGAGTTGGGTCCTTCGTTGAGTCGTATAGTGGCTTCATTGCAGCCACTGTTGAAATTCAATCCGGCAGAAGTGAATGCCATTTATGAATTTGTCATCCTGAACAATGATAGTCTTTTGGGAGCCTATATACCGGATTTGTATTTTGTTGAAGACATTGAGAGTGTGGCACCTTCGGTACGACAATTGGTTGCTCGTCAAACCGAAATGATGAAGGGCGACAAGTCTCCGATCTTAGATAAGGTGGCATTTCTGCATAAACAGATAACCAATGAGAATTTGCAAGTGCGCATCTATGGCCTGGCACACTTGCGCCGCTTTATTGCTGCTCATCGGATCGATATTAATCATATGGTGCTCAGCGAAATACGCATTGATCCGATTATCGAGAGTGTCGTTGACATCTTAATAGCTGGGTGCAGGCATGAGAACCGCCATCTACAATTGGAATCGGCCAAGTGTTTGGGCGAATTGGGTGCCATTGATCCCAGTTACATGCCATCCAACTATTTCTTTGAGCAATCCAGCGAACTGCCGCTAAGCATACACACCGATAGTTTCGCCATAAAGGCTTTGACCGAGCTATGTCGTGCCTATCAGTTTCAGAAGGACACTAAATACGTGGACAGCTTTTCGTTGGCTATTCAAGAGACGCTCTCCGTGTGTGGCATATCGCCAAAAGAGAATAAGAAGCTGAATGTTTGGGAAGCGCTGCCACTACGTATGCGCCATATCATGGAGCCGCTTCTGAATTCTTGCTACACCGGCTCAAGGCGCGAAACCAAATGCAAGGAACATCCCATATTTAACAGTAGTTTTTGTCGATCATACGAGGAATGGGCCTTTACCTGGGCTTCACGTCTCATCGATTATGTACGTGCCGAAGACACAAAACATTTGTTGAATTCCTACAAACCCAGTATAAAGCGCGATAACAATACGCTTGCCATATTCTTCCCCTATATTCTGTTGCATGCGCTGATTGATTGCAGCGAGCAACAAATGCAGCAAATATATGAGGAATGTGATGCGGTATTTGCTTTCAGCACAAGCGGACTCGTGGCCCAGCCTGAATATGAGGCGTCCGGAGCCAAGGAGTTTTTGTCTACCAAATATTCAGCGGATCGGACAAAAAAACCACATTCCGCAGAACAATATGATGCGTTGGAGAATATAATACGAACTTGCATCAAATTTTGTTCGGAGCAAGTTGATTTTCTGCATAGGTGGGAGCGCCAATGGCAGAGGATACATATGGGGCACGGCAAAGGCAAAGACGCAGGGGAGAATTACAAGCGTGTTCAATGTTTTCTTGCGAAATTTGATAAGCTGCTGATTGCAAAGGCCAACTACTACTCCGGTGAGTATGTGCGTGCGCTCAGATACCTGGAGGAGTATATTGAGGCTGCGGACACTAAAGTGCGAATGCAGGAACAGATCTCCTTCTTGATCGAAATTCACGGTCAACTGACCGACGCTGATTCGGTTGTGGGTGCTGTATATATGAAAAAGTCCAATTTGAATTTGTACGAGGAGATTTTAGTGAATCGTATCGTAGATCGCCCACAAGAGACTATGAGCTGTTACGAACAGCTCATGTCGAGCGATGAGCAAATACATCAGGACCACATTAAGGGCATGATCAACTGTTATCTACGTATGGATACGCCGGAGACGGCATTGCTCATAACTGATGGTCTATGGCAGAAGTTGACCGACCAGTATACTGATGATTACTTCAAGGAGTGCAAATCAGAACTACTCTGGCGTCTCGGTCGTTATGATGAGCTGCAAGAGTTACTCGAAGATTCGGTGGTGAAGCGAAAGACCACAAATTGGAATATACAATGTGCGGAAGCATTTTTGCTCTTTCGACAATCTCCGGCAAATTTTGAGAATGAAATTGAACATATCACCGAGCAACTGGATAATATTCGAAGTAATGTACTCTGCACCATGCGAACATGTTCTGGTGTTAAGCAGAATTTGTATCCTCATTCGTATGAGGAAGTTGTCAAACTGCATTTGCTAAATGAGGTCGAAAAGAACAAGCTCTTGTTGAATGTTGTGCGCAATTATTTGACTGATAGTGATAACGAAGTGAACACACGAGCGTGCTGCGTTGAAAAAGTGAAAACTTTCTTTGCCGACTGGGATGCAAGATTGAACGTCATACAACCAATTGTGCGTGTAATGGAACCAATATTATGCTTCCGACGTAATCTTCTTATCGAAACGAAACGCCTGCTTTTTCAAAACTCATCATCTGCAAGTTCTGTTCGTGACGAAATAGGCGATTGGATCGACATGGAAATTGGCAAGCTGTGGATCCGCAGTGTACAAATGAATCGTGAAGCCGGCAGCCTACAGCAGGCTCACATTTCGATTATGAAGGCGGAACAATATGCACCGAAGACACTGTTCATTGAAAAGGCAAAACTACTCTGGGAAAAGGGCGATCAAACGAACGCCTTCAAATTAATCGAAGAGAATCTCGAACGTATCGAATCAAAGTGTCAACGCAATATACGTGCTTTGGAGCCAATTGATCGAGCTCTTTTTGCGGAGGCTAAATATTTGCAGGCTACCTACAATGCCGAATCGATGAATATTTGTTCGGAGTTGAATTTACGCTATTTCAAAGAGGCCATTTCAGGCAATCGCCTTTCGGAAAAATGTCACGTACAATTGGCTCAGTATATGGAGAAGATTTACGATTCCTTTAGCAGAGATCAAAAATACGGGGAGAACGGCTGTAAAGTTTTAATAGATGTTATGTTGAACTATGCCAAGTCATTGCGATATGGCTTCGATAATGTTTATCAATCCTTGCCACGTCTACTAAGTATATGGTTGGATTATACGTCACAATGTGCCACGCTTTCGAGTGATTCCACATCGAGTGATCAATCGGCCGTGAACAAATTGAGTTGTCTAAAGGAGTGTGGACGCAAAATGAATGATGTGATTGCGAACTGCACAAGTATGCTGCCAATTGGGATCTTCTACACTGCCTTCTCTCAATTGCTCAGCCGCATTTGTCATCCTTCCGTCGATGTGTACAATGTATTGCGTAACATTGTCATCAAGTTAGTGGAGCACTATCCGCATCAATCCCTGTGGATGCTACTGCCGGTCTTCAAGTCATCCTATACGAATCGTATTAAACGCTGTCGGTTGATTTTCACAGATAGTCGCTTGGCGAAACCATCATTTCAAAAGTTATTGAACGACTTCAATATGCTGGCAGAGCGATTAATTGAGTTGACAAATAAAGAAGTCCTTCCAGATCAGACATTTGAGTTGAGCACGTTGGTGCGACAATTGCCCAGGTTGTTCGATGATCCGAAATTCTCAAACATTCTGTTGCCGTTCGAGAAATACATGCAGGCTTCCTTTCCGATAAGCTCAACCTCTTCGGCGGTGAATTTGAATTTGCCTGCAACAAGTCAGGAAAATGCAAACACTCCCAGCCCAGTGCTGCATAATCCATTCCCCTATAGCCAAATTTATATTACGGGAATCAAAGAGACGGTGACAGTGCTGCGTTCGGCTGCTCGACCGAAGAAAATCTCCATTCAGTGTAGCGATGGCAAAGAGTACGCTGTGATGGTGAAGCCAAAAGATAATTTAAGAAAAGATTTCCGCTTGATGGAGTTCAATGGTTTGGTGAAACGATATTTGCATCAGGATTCACAGGCTCGACATCGTCGTCTGCGTATTCGCACCTATGCCGCCATCCCGTTCAATGAGGAGTGCGGTTTGGTCGAATGGTTGCCGAATTTGAACTCTTTCCGTAACATTTGCGTTACAATATATCGCACGCGAGGTCTTGGCATACTGGATCGTATGCTGCGTCAGTGCGCTGTCCCGAAAACCGATCCAATTGAAAAGAAGCGTGACATGTTCCTCAACAAATTATTGCCGTATCATCCACCAGTATTTCATGAATGGTTTCGACAACGTTTTTCGACACCGCACAGTTGGTATGAAGCGCGCAGTTCGTATGTGAAGACTGTGGCTGTCATGTCCATGGTTGGTTATATACTCGGGTTGGGCGATCGGCATGGTGAAAATGTGCTCTTCGATGAGACAAATGGTGATGCTGTACATGTTGATTTTAATTGCCTCTTCAATCAGGGGGAAACCTTTGCATATCCAGAATTGGTGCCGTTCCGTTTGACTCACAATATGGTCTTTGCTATGGGTCCGCTTGGCGTGGAAGGCATGTTTCGTAGATGCTGTGAGATTACTTTACGTGTGCTGAAGCAGCAATCGAAGACGTTAATGTCGGTGTTGCGGCCATTCGTTTACGATTTGGAAGTACTAAGTCGTGGTGCCAACAAGAAGCAAACATCAGCTGAGGTCACCGATCCAAAGGCTATGATGGATGTGCGCCGTATTGAGGAACGTTTACAAGGATATGTAAGAGATATGTGTAGTAAGTTGCTGTTTTTATCAGTGAAACATGAAGTTTGGTATATTTTGTACTGTCTGTCATAATTTTCGTAGCAAAAAAAATGTTTCACTGTTAAAAACGTCGACTCTTTCTTTAGTATGTAGAGTGAATTACTTTAATGTATGAATAAATTTTTCCCTTTGCTCTTTTTCTAGGTAAAGAAAACATTGGCAAACAGTATGCCACTGTCGATAGAGGGTCAAGTGAATTTTCTAATAGCTGAGTCCACCAATATTGATAATTTAGCAGCCATGTATATCGGATGGGGTTCTTACATTTAAACGATATGATTTCAAGAGGAGTGAATATTGTTAATTAGATGTGTATTAAAATGTTTATCATCTTAAGTTAACCGTTTCATATATAATAATTTCGATTGAGGATTAGAAGACTGAGTACTCTCTAAGACGTTTGTTATTATGCAAATCTAATTGTTAAAATCTACATATTAAAAGCGTAACATATTATAAAGTTGTGAAATATTTAATGAATAAACTGTTGTTAAAAAGTTTTTAAGCTTAATGGATTTTTTAAATTTGGAAGTGCTTTTAGCTTAATTCTTTAAAATTTTCTTTAAAAATTTCACCAGAAAATGCAAATAATTTTCCTCAAATAATTTTTCATATGATTTTGATCATGCCATACTCACTTCCCACTGGGCATTAATGTATCAACGCGTTGGAAGTCGGATGAAACAACAACAAAAATGAAATCAGCGAACTAATAGTTGGTGTAATATTTGTTGGTATTGTTGTTGCTGCTGCTATTGCTGTTACCTCCTATTGTTGCCATTTTCTATTAGATACCTACCTATTCTATTTGTTTAGTGCCAGCTTGTATGCGATGCGGCCAATATTTACTGCTCCTGGTGCTGCTATTGCAGCTATCAATGTTGTCACAGTTGCTTTTCTATGTACAATTGCAATCAGCACCGTGCAATCAGTTGAAAGCTTCCTTCTCCTCATCGGTATATGGTATACATGCTTATGTATGCATCTATGCGGTAGTAGATTCAATGCGTGTTCTTTTTGTCGCTTACATAGCAACGTTGGTTGGTATTTAGTTCCTTGTTTTCAAGCATATTGACTTTGGACTGTAGAAGGTAATGCATGTGTACTATGTAGGGGAGTGAGTGAGAGTAAGTACTATAAAGATAGATATGTTATTAGGTGGCCTAGTAGAGATGTTGTTGGTTCCCAGTACCGCTTCAATTCATATTCAATGTTAACTCTTAGTACTTACTGGCGGGATCATGCTGATTCGTGTACACATCCATTCCACTGTGGTGGATGTATTTGCCACCGCATTTTGACGCTTATTTTATGTTGGTACCGTTGAATAGTCACGTTCAAAATTTTTGTCAATAAACAACTAGCAGATAATCTACCAAAATTCATCGAGAACGGACGAATTGGATTGGCGATGATTGTGTTGCGCGACAGTCGCAACAGCAGCATAAACCATTTTTTCTTCTCGTACATTTTTCACCTAGTGTGACACGATACTGTCCTATACTTGTAAGAGCAATTGGGTTGATGTCAATATATTCAGCTTAAATTATTTATTCAGCAGCAGGTTAATCTTGAGCTGCTTATGATAACAATAGCATTTGTCGTACCGCTAAAGACGTCTACATCAAGACATAAATAAAATGCTTTTCCATTAATAGAATTTATACGGCAAAAATATTTACTATACATCCATTGTATTCAACAGATTTGAATCCCTGCACCAGATCAATGACTTTTAGTATTAATGAGTTCGATGTTATGGACATGGACTGTAAACTGTAAATTAAATTAAACGATAAAAATGAAAATTTCGTGCCTGAGTTTGGATAATTATTTATTAACAATTCGACAACATTTTAGCAACAACAATAAAATAACATATACATCTAATTGTCCCAAATACCCAATTTTTCAAATCGTGGCAATGTATAACGTAAGGTCTCTTCCAAACGTTTCGATTGGAACATTTGTCTAATTTTAGCACGTGCAAATTCCTCATTAGCCATATTTTCCATATCTGTATCACAAGACATTTCTTTGTCCATTGAAACTAATGGATAAATGCCATAATTTGCAAAGAATCCATATAGCTCACGTTGACGTACTTCATCACATATTTGCTGATAGCTTGGTATATCGTCGTAATCGAAACGCTCTAATGTGTCGCAAAACATTTGATAATATTCTCGAATAAGTTGTTCACGTTTTTCCTTCAGCACATCCAACGTTAGACTGGTATAGAAGAAATAATTCAAATCAATACCCGGGCTGCCCCAAATACTTAATTGAAAGTCCACAAAAATGGCATCCTCCATTTGATTACCATTATTATCGGTGCTTTTGAAAAGAATATTATTCACCCAAAGATCACCGTGATTAAGGACTTTTATTTCATTTGGTCGTGGCTCTTGACTACGACAAAGGTTTTGCTGTAAATTAGCAACGTAATGTTGTATTTTTTTCGTAATCACCTCATAGCCTGGCCAATGTTTGATCAATTCGATCAGTGCTTCAGCATTTCGACTAAAGAACCGTAATATCAGAGCATTATCACGTGTTAAGCCGACCTTGGCCAGCATGCCATTGTTGAAATGCTCCATTATTTCAGGATCCTGCGGAAATCGATTATTTTTGAATTGAGTTATACTTGAATTATATCACCTATATATTTACTCTTTTGGCTAAAATCATTGAGATAGCATGAAATTGTCCAAGTTTTCGCATTACTGAACGACTTTGCATCTCATTGAGACCAGTTTCGCGGGAAGCCATTTCAAAATTGTTCGCTTTTAAATCCTCAAAAACAAGTGTATTAATGGGTTCTTTTAAATAATGATATAATCTGTGAATAGAGGAAGTAATTCAGTTTTATGTACATAAGTATTTAGAGTACGAAGCACAATGTTTCATTGCTGGACGAAAGTGACAAAAATACATGCTAAAATCCAAAAATATTTTCAATGAGTTGAGAAAATCGACGAGTCTATCGGAACAATATACATTTTAACTCTGAACTGCATAATAATTTTTTCATTTTTACTTTTTCTAGTGGTATTCTCAAAATGAACAAATAAGCTCAACCATTTAATTCTTGGGATTTAAGAGCATCATCATAATTGAGTTGTATGTCAAATTCTCACTCTATTTACTGTTATTAATTACTCTCCTTACTTTGCGAGTTATTAGAAACTTTTAAGAAAATCGTGACAAAGCATCCACATTTTGACATGGATAAAGAGGCTAATGAAAGATGAGCGTTATTTTTGACCAACATTCATCATTTTTTTCGTCATCACATCACTTTAACTATTTTTGATCGCAGCATATATGAAAATCTGCAAGAATAGTAGACGACAAACCTTGCGCCAAATTTTTCACCATTATCCAGGAGTATTTCCATGCGTGGCAAAACATCGAAATAGAAAATTTTCTCTTTTAGAAATACTTGCAAGTCTTGCAGGAAATCTGTAGCCTCTGTATGTGGTATACATTTGACTATAACCGAAACACTTTCAGTTTGCATGTTTCCATTTGGTTTTGCTTGTTTTTGGATGTAGTGCAGTTTCACACGGAATATTTGACTACAATAATTTTCACCCGTAGTACTGCCCATTGTAAATTGTATACGCTGCACTTGAGCATCCGTTTTACGCAATACATTCTCCAGTACATCTGAGAAAAATTCAATATTCAGATGTTGCGGTGGTGGTTCTACCACATCCTTTTCACATTCGATGTTCATTTTGTCACAATGAGATCTATTTATTATTTATTGCGAACAAAAGTAGTTAGAGATATTTTACAAAACACTTGAACACGTTTGGTTTCAAAATTAGAACTGAACATTCTACCTGGTTTTGTTTGAATTTAAATGAGAAAAATTTCTTTCCACTCATCGACAATACTAAATACAACTTTCATAATACAATATTTAGTTAGTATATAACTAATATATAGTATGTACAAATAATGCCTTTGTATTGTATGTAATTAATCATCTTCATGTTCTATCACTACGAGTATTTAAATAGATATAAATTCTGTCAACGTATTTTTCAGAAATAAAATAGGCATACAGACACATATAACTCGTTTTACTAATTGACTTTGCATTGTTGATAGTTGATAGTATATAATGCTAATAATTTAATAACACAATGTTAAATAATACCTTCAATTTATTGCATATGTGCACTTCCATACATATACAAATATGAACGCCCATCCATATTTGATTGTTTAAATACATTATATATATATATATATATATATATATATATATATATATATATATATATATATATATATATATATATATATATATATATATATATATATATATATATATATATATATATATATATATATATATATATATATATATATATATATATATTATTCCATATAATGAATGCATTGAGAGTACGATTTTTAACTATTACATATGTGTACCTTATCACATCTACTAGTATATGTATGTGATTATAAGATTTGTACTTACATTAGCGATGCCAAACCCAGTATACCGGGATCCCGCTTAATTTTTATCTCACAACATCTCGATGGATCGAAATTAACTTGATGATGGTTGTATATAACAAACAAAATGCTTGAAGTAGTATAAAATGAATTCCTAGAGTTGTGTGCAACCCATTTTATTTTCAAGTATGATAATGCCTAATATTGTATTAGAATAGAAATCCGGTATATTTTCAACCAATGAGGCTCGAAAGCACAGAAAGTGCAACTTATGGAGAAAATATGTCACGTAAAATTGGCCCAGTATATGGAGAAGATTTACGATTCTTTTAGCAGAGATAAAAAATATGGGGAGAACGGCTGTAAATAGATGTTTTAATAAATCCTATGTTGAACTATGCCAAGTCATTGCGATATGGCTTCGATAACGTTTATCAATCATGCTACATGTGGTATTGGTTGCCTAGTAGAGATGTCGTTGGCCCCTAGTATCGTTTCAATTTATTCATGTTCAATGTTAACGCCAAGTACTTACTGGCAGGATCTTGCTGATCCATGTACACATCTATTACACTGTGGTGGATGCATTTGCCACCGCATTTTGCCGCTTATTTTATGTTGCTACCAACTAGCAGATAATCTACTAGAATTCATCGAGAACGGACGAATTGGATTGGCAATGATTGTGTTGCACGACAGTAGCAACAATAGCAGCAGCAGTCTTTGTAGACTCATTACTATGTTATTAGACCATGTACCTTATACTATAAACCATTCTTTCCTTTCGTAAATTTGTCTCCTAGTGTGACACGATACTGTTCCATGCTTGTAAGAGCAATTGTGATATGATGTCAATATATTAAGTTTAATTATTCATTCAGCAGCAGGTCATTCTTGAGCTGCTTATGATAACAATACCATTTGGCCTAGCGCTAAAGACGTCTACATCAAGACATAAATAAAATGCTTTTCCATTAATGGAATTTGTACGGCAAAAATATGTTACTCCTATTGAATCATTGAACCTCTGCTCTAAATCAATGATTTTTTGAGTCGAAATCAAACTCTAAATTAAAATAAAGTATAAAAATGAAAACTACTTGCCTGAGTTTGGATAATTATTTATTAACAATTCGTCAACATTTTAACAACAACAATAAAATAACATATACATCTAATTGTTCCAAATACCTAATTTTTCAAATCGTGGCAATGTATAACGAAAGCTTTCTTCCAAACGTTTCGATTTGTACATTTGTGTAATTTTAGCACGTGCAAATTCGTCATTAGTCAAGTTTTCAATACTTGCATCACAAGTCATTTCTTTTTCCATTGAAATTAATGGATATATGGCATGATTTGCAAAGAATCCATATAGCTCACGTTGACGTACTTCATCACATATTTGCTGATAGCTTGGTATATCGTCGTAATCGAAACGCTCTAATGTGGCGCTAAACATTTGATAATATTCTCGAATAAGTTGTTCACGTTTTTCCTTCAGCACATCCAACCTTAGACTGGTATAGAAGAAGTAATTCAAATCAATACCCGGACTGCCCCAAATACTTAATTGAAAGTCCACAAAAATTGTATCCTCTATTTGATTGCCATTATTATCGGTGCTTTTGAAGAGAATATTATTCACCCAAAGATCACCGTGATTAAGGACTTTTATTTCATTTGGTCGTGGCTCTTGACAACGACAAAGGTTTTGCTGTAAATTAGCAATGTAATGTTGTATTTTTTGCGTAATCACCTCATAGCCCGGCCAATGTTTGATCAATTCGATTAGTGCTTCAGTATTTCGACTATAGTACCCTAATATCTTACCATCATCACGTGCTAAGCCGATCTTGGCCAACATGCCAGTGCTGAAATGTTTCATTATTTCAGGATCCTGGGAAAATGTATTAAATTTGAATTGAGTTATACTTGAATCATATAATCTATATATTTACTCTTTTGGCTAAAATCATTGAGATAGCATGAAATTGTCCAAGTTTTCGCATTACTGAACGACTTTGCATCTCATTGAGACCATTTTCACGGGAAGCCATTTCAAAATTGTTCACTTTTAAGTCCTCAAACACCAGGGTATTAATGGGTTGTTTTAAATAATGATATAATCTGTAAATAAAAGAAGTAATTCAGTTTTATGCATCATAACATTCACAATACGATGTTTCAAAAATACTTTCAGTGAGTTCTGAAAATCGAAAAGTCTATCGTAACAAAATACATTTCAACTCTGAAGTGAACAATTATTTAATTATTTTTGACCAACATTCATCATTTTTTCGTCATCATATCACTTTAACTATTTTTGGTCGAAGCATATATGAAAATCTGCATAAATAGTAGACGACAAACCTTGCGCCAAATTTTTCTCCATTATCCAGAAGTATTTCCATGCGTGGCAATACATCGAAATAGAAGATTTTCTCTTTTAGAAATACTTGCAAGTCTTGCAGGAAATCTGTAGCCTCTGTATGTGGTATACATTTGACTATGACCGAAACACTTTCAGTTTGTATGTTTCCATTTGGTTTTGCTTCTTTTTGGATGTAGTGCAATTTCACACGGAAGATTTGACTACAATAATTTTCACCCGTAGTACTGCCCATTGTAAATTGTAAACGGTGCACTTGAGTATCCGCTTTACGCAATACATTCTCCAGAACGTCTGAGAAAAATTCAACATTTAAATGTTGTGGTGGTGGTTCTACCACATCTTTTTCACATTCGATGCTCATTTAGTCACAATGCGATATTTTTATTATTTATTGCGAACAATAGTTGTGAGAGATATCTTACAAAACACTTGAACACGTTCGGTTTCAAAATTACAACTAAACATTCTATCTGGTTTTGTTTGAATTTAAATGAGAAAAATTTCCCTCCATTCATCAGCAGTACTAAATAGAGCTTTCATAATACAATATTTAGTTAGTATTAGGTATATATTGTATGTACAAATAGTATCAACGATCTTCATGTGTATCACTACGAGTATTTAAAGAGATATAAATTCTGTCGACGTATTTTTCAGAAATAATATAGGCATACAGATATATATAACTCGTTTTGCTAATTGCCTTTTTATTGTTGATAGTTGTTAGTATATAATGCTAATAATTTAATAACGTAATATTAAATAATACCTGCGATTTATTGCGTACGTATACTTACATACATACATATATGAACGCCCATACATATTTGATAGTTTAAATACATTATATTTATTATTCCAAATAATGAATGCACTGAGTACGATTTTTAACTATTACATATGTGTACCTTATCACATCTACTAGTATGTGTATGTGATTATAAAATTTGTACTTACATTAGCGATGCCAAACCCAGTATACCGGGATCCCGCTTAATTTTTATTTCACAACATCTCGATGGATCGAAATTAACTTGATGATGTTTGTATATAACAAACAAAATGCTTGAAATAGTATAAGATGAATTCTTGGTGTTGTGTGCAACCATTTTATTTTCAAGTATAATATTGCCTAATATTGTATTAAAATAGATATCCGGTATTTTTTCAAGCAATGAGGCTTGAAAGCACAGGAAGTGCAACTTATGGAGAAAATATGTCACGTATAATTGGTTCAGTATATGGAGAAGATTTACGATTCCTTTAGCAGAGATCAAAAATATGGGGAGAACGGCTGTAAATAGATGTTTTAATAGATGTTATGTTGAACTATGCCAAGCCATTGCGATATGGCTTCGATAACGTTTATCAATCATGATACATGTGTTATTAGGTCGTCTAGTAGAGATGTCGATGGCCGCCAGTACCGTTTCAATTCATTCATGTTCAATGTTAACGCGTATTACTTACTGGCGGGATATTGCTGATTCATGTACACATCTATTACACTGTGGTGGATGTATTTGCCACCGCATTTTGCCGTCACGTTAAAAAATTTTATCAATAAACAACTAGCAGATAATCTACTAGAATTAATCGAGGATGGACGGATTGGATTGGCAATGGTTGTGTTGTACGACAACCCCAACAACAGCAGTAGCACCATTAGTATCAGCAGTGTTTGCAGACTTATTACCAAGGTATTATATATACTTAGACCATGTACCTTATACTATAAACCATTCTTTCTTTTCGTACATTTTTCTCGTAGTGTACACGATACTGTTCCATGCTTGTAAGAGCAATTGTGATATGTTGCCAATATATTCAGCTTTAATTATTCATTCAGCAGTAGCTCATACTTGAGCTGCTTATAATTCGAGTTATGGACATGAATCAAACTGTAAATTAAAATAAACGATAATAATGAAAATTTCTTGCCTGAGTTTGAATAATTATTTATTAACAATTCGACAACATTTTCAACAATAAAATAACATATACATCTAATTGTCCCAAATACCCAATTTTTCAAATCGTGGCAATGTATAACGAAAGCTTTCTTCCAAACGTTTCGATTTGTACATTTGTGTAATTTTAGCATGTGCAAATTCGTCATTAGTCAAGTTTTCAATACTTGTATCACAAGTCATTTCTTTTTCCATTGAAATTAATGGATATATGGCATGATTTGCAAAGAATCCATATAGCTCACGTTGACGTACTTCATCACATATTTGCTGATAGCTTGGTATATCGTCGTAATCGAAACGCTCTAATGTGGCGCTAAACATTTGATAATATTCTCGAATAAGTTGTTCACGTTTTTCCTTCAGCACATCCAACGTTAGACTGGTATAGAAGAAATAATTCAAATCAATACCCGGACTGCCCCAAATACTTAATTGAAAGTCCACAAAAATTGTATCCTCTATTTGATTGCCATTATTATCGGTGCTTTTGAAGAGAATATTATTCACCCAAAGATCACCGTGATTAAGGACTTTTATTTCATTTGGTCGTGGCTCTTGACAACGACAAAGGTTTTGCTGTAAATTAGCAATGTAATGTTGTATTTTTTGCGTAATCACCTCATAGCCTGGCCAATGTTTGATCAATTCGATCAGTGCTTCAGTATATCGACTAAAGAACCGTATTACCTTACCATCATCACGTGTTAAGCCGATCTTGGCCAACATGCCCTTGTTGAAGTGTTTCATTATTTCAGGATCCTGCGTAAATGGATTAAATTTGAATTGAGTGATACTTGAATTATATCATCTATATATTTACTCTTTTGGCTAAAATCATTGAGATAGCATGAAATTGTCCAAGTTTTCGCATTACTGAACGACTTTGCATCTCATTGAGACCATTTTCGCGGGAAGCCATTTCAAAATTGTTCACTTTTAAATCCTCAAAAACCAGTGTATTAATGGGTTGTTTTAAATAATGATATAATCTGTAAATAAAAGAAGTAATTCAGTTTAATGCATCATAACATTCACAATACGATGTTTCAAAAATACTTTCAGTGAGTTCTGAAAATCGAAAAGTCTATCGTAACAAAATACATTTCAACTCTGAAGTGAACAATTATTTAATTATTTTTGACCATCACTCATCATTTTTTCGTAATCACATCACTTTAATTATTTTTGATCGCAACATATATGAACATCTGCATAAATAGTAGACGACAAACCTTGCGCCAAATTTTTCTCCATTATCCAGAAGTATTTCCATGCGTGGCAATACATCGAAATAGAAGATTTTCTCTTTTAGAAATACTTGCAAGTCTTGCAGGAAATCTGTAGCCTCTGTATGTGGTATACATTTGACTATGACCGAAACACTTTCAGTTTGTATGTTTCCATTTGGTTTTGCTTGTTTTTGGATGTAGTGCAATTTCACACGGAAGATTTGACTACAATAATTTTCACCCGTAGTACTGCCCATTGTAAATTTTATACGCTGCACTTGAGCATCCGCTTTACGCAATACATTCTCCAGAACGTCTGAGAAAAATTCAACATTTAAATGCTGTGGTGGTGGTTCTACCACATCTTTTTCACATTCGATGCTCATTTTGTCACAATAAGATTGTTTTATTTTTTATTGCGATATTTTATATAACACTTGATCACGTTCGGTTTCAAAATTACAACTAAACATTCTATCTGGTTTTGTTTGAATTTAAATGAGAAAAATTTCTCTCCACTCATAAGCAATACTAAATACAAACTTCATAAAACAATATTTAGTTAGCAGTAAGTATATATTATATGTACAAATAATATCAACGATCTTAATGTTCTATCACTACGAGTATTTAAATAGATATAAATTCTTTCGACGTATTTTTCAGAAATAATATAGGCATACAGATACATATAACTCGTTTTGCTAATTGTCTTGCATTGTTGATAGTTGTTAGTATATAATGCTAATGATTTAATAACGTAATATTAAGTAATACCTGCAAGTCATTGCGTATGTGTATTTACATACATACAAATATGAACCCCCATACATATGTGATTGATTAAAAACATTATAATTATTATTCCATATAATGAATGCATCGAGAGTACGATTTTTAACTATTACATATGTGTACCTTATCACATCTACTCGTATATGTATGTGATCATAAGATTTGTACTTACATTAGCGATGCCAAACCCAGTATACCGGGATCCCGTTTAAATTTTATCTCAACATTTCGATGGCTGGATCGAAATTAACTTGATTATGTTTGTATATAACTAGAAAAAAGCTTGAAGTAGTATAAGATGAATTCCTGAAGTTGTGTGCAACTTTTTTATTTTCAAGTATGATAATGCTTAATATTGTATTAAAACAGAAATCCGGTCTTTTTTCAACCAATGAGTCTTGAAAGCACAGAAATTGCAACTTATGGAAGAAAATTATTTGTAAAAAACAGATTAATTAACGGGACTACTCTAATCGAATTTAAATATGGATAAATTCTATACGTTGTTCGATTGTGTATCGCATTTGTCATCAAATTTCCCATAAATCTGTCAAAAAGTCAATACCATATTTAAGTGGGAACCTAATTTCATATATTATTTTTTCTTGGGGCTAATTAAAAATTTTCCCACTCCATTTTAACATATAATCATAGTATTTTTCTTGGGCCTTCATAACTAAAAAAAAATAACTATAATGGATAAAATAACGCGTGGGACCAGATTTACTTTTATTGTTTAAATATATTGTATAATTAAATATAATGTGTAGTTAAGTATACAGATACGAGTAGTATTTACATTAGATAAAACAATTAATAAAAATAAACATTCAAGTGCAGATAAGGCCTACAAGTACGTAGCAGTATTTGGAATGCAAGCTGAAACAGCAAAAAAAATATAATAATAATAATAAAACAGCGACAGAATGTCAATTACAATTGAAATCATTTCATGATCAAATTTTTAATGTCTAGTTTTGATTGACTATTTCTATAAAGGAGCGATTCATAGGTTGGGAGTGGTTTTGTTTTACTGAATAATAATTTCGATTATATGAGTCGCAGCAAACGTTTGTGAGTAAAGCAAAAAAGAAAAAAGAAACTACTATCATGAACTACCAACATGAACAATGAACGATTATTGTGATTAGCAAATTCAATTTCAATATATGTAAATAACATTCGCAAATACAATAGAAATGTTTATGCATTTATTAAACAATTGAATACAGACATTTGAATTATTTAATCAAAAATACCTAAATCATCTAAGCGTTTCACCGCATATTTCAATGTAGCCATGATTCGTGCATTACCTTTGAACATTAGCTCAACCTTTTTCTCTACAAAGTCTTTTTCATGAAATTTCTCCAACGAATTATCCTGTGAATCCACACTGATCATTGACATGACGGGAAAAAATCCAAATGCTACAAAAAATCCATAAGCTTCACGTTGTTGTATCTCATTGAGAACCTCATCATAAGTGGGTATTGTTATATTGGTGCAGGGTAATTTTTTCAATGTTCCTATTAATGTCTCAATATATGAATCGATTATTAGATGACGTTGATTTTCCAATACATCCAATTGTAGGCTGCTATTTAAAAAATAGTTAACATCAAAACCAAGACTGCCATAGAAACATAACTGGAAATCAATCTGATGCACAAGTAAATAAGGCAGAGAGAGAGAGAGATAAATTGTTTACAAACACTTTTATCAAAATATTTCTCATAATAAATCTGTACTCACAAATCTCACTTCTTTTACCGATTCCTCATCATTATCATCGTATTTGAAGAAGAGATTATTAACCCAAATATCACCATGATTTAGCACATTGAATTTACCATTCAATGGATATACAGATCTAAGAACATTCTCAGTAAAATTATCATAGTATTTTTGTAATTTTTGTGATATTTTCTCATAGCCGGGATTGTCGGCAATTAGGGAGATCAATTTTAAAAGTTGTGAACCAAAAAGTCCTTTAAATGCATCCGATTTTATGGAATGAATATTAAGTAATCCAAAAGGATAAGAATCGACGGTAAGTTCAGGTTCCTATTCGAATGTGAAATAAATGAAAAATTGTTTTGATTCCACATAACAGGTATTTCTTTTTAAAGGTATAGAACTTTTCATCGCAATTTGGAAGCCAACCTTCAACGTATACTTGGCGATATAAAGCCAATCATATTCGAAAGAGTGTCTCTAAAGAGTGCAGAACCACGTTTCTAAATGTTATTTATAAAATTTTTAAGTAAAACTAAAAACTTGGCAATGCAAAATTTGTTTGCATTACGAGAAAGTTCAACACCTAAAAAAAAATATTGGTTAGAATGAGTTCAATTACCCTTTCTGTTATCACCATAGTTAAGGCGTGAAATTGTGCCATTTTTTTCATAACCATAGTAGTGTGTGTTGCATCCAAACCCAATTGGCGACTTTTCAATTTAAATCCATGTTGTTGCAAGTCTTCCAGAATAATCGTTTGTTCAGGTTCGGTAGTTGAATATAAATGCCTGTAATCGAATGAGATGTACATAATACTGCATTCAAGCATGCGTTCTTTAGCTAAAGTGAAGTGAAACAATATAGCCCGTATTTATAGTCAAAATTAAGTTCCGACTTAAAAATAGTGCCGACTCTTTTGACAAATTTCCCAAACAAAAATCTGTCAAAAAGCCGATACTAATGCTTCTTCACTGATCAAAATCAATAATGCTGATAATAAACTGTGAAACTCTGAACTCAAAATCAAACTCTGAAATTATTCCATTTTTCACCAGCTCGATTTTGATTAACGTTGAAAGCATTTCAATCATAAGTAACGTGTTCAACAATAGAAAAATAGGAAATATTTTTGCATTATATACATTTCACGCGAAGAAATTTTCGCACCAAAAACCAGCGGAACTGTAACAAAAATCAGCCGAAAATTTATTTTGACGTCGTGCTGTCACTTGACAAACGAAAATACAGCACTGTCTATACACAGAAGTATTTTCGTATGTCAAGTAACATAAACAAAACGACATCTGTTAAGGGGTTACACCACAGTAGAATTTTCAATAAATGCAAAAAATTTTTTTTATCTTAAATAGTTATTAATAGTCTCAAAAATAATATACTAAAGGATGGAAGGCGGGAAAAATGTCAAAGTGTCTGAATTTCGAGTTTTGCCACAAGACGTCTGAGGTATTCTCCGAAAGGTTAAAGGTTAAACTTTAATCGCGTTTTTCTCGAAACCACTTTTTTTGAGCTGGCCGGAAACATAACTCGAACAAATCTTAACCGATTGATTTGAAAATTTTTACAATACATTTAAATCGTTTTCTTCAGCGACGTACTTAGGGGTTTTTTGAAATTGTGCATATTTTTTTATTTATAAACAATTTTTTTACGATTTTTTATGTGAAATTTCGAACTTTTTCTTCAAAGGGTCGCCATTTTACGAAAAATCAATTAATCCAAAAACCCCTACGTACGTCTCTTGCTATTGTAATATGGAATAAAAAAATATTCGGTTTTTTGTTCCAGATCGAAAATTGCGGGCGCTAGGTTTCCGGCCGTGCATCGCGGTGAAAAAAACGCATCAGCGGGGAAATGCTGCACAACCGCCATTTTGTTTTTGAATCGCACAATTTAATTGTTTTTTTGGAATTCAAGATTGACATTAAAAAATCCTTTTTACAGAATTTGAATATCTCCTTTTGTTTGGCCTACGAAAATTCCCGAAATATGCCTTTTTTTGTGCTCTACAGTGGTGTAACCCCTTAATTAATTAAAAAGGGAAATACATTTTGTTGCACTGCAATTTTTGGCCGTTTTACACTAAAATCCAATTTCAATGATAGTGAATTCCATTCAATTTTTTTAACAGAAGTGCTAAACGTCTTGCTGCGTTAAATGCGTATTGTGTAACTTGACTTTTATTGATAAATTCATACTTTGTTGCTAGCCTCCAGCAGTCATCCGTATTATACCACATTAATGCTTCCATTTTTGGTATAATATCCATATAAAATTGAGTTTCCTTGAAATAGATTTGCAGTTGACTTAGTATACCCTGTTTTTCCAATGGCATACTTTTTATGATCAATGAAATGTGACTATTCGATGAATTTTCCTCATTCCTATTGCGTTGGTAATCAATATTGGCATGATAAATATTGCTACAATAATTTTCACCACCCAATACTAGTTTTTTCATTTGAATTTGATTAATTTTTAAATCTGTTAGATGCAAGCCATGTCTGAGTGTCCTCTCAAAGAAGTTGGTATTGAAATAATCGGGCACATCTGATTCTAGTGTTTGTTTTTGATTGGACATTTTTGTTTGCACTTGTTAATGGCTGCTTTAGAACTGACTGCAATTCGTTTGATAGATTTGTTTTTTAAATCTCCTTCAATCAATGTGCACAAGTTTAATTGTTTTTAATTATCTTTGGTATGTGTACTGTACGGTTTCTTAACGATCATAAATGATTATTGACATTTATGAGGTCACGTTTTTTCTTTAACTTATCTTCAAATAAAATTTCGACCAATAAATATAGATAATCTAAAAAGCAATTATTGGTGTTCAATTAAGTACGTGTCAAATTTATTGAACTCATGAAAGCAATTTA
Organism: Megamerina dolium; assembly: GCA_963854835.1. Lineage (NCBI taxonomy): Eukaryota > Metazoa > Arthropoda > Insecta > Diptera > Megamerinidae > Megamerina > Megamerina dolium. The sequence goes on along the minus strand of OY978527.1, from coordinate 62,065,307 downwards.
TTAATATGTAGGTAGGCACAAACATTAAACGTTAAATCGATCACAGAATACGTACACTTATAAAAATAATTCATCTAATACGCCCAAGTCTTCAAAACGTTTGAGACTATATTTCAAGTGTTGCTGTAGTTTTGTATTGGCAAAAACCAACAGCATTTTTTCACGTTTAAAGTCCTCATTGATCATGGCTTCAATACTGGTGTCTTTGGACAGGTCCTTAGCCATTGTTACGATCGGCAAAAACCCGTACAAAGCAAATAGGCCATAAAGTTCACGGCTTCGCAACTCATATTTGAGATCGTCCAGGGTTGGTATTTGATCGTGACGTAGATAATCCAATGTTGCTACTAAGCTTCCATAGTATACATCTATTAACTCGTCACGCCTATGCTGCAATACATCCAGTTGAACGCTGGTGTTGAAAAAAAAATTTAGATCACACGCTGGACTGCCATAGAAACTTAATTGAAAATCAATCTGTGAAACGATAAGAATTTCATTAACTATTCACATTGATTGGTCTATAAATAGGTAGGTACATGTGTACGTATGCTTCTATGTGGAGCAGAGAAGCAAAAAAAAAAAAAATGTTAATAACCGATAAAATATTATTTGCTGATATCAAAGAGCAATACAAACATCATAATTGGATTTATCAGTATTTGCATTTCAAATATAACTTTTAGACAACATTATCAAGAATATTTTTCAAGTTTTGTGACTTGTGTACTTTATTTTATAATATATGATGTGCACGAATAAACCTGCAATATGCACTTTAGTGAAAGAATCTGACTTATGAAGTTATTAATTTTAATTATTTATTAAAAGTCGATTCTAACAATTTCATCACAGTGTTCTATAGATTCATATACGGTAGATCAAAATGGAATGTGCAAAGATTATTTAAGGACTTTTCCATGTACAGCTCCACAAAGAGTGCTTTCAAAAAGGGCGTACTATGTACTATGTCACATACTCGTATGCTCCCGCTGAAAACATTTGTATACACTTACAAATATTGCTCTAGTTGGATTCTGTGGTGTTGCACGATCATCGTAAGCAAACATAAAATTCGTCGTCCACAAATCTCCATGATTTAATACCGTAAATCTATCACCCGCTTTTGGCATGCCAAATTTTACAGTTATTTTTTGGAGATTTTCCAAATATCTTTGTAACTTTTCGGCGATTTTCTCATAACCTTGCCATTTTTCAATAGTCAAGATCAGATGTTGTAAAGTGCCACCAAACAATTGTAAGAACGTTTCACTTCGATCGATCATTTCTACGGAGAGCATACCTTTTCGAAAATGTTCAATTATTGCTAGATCCTATATTAGGTGGATAACAGTTAATTTTCTAAATTATAGAAGGCTTAGAAATGTTTAAATTTTCTGATTTATTTCATACCTTTTTAGCTAATACCATTGAGGTTGCATGAAATTTTGCCAATTGTTGTAAAATTAATTCACAATGATTCCAATCTAAACAATCTTGACGTGAAGCAAGCATAAAACCATCAACTTGCAGATCATTGAAGACGATTGTCTGCATTGGTGATTTAATTGCATAAAAGCAACTACATTTGTGGAGAGAGAGAGGATCAAAATAATTATATTAAGTACGATTATCACCCACCTAGCACCGAATTTTTCACCATTTGTTAGAATTTCCAAACGTGACAATACATCCCGATATGTTAATTTCTCTTTGATAAAAACCCCAACATCTTCAAGAAAACGTGACTCTGGGGTTGTGGGAATAGTTTTTACAATCAATGAAATTTGTTCTTTCATCTTGCAACACTTAGTTATGCGATCTGTATGAAATCTTTCAAATACCACCAATACGCGGTAAATGCTTGAACAATAATTATCACCTGGTTTACTGCCACATTCGAATGTGATTTCGTGTATGGTGATTTTAATTTCGCGTAATCCTTCTTCGAGTGCATTTGTAAAGAATTGTTCATTTTTTAAATATTCCGGCACCGAAATATTATTACTTGCATAATTTACGATCATGATTTCGACTTGCAAATATACACTGTAAAATATAAAAACTCTTAACGTCAAGACGCTAATATCCACACTAAAAGGGAATAGGTCATTGCAATGAGTTTTAATATGTTTATTGGTTCTCTTTATTATCTACTCTTTTTTGAACTTTGTGAATTCTTTTGATTGGCAAATTATTTATTTTTCAAATGATAACGTCTACATACAATCTGAAGTATAATGGAACCAGTGTTGCCAGGACGTCGGAAATTCAAAAATAAAATAGCTAGGTCAGTCAAAAAAAAAAAAAAAATGGTTTAAAAAAAGGCTAGCCTGTTCATTTCATTTCAAGTTTTTACAATTAAATAATATGTGAATTTAGAAGACGACAGCGACAAACTATTCCAGCATAGTACAAATACAGCTTTTGGATTGGATTGATTGATTGAAGTCATTGAATTGGACGAAGTAGGTGGTATTGCAACTATTTGATTGTCATAACTCATTCTATAACTAGCTACATGACGCAGTTCATTCGCTCTAGCACTTCGGGCTTGCACATGTGAATCTTGTCTTTACAAATTCTTCATAATTAATTTTTTATCTATTGTTTATTTATTGTCTTTCTTCTCAGACTAAATATCGGGAAATTCTACATATTAATATTCAAAGTTGATCATGTTATTGTCAACAAGATTGTCATATGAAAAAGATATCTTTTGTGACACTTCATGATCTCAGTTATCGAGACTTGTGTTGTCTTGTTTTAAATTACATTTTTGACAGTCAGCAACTTGGTCGTGCCTATATACGATGGTCTAATTCCAAAAGATATTTTTGATAATACAACTTCATAAACTTCATAAATTATTATCATTGTCTTATCGCAAATTTAAGCATTACATACTTAATTTAGCAGAGATTGAATGGCGTCTTTCATGTTTGTTTTGTTTATGATGTATTATATTATGATCTAAATATACTATAATAAAGCTTAAATTTTTGTAAATAATCTCATAAAAATATGCTTAACTTAGATATATAAACAAATTTTATATAATTTAGTTCTATAATTGTTTACATACATTTACATCTTGTAAATAAGGCACGATGGCCTTATTTACAAACTCAAACTATTACTGCCTGCAAATGTCTCCTCATTGCTTAGTAGCTACCTCACGAAAAGACAATTTCTCGTACATCACAAGGATTACACAACAAATCCATTGGATATTCACGCTGGCGTTCCTCAAGGAAGCGTTTTGGGTCCCTTACTGTATCTCTTATACACTTCAGATATGCCCAACAATAACTATACATTCATATCGACCTTTGCTGATGATACGGCAATATTGTGCTCTCGCTCTAACCCCATAGAAGCTACTAAACTCCTGCAGACTCATGTCGATTCTCTCGAAATCTGGCTAGCAAAATGGCGTATAAAAGTCAATGAATCAAAGAGCGTACATGTAACCTTCACGCTAAGGCTAGATACATGTCCCCCACTTAAAATTAATGGCCAATCAGTTCCACAATGTTCCTCAACAAAGTACTTGGGTATTCACCTCGACAGAAGGCTGACATGGAAAAATCACATAGAGGCAAAGAAAACTCAGATCAAGCTTAAAATGAATCAGTTATGGTGGCTGTTACACAAAAGATCAAAGTTGAATCTTGAATACAAAGTGCTATTATATAAAGCAATCCTGAAACCAATCTGGACTTATGGTATTCAGTTTTGGGGCACCGCATCTCCCTCTAATATCGAAAAATTGCAGCGAATACAATCCAAGTGTCTGCGAATTATTGTAAACGCGCCTTGGTATATGAGGAACGTTAACATCCATCGAGATTTAAATGTATCCACAATTTCTGAGGAAGTTGCAATGTCCTGCAGAAGCTACATTCAAAAATTACACAATCATCCGAATCCCCTTGCTAGGCAATTGTTGCTGAGCAAGGGGCATCGTCGATTAAAAAGAAAAGACACACTGAATATGCTGTAAAATTGCTACATCTCGCGACTCACCAAATTGTGATGGAACGTAGGGGATATCACATAGTTTTATTTAGTTTGTAAGATTTTAATACTTATTGTTAGTTTCTTGTATTTAAGAAAGATTCAATAAAAAAAAATAAGCTAAAAAAAAAAAAAAAAAAAAATTTACATCTTCAATGATAGAAATAATAAACGATACGAAATTCACATGTAATTAGTAACTTGTTTTCAAAATATCATCAACAAAAATATAAATAAATGATAATTATAGATTTAGCACATAATTATTTAAGAGAACAAAGTAAAAATTATGACTTAATAAAAATTAATTTAAAGAAAGAAAAAAAACCCCCAAATTTATTTAGTAATTAATAATTGCACTAGCGTGTATATAATGATTTTCATTTCTATAATTACTATGTGTGATTATCAAGATGAACATGTATGTATGTAGTAATTACAGTAAATTTGATCTGTGAGAAGAAAAAAAAAATAAATAAATAAAATAATTTAATATTATTTATAAATACATACAATATTTTTTTTTGTGGCCAAATTCCATACACTGTGAAATAAAATTCGTCATTGTGCACTATTCCTTATATTCGAAAAAAGTTTAAAAAATGGAAGTACTGCCAATATCATTTGTTTCGGTACTATCAGCGAGTCAGAATTTTGGTAGTGTTTCATTTTGAAAAAGGTTGTGGTTTGTCTCAGCACAACATTTCAACTAGTGGTTGGCAAGTCGGTATTGCAGATCTAAATTCTTTGGAATATAAGTTTTGGTTCGTTTGAGAGCAAATTTTAGCACCTAAATGTAGAAATCCTACTCGGCTTTAAGTTGGAGTGTTGGTTAAGCGTAAAGTTCCCAGAAATATGTCTAAAAGAGCTCTTTGACAGTCATCAGTAAAAGAAAGCAATGGCGTCATAAGTGCACTGCTGTTCGAAATTGAGCACTTTTAGCTTTATTTGAGTTTAGAAGTTAGAAGTGTGATTTTGGAGTTTTGTTATTATGAATTATGAACAATATTTTTAATATTTATTTCTTTTTATACATATATGCACATATATACATACATACGTACTGGTTGTACTATATAATAATCATCCATATTTTATGTGTCATAATTCAACAATATGAATTTCAAATTTATATCTAATAGCTCCACAAAAATTATTATAATTACATAAATAAATTACAAAAAAAAAACCAACAAAACAAACAAAAACTAAAGAAAAACCTCAAACATCAAATGTAATTAATTTGAAAGCCACAATTTATGTTGAATCCTCACGAACAAAAAAAAAAAAACAAAAAACATCTACCCACTACTCCTCAACTGCTTTCACAATTTATGACATAATTTTTGTTTGTTGGCGTATGGCCAGAAAACTATGCAAACATTTTGCATAGTTGCACACACACACACACCGACATTCGCTCACATGACTATGAAATTTTCATGAATACAATAATATCAAATGTGCATAAATATATTTTACACAATTTTTATGTTGCCTCCGGGCAAACATGTGTTGTATGCGATGCGATATTAAAAGCGTTGCATATCCTTATTTTAATAGTGCCACGTTGGTAGCAGTGGTTGTTGCTTCACATGTGTTTATGTTTTATTATGTTGCAACTTCCGTATGTCGATGCATGAATAGATTCGTCAACGATTTTGCCAAATACACACATAGACACACACACACACATTTGATATATTCGTTGCTGAATGGGTATAATAATATTCTCATATTCAATGAAAAAATATGCATTACAATTGAAAACCACAACGGAAAAATAATAAATAAATAAATTAATGAAAATAAACGATAACAATTTGTTCTATATATATAGAATACATACAAAGGGTGTGCCAGCTTGAGGTGTAACATTATATCCTCAATTATCTCAATGCATTTTTACTACAACATTGTTATAATTTTTAATGCTTGAGGACATTGTGTATGGGGGTTTTCACGTTTGAATATCAATGAATTATTTTCATATAACTAGCTTAGTGCTAAGTGAGATTGGACAGTTTAGAATGGCATTTCTCACATAACTTTAAGAGTCAATGCCATTTAATAAAAAATAAGAAGAAAATAAAATAAAAGAAAACCTCTACAACTACAAATCAATGGGCATTAACATTTTTTTAATTTTCTTCACTGAAATATGCCCATATGTTCAAGTAATGAATTTCATTATTTTTTGTTTCAATTTGCAATCTTTAGAGTTTTGGTTTATTGATTTAATTTTTCAATTAAAATTTTTGGCACCCTTTATATATCGCATATTCATATTTTATATACACATGTACGAGCGATCATAATTTTGGAATATGTTATCACATAATAGTAATGTAAATATTTTTATGTGCACATGTTTGATGTCATTAAAAAAAAAATGATTTTTCGTAAATAAAATTTCATAATGTTTGTATGATGTGTGTATATTAAGGTACACCATATCAATATACAAATACATAAAGTTTCAAAATTTCACCCCTAGTTTGAAAGATTATGTTGAAGTCATTTTTTCTTAACCCATTTAGAACCGCCGTTTTTTTTTTCTTAGCACAATTAGTGATCGTCCAATGTTTTAAAATTATAGCTTATTGAAAAGCTATCAGGGAGGGCTATAATTGCTCTCTATTTGATTATGAAATTGAAGGAGCCACTCCTTTTAGTCTTGAGAACCTTTCAACATAATCTTTCAAACTAGGCGTGACATTTTGGATAAATTTGTTCGTGATCCACCCTAGTGAACATATCTACTTTCGTAAGTATAATTGAAAAACATAGACATAATATTTCATATTTTATGTGACAAAGTAAAGGACATTGTTTAATATTTAGTCATTTGTAAGAGCAACTTAATGTCGAAAATTTAATTCTACAAATTTTCTATCTAAAATCTTTGATTTTTAGTTTAAACTAAGTTTTTCGTATAATAATTGAATTGAATAATTTTCGCGAAGTAATTGAAATAATTGAAATTTTTTATGTGTATTTTATTAGATTAGGAATCTATGAAAATCAGAATGAAATTTAATAGTTCGGCTTGCATTTCACCAAAACAAAACTAGATTTTTCATATGCACACTTGTAATATAAAACTGCGTGGGTGTGTGCGTGTTTTCATTTAAATTAAATAACACATAACACATAACAACATTTACTATATAGGTAAATAATTCTAAATTCCACGAACGTGATTAAAATTTTACTTGAAATAGTAGCAGATTTCAATTGTACATACATATATCGTAGTAATGTTGTAATTACATAAGAATGTCAGCATGTCAGCGATCAAGTTTGTAAAATAAAAAAACAATAACAACAACAACAATAGCAATAACCACATAACAATGATCAGCAATTTTTTGTTGTTCACTTAACTTCTGTTCGACTACCATTGCATGGAATCAATCAAAACAAATGAGCAGAGACAAATGAACTGTTCATGCATACTATATATTACATATTAGAAATGTCCAAATAATATATGAGGTTTTTAGAATTTGATTTTTGTAAATAAAATTATAGCGTTCAAAAAACTTTTTAGGTTACGATCGAATCCCCTAAATGAATAGTAATTTTATTCAAAATTCAAAATACTTTCAGAATATTGATGCAAACCAATCATATTTCTTACAAAATTTTGCAAAAAATTATTGTGAAGATCGATACAATGCGAAAAAAGTTGTCAACTTAAAATTTTTTTGTACATAAAAGATCGAAATAATTTTATTCAGCTATCCAAAAACGAGTGTTTAACAGTAATTCAAAAATTTGGAATCGTTGGAATTTCTTTAAAAACTAAGAATTTCATTGAAACGGGTATTTCATGAACTATAATATTCTGTAGCATTTTCTCGAAATTGAGAAAATCATTTAACTCTATCTTCACCTCTTTAAATATGATTAAATTTGACCCACCAAGCGAAGTAACAAAATACAATAAATTTTCAATTAAATTTTTTCCGCCAGAAAATTTGGACATCTCTAATGAACATATATAGACTTTTGCGGTAATGATAAAGACATGCATATATAGAGATAGTGAGAGAAGGAATATTGAATTGCGTAATGAACGTACGTAGGCAACTTCAAAATTTCATACCGCTCAAAATAATCAACATTGCATTCAGCAAAATAATGACTTTGCCGAAAGCGAATATACGAAACAAGTGAAATAAGAGCACTGAATGAAACACGAAAATTCACGTCAATGTAAAATTAAATAAAGAAATCAAATTGTCAAAATACCCCTACGTACTGTACTACAATACACAAATCGAGAATCACCGTCATCATTCGTATCATCAGCAGCGAGACATGACAAATTGTTGTTTGTATATGCACCATTGATGTCGTTGTTGTTATTTTGTTTGATCGCTTGCTTCTCTGGTAGCAATAATTTGGTGAAATTGAAATGTAAGTAATTATGTGTATCGTATGTAATACTTGAGTATGTTGCATGCAAACTCTAATAAAGGCGCCGGCGCTCAAGTACTCCTACAGTACTTATTTGATCCAGCGCGGATTGGTAATTGTGCTACTGTTGCTTCTTACTTGTAGGACCGTAAGCCGTAAGCGAATTTCTGCTAAATTTCGACTATATTCGTTATTGTTGTTATTGTTATTGTTATACATATGAGGGTTCATATATACAAACACATGATTGCGGCAGATTCCAGCACGTTTTTTTGAGTTTCTTTTATATTTTTTTCGAGATTTTTGCAATAATATAAATAAATTTTTTTTATGGTTTTTATTTTTGGCATTTTTCTTTACGGTTTCTTACTCGTTTTAGAGAATTTTTGTTAAAATTTTGCACATTTTCCAAATAAAGACCATCTTTCCAAAAACTGATATTAATTATGGTAGGTATATTTTTAATTGCTTTTTTATTCTATATTTATATATATATATACTATTAATGAATATACATTTTTGTAAACAAGGTGTGACTTATGCTATGTTTACAATATATAGACATACTGACCTGTTTTACGTCTGTAAAGCTAAGCGTACTGTATCGCATCAACCCTGATTGTCGTCATCGTCGTTGAAATTCCTATTCCACTTACGAAACTCACCCAAAAAAGATACGTTCACAAATTCCGTCCGTCGTAAATTTATAACCCGTTTAGAATTATAAAACACACGTACAAAAGCATTTAATAATTTGACCCTTTTATGTTGTTTGAAGTATGCGCCTTTTAAACCAAATTCACCCACAAACCAAGCATTGCACTACCCTCAATATATTATTGGTATAAAATACGCGAGTGGTAGTTACAAAAGGATCCAAACTAGCTGCAAAACATCCCACTCACAACTCGATGTGTTTTGCGATGAAGCCACATAAATATTTTCAAAATATTTGAGCACTCATATATACTGTATGTGAGGGTGGTATGATAAGTAGCTGAGTTTTTTTTTAAGAAAAATCAGTAATTAAAAAAATTGTTTACACTTATTTTCTAAGATCGCTAGAATATTTTTACATTTATCCAAAAATTAATGCAATGAATTTGTGGGTTACTTTCAAAGGGAGCAAATTTTTTGAAAACATTTGTAAATTTGTAGGTGAGCCTCTCACCTCACAATCTCACAAGATAGGGCAAACTCATGCTTAAACAATGAAGTAAGGTACACATAAATTTAAACAATTGAGCCAATTGAAAATATTGTTAGTAATATTTGTTAGTTTAGGAGATTATCTTTTTTTGAATATGTCTTATAAGCAGACGAGTAGTTTCTTGCTCACGATATAGTCCAAATAGTAAAATTACCTTTGAAAAATAAAACATAAAATTTAACTTAAAAACTCGACAATATAAAAAATTTCCGAAATTAGTAGGCGCAAATCTATGAAAAACATGGTCAGATCAATAGGTTTTTTTATGTTATTTAAAGCATAAACTTATCATACCCACCGTCTGTGTAACTAACTACATATGAGTGCATGAGTATTTATTTGTTTTATGGCATTTTATGTTGAAGGTGTTTCTTCTGTTGTTAACTTCTGTAGTCCGCCTACCCATTTCCATCGTTCATCTTTGATTTTGCAGTTTCTACTGCTTCCTTCCTTCTTCTCGGTAATCGCATTTTGCTCATGTGTGTTTCCAAATTATCCATGAGAGGTCTGTTTTCTGTATTTTGTTTTTTTTTTTTGGATGTGAGGTATGAGTTTGTTAGTTTTATGTTATGTTGTTGTCCATCTATGCACACAAAGCATTAATATCTTCACTTCCTACTCATTCCAAGTTCATATGTTAACTATGTGTACCTTTCCATTTCTTTCCTATCACAGCATTACCTTTTGTACTATTCTATCTATTTATTTATATATTTACGAGTATATAGTACCACATATATACATATATGTATATGTTAGTTTATCTGTCTGTTTGACTATCTATTTGTATGGAAGAAGTTTTGTTGTTTTGCGCTTACAAGTTGAGTGCAATAACCGCGCGTTAGTAAACCGTTTTTCATCCCCATTCTCCATATTCTAACCAAAGGGGCAGCATTTGGTTAATGCTTTGGTCATAAATCTATGTTGCTGACTTTCGAATCGAGTGTGTATTTGTATGTGGGCGGTATGGAGGCGTGTGGCTGTGGGTGTGAGTTGCAGTCCGGAATAAATGCTATAAAGCGTTGATGGGTCATTGATGGTGGAGTTTGTGATGGTGGCGGTGGGTAGGTATTAAAGTTATTTTATCATGAAATATTGTAACGAAATTTAATAGTGTAAATCAAAGATGAGAGTAGCAAGGTATCGTATGTTACATGTATGTGCTTATATGTTCTTTTTGGCGATGCAGGATGGAGGATTTTGGAGAGAAGTTGTATCAGTTGGCAAAGGAGTAGTTTCCATTCCATTTGTTTGAAAGTATAATGCGGCTTTACTGAGCACGAATATAATACTGTGGATGAATAAATAATAGATCATTTTATTATCGCCGCTGTAGAAATGAGTATGGGCGAGCATTAAAATTTATACATTTGCTGCCGTTTTCAACAACTCGGCCTCTGATCGACTACTGCGTGGAAAAATTTGAGAAAATATCTTGACTTACAAACTTTTAACTTACAATTGATACAGGAATTGAAGCCATTAGAACATGAATGGACTGAAAATCAACTAGAAGTTTTTACCGTGAAATCATATTTAGCGCTGAAGCCCAATTCTGGCTCAATGAGTATGTGAAAATTGCCGAAGGCATCGTTGATATATATTTTGTTAAAACTGAAGAAGGTTAGTTCCCCACCCCGATATTAGTAATCGAAATTCTAAATAGTTCCAGCAATATGCTGCAATCACTTTATTATGACGCAGTTTTGACGACCGTAATCTGTTAATTGATCATCGAGATCGTGTGATCTGACTCCTTTAGACTAATATGGGGAATCATCAAGTCATTGATCTATGTTGATAAATCAGCTACAATTGACGACTCGATAGCCAACATACGAGGCAGAATAAGTCCGGTTAAGCTGGAAAAAATGGTACAAAACTCGATCGACTAGATGGTCTAAAGCAAAAATATTGGACATTTCATTGATGATATCTGGAAAACATCCACTAAAACATACAATATACATTTATTTACAATATTTCGGTCTCTTTTGATTGAATCACAGAGTCGGAAGCAATTGATCTATCTATAGTCCATACATACATACATACATACATACATATTATGAGTAACGTAGTTTATCAAAATATTATGTAAGTTCATTTAATATTGAAAAGTAGTAAGTAAAACACCAACTGTTGTGCTATGATGGCACCCAATCCGTCAAACTCATTATTAAATTATGCAAATATACTTAAGATTCACTTGAACTTTATGCTTATATAAAATCAAACTTTTTTTTTGTACAGTTTTTACATGCATAATATTATGAATATCCTTCGTATTAATTTCAAATTATATACATACACACACACACACAACACATAAATATTTATTTGAATAATGCCTTCGAGCTGCTCGTACTTGTAACTTTAAACTTTGTAACTTTGAATTTGCTTGCAACGAGCAAACATATTTGTACTGCCATTAGAATAAAACTTTTTCACAACTTACGAGAAGAAGAGAAACAAAAGCTCTCTCTGACCACCATCATCATCATCACCAATCACCATCATCATCATCACCAATCACCATCATCATCATCGTACCAACACACATACCTAAATACAAACAACCAAGCGATCAAACATTTTATGGTATAGAAGTTTCAATTCACCTAAAGTCCTCTCATAAATTTCACCTAACAAATTATTACCACTGAAAAACCGCTAAAGGAATTTTTAAATCTCTACACACAATCACACACACACACGCACGCATACAAAGTGCACTATACAGAATGCAGCCTTTCAACTGTGAAAGACCAGTGCTATAGTAGTCAATGCAATAGATGCAGCAAATATAGTATAGTGCTTAAGGAATATAATAAGAAGAACAAGAAAATGACTGCGATGTGAATCGAGAGCATATGAAGGAGGGCAAAATAGTAAGTAATCGCAGAAGAAGAAGAAGATGAAGAAATTGTCATGGTTTATTCATGAGTTTCATCCAACTGAATGTAGTCGATGAGATTAGGGGGAGTATGAGAATGAGCGATGTAACGAAACTACTGGAGGCAAGTGTGAAATGCAGCGTAACCAAAAAACTTTACTTTTGGAATAACTATTCCCTTTTCCTTCTACATTTCTCCCGCATCCACTGTATAGCGTTGTAGCCAAATCAAGCTTGCCAGAGAGCATGTTTTGTGGTTTTGGAATGTCTCAACTATTCAGGCGTACCCATTCAATCATTTTTTCAAAATAAATTTTGGCAAAAGTCAGCCGCAACTAAAAGTTCTATATGGGAAAGACGCTTAGATTGGAACAGTGGATGGGAGGAGCCAGTTTAAGTCTGTCATATTTTTAATTCATTCATTCATATAGAGGGAGCTACGAGTCGTTTATATTTTAGCAGGACAACATACAAAATGTGTTTTGAAGTCGCTGTCATTTTATAGTACTTTCGCATTGAACCTTCTCAAAGAGAGAAAAAAAAACGGAGTGATGCTGCTTTGAATTACTTTTCACTAATATTTAGTGGCTCTAAATACCTCCAAACACAATTTTGTCGGCCTTCAGAGATTCTGTTATATTTCCTTCAGATTTTGACACTGTCGAAAATTCATCCTCATACCAATGGTTGCTAAAGTCTTCAGTTTTCAATGATATCTTTATGTAATTGATTTTATTATACAGTAGAATTGTACAAGGGAGAAATTCCGAATTATAAACATTTTGGTTTTTCATAAGTTGACCATTTGTTTAAGACTTCTAAAAGATCCCTCTGACGTAGCTCGAAAAAAATTTATATTAAAAGAGTTTCGCCAACTGGATTCGGGTAATATGCATAAGTAGCTTCCATCTAGCGCTGTCTAACCAAGAAGAAGAAGAATCGTACCAAATATTTACTTTTATTTAAACAATTTTACGCCACAAAAGCAAATCCTGTCCGTTCTTATACACTATTCCTCTACAAGCATTTACGCTGTCGCAATTTCCGTTACTATTAAGAAGATTTGTAAAACAATAAATAAGTAGAGAGAACGAAAGAAAACAGCAAAATAAATGATCGCGTATGTGAGCTGAAATAATGTTAAACTTTGAAGCTTTGAAGAAGGGAAATTTTTATAACTTCAAGCAAATGTGAAAAGTTAATTTTCTTCCAAATTTTCGCTGCATATACCTTTGTGTGTATTTAGTTGTGTGAATGTGTTTGTATACAACTTTTGCCATGTTCGTTTGTCGATCTATATATATTTTTTTCGAAGGTTTTTAATTTACTTCTTTATTTGCTTTCTTTCAAATCGAACATACTCGTATTTTTTTCCGTCCTTGCATCGCAAGAGAATGAAGCATTTTTTTTATTTGTCTAATTTCAAAGTCTCATAAAAGTTTAAATAGCAAACGGATAATAGGTAGGTATATACAATAATATGTACTAACTGAAAATACATAGAACAACATAGAATGTAATAAATATTTAGTGTGATTTCAATTTTTGAAGAATATGCTCCCTTTGGTTAAAGCAAGTACTTTCATGAAAGTATCATATACATAAGTACAAAGTATTATATATATAAATATATAAATTTTAGCTAGCATTTTTAAAAACATAATTTTAATAATAACAAAAAAGGCGATGAATAAAGTTTTGTCTTTTCATTCAACATACGAACGTTGCTCTTTTTAAATATCCGTTTAAGAAAATGTTTGAAGTAGTTATTCATGAAAATATTGACAAACAAGAGTCTTTCTATAAAATTGTTTAGTTGAGTTAGTCGAGTACAGGGTTCAAGTACAGTAGTCAAAGATGGTAATCACTATGCATTTCAATTCGAAAATCTAAAATTTAAAAATTTCTCAATTTGACTTTATTAAATTATGTTAGTCTATTCAGTGTAAATGCGTTTAAGTTAAGTATTTCTTTGTCTCACTCCATTCGATTTAGTGCAGTTTATCAAAACTGCTTGAAATTCAAAAAATATACATGCAAGTGGGGAAAACAAAGAAATCATAAAATGAAGAATTTTCATTTTCATTTTCATTTCCGTTTCCGTTCTGATTCATTTACGCTTCCGTTTCCAATTTGATGTTCTTTCATTATCAATTCAAGACGAACTGATTTGTTGATTATACATAAAAGTTGTGCGCGTCTGCGATTTTATTTAATTTTTATACTTATTTATTTGGTTTTTCTTCATACTTGCAAAAGTGTTGCTCACTCCCCAATGAATTGTGCATGAATTAATGAATCAAAATTCGCAATTACGTTGCATTCTTCTAGATGATGCCACAATAAGACAGACCATACATATAGACAGACATACAGTGTTCTATTAAATCTTCTTTGGACCATCTCACCATCTCGTTATTTATTTTATTGCTTCGTAGTACGAATACTTTCTCCATACATATATTCGTTACTTCATCACTTTCTTAGACACACAGTTCATCCACCCATCTGTTGTGGACGAGTAAGTATTGGTAGGAAATAATGGTGAAATAATAATCATCCCTACAACATCTATTTATATAGGACATACGTATATAGGAGTATTTGAGAGCATTTAAGACAAAAAAAAAAGTGTAGAAAATCATCTTGTTCTCGTTGTACAGAAATGGTGACGGCAATGACAACGATTTGTTTGTTGTTCATGTTGCTTGTTCTATGAATTATTAAATTCTATTTCATTGGTGATAAATTGTTTCAATGCTAGTCATCATATATTTCTTCATTGCTCTCTATAATGAGAATTACTGTTACAGTTGTTGTTGTTGTTGTTGTTGCATTGCACTAATGAAGGCGAACCGGAGATGAATTACACTGGAGAACATACAATTATAATTTACTTTCAGAACATACAATTTAATACTTTCATATAAAAAAAATGCTTAAAGAATCTTTTTTGAATTACGGATGCTTTAAATTAAAACAACAACAATAATAACAACAACAAGAACAACCACGATATCAATACCTCGATGAAACCTTCTCGAACTCCTTCGATTAGTATAGCGCTGGAAGACAAACGTATTAATTAATTACAATGCAATTATACAATTTTAAAGACAACTTTTTATTGAAGAAAGTTTTATTGTGCGAGTAACTTTTAAAAATTGGGACCTTGTAAATGGTAGTCTTACAAATGATAGTACGGCACCACCCCTATTTTCCGGCCTTAATCAAAGGAACAAGTATAAAAGTGCTGTTCAAAATTCAAATGTATATAATCTGTGTAGTTTTGGTGAATTTTATATATTGTTGGAGAAGTCAAAAGTGGCATAAATTGTTTAATCAGATGAATATGAGATTGAAAAAATAAAACACATGTAAAACCAACAAATGCTAATACCTAAATATTCAATCATATTCATATTTGCTGTCAAAGTGCCAAAAGAGTTTTTCGAGCCTCTTTCGATTTACACGAGAATCATTATAAAATCACTAGGGATGACAATACAATGTAGAAAACATTTACTTAAATGGTGTTTTGTGATTTTACAATAGAAGTACAGAGCTGTTGTTGCAACAGTGCAGCAACATTTTATTGTAAATATTTTATTGTAAATAAAATGTCATTTATTTAAGTTTCATTATATTTCTCTGCAAAAGATGCATGCACAATACATTAAAAATACTTTCACCATAAAAGTGTATAATCAACAAAAAAAACAAGAACAAATTAAATATCATCAAACAATGAAAGAAAATAAATGTCGCTCACGAAAATGTTACTTCTGTTGCAACATATTGCTGAAACAAGTTTTAAAAACATTTCTTAAGAATTTCAATCGCGAGTATCATTTACCAAAAACCAAAAAAAAAAAAGAGAAGAACACTTAAAGTAACGATTTTAAAGTGAACCACATTATGTAAAGGTGAATTGAAGCACACGCACAAATTGCTTTTGTTTTCTTCGAGTGATGTTGTTGTTGTTGGTTTTAGTGAAATTTGTTAAATTTCTTGCACGCAATTTGCTGCAACAAACATACTTGCATTTTTTGTTATTGCTGATTATTACTGTTTGTTTTACTAGTAGCAAGGGATAATCGCAATGATATTAAGCTACCGTAATACGCCGCTATTACCGTTACATTTTTTAATGATCATGCTGACGGTAGCAGTAATATTCATGACGTTCATTGTGAAGTTCTTGTAATGACCGTGTTTATAATGATCCTATCATTATATGTATGCCCGCGTGTGTGATTCATTTCATTTGTTTTCTTGTAATAAATTACTTAAAAAGAATACGAATAATGGTGAAATAATATAAATATTTGGAGTTTTTTTTTATATAAAACAATGCGTTTATTTGATCGAAGATCTCTTTTTTGGATTGTAGTGATTATCTTGGGAGATAAACGATTTTTTTTGTATTGTTGAAATTTAGTTTTTAATTTCGTAAATTTTAGCTAACATTTTTGGGTGTTGTGTTGTATTCTATGAGGAAAATTCGAAAAGCTTTACTGAGTTAATATAGAATCTTAGATACCCTAAACCATGAGAGATAGATAGACATATGTTATTTTTGTCGGTGGCAGATGTGATTTTCATCCGATTCCGCCCATTTTCGAATATGTCTATCAATCAGTAAATATTATTCTTAATAGGTAATTATCCAAATATACGAGGGCAGTCCCAGAACTATCCGACTTAGCAAAGAAAACAACAAATTTGGGAAAATTGTAATTTATTTCTCAACATAATCTCCTTTTAGCTTTATACACTTTTCCCAGCTAGATTCTATAGCTTCGATACCCTATTTATGGTATGATCTGTCTAGCTCATTAAAATAGCCATCTACCGCAGACTCCACCTTTTCATTGTTTGCAAATCTTGGTGGTAGAAGATTCCATTTTTTCAAATTCGGAAATAGAAAATAATCCGAAGGATCTAAATCTGGCGAACCACGTGCGTGCTGAAGCAATTGATTTTGGCCATCGCAATAATGGATGTGTGAATTGCTGTTTTTGTTCTATCGTGAGCAGACGCGGCACCCATCTTGCGCACAGCTTTTTCCTCTCCAAATTTTCGGTCAATATACGATGTATAGCGCTTTTTAATGCCTGTAATTTCACCTAGCTCACGCACCTTTAGCCGGTGATCATCCTATACCATTTTGTAGACCTCAATTGGTCGACCACTACGGTGTTCTTCTTGGCAGCTCGTACGATCAGGAAGGAGCAGACACCCCCAGGGTAGAATCTAATTCGGCTTTAATATTCGTTGGACTGAGACCTTTCAAATGAAAGTATTCAATTACTTAACTGTCAACAATTTTTTCCATATTTACAAATTCACTGAGGTCGTTGACTTTCGATGGGTCAACAAAAAAAAAAAAAATACTAAACAACATGGCGCCTTAAAACTTAAAACATATGTTTTATAAGGTTGCCACTTTTCGCCAAAGTAATTTTTTTCAAACTACTATATGTCCGGTCGGGTAGTTCTGGGACCGCCCTCTATAATCGTAACTACTAAGCTTCGGATTGATAGCTTTGTAATGTATTTATGTGCGTACAGTGGGAATGGCTTCGTTTTTAAACAATTTAGTATTTTTTAATATGTCTATTCTGTCATCAAAATATTCCACGTTTTAGTTCGATAGATTTATATTTGCGTGCGTCAAGTGTGAAAAACACATTCAAGAACATCCTTTTGTATGGAAGGTAGGCGCGGTTTTCAACCAAGTAAGCTTATTTTTAAATATCCGTATTCCGAATAACTTTATATGAAATGAAATAAGCAAGTTGAATATGAAAACCCAAAAAATAGCAAAAATTTAATTGTAAAGCAATTGCGTTGCAACTTACTACTCTACTGTATTACTCTGGTTTAAAAAATTTTAAATATATGTTATTTATTTAGGATATCCCAAGAACATTAGAAATAGGTTTTACAGTAACATTGCTCAATTCAAATTTAATTATCAATACAAGCATCGATCTTCAACTCAATAATGCATGATGCATCCATTAGACATGTTACCTAACCATTGGTAACCATACTGACTACAGGTTGCTCCCCTTTTGCTTGGTTCGAACAATGAATTAATGATGCCAATGTTCATTCTCCTCGATTACCCCAAGTAAATGGGAAATTTCTCCTGCAACAAAAGTTGCAAGCACTATCACATAATGCCACATATTGCAGACTATCAACAACACAATTCCCCTGTTGGCAAAAGTCCGGCACTTGTGGCAGAATCTGTTAATTTGCAGACATGACTGCAAAATTCTGCATTCAGACTTCTGCTATCTGCCATTGTCAATTTCTTGCACCTGCTCTCTTAGACATCTGACTTGTCAGCCAGTTAGTTAAACTTGCTCAGCCATTCGTTCGACCGACCATGTATTAGCCGATAAATAAAATAATTCAGGCAAATGAAACTCTACACAACAATTGATTTTTCTTATGCTCTTTTGCTGTTTCTCTAGCTCTCTACCATGTTCAAACTCTGCAAATCAGCGCATTTTATTGCAATTTGTTTGATTTGCTTTCTTCTACTTCTTCTGTATGGTAGGCATTGTACTTAGATATGGTTTGCAGCTTGACATTTGCAGTAATACGTACCGCCATACATAGGAAAAGTGAAGTGTTTCATGTTGGATGATTCTTGAATACTTTGAAAAGAAACTCTCATTTGTACACTTTCAATTCTGCCTGCATTTGCGGAATAATTTTTGCCTTGTCACTCCTCGATTCTCTTGTTTTGAGTATCAGTCTATATTAAAGCTAAATTTTGAGAGATAAATATGATATCGAGAGAGAGAGAAAGAGAGAGGGAGAGAGAACATTTTAGAGATGAATGCTGTAAAGCATCCTCATCGTATGTACGATTATATATAAGTACATATTTTGTACGTATACGCACGTTGTGTTGGCAAAAATCGATGGCCCAACATTGACAATGGGTGGTTCGTACAATGAGCATAATACTCGTATACATATGAGTACAAGTATAACAACCATGTGACATGGCAGGGTGAGACAAGGCATGACAAAGGCTGTGGCTGTTTCTGCCATTAGTTAAAATTTAAGCAAATTAAGTCTTTAAGGAATGAATATTGCAAATGGATTTAGTTTCTTTTTTTGTGATTTATTTTATTGTGTGTGTGTTTGATAAATTAAAATACAATAAAATGATTATTTGTATTATTTGTTAATCATTGTATGTTATAAAATGATAGCGATTTTGGAAATATTTATATTTTTGTAGGTTTCATAAAATAAATTATATTTGATTTATTTATTTAGATTAAAAATAGACGTTAATAGATTCATTGTAGATTTTGTTGTTGTTAGATTACAAACATTTCTATAACTACATATCTGACCAACAAAATTTAATTGTTACTTATCGGAATGATTAGGTGTGCTTTATTAAATCAATTTCTAAATGTCCTATAAATGATAGTATAAAAGAAGAAAATGTCCACTTTGTATCAGCTTTTATGTGTCTCATGAGATCACAGCTTCCTAATAATTATTTATATTTAATACACAATTTTCATTGACAGCTCCGCAGAGTCTTGGCCGAACTTATTACATATTAATTCTTTTGGAGTTGTCACAAAGCTCTTTTATGAAATTTTCGTTTCCGTTAGTCTAGCTTGACCAATTTTGCCCAGTTTCCTTTTTTGGGCCCTTTCTGTACAAGCATTTCTTAACATTTTTATAGAGCTGCATATAGTGTTACAGTGGAGCTCAGAAGGATTAACGAACAATCCTGAATAGAACGTATTTCTTGGCTGAAGAGGTTGTTTCGATTCACGCGATCTAACAGAGATAGTTTAAATACCGAATTTTAATGCGCTGAACTTCGTTAATATAAAGCTAATTTTTGAAACATATTCAGTCCCCATCACTAATGTAAAGAGCTCCAAAGATCTTGCGATTTATTATTCTCCTGACAGCTCCAAGCATTCTCTTTTCAGAAGTGGAAAGTGTTTAAATATCTGCGACATTTTTCAGAATAAACTTTCGGTTTTCGAGAAAAGACTAACTTCAGAAATAGTCTTAATGCTAGTTCCAAGCTAGAAGAAGTCTTTTACTACCTCAAGTATCTTGTCGCATACAGTGACGTCAAGGCGTAATCTAGGTATGTAGAACTGCTACAACGGGCCATAAAAGATATTCTCTCTGTGTATCTTAAGATGTCTCACCAAAAATGTTGCTATTTTTATCGGCGAGATATAAAGTTCTTGGTTCAATAAAAAGTCAGTTGAAACAACCAGATAGTTGGGGCCATATTTAGCAAGAATCGTTCGAAAACTCTTAATAAGCTGGACAAACGAGATATATCTACCATTGTAGGAGTGGTCATAGACCATTGCCTTATAGGCAGCCATGCCATTAGGATGGATTTAGGCAGCAGTTACAAATATGAAGATGAAGGAGTTACAAATATGAAGATGAAGATGAGTAATTTGGCCACACTCTAAGAAGTTTCAATGGACAACTTTCTGAAGTTTGTAAATAACTCCAATTGGTTCAATGGGTGGGTTTTGGACACCATTTATGTGGTATCTGACGAGTGTCCATTTTAATTAGTTTAAATTGTTGCTGATATTGTGGTATTATAGTTTTGAAATTCTCTTTGTTGCCACATCTTTTGAAATCATAGTCATTTAACTTTTTTTTTCACTTTGAGATTTTAGTATCATTTCACACTTATTCTTTCTAGAGCACTCATATCAGTTCCTTTTCTCTAGGATGGTTAACATCGTCAATCTAATGCCTCAATGAGTCTCACTGTGTTGATAGTTTCACATGTATATAGATATATAAAAAGGCAGAGGAATATTATCCTTTCAATATGATTGGAAGGAAGGCTTAGAAAAATGTTCAACTATGTAACCTTTTTACGCTTAAATGAATTTTTTCAGTTTATTTCATTTTATTTGTACTTCTGAAAATGCATTCATTTGCAAAATCGTTATAGGAATATTACATATACAAAATCTGTATATGTAGGTACCTTTTGTAGTCGAATGAAAATATTAGATTTAACGCTAGAGGCTTGGTATCATTAGTATGTGTCATTTGCCAGCTGAATTAATTTTAAAGCTCTCATTCTCTCTCTGAAGGTGATATGATGCCACATCGAGCTAAGATTTCTTTAGATATATATGTAGGTATTGTGTATGCCTGTTTATATGTATGTAGTATTTTGCTAAAAAGCATACTTGAACCTACACGTTGAATATGTGCTCATTCACTAAAGGACAAACATCTAGGGGCGATTAAAAAAAATGTATATGCTTATACTCAAATACAATCTTATTACATTTTTGTTCTTGCAATATACAATATTTGGCAAGCGTTTGTATGAAGTAAATTAAATTCATTTTTACCATATGCAGATGGTACGAAAATCATTTGCGTACTTTCAATATATAGTACTCGTACTAGTACATCGAATTAAAGTATACATTTCATTCATTCAAGCTTTTGTGGCTTCTTATAAGAAACAATCTTATTTTGAATTATAATTTGACCTATATTTGATGACACGATGAAGTATTATCACATGAAGTAAAATTCATTTTACTTAAACATACATTTATTTTGATAGGTTTCTACAGATGTGTATGTATGTGTGCATCCTATTGCTATTACAACAGTGTAAAAGGCTTTTGGTCATAATCGTTGCCATGTTGCTACCATTTGGTCTTTGCAACACTATGTACTTATATATACTACATATTTATGTGTTTGTGTTGCACACATCTCTCTCTCTCTCACCCCATTTATTTCACTCTCTTTTTGTGTTAGCATTAAAATTGGTGTCCTCACTTGTACTTTGTCCTATCTATGAATCTATATTGCATATAGATATACATATGAATGTGATGAGATTTTTGAAGTTTTACAAACCAAAGTCATATGCGTGTGTGTGTGAGTGGGTATTTTTATATAAAAGTTGCCCTTTCATGTCCCTTTCCATTGAGCTCTTCAATTCTATTGCATAACGCACCATAAGTTGAAACTGTTTGTGCATGTCTGTATGAGTGAGTGTGAGTGTGTGTATGTTTCAGTGTTTGCGTATACATTTTGATTTAATTTTACAGTTAAGAGCATTTTCATTTTACGTTTTTATTCTTGCTTTTTCTTTACGTTCATATGTGTATTTATATTACACCTATTCAAAAAAAATTGTAATAATTTGGATATCAGATTTAAATTTATTAACTTTTGAAGCGCTTATCCTGAAATTAAAAAATACGAATTTAATTGAAAAATTCCCTCTGATTTGGTTTCGAGTCATTTGAGTCATAAAAACGATTGCCTTGAAAAATACATTCAGCTTATAGAAAAAAATTATATTTTAAATATATTTGGAACATATCTAATGTATGTACGTACCTGCTAAAGCAATTTTTGTTCTTGGACAACATTTACGTTGTTGGAGGCCAATTTTGTACCTTTGAGATTGTAATATTTTCTGTTTCGTTTTTACGATATATTTATACATTTTTTTCTCTGAAAAAGATGAAAGGATTTCTCTAAGAAGGTTACCTTATTATACATATCGTTTACAGAGAAAATGACAACAACAGACAATGAACGATGATAAGATCATTTAAGTGCTTTGGGTGTTTTGTGGTTTTATAAATACATACAATACTTGTGTATATTTTGCCTTCTATATTATTCATATACTGGTATCTACTTATTTATTAAGTTTAAATGAACTTTTGGTATTTACTATATATAGAAATACATATATTTAGAAATTTTTCTTATTTAAATATTTTCATAAATATTTTGTGAAAGAAAAAAAATATTTTAAATATTTGTTATAAGAGTTTTTCCAACTGTTATTGAATTTCCTTGCCATGTAAGAAGCTTTAATGAAAAAGTGTCATCTATTAATATAGATATTTGTATATGTCAAATGAGGGACAGTGTATTGTATATGATATTTTTGATTTTATAAGATTTCAGAAGAAATTTTTCATATCTAGTCCTTGTCCTTGAAGTATTACATACAGATACATGCATATAATGGTGACATCATACAAATTATATAAATATATGGTACATAGGATATGTAATATTTTATTTAAATGTGTGTGTTTGTGTCTGTACTATTTTATTTATTCTTTTTAGCATATTTTATGTTATTTTGTTAATTAAACGATTCTTCATTCAAAGTGTTATTTTCCTTTGTGTACTAGTAATACTGAATACTCTTAATGATTGTTTAAGGATTTACAAAATGTCTGTTGCTGTTTTAAATATTGCATTTTGGAGTTTTATTATTATTATTATTATTATTATTATTATTATTATTATTATTATATTTTGGGAATTGCAAATAATAACAAAAATTTTTTATTGAAAGCAGCTTAACTGCTTTTCAAAATATTCACCATGATGTTCAATGCACTTTTACATTCCCTTAAACAATTTGTGATAGCAGTTTTTCCATTCCTCTTGAGACACTTCCAAAACATGGTTTTTGAACGTTTCAGCTGCTTCTTGGCGCTCGTAAATCGTTGACCACGAAGTTTACCTTTGATATTCGGGAACAAGAAGAAGTCATTGTGTGCCGAATCAGGACTGTACGGAAGATGAGTCATCAATTCGATGTTTTGACTGCTTAAAAATTCACCTGTTTGATGATGTGTCATGATGGGGAATGATTCGTCTTTGGCGGCTAGTTTTGCGAATTTCTCTGATGATTTCCGGCAAACAAATGGTCGTGTACCACTCAGAATTGACCGTCCTACGTTGCTCAAGCGGAACAGTGGCCACATGACCGATTAGGCAAAAGAAAGAGGCGACCATTTGCTTCGATGTGTTGCAGGCCTGAACAACTTTTGTTGGATTTGGCTCGTCTTGGAACACCCACACTCATATATCCATAATTCGTCACCTGTCACGATTTTATACATGTCTTTTGAAGCACCACGGTTGAACTTTTTAAGCATTTGCTTACACCAATCGACGCGAGCCTTTTTTGAGCTATTGATAAATTATGGGATATCCAACGACTGCAAATTTTGGAACTGATGTACAAGGATGCCTCTATCTCACGATATGTCATATGACGATCTTACATTATCAGTTTATGCATTGCATCGATATTTTGTGGCACAACAACAGATTTTGGACGACCTGGCCACGATTGAATTCACAGTACCAGCAATATACTTTGGTTTTTTATGGTGTTTTATCGCCATACAATTAACTGAGTTCATTGACACATTCTTGCTGAGACAATCCTCGTTGAAAGTTGTGAAAAATTATCCAACGAAAACCTTTTCTTGAAATTTACATATTTTGGTCAAATTGATTTTCGAAACTTACTGTAAACGAAACAAATAGCACTTGTACATCAAAATGTTGTAAGCACGTTTCTGATAAAAAATGTCAAAATATATTAGTGTTGCCAGATCCCAAAATATAAATAGTAACGCTCGTATTCCCTCTAAGGGGGATCAGGCATCTTTGATATTTCCAGAAATTCAAGTCTAAATACTAACACAATTTGTCTTCGTCATACTTTGTCATCCCTGTTATTGATTAATTTTATCGAAGTATTAAATTTAATAAAAGTAAATATTACACATTTTTTTTGTTGTATTGAAATATGTTGCAATAAATTATGAATAATAATATGCAAAATGATAACAACTGGCATATAATAAATAGAATAATGTAAATTTAAATAGAAATGCAAATATGCACTAGTACCAACATACCAACAAATATGCAAATAATATCCATACATTACAAGCTGTTTCGTCGAGTTTTTTTTTTGTTTTTTTGAATTAGTTAAATATTTTGTTATAATTTGAAAATATTGATATGTATGTATGTGTATGTGCAATTTGCATTATCGAAATATTTATTTAATATTTACATATGAATTAAATATGAGTACATTAAAATTATTGTTATTTTATTCGAATAAATATATGGTATTGAGCATATATACATGGAATTACATATATGAGTATATATGTATGTATACGCGTATCTGCCTAAATATTTAAATGGTAAATTAGGTCATCTGCACTTAATTTGTTTCAAAACACTCAATTTGCATTAACTTGATATGTGCTAGGCAGATGATACGCATATATATGTACACCCTCGTGAAACTCCACATTGAAATTGAAATATACATAAATATATGTGCATTGTAATTTATTGTTAGTTTGAAAAAAAAAAAACAACAATAATATCTATGCATTTTCCATTAATTGTGGAGAAAATTGAAAAATATGGCATATAATGAAAATAGTAGCAGCACTAATGGTAGCAATGTCAGCGACAGCAACAGCAGCAGCAGCAGTGGTGGCAACAGCAGAAAGGCGAAAAATTGTAATTTATTGCGAATATAAATTGTATTTATTTTCTTGTTGTAATTGTTGTTATTTTGTATTATATTATTTATTTATTTTTTCACGTTTTATTAAAACCATTATATATATATGCAAATAAAAGTCTTTTAAATAAATTTACAATAAATTTTGATGCATTAAATATTATATTATTAAAAATAAAAAATAAATAAATAAATACAACAAATAAAGATAACAATTAAAATGCGTTACATAGAGGAGGAAAGAAAGCTAGAGTGAGAGAGAGAGAGAAAGAGCGAAAAGGAATATAAACAATTTGAAATTATTACAAATATTAATGAATGAGAGTGTATGCATATATTAGGATGGGTCAAATTATGTGTATTTTATAAAAAAAAGTATAACGTGCAATTAATTCGATGTAAAATTGCAAATGAGAGAGGGAGTGCTGCAATTTCTTTCGTCCCAAAATTTCTAAGTAAGCACAAAGTGTTAGTTCAGTGCAGTTGATTGCTCTTTTTTTTATTTTTTAGACAAGATTAACTCTAAATTGAAATAAATTTTGAAAAAGAAATTAAAATTAATGAAAATGAAAAACGAATTATATTGAAAATTGTATTTTCATGAAAAATGAGCTTTTTTGAACACCCTTTGAATATTTCTTTCAATGTATAGGTTTGGATAATCAATCACGCAGAAATATTAATTAATTAGCATATGTTATCGTTTATATCGAGTTTCAGTTTTATAACTTGATATTTTCGCACACAAAACGTGAAAATATACATTTGGAAATATACTTTTGTATGGGAGGTAGGCTTGGTTTTTGTCGCATAACATCCGTATTTTGGTATTTCTATTCTGTAATCAGATTAATTTTATATACCAAGTCTTACTTCTATAGCTTAACATTTTTGAGCTCAAAGCATCAAAAAACATACAAACGGCAGCATATTTTTGTATGGGATGTAGGTGAGGCTTTCATCCGATCCGGAGAATTCTTTCGCACCTTCATTTGTTAGTAGATTTAATTCCACATATCAAGTTGTAGCTCAATATCTTTATATTTTTGAACCTAAAGCGCGAAAATATACACAGAAGTATACTTCTATATGGGAGGTAGGTGTGGGCTTCATTCACCCCCAATAATTTTCTAGTACCTTAATTCCTTAGCAAATTTAATCCCACATGCCGAGTTTTAGCTTGATAACTTTATATTTTCGATTGCAAAGTGTCAAAACATACTCTCAGAAGAATACTTTTGTAAGAGAGGTAGATGTGGTTTTTATCCGATTTTGCCATGAACGAAGTCATCTGTTTTAAACTTTTATGCTTCTATAATGAGCTGGTTTGTTATAAAATTAATACAGTTATGTTGCGGACAGACATACAGAAAAAGGAAGTTTTATCTAGAATCATTTGTAGATAGTTTGTCACTTTATCATAGCTGTTGAAGAAAAGTTGAACCCTCCCTAATACATATATATTATAATACAAAAATTTGTGTTGATATGCAAATGTACAATAAGTAATACTTGAATGTGCAATGACATAGCATGGCATTGATATCGCAACAAAATTCAACTTCATTTTCCTATATATGTACATACATAACTATGTACATGTATGCGATAGTTGTATATATGTGTACGCATATACAAATGCATATATTAAGTACATATGTATAGTTAGATACATTTGCATGTACAAAACGGACAAAAATACTAAAAACTGCCATAAACGCATTAATTATGTGCGTTCTAACAAATACAAAATCGTTTATAAAACTATATATTCCCAGTTGGAAATGTCTTGAAAAATTATGTTTATTTAATGTATCATTTTTACTGAAAAAAAATTTAGAAAAAAATTTCTCGGATAATCAACTAAATTACGGTCCATAAATTTATGTTGCTTCGTTCTGCATTCTAAAACATTTAAACATTATAATTTCTTCTCATTGATGATATCATTATTGACATTGTCATCAAGAGTTTTTGTATAAAATTCCAATTGGCATCGAATTGAGATGTTATGTGTATGTGTGAATTGTATGTTATAAAATGGAATTTAGGATAAAAGGATTAAATATTAAAATTGTATTCTTATCCTATGTTGTTTCCACACTTTGTGCAATTTGCGCAAATATGCATGTGGCTGGTATTAAAATTACAATTTGATATGTACGAGTACGAGTATGCATGTGCATCTTTATAGGTACTCGTATGTGTGTCTACTCGTATTATTTGTGATCAAAGCTAATGCTATTATTGTATTATTGTTGTTATCTAAGCCAAATGTGCCAGTTACACAAATACCATATATATATATCCACTAAATTAAGTAGTTAAAATTGTTTAAAGCGCTTATATACGATAAAGACAAAGAGTGTTCGCTTTTATGATTACGTTTAGATGTGTATAAGCATGTTGGTGTAATAATAGTTATTAGGTTTTTGCATTTTGGAAATTACTACTTATCAATACAAGTTATACAAGAGAGCATTCATACAAATTATAACCAAAATACTATTATTTATAAAATATCGGACAACAATTATGCCATCAAGAGTAGAACAAAATTCCAATCAAACTTTATTTACTCATAAGACTACTTGAAGGCTATTTATCAGGCCAACACGCCCTTAGATCTCACTTTCCTAAAATCGTATTCTGCCATCAAGAGTATAACAAAATCCCAATCAAATTTTATTTACTCATAAGACTGCTTGAAGGCTATTTATCAGGCCAACACGCCCTCAGATCCCACTTTCCTAAAATCGTATTCGGCATATTCTTTGCCATTATGTGCCAGCGATAGTTCGAAGCATAAACGAAGCAAATTATTCACAGCATTCCTTAGTCCGTTTAACGTTAAATTAGCTTCAATTAATTATGCATATCCACAATATACTAGGGTAGAAGACAATATCTTATAGGTCACAATATTTGATTTTTGGATTTTTTGGCTTCTGATTTGTATGCAAATCAGAGGTAAATGAACCAGCTATGACAGGCGTCGATACAATGTTGAAACTTTGACAAAAATTGAACAGAAAATTAATTTTTAACTCATAATTTTTCCGCGAATTTGTCAACGAATAAAATCATATGCAAAGTTTGCACCGAATCTGAAAATAAGAGTTCGAGTCAGTGGCTTAGACAGGGGAGGGGTTCAGGGTATAGACCCCCCTTGGGCGATGGACTTGTTAAAAAAGAAAAAAAAATAATATATAGATATTTAAAAATCATTCATTAAAAGTTTTTCTGATACATCTTCTTCATCTAATCTCCCTCTCCCTTGCCAAAATCGACTATATATTAAAATTTAATTTATAGTAGATCTTTGGTGAAAAATAAGAAATCGCAAAATTTTGAAGAGTTTTGATAGAAAAAATACAAATACATGCTAAATATTTTTAAATTATATAACAAAATTGGACGTTCCAAATCGTTATCCTTCTAATATGGACTAGGCTGTATAGGCAATTTCATTATTTTTTCCATACAAAGGTAAATCAATCCAATGAATGAGCTTTTTTGTTTTGTTTTAAATAATAACTTTTATTATTATTATCGTTGTTGATGTTTGCATTTATATATGTGCTAAAAAGTAGTAAATTTTCAAATAATGTTGATTACTTTCATATTGCTGCCACATGCGACTGCTTGTAGCCCATCACTTTTATATGAATATAATAATAATATGAATATATGCTTATACACATACATATAAGTTATTAAATGCAAATTAAAGAATAAATATCAGTTACAATTGAAAACCTGTGCGTTTTTTTTTTTGTTATTTATAATGTGCTTAAAATATAAAAAAATATTTTTGATCTCAAAAAATAATCATAAACAAACACAAAGTTCAATAATTATTTGCATAAAATACCCACTCCTATCACTCATATGAAGCTCAATTAAAAATTTTATAGCTTTCGTTTAATAAGTGAATATGTGATTGTGGGTGTACAGTTTTCTTTTTTTTTGTTTTTTTTTGTACTCTTTATTAATTCTTTTTATTGCTGATTTCGTTTCAATTTGTGTGTCTGTGTGAAATTTTTATTAAAATTTCCATTTGAGGTTTCGCATTTCATTTTATGTGTTTTCATTTATTTTATTTATCCATACACATATACATACGAGTTTACAATATGTATGTATTTATGCGCGTTTGTGATTTTTTTTGCGTTTTATAAAAAACGCTTACTTATTTTATTTTTGTATTTTGTAATTTTTGTAAATGTGCTAAAATACACATATACATATGTGTACGAGTATATCCACACACACATACACTTTGAAAGAAAATCAATCAGTTTGAATCATTGCTGTTTGCCTATAAAATATATATCTGTCCGTATGCATATTTGTATGTAGGTATTGTGAGCGTAAATATTTGCATATGCACGTATGATAGTATGTGGGCAATTTGAGATCTATACTATATGGTATTTTCGAATAAAAAATATGCATACGGATCTACACACACACATATTCATATTTATAAAAATAAAATAGAAATGTATTTAAATAGAAAAATTCACAAATAAAAATAAAACAAAACGAAAAACCAAGATAATAAATTTAGTTTTCTATTGAAGCTATGTTTTTTGTGAATATTGCCGCTGTTTACCAGTTGATAGTGACGGTATTGCTAATACTCTGCCTTGAACCAACTTGAGAAATAATTGGTTCGATACACTACTTCGTAGGGCACTTTGCTTATACCACCATGGTAGAATTTTTGAGGCAATTTTGAAAGGCAAGTCTGTCCTTCGCTCGCGCCTCTCGGCCGTGGTGGAAATTGTACATTATTCTGTGACAAATTTATGTACAAGTGTGATGAGTGTGGTTTTTATTTTTCGAGAGAGGTTTGGACTTCTTCATTCCATTTTTGGACCAAAGATGCACCGGTTTGCAAGAGTGAGCCTTCGTATGATCTCCAGGCTGGTCTTATTACTGACCGAGGTCACTCGACATGTCGAAATCGCCTTGGATACAATTTGGGGTGGTCTTACTAGTCCATATTATGGATTTTAATTTGTGTTACAATATTTCCTATTTTTGATATGGTAGTTAAGTGGGATTTCAATAGATGACAGCTAATCATACATATTTCCAGTTTTTCATAATTTTTCACGATTTTAATTTTTTCCTTTAGAAATGGTAATAATCTCAGAAAACAACTTTATTGAATATATTTACGACACATGGTTAGTATAAGGTCTAGTAAAAAGAAATCCATTATTTTTGTATTAAATTGAAGGTTTTATTGAGCATAGTTAGAATGATCCGATTTACGTCAAATATGCACCGTTTCGTTCGATGGCAATTTGTTGCCATTTTGAAGGTAATTTCATAATGTCACTCTCATAGAAACCCTCGTCCCTATTGGCAAAAAACTGGGACAGTTGATTTTCACAAGCTTCTTTTGAGGCAATTTGTTGCCATTTTGAAGGTAATTTCATAATGTCACTCTCATAGAAACCCTCGTCCCTATTGGCAAAAAACTGGGACAGTTGATTTTCACAAGCTTCTCTTGAGGCGAATTTTTCACCAGCAGGAACAGATAGTAATCACTTGGTGCCAGGTCCGGATTATAAGGTGGATGCATAAGAACCTGCCAATCAAGCTCCCGGAGCTTCTGGCGAGTCACTATCGATGTGTGTGGGCTGGCGTTTTCCTGATGGAACACAATTCCTCTCCTATTGGCCAAAGCTGGCCGCTTCTGGGCGATTGCTTCCTTCATTGTTGACAGTACTGGTCCGAATTAAGAATTTGGCCATAGGGGAGCAGCTCATAATATATAATACAGTATCATTGTCATAAATACTATTCACATTTTCAGCCGTCTGGCTTGCGTTTTCGGCTTTATCGAAGAAAAACTGTAAAATATGGCGTTTTTTTTTCTTTACTGGTGTCCATCTTTGACGCGTGCTCAAACAATACTGAGTCAAGTAATCACAAAACTGCCTGAAAAATTTATTTATTTTTACTAACGAAGTCCTATCTTTCTAACGCCATCTAGTGTAACCCGATCGCACTTATACAACGTGAGATACATAATACTAAAGCCATCTATTGGAAAAATAATGGATTTATTTTTACTACACCTTATATACTTTCATATATTCAATTACTAGTTGGTGATTAAACTAAGTGTACATATGTGTGGATAAGTGTTTGATATGCTTACCACAAGGGATTTATGCAAATATTTACTGAGTGGTGATGCCACTACTGAGTATGGTGCTATTATTATTACTATTACTCCTATTTACTACTACGACTATAACCATTGCAATCATTCTGTGCATCTATTGACAAATATTGATCAAACATTCAATTTCCATTTCAATTTCGATTTCAATTGACTTCAATATGAATGAAATGAACGATAAGGAACAGTGGATCAGATTGCGATGATAACGATGACTATGCATATTTAATACATATAACTAAATCAAAACCCTATTAAACTTTCATTTTAATTGCACTTAGTTTTTGACAAATAATTTCATAAGTATCAACTCAACCAACGAAAGGCAATTTGTTTGAAGAAAGAAAATAAAAATGAATACATACAAAACAACAGCAAAGTGATTGGCACTTTGAGTTAACATATTGGTATTTGCCTATATCAAAATAAATGAAATTTATTCTATTTACGATTTATATTTAATTTATACATAACCGCAAATATTATTCATGGGTAGCTGAACTGTGAACACAACATAGAACAAAATGTAATGCATGATGAGTGGGGAAAAATATAGAAAAACAAACGCAATCCATTGAAATATTCTTTGCAAATATTGTTCCCTTTTACGAATGGACGGTAATATCGGTTGGTAGGTTTTTCGTTTGGGCGTATTGGAAATCAATAAAATCGTATACCACAATTCATAGTAGATATCTTATTTGATTTGCAATGACAAATACCCTGAATACGTTGCTGAAGCTGACTGTGATGATGATGATGACGATGACGATGACGATGACGATGACTGATGTTGATATACGGATAATGCGTCCATTGCAATTGGGTTGAAATATAGGGTTCGTTGAAATGAATCACAAACTTCGTGTACTGTGCTGTGGTTTTGTTGTTGCTCGAAGATAAACTATTGAAATAAATGTGGTCCTTTGTCGAAATTGATTTGGTTATTTATTCAATATGCTGGTAATGTTGTTACTGGTGGTCTATGTTCAAGTGTCTCTAATACTTCTGTGACAATTATTGAAAAGGGTTTCACTACTTACGTTTTATCAAATATGCAACATAAACATTTACGTTGCTACAAATTGAAAGCAATGGCAATAATAATAATAATAATAAGATAAATAATATGAAAGGAAACTATACCATTCAATTCGAATATGTAGCAAAATTTGTAATGGTTGGGTGAAAATCAATCAATCGATTACTTTAAATGAGGGGAAAATCTGCCTAGGGGGAAAAGTGTACATCTAAGTATATATGAATGTATTTAGATTTAAATTAACACAGCAATTTTAGTTATGTTTTTGTATTTTTCGATAGTAGGAAGTATTTGGCACAAGTTATCACTTTTTCCCGACAGATGGAGCCATCTTATCATTCTTTTATCTGGCATTACTACAGTCAGGATAAAGCTTTACCATTAGGCTAAAAAGGATTGTATATGTGAAGCATTCTATGAGTTTCTTTCAATTTTATACTTATTGTATCAATCAGTGTTGTAGGAATGGAAAATGTTGAAGCCGAAGAATTGCTGGGAGTCAGTGATATATTTCACTATTCTATAGACGATTTTATCGCAATTGTTTGTCGATTTTTATGTACTTTTAAGTTCACGTTGAAGGGAATCGTCTTTAAAAAATAGAGAGACGTAGTAAGTACGTTTAGAAAAAATGTTCAGTAGCAAAAATTTATCATTCTAGAGGCACTCAGGGGGGAATGACATTGAATTTGATAAGAAAAAGTGATAAATCTTGTAGGGAAGCCCATCTAAGGAGTGGAGAGGATAAGTATGCTCAGAAAAAATGCTAAGTATTAATAATTAGTGCGACTAGGTCATACATTTTAATTCTCTAGCGGCGATTCTAGGTATTTTATTTCAATTTTCATAATTTTTTATGATTAAGAACGAATTTGTTTTATTCAAACCAGCCCTGGATTCAAGTGTACGGACTCCTAATATGTATAAAAAGGGTACCTCCTCCGCTAACAATACCGTTTTCCGGTAGCACTTCTATTAAAGCTTAAAGAAAATAACTTTTCCTCAAATCGGAAGCATTTTGCTTGTACTCCCAATTAAAAAAATATACAATTTTCACGTGATGCTTAAATTCTTAGAACGTAGATCATGTAAGTTAGACTGCATTGAAATGAATTACTTGGTAACTGTAAAATAATCTATGATTTTAGTGAGATTGTTAATGCTCATGAAAAAATAGTTTAATTTTCAATCAACTTCATAGGATGCTCTATTTCATTTGATTCTTCAGTTTCTTTTCCCAAGTTTTACTTCCTGTTTTTGTTTGTTGCTATTGCTGTTGCTGTTGTTGTTTTCATTTAGATATTGTATCTTTAAAATGCGCTTTTAATTTGCTCTTAATTGTGCTGCCTCATTAAAAGATAACATCATCATTAAGATGCTCACACACTCACAAGTACATACATATCGCAGCGAAGGATACCTGCCTGATTGCCTGGCAGTCCGCCTAGTATTACATCACAAAGCAATAGATGGTAAAATCGGAAGTGGATGAGCTGATGAAAGCACAAGTGGCACACATAGTTAAATGAATACAAAAAGAGAAACCGTAATTGTAACAGAAATTGAAAACTCCGATAATTTTTAGTCTTCTTTTTCTTCTTCTTCTTCTTTTCGTTCTTCCTCTTTCATTTTGCAATACATAAAACATTTTTTTTTCCATATATTTTTCCATCTAAGTTTCCTCTCTAAATGAATATAATCCTATGCATGTGTGTTGCACTAAAGTCAATCCATGTATATTGCTTTTTCTTCATGTTCATGTTTTGATGAATTCTTTAGTGCAACTTTGCACTTTCCAGCTACATTGCTGTTTGTTGCCGCATTCACAGATAAATCGATGTACAATTGAAAGAATAGAGCATGTTTCTGTCATGTTGTGTCCTAGTTATCCTTTGAAGCGTATTTGTTCGCTTGTCTTTTCTTACATAAACCAATCTATACACACATACATATATTTTTATACATATATACACGTTTATACATAGTCGTACATACCAACGCATTGATCATAGAAATCAGGCCATTCAGTACTTTCATTTTTTTTTTGTTGTTTTTGCATTGCTTTCTTTTAAACGTACGTATGAGAACAACCGCTGTGCTTTCATTATTTCCATCCTCGTCAGCAGCACAGTGGCACTTCGACACATATTGCGCTTTTTACCACTCTCTCTATCTCTCATATAATTTTTTATACATACGAGCATGGTATATTGGCAATTTTCGCTTTCCTTTTTTACGACTGACTATTCATCATTTTGTTTGATTTCTTTCATTTCGCTTTTGTTTTTAATTACAAGTGGAGTGGTGAGTGAAGTCATGATATTGTGATTGAGTGTGTGTGTGCGTATGTATTAGTGTTGGTAAGTGAAATTAAATGAAGGTTGTGCAATTTATAGTATGCGTTTGCTATGAGAAAAATGCTACAATCCAACATAAATGTTGAAGAAGAATATATGAAAGATAGTATGTATTTATGTTAGTTGGTTGCATTATTCGAGCATAAAGGAAAAAATTCATTAGTTGCGGATTATAGAATATCAACTTGACGGTAATTACGATAGCTTATTGTTTTTCTCTTTATTACAGAGTTGTTCCCATTTTCATTATTATTTTAATTGAAAATGGAAAGAATACATAGTAGCTTGTCCGTTTGCTATGGGATCTTCTAAAGAAAAATTGATTTTTTTTATTTGGACACATTTATTTGTTAATTTGTGAATTTATTCCTTGCGTCATCTGCTTGTGAAATTGCTCTATAACACTGAATATATTCACATAATATTTTAAACTTTGAAATGACTGATTTTTCGTATTTAACATTCTATTTCGCTGTTAACTCTGCGTAAATATTACCGCAGATCTTTACACCCGATGGAATACTTCTAAGAATTAAACATTCTATGTTATTTCCGTATTTCTATTTAACATTTATGTTAAAATTTGTTTCGTTATTAAATAAAACTTCTGTCAAAACATTTTACTGTTATGGAATCTCATGTAAATTGTATGTTTGGGATGAAATGTTTTTAAAAATTACATTTTTGTCTAATTTTTCAAGGTCTACTTTCATATTTAGTAAATGGCTGAACATTTGCCAATGCTTTCTTTATGTAATATTTAGTAAATGTTGTTAAAAGTGACACTTTCATACAATTTTCTATATCCAATCTCATATTTCTGAAATGTTTGAAATTTTTTGAATGCTTTCTTTTGAAAATATGTAGCATTAAACCACGAGCAAAAAGTCATCTGAAGATTTCATTAACGAAAAATTGCTCTCTTATGCACATAGCAACCATTTACTGAAATTATTCGTAAATAATTGGAAATTTTAGTTAATAATTTATCATATGAATTTTAATAAATATATAATGTAATGCAATGTATAATAATTAAAAAATCATCCAACAGAAAACGAAACAATTCTTATTAATTTCACAATTTAATACCTCATGCACAGCCCATATGCATAAAAAAGCACTTTGATAATTAACCACACAATTATTTTTGTTCGACCAACATTGTTACGGAAACTTGCAAATGTTCTGAATAGTAACACACGCCTTCTCCAATGCTATTCACACCACAAATTGTCCTCAACAATAATATATACTAATTGTAAGAATCTATGTGTCTAGAATGTATTTGGTGTGCGGATGGAACTCTCGTTTCAAATATTTGCGCTGCATACCCACAACAATCATCTGTACCCCATATACGTAATATGTGACACAGTCAGTCATTGAGAAACTCACCCTGTGTAATTCCACTGTACAAAATTTGTTATTGAAGTGTGCATAAGGTCAATTAAAAGTAGTAGTTGTTACAAAGAAAAACCAAAATCCACCCACAATTATATTCTAAATAAGTAAATAGCTTGATTACTATATTTATGAAAGTGTACGACAATAAATGTCAAAGACGTGTTTCAAAACAAAAATGCCTTTGCTTGTCCATTCATTAGGCGTTGTTAATCTATAATTACAATATATACTTATATATAGGCAATAAAGGTGAGAGAGCTGCTAGTAGGTACCAGCAAGTTACTTGTTCTATCAAGAGTGTAAGTATTGGTGACAGTGATGGACATATAAATGTCTGAGGAAACCAAAAAGGAATAGCTTAACACGCACGCAAATTTGACAGGAAGCACGTTTTAATACTTCAGAAATTTTTAATTACATTAACAATATATAGGTACGTTAGAGAGGCAAAGGCAATTTAGATTTTAAGTTTCTATATTTATTCTATTCATTTATTCTTTTCACTACTTTTGCTTTAGTTAATTTAATTTGAGAGATGAGCACACCTTATTATTTCCTATTCACTTAGAGTGAGTGCATCAGAGGTTGCTCTATGGCATCCTAGCTAACACAAGTAAATTATATTATCATATTTCTTGATTTTGACATGATGATCACAATTTCTGCTGTAAAGCTAATTGAAGATGGAGACTATTCTGAATTTCACACTGAACAAGAGGAATTTTGATTTGAATGACCTAAAATACCTTTAAATTGATCTTCTGAATCGTAGGTGAAACTAGGTTTCTTCTAATATTGTTCTAATATTGTACTGGAAGAGAAGCTCGACCAAAAGGTTCCCAGAGCGTACGAAATAAATTCTTAAAAAATTCTTGAGACTATTGTCATTAAGCATTTTAGTAAATTTATAAAATTAAATTAAATTGTGATGTCCATTTTCAATTGGGAACAA
This sequence comes from Megamerina dolium, assembly GCA_963854835.1. Taxonomy (NCBI): domain Eukaryota; kingdom Metazoa; phylum Arthropoda; class Insecta; order Diptera; family Megamerinidae; genus Megamerina; species Megamerina dolium. The sequence continues at coordinate 62,027,400 of OY978527.1, read as the reverse complement.
CCCAACCTAATGTACATATTTACATGCTTTCAATCTTAAGATTGCTTTATGCAATATTTATGTAAAGTCTTCATCTCTGTTTATGTGATGTTATGCTGTGATTACACAAAACCATATTTGGTTGTAGCTTTGCTTTGCCTTTGCAGCTATTAATGCGGATTTTAACACATGACAACTGACCTCTAATTCCATTTTCCTTCCTTTCAACCTTGCATACGTCCAACAGATAGACGCCAAAATATGTAGTTCATAACCTCAACATATTGCATGTACATATGTATATGTAAGTATAATGGTCATATTAATCCTCCATGGGTACACACATGTACATGTATATGTACGAGTATGTTTGTATGTATGTACATTAAATGGCGACATTACAAAGGATATCTAATGATACAATATTGTATGCCTGTTGGTGTTGGCGGTGTTGGTTGGTGATATGGTTGATAATTAAAAGCCTTTGTTATGTCTTAATTATTGTTGTTGTGCGTTAATGAGGCGTTATGACTTACAAAATTTGCGTTAAATACATTACATCCGCAATGTAGTGGTCGCCAGGTCATTCCACGACCATCATCATCATCATCATTAGCAGCTTGAATTTGTAACTTTCCATAGATTACACATACAAGTCACCTTGTGTCACTTTTAAAATTATAAAAAATAATTTATGTGTGCTAAAAATACGAATATAAATCGTAGAAAAGATCAAATCATAGTTATAATCATAGTGTACTTAATAGTGCACCCTTTTTGTATGCATTTATCATATCTGCATATTCGTATTGCTTTTTTTTTTTTTAGCTATAATTGTTGTTGCAACAAATTCGTGCAAAGGTAATTTGATGTTTTAAGAGCCCATAATTAAATTTAGCATAATCGATTCTTTCGTTTTCGTTTTTTTTGGTGTTGCTTTTGTTGCTTTTTTGTTTTTTTTTTGTCGAAATCAAGGATCAGGCATATATACTCATCTTTTTATTCATCCATCAGCTAGGCAGGCGGGCAACCAGCCAACCAGCTGACATGTCGACATGAGCTTGGGAAAATATTATCGTTAGAATAATAAAATAAGCGCCAGAATGAGCATTCATACACGTAGAAGATGTCGCATTTATAATGCCTATAGATGAGCTAGAAAACTAAATTATTCCCAGTGCGAAAAAATGTGCTAAGAATATGTTGATGAAATTAAGAATGACATTTAACAAATATTTATGTGAAAGAAAACTAGTGCTTGTATGCATTACTTGTTGAATGAGCAGCTAAGTGAAAATATATATCACTTTTTTACTCACTGGGTATTTGTAAATGCACAAATTATCTATAATAATATCATTTTAAAATTAGTTGAAGCTGTTATTGTTTTTGTGGAAGCTATAAATTACCATAATCCGCGTAAGGGAACAATTTCCCTACTGGGTATTTGTTAGCAAACACATGCAGATGATGTCATCTGGAGCTGGCTGGTTGTCTGGTTCGCTTTGGCTGATTCACAAGAGGTCGCTTAGTATTAGTCTTGCGGCATGATTAGGTAAGCTTGTCGTCTAAGCGTAACAAATGCACTTTGGGTACTCTATGTATCCATAGTATGAGTACAAGACACAAACAACACACACACACCCTAGTCTTCACTCAAACAATCTTTGTACGTCATCTTAATCGTTGTAAATATTTTACATGCACCATCAGAAACAACAACAATATTTTGCATGTACTTCACGTGCAACACAAATCTCATTTATGTCGTTCTTCTTTCACTACCTACTTCTTCGAAAAGTGTATCTTCTACATTTTTCTACTATATTTGGCTGCTGCCCCTGTTGATAATAATGATCATGATGATGATGATGATGGCGATGACGATGAGATGATATTTAAGTTGTTTTTGTTGTTCAATTTCTGCCGGCTGATCTTCTTCATTTATCTGGTTTTATGCCATGTCCATAGTCATACTATTATTGACCGACCGTCGTCTGTCTGCCGTACATTGCTTGTTTGTTTGCTCATGTCTGCATGGTCTTACTTGTTGACTGTCGCTTTACATTGCGTTTAGTGAACCTGCTAAATTTTCTTCTACTCGTAGGTAAACACATACATATATAAAAGCTGCTAGTTTTATACACGAGCAAATATGTATGTACGTACTACTCATAGATAAGTTCCTAATATCGTATTATCGTTGAAGTAATTATGGTTCCTAGGTTGACAGTTGATTAACATAAATGTCGCGCATGTCGCGTTATTAGTATAATTATAAAGCTTGAAGCTAAACAACATTGTTTGTTTCATTGGAATTTTACAACGAACCATCATCGTGGACGAAGATGCACTGTGTAGAATTATAAGGTTAATTTGTAGGAAAATTGCAGCATGAGAGATCATGCATATAGTATATGTAGCTTCACAAGTAGAGGGTGTACTACATATTATGACAATTTTTTTTCGTTTATTTTAATGCTGTGGTTAAACTTAGTCAAGTTGAATTATTTGTCAAAGATTTTGTGTGGGAATTTCTATATAAAAAATGGACACAATCTGAAAAATCTTTTTAGACTATGCGTAAATTAATTGTCATAGTCATGCTTGAGGAAACAAAAAGGAATTTTGTATGAGAGCTATATGAAATAGTGGATATGGCTCACCCATTTTGTACTAAACTTGAAAGCACAGATAGTTTTATAGGCAAACCAAATATTTGAGCTGATCGTATCATTGAATTTGTAGGGCCGTTCCATTCTTCACCGATTATTTAAGAACTAAAATTTGATCTCACTTACTAAATATGATTGTCATACATTCATTTTTAATAAGAATATTGTAATATTACTGAGCCCACGCACTGAATTTGTATGGGAGGTATATGAAAAAGTGGGCGTGGAACGTCTATTTTTTGTTAGAGTTTTAACTGAGGAATTGTAGATTCATATACCAAATATTATTGTTCTATACTCATTTTAAAGGAAAATTTACAACATTATGTACAGATTGTTTGATGGAATCGCAGACCTCTACTCAAAAGTGTACTTTTTACTCGTCATAATATATATATTAGAACATTACTTAAAAAAAAAATTATCCTATGAGATATTTTGTTTTTCCTTTGTATACAATTTTCAGTCATAACATTAATTTCGCTTTCAATTTATTACTTTTTTCACTTCACATTACTAGTAACATGATGTATGTACATATGTTCATGGATATAACTCTGACATGATCGAACGTGCAATCAATTGATAAGATAATCTTGTCTCATTATCTAACCCGGAAGATTAGATACGTGCACGTAGCAAATGCTTGAGATTCCCACAGGATATAATTAAAAAATACATGTGATGATGTATGGTAAACTTCCCAGTCGTAAATTTTGATGAGCATTTTAGAATATGTGAATAGGAGGAGCTTCTCTTTCGTATCTAAAGGGCTGATTTGGATGCTCTTCTTTGGTGCGCTTTGAGTAGGCAATAGGCAGTACTTTAGATCAGTGATTGCGGAGTGGATCTAGAATTCAAATGAGGTATGCTCGAGCATGTTTTTTTAAAAATGTTCGACAACCAATTAGGGAACAATTTTTTGCTTATGCTTATGATAGAGAAAAAGATAAATTCAATCGTATGGCCATCACAGCGCATCCAAATCACATCAAATGAAGCGTATCCAAAGGGCATTGAGGGAATCGAGAAGGAATCGCTTCCTCGCAATAATATGCCAATGTTAAAATCAGCGGTTTTTGAAGGGAGAGCGATGCCCTTAATGCTACTTTGGAGCGCTTCAGAAACGCTACTGATGCGCTCCATTTTCGATTGGGTGAGTGCACTATATACAATCGTATGTATGTATTCGAATGTAGATACGTGGATACATGCTTTTAGCTAGTTTCAAGTTGATTTAGATCTCATGTGAGTACCATCCTTCTTAAAAGTTGCTTCTCTCATTCTTCTATAATGTGATTGTGATTCTGTATTTTGTGTCAGTCAACATCAAAATATGATCATGTACATCAGGTACATGTTAGTTGTTGTTACGCTTGTAATTGGGTAGTAACGTCTTGAAAATTATTTAGTATACTATACATATATGATTATATGCATTTAAAGCGTTTTTTAATAAGAACTTTTTTGTATGTTAGATCTTTGAAACTGATATCGTATTGGTATGATTAAAGTCTGCAAGTTTGAGAATTAAGTGCTATCAGAAGAGCTCAAAATAGTTACGTCAATTATGGCCAGTATATACAACCCTAAAGCTAAATTTCTCCGCTAGCAATCAACCTCTAAAACCAGTTGAGCAAACTCAGATAGCCAACTCAAGTAAGAGACAAAATATTGATGCAACACAATTCTTCTCTGCAATCCCAAACAAGAATCAAACCAATTCATACGCTAGCGTGTTAAAACAAAACCCACACCAACAAAGCAATGTAAATAATGAGCAGAAACACTCACTGCCCACCCAACAGCCAAGTACCCTTGAACATTTGCTTCAAACATTGATTCAGAATATGAACCAATTCATGAACTCAATGCAAACAATGATGCAAGAAATGATGAAAAATCAATCGATGTTACTCCAAACATTGCTATCCAGACCATGAGTTGTCTCAAGTTATGCCACTGGAACGCCAACGGCTTAAGCCAGCACCGTTTGGAGCTAATTCAATTCCTTGAATCCAGCCAAATCGACATAATGATGATATCTGAGACCCATTTCACTGACAAAAATTGCTACCAAATACCATATTACAAACTGTACACCACAAATCATCCGCATGGTAAGGCACGCGGAGGAACTGCCATATTGATAAAAAGCAGAATAAAACATCATGTTCTTGAAGATTTTAGTAGCGTCTACTTGCAAGCAACATCCATATGTCTGGAAGAATACATCTCTAAGCTAGTAATATCTGCGATATACTGTCCCCCAAGATACAGTATTACCGAACAGCAATATAAAGAATTTTTCTCAACTCTTGGTAGCAAATTCTTGGTTGCTGGCGATTTCAACGCCAAACACACTCACTGGGGCTCCCGATTAATAACTCCAAAAGGCAAAAGACTATGTTCAATCATCACTAACCACGGCTACGATGTTATTTCAAATGGTCAACCGACATATTGGCCGACGGACAAGAGGAAAATACCCGATCTCATAGACTTTGGAGTCGCCAAAGGTTTGCAGATGGAAAATATCTCCACAGAGTGTAATTATGATCTATCATCTGACCACTCACCCACGGTAATATCTATAAAATCACCAAGCCCCCAAAGCAATTGCGTTAGAAAGAAAATAGACTGGTTAAAATTCAAGAAATATATAAATTCCCATCTTCCTCTGAGTACTGTATTAAGAAATGGACACGATATAGACTCAGCACTCGAAAAATTCAACCAGCTGCTCTCATTAGCTCTCAGCTCAGCCACCTGCACAAAGGTATGCAAGCAATCAAACTATAGCCCATACACACCAGCCGATATTGAATTGCTAGTAAGACAAAAAAGAAGACTCCGAAGACAATGGCAAGAATTCAGATCACCGAATCTGAAAACACAGCTACAGCACTGCACTCGAAAGTTAAAGCAAGCCTTAAAAAATAAAAACAACAAAGAGTTAGAAGAGCACATAGCGAAATTAACACCTGGTGAAGCGTCAGACTACTCCTTGTGGAAATCAGCAAAAAAATCAAATCGGCCAATTCTCACTGATTCCCCCATCCGTTTGAGTGACGGTAATTGGGCTAGAAGCAACTGTGAGAAGGGTTTGGCTTTTGCAAACCACCTAAAAAGTGTGTTTACACCCAATCCACCCTCTTCACAGTCCTCATTACCAATATTAACTTCTCAACCTTGCTCAATAACGCTCAAAATTAAAAAAAAGGACATATTCAAAGCAATTTATAAAGATTTAAACCCAAAAAAATCACCTGGTCCAGATAAAATTACCGGTAAAATGATAAAAGAGCTACCTCCGGCTTCAGTAATTCATCTGATGCACATTTTCAATGCTATCCTTCGTATTAAACACTATCCCAAATGCTGGAAAACTTCAAAAATTATTATGATAGCAAAACCAGGAAAAGACCCGACAAAAGTTGCATCGTACAGACCTATCAGCCTCCTGCCTCTACTTTCTAAAGTATTCGAAAAGCTACTTGTCATGAATATAACTCCATTTATTAATCTCAACCAACTGATTCCTCAACATCAGTTTGGATTTAGAAAACAGCACGGCACAATAGAACAAGTCCACCGCATTGTAACTCTGATAAGGAATACTTTTGAAGAAAAAAAGTATTGCTCAGCTGTCTTTCTTGATATCACTCAAGCTTTCGATAAAGTATGGCACGATGGCCTTATTTACAAACTCAAACTATTACTGCCTGCAAATGTCTCCTCATTGCTTAGTAGCTACCTCACGAAAAGACAATTTCTCGTACATCACAAGGATTACACAACAAATTCATTGGATATTCACGCTGGCGTTCCTCAAGGAAGCGTTTTGGGTCCCTTACTGTATCTCTTATACACTTCAGATATGCCCAACAATAACTATACATTCATATCGACCTTTGCTGATGATACGGCAATATTGTGCTCTCGCTCTAACCCCATAGAAGCTACTAAACTCCTGCAGACTCATGTCGATTCTCTCGAAATCTGGCTAGCAAAATGGCGTATAAAAGTCAATGAATCAAAGAGCGTACATGTAACCTTCACGCTAAGGCTAGATACATGTCCCCCACTTAAAATTAATGGCCAATCAGTTCCACAATGTTCCTCAACAAAGTACTTGGGTATTCACCTCGACAGAAGGCTGATATGGAAAAATCACATAGAGGCAAAGAAAACTCAGATCAAGCTTAAAATAAATCAGTTATGGTGGCTGTTACACAAAAGATCAAAGTTGAATCTTGAATACAAAGTGCTATTATATAAAGCAATCCTGAAACCAATCTGGACTTATGGTATTCAGTTTTGGGGCACCGCATCTCCCTCTAATATCGAAAAATTGCAGCGAATACAATCCAAGTGTCTGCGAATTATTGTAAATGCGCCTTGGTATATGAGGAACGTTAACATCCATCGAGATTTAAATGTATCCACAATTTCTGAGGAAGTTGCAATGTCCTGCAGAAGCTACATTCAAAAATTACACAATCATCCGAATCCCCTTGCTAGGCAATTGTTGCTGAGCAAGGGGCATCGTCGATTAAAAAGAAAAGACACACTGAATATGCTGTAAAATTGCTACATCTCGCGACTCACCAAATTGTGATGGAACGTAGGGGATATCACATAGTTTTATTTAGTTTGTAAGATTTTAATACTTATTGTTAGTTTCTTGTATAAGAAAGATTCAATAAAAAAAAATAAGCTAAAAAAAAAAAAAAAAAAAAAAAAAAAAAAATTATATTAAGTAAATATTTTTATTGAAATTATTATGCGTAATTTATGCCCAGAAGTTGGGACAAAGATGTTAATCGGGAGAAGTTGTAACGAAGTCGGCTTCCTTTGGAACTCCTATATGGCAAGATCAATATATACGTTAGTCAAGTTATAAATAATTTTGAACTGTATGGTTAATAAAATTCTACAGATATATCTCCTCCGCTTTCAATCACTCGTAAAGGTCACGGTTTTGTAGTCGTAGAATCTTGTAGTTGTTAGTACCCAAGATTTTAATTCTAAATGAAATAATTCATGTTTAAAACTTTTTTTAGGAATTTCTGGTGGGAGGAGTAAAAAATATTTTTTAACCATTCTTACTCCATTTCATTCGTTTATTCAATAATATTTTACATAAGTTTTTCATACCTTAATCAAAGTTTTATGTCACTGTTAGGGTCCGAAACTCGTTATCCTCAAGTATCTTTCTTAATTTTGTGGTTGAGGCACTGACGGAGAGGTTTTTGAAAAAAACTTTGAAAATGATCAAAATTGAGGACTTTAAAAAAATTCCGTTTACTCATATTTTTTGTTCGACATTAAACGCATTAAAATTAAAAATAAAATATGTACAATTTAAAAATCGGTTGCGGTAGTATCTTGGTTAATGTATAATATCTGCTCACAAACCATAAACTATGAACATTTTAAGCAATTTTGCACACGAGTTTGAAAAACATGGTCCTCAAGCACCCAAAGGGAGTCTTTGGGGACTTGTGGCTCTCGAACTATGCCCGATCGGTACAAATCCTATATAAAAACAAATCAAATGTAAAAAAATCGATAATGTTGACAGGGTAATTGCCTTTAATATTCATACGCAGACATTGTGATGCCCTTTAGATATGTACTCATAAGTTGTTGTTGTTATTGTTGCTCCTGTGTTTTCCGTTTACCACTTTTTTTTTTGTTATGGCCACATAGCAAACAAAATGTGAGCAACGTGAGAGTGAATGAATTCTGTCGAGAAGATGTGATCTACAGGAGAACAAGTTAAAAAATGTTACAGATCGGTGATGTCAGTAATTGTTGTTCCTTTGTTCTTATTGCATCACCACTATCATCATAGTTAAAATTTATAATTACAATAATGATGATGACAATGATGATGATGATAATAATGTTGTTGAGAAATTTCTATGAAATTGTCACTATATCTAATTATGTCATGTTTTTGTTGCTTAATGATCATGAGTATCATACATGATCATGAACATGTTTTTGTAAAAAGGAGCAACGAATCGTAAACAAAAATATTTTTTTTGGCAAAAAGGTTATTGAACTTGAATATAGTATAGTGTAGGGTTTTTACTGAAATGTTGTAACCGAAATGATTTTTATTTTTTGCTCAGAAAATATAATTATTTTAAATGTTCTTTTTATGACTTTTCATTATTGAGGGAAAAATTAAAAAAAAAAAAAATTTTTTTTTTAATAATTCATATTTCTGGACTAAATAATTGAAATTGTGTTTTTGAACTTAAATTTGTGAAATTTCTCGTCAGCATTTTTAAAATTATTATTTTTGTCTGGTCGTGCTTCCCATACGTACCTCTTTATAAAATAACCAATAACTGCTTCTTCGATATAGAATGTGTAAATATGCATATAAAAGGATATCCTCAATCATAATCATCATCATCATCTCCATCATGGTCGTCAGCATAATTGTTAACACGTTAGGTTAAAATTGGCAAACTACCGCAAATATCATACAGCAATCATTGTTTGTGATGTATGCTAGTCGCTTTGAGGTTTAATTAAATATGTTGCAAATGGTTATATTCAATTTCTAAACTATAGGAGAAAATATAAAGTAAAGCATCAAGTATAAAGCATAAAAAGGAAGAAGAAGGAGCTGAAGAAGCGATAGAATGAAATTCATGTGTGTGTGTGTGTGTGCGGTTATGTGTACATATACATGTATATGTCATGCAAAATTGCTTTTATTTCTATTGGACTAACAGTCCAACAAATGACAACACGCTGGAGTAGAAACAAATGTTGCTCTAGTTGTTTTTGTTAGTGTTGTTGCTATCGCTGCTGTTGTTATTGCCGCTGCTATTATTTAATTAATTATAATTGATTAAATTAATAACATTTGTTGCTGTTTCGTCCGTTTTGGTTTTAGTTTGCGTGTTCTTTGCACTGTCGCTGTTGTCGTTGTCACCATTCTGGTTGATATTCCTGTTAGTGTGGTTGTTATTGTTGTTGTTATTGTTGCCATTGTATGTTTGCGATCAATTTAGCCAACAGTGGTGTTACTTACTTTCTCTTCTTGGTCATTTTCTATTAAATAACAAAGCTGTAGTACGAGTATGTGCATATTAATTAGGGTTGCCAGTTTGAGGGTCATCTATTGAAATTGTAATTTTTTAATCAAAACAAGCTAATCACGGTAAAACTTTCAATGGAACTACAAAAATCTGTAGAAAACTTTAAAAATTTTTCTTTTTCAATGTACTCGAACAGTTTTTGAAAATTTATCAATCGATTAAACAGACTAAAGATTTGACACAATATTAGCATTTTTCGAAGAAATCACCAAACCACACAATTCGTTCTATAATTATAGAATTTTGTATTAAAATAAAAAAGCAAAAACTTTCAAGAGCAATCTTTTTAAAATTTAACTATCAATCGATTAAATAACAACTTTGGTTCATATTGTGTGGAAAATTTGAAACGATTTTGAGATGGTTAGTTGCATAACTTTTCAGAACTTTTCAATTATCTGTAAAAAGTTAAAAACTCTAAAAATAACGCTTTACATATCATAAGACTCCGATTATTGTCGAAAATATATCAATTTATCAAACATGTCATTTATTTTTACGACCATTCCTGAAAAAATTTGTTCTAATTAAATACATATATTTTATTTAAACTTCAAGTTTTTAATCATTGGAAGCGTTTCTCAGTTTCTCTGTCAGACAATACAATATTTATGGCGGGTTCCTGACATCCCGGAATTGGCATACCTAACATGTATGTACATAATAATAACTAAGCTATTATTATGTACATACATACTTTATATTCATACATGTATGAACAAGGATGTCGAACAGTGCATAATAATAATAGAGATGGTGGTAATATTCGCACTAGTAATTATATGAAATTGCTTTAAATACGTTTATTATCATTACTATTACTATTATTATCCATTACGTTTCATCGTTACCACCAACGTAGATCCTTCAATTAAATTAAAACTTTCAAATGAATTTTGTATGTAAGTGTTGTTCACACTGTCAGTCAATGCTGAAAGAAAGGTTGAGGTAGGAGAAATATTTCTTTCTTTCATTCACATTTTTCAATTGACTTTTGTTTCATTTGTCACATTTGTTTTTGCTTTTCTGCAAATGACTAAAAGTACACTTGTGCAAAAATAAAAGAGGAGAATTGAAATGAACATTTTGAAATTTCAACTTGAACACCTTCATATAAAATTAATTATAATGAAATGCTTCAAAAACACAATAGTCCATTCTTTTCTTTCACTAAAATTATTACTATTTTTTTTTTATGTATTTGTATAAATTTTTGGTCAAGTTTCTTCATATTGACGACAGGATGGATGAACGCTTGAATGTTGAAGAAATTAATATTGTGCCTAAAAATATGCTTGTATATAACTTAAGGTGTTTTCCAATTGTAATACCATTATATAATTCAAGGCTTTTCGTGTATATATTTTATTTCATTTTATTTTTTTCATGTTCTTTTTGTTATACATATACTTAGAGCTCGCGTTGTTTGCCATTTTCGTTTTCTCTTGCTTGTTTTTGTTGCCGTTGTTGTTTTTTCGCAATTTAATTGAAAGAAAGCGCCAACGACGTTGTATAATTATGTATTTTTTTTGCCATAAAAAAGTTGCTCGCTGTTGTTTTTATGTTCCGTTATTATTGTTAATGCTTTGGGAGATTTTTTGTTGTTTGTATTTTGGGAGAAGAAATGTATTTCATTATCGTTGTTGTTGCTTTTTGCTCTCATTTTCTTTTTTTTTTGCACTCATTTTTAATTTCCAGACGACTGATGCGGAAAAACACCACATAAAACCTATATAACAGCAACAATGGCCGTTGCAGCAGCAGCAGTAGCAGCATAACCACCATTAACAGCACATTTCGTTTCGTTTCAAGGACAATACAATTGTGAGAGCAATGCAAAAAGTGCATGAATGAAGAGAACATTTTCAACGGGAAATATTAAGAATGTATATAATGTTGTTCTTCTGTTGCTGATGCTGAATCAGATGATGCTGTTTTTTGCCACCTCTATTACTATGTAGGTGTAGGTACATTGCTTGGTTGTGCACACAATTGTAGATTGTTGTTGCGGAAAGCTAAAGACTTGAAAATAAAATTAAAACACCAAAACATTTTTTGATGATGATGAAAAGATGAACCGGTTTCAAAAAAGTGATTAAAAGCATTAATTTTGGGTCGACTGCTTACTTGGAATCTTATTTTGAGACCAACTTAGTACCAATTAAATGCTTTCTGAACACCTGCAAAACACCCAACACAGGTTTTCTGTTGTACAGTTGACGTTGTGTATCTCATGAGCTCTACATTTTCTTATCATATATCATATAATTATGAGGTCATTTTCGTGTAGTAAACTCAGTCATGCATTCAGAAATGCACATTTACAAAATGTGCATAATAAAGAAATGCAAATTGATAGACACGAATCCTTGTTGGTCTGAGATAATTGATACAGTACCCTAGGTGCCTTTGTTAAATTAGTCATATGGACCCTAGGCTTTTTGATAATTCTTAATTTAGGATTAATTCTATTAGTAGCTTTAAAGTGTCATTATAAAATCATTTAGTCCACTTGGAGGTCGGTAGCACAGGTCATGATCATCTTTGCGTAATTTCGCTTCACAAGATGAACAACAACAGAAGATGAAGATAATGCTAGTCAGAAGTATACATATATATTTTAGGGATTAGCCGAATCAGAGCACTTATATCCCTCAAACCGTTTGTTAATTATTTGTTTGGTTGCATAATTCTTCTACTTCCTTCCTCATAATAACATTATGCGTTATTTCAAGCATGTCTTTGTGGGGTATGTTCTACATTTCGAGTTCATCAATAAATTGACGACCTAGTGTGGACATTCTCCTGCTTGCCAATGTAGGACACTGGTACACTATGTGCGCCACTGTCTCTTCCTCTTCCATGCATAATCTACAAATGTCAGCATCCTCCCCTTCAAGAAGACCCATCTTGCTGAGGCGGTACCTGAAATTGCCATGTCCAGTTATTAATGCAGTCAACCAGCTTAGAGTTAACCATCCTAGACTGAGAGCCCTTCCCGATTCAGACCCCTTAGATAGCCACAACGGAGCCTTTGCCTGTCTATAAGTGGATAACTTCTACCATCTCGTAAGATGGAGTTTCTTTATCACTCTTCGACCTTTGCCTTCACCGCCCCTTTGCTAAGGGCAACTACTGGTTTCGGTCCATAAAATTCAGCTTCAGATCCTTGTCTAGCCAAGGCGTCTGCAGCTTCATTTTGTTCTATTCCAATGTGTCTCTTCACCTAAATAAGAGTAATCGCATTACTGCGAGCACAGCCGTTAAGTTTCTAAACACATTCGAGCCCCAACTTAGAAGATACCGTAGGTTGTTGCAGTCGCCTGACCACCACCTGGTTATCGAGTGCTAGCAAGATTTTCTTACCTTGCACCTTTCCATCCAGTTGATGGTCTAGGGCATGCATTAGACAAAGCATTTTTGCTTGATAGACCGATACGCATCTTCCCAGATTCAGAGTGCAAGCCACTCCCAACTCTTTAGAGAAGGTTCCAGGTCCTGCCATCCATTAATGAACCATCTGTGAAAATACTGATGTCATTTTCCTCACAATGAGTGCTCTGTGTGACTTTCCAGTCATCTTCAGCCTATCTATTCCTTCCATTGCCATTTGAGTCTCCTTTACACTGCTATATAACAGTGACAGGATGCTCCTGTGCCCTATCTCCGTGCCGAATCCATACCAATTATTGGTTGTTTTCAGACGTAATGCTGTTAATGCCGCCGACTTTATGATATGCAAGTCCAACGGCAGCAGCCCCAGAAACACTTCCAATGCTTCTACTGGGATCATCCGGATAGCTCCGGTAATCCCAATACAAGCCACTCTTTGCATCCTATCTAACTTGGTTTTCGCGGTGGCCTAAGGTTGCGGTGACCTTAGGCCACCAGACCACAGCAGCATACGCTATTAAGGGCCTCACCATCGTTGTGTAGATCCAGTGCGCTGCTCTGGGAGTAATTCCCCACATGAGACCGAACACTCTCTTACACTGATGCAATACTGATACTTACTAGTCAGAGGTAAGGTATGCGACATCCAATATGTTAGTTTTTTACCTCGGCGCTCACTCTTCCCGTCATGCACCGAATGCAGGTATGGTGTAAATTCACTTTAACTGCCATAATTAAAATTATATATTATTTTTGATTCACTTGATTTATATAAAATTTCCACACTAACCAAGAAACCACGGATCATAAAGAAGCTGTCGAGAAGTTGAACTAAAACAAAATTCAATCAAATACATGGCGAATTGATAACTTTAACCTTTTTTGAAGTCGGTTATAAAATAAAAAACGATAAATACATAAAAATATATCAAAAGGAAAAACATATTTTTGTTACCGCTAAAACAAAAGAGTTTCTCATAAAAATAAACAGTTACGTAGTTACAAAATATTATTAAAAGGGTTCTCTAGTGTATTTCAAAGGCAGAATTTGCTAAGTAAAATCGATTTTTTTCTATCTTTTCACTTTGAAATAAAAGCTCGAAAGAAAAAAAGAAATCAATTTCAAGTGCATTTAATGAATTTTGCATGTTATGAAGAATATTTTTAAAAAATAAAAATACAATAATAAAAAAACCTAAGCTACAATCACCTCATTGTAGCTGCTGCTTCAAAGAGCAAACAAAAAAAGGCGCAAACTGAAATATACTTTGTCCAAAAATAAAAATAAATAAAAAAAATTAAGGAAAATAAAAGATTAATAAAATAAATCTCAAACGAATGTAGGTATTGAGTTGGGGTATTTTCAAAGTAAAAAAAGAGAAAAGCAACAAATCAGTCCTTTTTTTTATGAAGAATAATTTTCATTTCTAAAGAAATCAACAGAATCTTTTTTCTATTCACCAAGCGAAAGGAAATTGTAAAAAGATTTGGGGTTAAAGTGATTTTATATATTTAATTTGAAAGCAATTTAAAATTGGTATTTTCTATCATAAACATTTTATTTATTATTTAAGGTTTGCCAATTATATAAAAATATTTTTACATGCTAAAGGCTAAAGTTATTATTTAAAGGTAATATGTACGAGTATATGTCAATGTAAACATGCACATATATGTGGTGCACCAAAAATGCATTCTTACTTTTACCAAAAAAGAGATTGTGGAGTAATGTATTTTTATTTTTATTTTGGTTATTGTCAACATATAAGAGCTCATACAATATGATCATGGTAACCAACACATGATTCCACATACTACTCTATATGAGAGTTGCGGTCGTAATTAATTAAATGAAAAATTTATGATGAACACATTGTAGCAACAGCAGTATGATGTATATATCACAATGAGTGATGTTTTGAGGGTCAGCAATCATGATATTAAAATGTACATGAAGTTGCGGGAGGTAATAGGAAATGGTAAACGAACACCTGTCTATCAATATTGTTCAAAAAAAGAAGAATATGACAAAACAAATAAACAAAAGCCATTTTGTTCATATTCCAAAAGAGGTAAGGAAGAAGCATAAGGGTAAAATGAATATAAAGTAGAAATGATGTACTAGTTTTCTGCATATGTGCACCAGAAATTACTTGTACGATGTCCTTTGACTCATGATTGTCACATATACAGGTCCTTTCATACAAATTTACAATATTTTACAAGTACAAGTATTTTACATATGTTACACACACATACACAAAAATACGTACATATGCGTAAATGATTAAACAGGTTTAATAAAAGTCCTCTACATTCTCTACATTCATATTTATAGAGGCATGTGCATATCCTGCAATTCGAGCGAGAGCAAAATAGGAGTAAGACTTAAGAAATATAAAAGTTTAATAAAATTGGTCATAGAGTAAATTCAAACTAATGCAGATAGAGACAGTTGGATCTGAATTTATCTTTTTGTAATTATTGAAGAAACTTAGTTACAGATGTGATATTTTGTTTAGTTATTTAGTGGTTTTTGTTGTGTTGCGTATCATGTGAATGATAAATTGCAATACATTAACTTGTGACAAGCAAATAGTAGGTTCTGTACTATATATGTACTTAGTATGAGGTGTGGACTATGAACTATGACTATATATGAGAGTTAGAATTATGATACATGTGCGTGTGTGTTGGTTGGGGGTATATTACATTTTATACTATATAAAGTTGAACGTTGTCTTTCATGTTCATGTACAAGTAGTACATGTGATGTTGATACCTCAAAGTATGCTAGAATATATTATTGGTGTTGGTGATACCGAAAGGACAAAATTGTGCGTAGACGATATTAATGAATAATAAATGAGTACAATGTGAATATGCATTCATGCATTCGAATACTCACTCCTACACACATCCTTTGTTTGATTTAGTCCTTTAGTCGATTAGTATATTAGTTGCATGCTAAAGACAAAATTTCAATTGGAAAATATCACAAGAAATCATTGTGAATACATAACTAATTGTCTAGAATTTTTCTAGAATTTTTCATGTAGATATATAGATGCCTATTTATACAAAGCTTTAATACCACACTTGAAAAAGTACCTCATTTTGGTACTGATTAAAAAAAAAATTGATTTCAATATTTTTCTGATACCCCATTATAAACTTATCACCCACTCTTTCATTTCTGCTCACTCTTCTGATGACAAATTAAGTTTGCTGTGAAATGTGACATCATTGTTATATTTCTCTCACACTTTCTCCCTCTCTCTCTCTCTCCTACGTTTACTCTCTATAGATATCTGTGAATATTTGCGTATTATCTGCGCGCATTGATGAACCGCAAAATTGAAATGTCATTCTGTTTGCAATCAAACGGAAGTGGCATAACGGTGTGAATGGAAAGAATTACGATGAGAGAATAATACAAAAAAAATTTATGTAGAATGAAAAATTAAATAAAAACCGCCAACGCAAATGAACTTTCAAATTAAAGGGCGTCGGCGTTTGCCATCACAAACGGAAGGCTTCAATCTGTCGAAAGTCATTTCATATTGTATTCTGTGTATTATATGTGCGAACTTGTGTTCGTGCGTACGTATGTGTGCATGTTTGCGTCTGTGTATTCATACTACTACTGCCTGCCGATTGACATCCGTTGCGATTTGCCATCGTCTCGATACCATTCAATTCAAATGGCACAATTCAAATTGTTGAAATGCCGCATTTTTAATGGAAATGTCAAATGCGAATAAGTATTTGCATGCAAATGTATATTAAAATTTGTTTGATTTTATATCTGTATAAAAACGAATCAACATAAAAAATAGAAGAAAATTAAATTTTGCATATCTCTTCATACCAATGACATACTATATATATGTAATTAGTTTTTACCACACTGAATGGGGCATAATCAACTTATTAAAGTATTTAAATTAATTCTATTCGAGATTTTATATTGCAAATATTTATGGCTGCAAATCCTGTTAAAACAATTAACCAAACAGCTAGAAAGTTGCAAAATACGACTAGTTAAGATAATTTTTCATAGAGCTGTTTTGTTAACCTGTTTGCGGTATGAACTATCGAAAAAATTAATTATTTTCACATATAAGTATTTACAGTGAATAGCTGAATGATTGTAAAAACTCTAAATAAATCTTGACTTAACTAATTTCACAATTTTGGCCTTTTTCTCATTTTGTTGGAAGTAAAGGGCCCTTTTTTTTAAACTTCTCACCATCTTGTTGGAATACCTCATAATTGTTGTTCCTTTCTGCAAAACTCATTGAATCTCAAAAACTCTCCAACAATGTCTGCAGATGCACAATCGAGTTGTAATTCATTAAACTAATATCAATGATGACAGTTCCTCACAGACATCATCCATATTTGCCTAAGTACTAAAAAGAATGTTCAGAAAAATGCTGGGTAGCAAAAATTAATGAGCCCTGGTCGCACCCTCTAGGGGAACCCACTGGGAGTGAAATTTATAGAAATGTCAATTATGCAAGGGAGCTCCCAAAGGAGCAAGGATGGGGAGTATTTAAGTTAAGAAAAATTGTCGATTAGTAAAAATTATTGGGGGTCAGACATATATTTTATACCACTAAAGGTAATCTTGTATGCAGTATTCATTTTTAAGAAAAAATGTTGATTAGTAAAAATTATTGGGGGTCAGACATATATTTTATACCACTATAGGTAATCTTGTATGCAGTATTCATTTTTCGCATGGCTGTATATTGAAATAATAATGTATCAGTAATAAAAAATATATATTTTACAGTAAGTATCTGTACAGAATCTTGGTTTTGACTAATTGCTCGTTAGATTGTGAAATTTTACATATTTTCGATAGAGTATACAAATAAATTGAGTGCTTTTGTTGCTTAAAAAAATATCTAATTTTTTCATCTGAAATGTACTGGTACTTAAAACAAAGCACTCTTTCCTAATGAAGCTATCTGAAGTCATTGTTCAAATCTCTAAGCCTTCGTATTCGTATATGTCTCTCAGACAGGCAGATAGGGTTCATTTGAAATAACAATTTCATGTGAATTGTATAATTCGAAATGAAATACATATTTCATTTTGCTAGAGAACTTTGTCTGATTGTCTTATCTTTTCGTTTTTTTTTTCTTTTAAGTACGTAAGTATATACGAGTATACAAGTAAGCGCCGCAAGAGAAGTGAAATAAAGTTTTAGACTTTTCTTGCAGCATGAAACCGTCGTATTAAGAACAACACAGACATATATGAATTTGAATATGCAATAAGTACGCATTGCTTGAATATAATTTATATTTCGTCGTTTTATTCGTTTTTTTAATTTGTTTATTTTTATTCTCACATACACATACACATAGACACACAGGTCCATATACCGCAAAGTGAAAATACTTTTGAATTTTTTTTTTTCGAATTTTTTTTATTAAAATTTGTTTTTTTTTTCGTTTGTATTTCATTTTATTTAATTTTTTTTATAGCCGCTTTTGTGTAAATCATGCGGAAGGTAAATTGAAAATGAAAGAATGAAAAAAAGAAAAAAAAAATGAAAGGAAAAGCGAAACGATGCGAATACTCTCACGTCCTTGATTTCCTTGGGGATTATTGTAAAGAATATAACTGGGATGGAGATGCGAAAGGTCGATCAGAAGAAATAATAGGTAGGAGTTAGTGAAATGGTGCGAGAGATAGTGACGAGACAGTCCGTCATTCATTTGTAGTGGAAGTTTATATTTGACGGCTGTTGAAAGTAAACTACTTGTAGACCAGCTTCATTGCTGGTATTGATGATGATGATGAACAACTTTGTTGTTGTTGTTTTTATTGATGTGAGTAAATGTTTGATTGGTGCTATTGAGGCTGGGTGAAAATGTTAATAATGATTATGATGTTGACGATGATGATGATGATGATGATGTTGATGAAGTTAACGCTTATGGCATTTGCACTTTTTATAGCTTCATTTATTTTATGCAGTATTTATACCAGGATGGCTAAAGAGTTAGTGAAGGGAATAGTTAAACAAATGTCTGCGCCTAATATAGATTTTCGAGCTATTTTTTGAATGCATATTCTACAGATTTTGTAGAACCATAAAAAAACTTTGTTGAGGAAGCTTTTTTGCGCCTATGGAAGAACGTTTTTGGATTACCTTATGCAGCTGATCTTAAAGCTTGCATTAAAACTCTTTTTTTAATTCATTTATTGATTTTAAGGTAAAAATTTTCATTTCAATTCAAAAAACAGATGCCATAAATTTAACCCCCTTGGCTGTTATTAAGGAAATCGAACTCTAAATTGTATTTCATACAAATCTAGTAAATGTGGCAGCCTTATATATCATATCCAATTCCTTTGTCAAAATATATAACAAATTGGCCGAATTAAGATACTGATGTCCTATGTTCCTTGAGAGACGAAAATAAACAATAAAGAAGATGGCACTATTGGTGTTTCTCCATGAATTTTTCAATCATCCAACCTAGTCATAGACAGGCATTCTCTGGAGTATTTAACATATATATAGGTATTTATTCTACAATAACAACAACAATAACAACAACAACGCCAACACTTTCTCACTTCATAGTTTTCTGCGTACTTATTTGATCTTTAAATTCAATGCTGCGTAGCACGTTCTTTCACCATTTCACTATACAATTTTTACAATAATCTGCATTCTCTTTTACATGATTCTTTTTGACTGATGAATGGCTGATGGTTGAACTTCATAACATTTGCTTTTGGTAAATACTTGTCTACAGTGCCTGATAATAAAAATGAATGAAAGTAGTGAAAAGAGTAGTGAAAAAAAAAAAAAACGGAGAGAGTGTGAGTGAGTATGTATAATACAACAAAAATATAAAAATAAAATTGCAAGTATTTTCTACGAATAATGAATAAAAATTTGCATATTTTTCATATTCAACTTATTTGAATTTATCTTGTTTTTTGTGTGTATGCGTATGTGGAGGCGTCTTCAAATTTAAAATCTATACTCATAAGTTTGCTTCATTGTATGGGTTAAATTGTGCTTTATAAATATTCACATGTATATAGAGATGTCTTGTGAAAAATATGAAAGATTCATAGAATATGATTTCTTCTTTGTAAAATGAACGACCTTTTCTACGGAGTAGAGGAGAAAAGTATATGTATTGAATGTATGTAGGCAATAAAGAATACTTTTAAATTCAAATGGGTTTGTCAGAGATATTTACAGATAGATATTTATAAAAATATATTTTTATTTCTTTCATATACTTAACTTTTCTTTTAGTTATGAAATTCAATTTTTATTTCAAATTTTTATTTTAGCTTTTAACTTGAAGTTCTCTTTATATTAAACCACTTACTCTTAGACTTCTACGAGTATTGGGGTAAGAAAGAGAAAGTAAGAAAAATGGCAAAAGAAAAAGTGAATTTTTTTTGTTGAAAACTGTATCTTCCATCACTAAGATTTGATCTCGTTCAACATCTTGACCTAAGATTGTCAAAATGAATTTCGGTATGCAATGTATTCTCTTTGAAGAAAGATGATGTTTGGCTTTTGTGTGAATAAAAATGCATATATCAAAAGTAAGGCTCCGCAACAATACTTTCCTTTAATAATCACACTTTATATCCATACAAAATCGTTCATGTACACTCATATACAGATCGCATATTTTACATTTAACACTGCCAAATGTTTTCCGCCCCATACATCCGCCTGTGCTGTCTGTGCGATAATTTTAATGAACTACTAAATATGTTTTTCTTTTTTTTAGCGCCAGCGCTTCATTCTTATGTATCCATTTGTTCTCGTAGGCATACCAGTCAGTTAGTAATTGGTCATATCTTATGTCCGTACATATGTATGTACATATGGATATGTGAATGTGACGCCTCATAAATGTCATAATTGTGAGAGAGGCAAAGAGGCGTGTGGATATGTGATGTTGATCGTTGTTGTTCAGCAATATGTACGAGTACTAGTATGTATGTACTCGTAAGAATGTAGTATGATTTTTATTGCCACTACCGCCGTTGATAGTCATATTGTGATGGCTGTTACCATATTACCATTGGGTTGTGGTCAGTATTCATTCAATGACTTGTTTGCTGTACACTGTTTGCAATAAAAGTCAAAAGATTGTCAATAAAAATATTATTATTGTGTGCGCTTGTCCGTATGTTAAATGATTGCTTCCTAGTTGGCTGCTGCTGTTGATCAACATGAGAATATTGTTATTGTTGATGATATTACTCTGATCATATACGGTGATCATACTCATAGGAACATAGTATAGAGAATATTTATAGTGCTTACTCATATGTTATATTGTTGCATGGTGATCCAATCAGTCATATGGTGATGGTACGGTGTTCAATTCACTATTAATTGCATATATTGTTTTATGGCTTTTCTAGTGCATTTTTATATTTTGCCTTATGTCAAGTGTAGTGGCATAAATCCAAAGCGATTCAATGTTTGAATCGCTTAACTTAAAAAAATATACTTAAAAAAATATACTCATATTTTAGATTACGATACGTGAACTAAGGATGTGCGTACTAGGGATATGCGATTAATCGATTAATCAATTTTGATTAATCAATTATTCGATAAATCAATCCTTCTAATAATCGTAATTAATAAAAAATCGAAATTATGCGATTAATCAGAATTTTAATTAATCATAATAAAATGATACGAATAAAAAATATTTTAAATATTTGAAATATTTTACTAAAACAAAGAAGGCATGAAAACTATTTCAATGCATAGTTTTCATTTTATTTCAGAAAATTTTCAAAACAAAGAATAGCTAAAAGTGGTCTATGTAACAAAAATTTATATTTTGGTTAATCGAAAAATTTATAAGTTCATTAATTGAAATCTGATTAATCAGAATTTTGATTAATTAGATTGTTTGTTCAACGACAGACTTAATCTAAAGATTTAAAAGATTTATTATATTTTCCCCTGAGTTAAATATTTGAAATTCAAAAAAAGAATTGTTTTCGATTTTTTGATATATCTTATACAAATTACGGCCATTGCTTTTCACACTCTCATACACTCTCATGTAAGGTATGTAATCCATTCTAAATTTTTATTTACTCTCATTTCCTCCTTTTTGTTTTTTGTTGTTTAACTACGATTTTATTGTCGTAGCCTAAAAACTAAAACTAAAAAACTAATTTAAAAAACATTTACATGAAATTCAATTTTTGTAACGGAAATGTTAGCAAGAACAATTAATATGAACAAATTAAGGTAGTTTCTATACTATGATCATGTTGATGGATATATATAAAACATGAAGAGGAAAAAAGAAAATTAACAAAAAAAAAAAAAAAATCCTATTAAAAAGTACTGAATTTTAAATTCAACTAGCTAATGATATAAGCAATGCTCTAAAATTCAGGTAATTTACAATTACAGCAGCACAATAATTAGAATTGCTACATTAAGTAGCAGCAATATTTGTTGCTAAAATGAAAACAGTAAAAATTAAAAAAATATATATAAAAAATGCCAGAGGCAGTAGCAACAAAGGCATCAGCATCGAATATGCAATAAAGCATTTCTATTAAATTGTCTGCTCCATTAACACATCCATCTGATGCTACCTACCTACTTATCCATCCAGAATCTGGTCAGTAAGAAACATTGCATTAGCTATGACTGCATCGTCATGTTATACATACACATTGTAAAAGCTTTGTATGCAGATTCAATTGCCTTAACATATGTACTCGTATATAGTTTAATGTTAGTAGAGTACTTAAAATGCAGTTAACAAAATGGTTAAATTAACACAGATAATTTGCATAATTAATGCGACAGCCTCATTTGGTTAGATGGTCTATGTTGAGGTATGTAAGTAGTGGAGAATGGCGGCGGATAGAGTGAATAATGTAAATGTAATGTATACAGTGGTTGAACTTCATATAAATTTAAACAAAATTTTAAGTATTGCAATTTAGTTTAGTTTGATTATCGACTTATTTTTGAAGTTTAAAGTGTTTTGTATAAGTTCTGAGACCAAATTGAAGTTTTTTTTAAAAGTAAGCCAAAATTAGATGAGAATTCACAGAAATTCATCGATAATTCATCGATATAATTATAATTTTTTATAATTTTTTATAATTTTTCCTAAATAATTTTTTTTTATGTAGTATGCTGCTGCATTACAATTTTCTGTGTCATAAATCCACTTCCTATGTGATGATTTTTGCTTCTAAAACTCATAAAAAGATATCTGAGCTAAGTTCTGATAAATCCAAATCGATGGAAATCTTCGCAACAGCCACAAAGCCAGTGTAAATTGTGTGAAACAAAATTTTGCAGCTTTAAGTAGTGGAGTTAGGGGTAAGTCTATTTGGAGGAAATGTGAGATAAGAAAAAATAAGTAAGATAAGTAAGAAAAGTGGTTAGACGTGTTATTTTGTATAAAAAAATTTCCGTAAAAACATACTCTGCGTTGATATAAATTCCCATAATCTAAACTCAAAAACTCATTCTATAACAATAAGAAGGGTTTCAAATATAAAAACATACATAATAACATAATTAAAAAGGTAGTTATGTATATGAATTTCCACCACTGTAATGACGGTAATTAGGTTGAAGTAACAAAATATTTAGCCTGATTTGTTTGGTAGTAGCAAAGTATTTTTACGCTAAATTTAATTAAATAAATGTTGCAGGAATAGAACGAGACGATGGAGAGGAAGTATAGCAATTAAAAAAAAAAAAAATAAAAACAAATTATATTTTTGTTTTTATCTGCATATTAGATAGTCAACCATGCAGTATAAATAATTATTGTACTTGCCATACTTAATCAACATGACGGACAACTGAGATGACCACCAACACCTACGGTTTGACATTGCAGCCACTGGTATTTAATTTATTGCTGTCGAAGAGTCTTTCATTTCACAATTTTTTTGTATGACAAATTATTATTGAAAATGATGAATGTGTATTTGTGTTGCTTTAATGTTATATAGATAACATTTTATGTAGATTAACATATATTCATATAAATTACCTGATATTGCTGTAGCACGTCTTGATGCGATTAGACATAATCTATATGCCAGACAACCGGTCAGTCGTCTACATATTGTCGATATTAATCAGCAAATATGCAAATTTCTTTATTTTTACATATGTATTTTAAACACATCGTATACATTAACTTCCAAACAATAAAAGCGAATTGTGTAGAAATCAGTGTAATACCAACGGGGCAGGGCTAACAATGCATTTCACTTGACTTGACTTGGTATTTTATTTTAAAAATAATTACCGCATTTACGAGCTTAAAGATAAGCTCGTATACTGATTCATTACATGTAGTCAGTTGCAACATTTTGCTTGTGGATAATCTCAATACTTGTATCTTTACGCTACCTCATGGTAGTCAGGCCATAATTACCAGCTATAAGTGCTATAAAAAGGAGTAATTTGTGAGAGAATGTGTAAGAGATTTTTGTATAAGATATATATCTATTTATTTCCATACAATATTAGCAACATAATTGTGTTTATATCGTACAACATCACACAATCAACAAAGGCGACTTTATACTTATAACAAACTTATTAATTACGACCATGGCATATTTCATTATTATAGCTTGTTCCAGTATGTATATGGATGCCTGAGGTAAATTTGTCAATTTGTTTAATTTTGAATATACATATTTTATAAAAAAACATAAAATTTTCAAAGGTCGCAAAAGTTTATTTTCGAGTTTGACTGAAAATTCTATCTTTATTATTAATTCTATATAATTATAATTTGTTATAAGTTGAAAGAGAGTTAGAGTTAGAGTAAACGTATCATTTACACTGAAAAATTTGGTTATATTTATTATTTAATTGTTTATTGTTATCTTAATTGCGCCCGATTACTACTCGAATACATTCCATACGTACATATGATATTCTTGTAAGAAAACCACAGAAAAACAGGATATATTGAATTGCTTTAACAATAAATAAATCAATTTACCAAATTTCATAACAATTTTTGAGATACCAGTTTATTTTGAATATCTATTTTGCTATTTCATATGCACATTCATATGATATGTGCTACATTCATTCTATGAGTCATTTGTTACGTATATCGTATATGTATTCATCAGCTTCATCAATAAATCAAGCAAATAAATGTCTACGTATTATTTTGAGTGAGTAATAAACAATTGTGTATTGTGGTTTTTTCCTTTCATATAATAATTTATTAAATATACACATTTACAATAACCACAAATTTTCACATACCACACACACATACACATAGGAAACGATACTAATGCAAGAATACAAATGCATCACTAGATTCCATTGCATACTGAATGCATATTGATCTGATATTGTATAATTATTTTACCACCACTCAAGTACATCGATATTTGCAAGTATGTAATATGTTCATCAATTTCACCAAATAATGGATGTACATGATACAGGAACGATATCAGCCTATCAACATATATGTATACCATATATCATATTATAAGTGGCTATAAACAAATTCCAACAACAACAACAAGAGGGAAAACAAAACCATCAATACTTAACAATCAGTTAAAAGAGTCTTTATAAATTGCAGTTATTGATGAGATGTTAGTTAATTCCATAGATACATACGAACATACATACCAGCTTCTATGTATAGTATATTATACTTGTAGCTATTATTGTTACGTACTGTCTTGAAGATATTGCCTGCAATAATGGGTTCTTAATTTGTAAAGCAACGTGTTAACTTGCAAAATAATTTGGCATAAATATGATAATAATAGTAATAATGTTGTTTATGCGACTCAAGTAAATGACCCAATAGTAAAAAAGTCAGTCAGACCCAAGATGAAAAAATTCCTTAAACATTTGTAATATAATATTGTATGAATTTGACAACAAGGTCCAGGTATTAAAGTATGATATTGTATTTTTTCAATTTTCTAGAACTTTGAAATATGATAAATAAGTGCAAAACGTTTTATTCAAATAGTGCACTCTTGGACTTCAAGAGATAATATCTCAACAGGGGTTTAACATCTTTTATGCTGTTTAAATTTAATTATGCTGTTGAATTTTGCACTTCATTGATGCATACATTTTTCTTTTCTGGTATTCGATCTGAAATATTCTGCTTATTAGGATGTCCCTTATTTATCGAAATTAATTTTTCATCATAACCTTTTGTATTACTTATGGTAAAAAGCAGAAAAATCTCTTTGGATTTACAAGAACTTGGAATATAAAGTACTGATGTGTTTATGATGTGGCACTCTTATGACACTACATATGTACATCCTCGTTTATATGCAATTTCAAGCAACATCATTTTTTCACCACTGCAAAGGGTCCAATTATGGAAGAGAGCTACAGGAGATCATAGAATCGTTCCATTATATTTCGAAGAAAATATATTAATCAATACAAACATCGAAGTCAGTTCATTGAGTGATGAGAAAACATTTTTTTTTTGGTGTTAAAAATTGCTATCAAGCTGTCAGCTAAACCTCACCAAGGAACATAAAGACGTACTGGTCAGCGCGTGTATATTTATTATGCCATCTTCCCTTGGATTCAATGAATTTTTCACCTAAAATAATTTTTCTCGCAGTATAAGGATTAGTCTAATGTATACATGTGTAGTAAATTTGAAAAGTTATTATTGAGTAAATTATTATTATCTAGCCTGTCTGTTTGCCTATTCTACAAATCATATTGATATCAATAATTGTCAAAAAAATATAAGATAAATGTGTATGAAGGTGGTTGAAACTTTTAAATGGTCTGGCTTAGCGAAAAATTTATTTGAATAATTTCATGTATTTTTTCCCGAGAGAGCCTATGCTAGCCTATTTTTTTGAAATTGGTTTTATGTATAGATTTTTGGTTTTGTGATCATAATAATAAACCAAAGGCGTTGCCGTCAATGTGAAGCTGCACAGGAATCGCCTTTAGAGCATTGAAATATATAATCGACTCTCACAAATTGTCCTCTCCTATATTTCGTCGAAACATATTAATTGCTAATCCCCCCTAAGACAGATTCCATATAAAATGAACAGAAGAACCTCATAGCTGCTTAGCTGACACTAGAGCAGTTAAATGTATGGGTGACTATCTACCTCTACTCCTTAAAGAGGCTTCCATACATGCATCTAAAAAAAAAAATAACTTCATAGCTGCCAAGGAATTGCACTTACCCTCTATCCTTACCTCGCGGGGGCACTCTCATAGAAAAATAACACAAAATCTATAAATAACCCTATATCTACCCAGGAATCGGACCAAGAGCGGTGAAATAGTAGATCAGCTTCCAATAATTTTTTCTCACCAACGTTTTCTTTAAAAATACTTACCCTCTATCTCCATATCTTAAAGGGTTCTTTTACAAAATGATTCGATTGTAAAATCTAAAGTGTAGACTGGTACACACCTGTAATTTGCTTGTGCAGCTTTGACAAAAAAAAATGACATTATCCATTTTTATGTTTTTCCCTGAGTCAGATTGTTAAAATTTTGCTTCATACAATCTAATGCACCTTAATAAAGGCACTATACAAATTTATCACTTGCAGCGTTCTAATATTGTTCAAATTGTTGTATTGCGGTTTACATAAATAAATTGCAAGCAATAAAATGTATACATATACATATATGGTAGTATTCTACTTGCAATTACTTTTAATTGTGAAGAAATCAATTTGAAGTGACATCTAATTTGTTGCAACTACCATATACCTACTCGTTTTAATGCAGTGCCATATTTTGAATGAATAACTGAATGAATATGAATCAAGAAAAATATAAATGACAAGATAATGGAATGTCGGAATGATGGAATGACGGAATGAATGAATGAATAATCAATGTCATAATTGAAACAATTACTTTTGTGAAGTCATTTCAAAGAATACGAGTAGTTAGTTATTTACTAAGTAACTGGCTCGATGAGTACGATGAGTATCACTATTATTATTATGCTATAATATTTCATTGTTTCATTATTTATGCAGTCGTTGTTGTTTTTGGTGCTGTTGATTTTAATTTTATATGCCGAATAATTTTCAATTGTTTCTTAATGGACGTACATTATCGCATCTATATATTAGTTATAGTATCTTTTTCAATGATGCTGTGCATTTTATCTGTCTGTCTTTACGTATGCCTTTGGCATTTTGCATTTTGCCTGAATGCAACACAAAAATAATTTAAATTACTTACTTTCATCCATAGACATTTATATTTATTCTATTGGAATAAGTAGAGAGAGAAAAAACAAATAAATTGCTAAAGGACCAACACGATACAATAGAAAAACAACAGCCTCAGGATATTTAATTATGTGGGAGTTAGCTGCCATTAAGGGTGATATAGAGTGCTTGAGAAAGAGAGAAAGAGAGAAAAAGAGAATGAGTTAATGTGAGAAGAACAATAGAAAATAAATGGTAATAAACAAATGAGATGCAACAATAACAATGGCAGCAGCATTCGCTAATATTGCCACCCACATTTACAAGACTAATTCATATTACTTACTTAGGTTTCTGTTTGTTCGCTCATATACTTGCAACTATTAATATAGTTTATAATAAACTGACCAGATGCTGATATTGCTTACAGTGTCTTTTTGTCTGTCTGTCTCTTTGTCAATGTTGCAATGGGTAATATGTTGTACATTCTTACATACTAACAATCTATTTCGTATTAATAATTTCCAATTACATGCATGTGTGTATGTGCATATTTGCAATTGTAGAAAATATGCCTTGCAGCGTTTTCATTTTCATTACTTTGAAGACATTTATGTATGCACATACTAGAATGTTGTTGGTGCTCTGTATCAACCATGTCCGCATAATACTACAAAAGGACATTTGTGGACATTTATTGAAGTCAGTTTTTGTTGTTATGTATATCGAACGAACTAAACTGCTATGATTGCTACTACTGGTACAGATGACAATGATGTTGATGATGATTAAGTTGCTTAAGACGTTGTTGATGACAGATTACCTTGTGGCAAATGTAAGCACTTCAAGTATAAGTATCCATTGTATTTTGTATTGGAAATTTTATTCAACATTTCAACACCAAATATTAACAATATTTCCATTTTTTCGGGAACAAGAAAGAACTTGTAACGCTAAAATTATTTGAACATAAAAAATGATGAGTGTATTTTTGAAAATATCTCCGAGTTTCACATATTTTTTGGTCGACATTATGTAAAGATTTTGTTTGCAATAATGTCGAAACAGTTTTAAAGAGTTTTTCAATATTTTTGGAAAAACCTTTTGACATTAATTTTTGGGAATTATTTCTAAAATTCGATGTTATTACATTAATCCATTAATCCATTGGTGATCGCAGCCAAGAATTGTTGTTGTTGTTGTTGTTTACAATACAATACGCAAATTTGGGAAGCTTCAAAAATTCTTTCGAAAACTGAATTCTCTATATTTTTTGGTTCACATTATTTCCACATTTATGTCGATATTTTTTCAAAAATCTCTCGACAATAGATTTTAAACATTATTTGTAAAATTCGACATTATTTCATTAATTCAGGTAGTCTTAAGAACAAGATTTGTTGTTCTTGTTTTCATAACAAATTAAAATTCAGGAAAAGGGAAAAGAATATTAAAATCATCTTGAAAAATAGCGAAGCTATCAATTTTTACTGCTTTCATTACCGAAAAAATGTGATTTTGTAACAAGAAAATTCTTTGTTGTTGGACCAATTGTCACAACGTTTTCTATAGGGCATATTCACACACAGTCACACATACTTACTTCGATATTGAATTGATGATAAGTTGTAAAAGTAAGACGGTAGCAAAATGTTGCAACCAGCAGCGTTATGATTGTTTGAGTTTGTTGTTGTTGTTGTTTCAAATTCAATTTACGTAATTGACAATTTTTTTCTGAAGGACGTACGTACATCGGTGGTATAAAGTTGTAGATTTACTCGTATTAGTAGTACCAGTAGAAGTAGAAGTAACTCAAGTTGCTTTATTATTGTTATATTGTACA
This sequence comes from Megamerina dolium, assembly GCA_963854835.1. NCBI lineage: Eukaryota > Metazoa > Arthropoda > Insecta > Diptera > Megamerinidae > Megamerina > Megamerina dolium. The sequence continues at coordinate 61,997,143 of OY978527.1, read as the reverse complement.
TAGACGTTGTAGGTTTGTTATTTCTCTGATAATTTCATCATTTACAGTGTGGAGTACATATAATCGAACGCTTCTTAGAGTTGGCTGATAAAGTTGTCTCAACGTTATTGCAATTGTTGTTGTTGCTGTTGTTATTTGCAATTATTCTACATTTATCGTTGACCATTGGCTCAACACAATGATGCTATAGAGTTATCATCAATGATTATTAGGTAGGTATGCTGTTGTGGACGCTATGGACAGTCGAGGGTAGTTATAAGTACATAGCAGTTTGACTAAATAGTAATTTTCATTATTTCTGCCTTAAAGGCAATTACAATTGAAATTGATTTACTTTAACTCTTATATAGCTATTGTCTACTATGGTGGTACTAAGTACTCTAAGGCTATTATTTGCCACTTGGTTCCGGTTCGGTATTTTTAATTTAAAATAAACCTAATATTATATACAGTTAAATATTAGTCAACTCATAAAATTAAATATTCAAATTAAATATTTGGATTGTCTCAAATGGCAATTATTATTATCATCACCATTTCATCATCATCATCATCATCATTATCATTGTTACCGCAATATTCTACACTTTTCATTTCTCTGCAATGCAAACTAACTTATCTTCAACAATTTTCAAATCAATTGAATAATAAAATGAAATAAGTATTCATTGATTTTGCTGCGGTGATATTGGTGGTGCTGTTTATTGTGCTGCTAGATATACACATGTAGATGGCAATATTGGCGTGTTGTCTTGAACGTGTTATGCTGGCTATGACCATCACTTTTGTTCAATTTCAATTTGCAATCATTTTTCCTCACACTTGCTTGAATAACTCATCAGACAGGTATACTGGCACGCGAGTCAAATGTCAGGCAGGCATTGTTGTTGTTGTTGTTGTTGTTGTTGTGTGATTGTTGTGGGTCTTTTACAATTTTAAACGGTGTATGATATGATGCATGTTTGTATATGATGACCGCAATGTGGTCACCTTCTAGTCTTTCTTTTCTGTTCTGTTTTCATTGCTTTCTTCCTTTTCTCCGTTTCCCTTTACAATCTTTTTTATGCTAACCACCCGTCTGTCATCAATGTATCTTTCTGTCTTCTCTATTTATTTACATACTTACATATATTTGAGTTCACTTGCACTAACCATTCACTAACCATATTGATTTGTTCGCATGCATATGTCTCACCTTCGCGATAATTTTCTGAAGTAATACCTATATATTGACTTAGATTATATATGTATGTTGTATTTACATTTCATTCGTGGTTATTTGATTAAACTTGCAATAAACGAAGTCGAAGCCAAATTTCATTAAAGACTGTCTAGAAGTGATAGTGGTAGAAATTGCTATAATATCACATTAAATGTTAATCAATTTTATTAAGTTTATTATGTTTTTTTTTCAGTTATTATTTTTTCATATGCTCACAAAAATAAAGCGAAAATTTCATTTACTTTCAGATAAAATGAACGACTTTCCCCAAATACATCTATTGCACCTCGGATAAGTCTTCCGGTCGGTTGTTGAGATTTTAAAGCAATTTTTTCCAAATATAAGTTTGTTTTCAAAATATAGATGATGTGAATATTTTGATGGAAAATTAAGTTCAAGCGTCAAAAAACTAGTGCAAAACCTTTCTCCTCTATCGCCGGAATTTTGATTCATTATGACAGCAGTTTAGAACCACTTCTGAGTATGGCTTTTTGCATCCAAATAGAAAGATTTTAAAGGGATTTGGCATGGGAAGAAGTGCTTGGTTAATAGAGGACTGTGTCCGCAAATGTTGTGTTGTATTTATAAAAAGTAGTTTATTTGGTAACTAAGAGGTATCGTTTTTCATAAAAATAAAATAAATATGTGACATTTATAAGCCTCGAAGGTCTGTTAGTAGCCGGTTCCGAACGGCAGAACCCTTGTGGCATCAATTTTTCTGAACTTTGCCACAGAGTTCTTTTAAAAGCTTTTCCATGGCAAATTGTTACTGCCGGAAGAATTGCCAATTGCTTGCCGACAGGTGGGTACATTTTAAAAGAAACATTCTTTCGATATTAGAATTGTGCTTCAGCCGGGGATTGAAACCACGACCTACAAAGTTTTATTGAAAAACTCTTGTTGTAATTGAAGTCTGGGAACAGAAAGCTTCTGATTTTTAAATATTTGAGTGGAGGAATTGTTTCTTTCTGGTAGTTTGCGCTAAAATCTTTTTCTTTGTTCTTGCTGGATACGCTTTATGTTTAAATCTAACTAATTTTCAGAATGGACTATTGTTTAAGATCTGTTGATTTTTTAGTTTAATTTTTCTTGCAGCAATCTCTGCGTTTCCATGTGAACGAAAGGGAGATTACTCGGAGACTTCATTGTTTTTTTAAAAGGAACTTATTTCTTTATACGCAAAAAACTTAGTGGGAAAGGATGGTGTAGTTCACCACTATAAGGTCTATACTCAGACAAGGCTATATATCGAATTGTAGATGTTTTTATTATTATTTTGTAGGGAAGCCTCTCGAAGAAAATGACATCTAAAGTAATTATATCGTGGAAAAATTTTGAATAGTAAGAGTGGAGCGAAATTTATAAAAACCTAAATTTTGTAAGTGTTGCCCTAAAATGAGTAGAGATTGGGGTAAGTAAGTTAAACAAAATATGTTGAAGGTATACTATTAATGAGGGTCAGTCATATATGATATTATACCTTTCTATGGATAATAATTTTATGGATATTTCAACTGTCATCAGCTTTTGGGGTAACCGATTCCGAATGTCGGTGAGAGATTTTGTAGGTTTCTAATTTATGTATTTAAAGCAATTTGTTCGTAAAACTTATCTTGAGTTTATAGAAATTTCCAGTACTGTATATACTATATATTATAGTATGCTTTGTGCACACAACATGCATGACGTTTTCTTCACGGCTTCAATTGCCTTCCATCGTTACAATTTTATTCAAATTCAAACGATGAATGGTGATGACAGCTATCATCATCATCAGCTTATCATTTATTTAAAAAATTAACATTGGTATTAGTGGTTGTGGCAGTGTCAATCGTTTTCGGTAATTGTTTGCAAACTGTATTGGTGAAAGGCAATCAAATATTGAATGAAAGAAACTATTAATATAGGAGAGTGAGTGCAAAGGGTCATTATGCCTACACCCTTTATTTTAGATACTTTAGATGTTTCTTTTTCAAGGTAGTAAATATTTGTGAAAGTTCTGCCTTTCGGAATAGACTAATATAAATGCCAACACTATTTAAATTTGAGACGCGGCAAGACTAAAAGAGAAATTTAGTTTGATATTCCTTGGTGGATCAATTATTGAGCGAAAATGATATTTTATAAAAATTTTTAGCAACTGATATGACCTTTATCATATTAATGTAAAGTTCAATTTCTGTGAATTCAATTAAATTTTTTTTGGAGATTTAGCTTTTATCATTGGTTTAATAAAAAATGCGAATTAATAACTGCAAAAAATATATATAGAATAATATTTAATGAATTTAGCCGTTTGGATTACTAAAGTGAGCAACATTTTTGTGTGCATTCGTTCATGTGTGTGATTCAACTTTTTTTTTGTTTTGATCATTTCTTCCATCTACTTTAATAAGTATAACCGATAATCTTCTACATTGAATCGTGGCATTCGTTGTGGTTGTTATTGTTGGTATGGTATGGTTTATGATGTTTACAATTGACGTTCATAAATCATGGCCCATTAAAGAGATATGCTACCGCTCATTTTCTTCTTATTGTTGTTGTTGTTGTATCGTATATGTTGCATTATTTATGATCTCATACGAAATACGAATACTAACAGGATAAAAAGTAGCCCCCGAAAAAATCAAAATAAATTTAATATGAAATGTATTGCGATTAAATTCTGCTTCTTGCAAGTTCTTTTGATTTTTTGTTTTTTGCTTAGGCTTCTTTATCAACTTGGATAATCGATAAATCTTATAGTTGTATGTGCTGAGTGCGTATGTGTGTTTGTCCCTACACATCTATAGGCACATTTATGTTATGTCCCTGCGAGTATGTCCGTTGACGGTGCGGTACGTTGGACAATTTGAACTTGTGACTATGGCAATAATGGAATCAACCAATAATAATACAACAACAACAATAATAATAATAATAATAATAATAATAATAGTGGTACATGTCAAACGATGAGATTGTTAATTCTATTTTCTTCATTATATAGTATTCTTGTTGTTTTTGACTTTTTCTTACAATCATCTCCTCGTCTTCATCTTTAATTCGTTCTTTTGATCAGTTGAAATTTATTAAAATCTTACTGAGCCTACCAATAACAAAATGATTTATTTTGTACGTTCGTATATGCGTATATGTTTGTATGTGTGCACATGTGACATTGATATGATATAAGAGAGTGATGTGAGCTCATCCATTTGATTGTCACAAGTGACCGGTAAGCTCAAGTGTATTTTTTATATATGTACCTTATATGGCTTTGGCTATGTATATATATAAAATATATATTAGATTAGGTCGCTCGCCATTAAAAAAATATCGAAGCAATGTACCTTTTTATTATTTTTATCATATTTAGTGTCGCATCGGTAAATATAATTTTTCTTGAAAAGTTTTGATGAATAAATTATTTTATTATACTCTTAACTGTTTTGAGAAGCTACCACAGAGAAATGGTATCAGTTGCGCTAAATTTTAACACTCTAAATTATTTTTAAAATAAATTAAAGTACTTGATTAATCTTTCGAACGAAGCTTCTAAAAGAACTCTGGGACAAAGCTCAGAAAAAATGATGTCTTAAGAGTTCTGCCGTTCGGAACCGGCTAAAATAAGTAGGTCCAAAATTTAAAATTTTCTCGAGATAAGCTTTACAAATTATTTTGAATTCATTCTTTCTACATTACCCTATCTAATATATATATAATGGCAGTTGTACTATACACATATATCATTTTTCTTTCTCGTTCTTTGCTTATATTTTGTGCTGTTTTATGTTTTTTTGTGCTATCGACGATGCGTTTGCGTGTAATTTCGACACAAAAAATAATTGAAAATCGCCGCATAAATTGCAATTCGGTTGCAAAAATTTTATTTAATTCCATTTCTTCCATTTCAGCTTACCCAACATTGGATGCAACATTGAAATGCATACGTACGTACGTGTAGTAGTAGCAATCATATCAACATGAGAGTATGTTGCAGTATAACCAACATTCGTTACGCATTGATGAAATGAATGAATATTTGGTTGTGGCAAGTAAGTGATATTGTGCATTTATGTATACTTAGTACGAGTACTATGCTTGCAACATGCGATTACTATACCACCACAACAACAACAACAACAACAGCAATAAAAGTAGCAGCAGTAATGTCAGTAGCAATAATATTGTAGCTTGCTTGCAATCTACAGCTACTGTATGTAGCAATAAAAGCTTGTGTGTGCTTGTGAGGCGGTAGTATCTCTTTGAAATTTATCCGTGTGCTGTCCCTTTATATTTTGTTATTTTGCTTCTCCGCTGTCTTTGCTGTGTTTCTTGTTTTGGTTTCATTTTGTGATTTTAATCCACATTAATTTGCTTTTGTGGCAACAAATAATTAAAATTGTAAATGAAATTAAAGAGTTCATCTTTGTTTTTATTGCAATCATTCATTATCATGTTTGCTTGTTTTTTTGTTGTTGTTGTTTGTTGTACTGTTGATGCAACGCATTGCGCATTATATTGCGTGTATTATTTTCTTCTTTAATGCTCATTAAAATTACAAACACGTGTTTGAATAAGGTTGCTTTGCATTAAATAAAACAAAATGAAAAAAAAAAATTAAAAACACGCAAAGACCATAATTTCATTCAGATTTTTGTGCTGTTGTTGGTTACGCTGTTGCATCGCATCACTTATGCAATCATCACTCAATAGGTACTTATAAAAATGATAATTCAATTGTTACACATCATGCAAATGCATGCGTCACTTGAGTGGCAGTTGCACAAACACACACACACACATGGAGATGATTCGTTAAAATGTCAGTAAAATTTTGCTATTATCGCATTGCCATGCAACGGCAATCAATACTTGAACATGAATACTTGTACTACTTTAGTAAAATGAGTTCTCATGTTGATAATGATAGTGCATGTGTGTTCTTGTTGTTGTTTTTAAGCTTTGACCAACTATTTATGCATATTTTTCCCTCTCTCATACTGTTTATATGTTCGTTCATTTGTTTTGATATCAATAATTATTTGCCTGTTTGCTTGAAACATATATAAAATTGATTGATTGCCCCGATGATATCCATTTTCAATGATTGATCAATTTGTTGCAACAACAACAGCAGCAACAACAGTTGCTCAAGTATTAAAATATGAAAATGAGATGCTCAGCCAGAATGAATGAAAGCATAGAATATACTTGTAGTTATATGCTTATGTATATACTGGGTTATTCATTTCATGGTCCGGTTTTGGCAACACTGTTTCAGTGACATCTGTCGAACAGAACTGTCATCTGAGGCATCATATGTTTGGTTTAAGCGATTAACAAGCGCTTAACGTGTTAGAATTGTGAAAACTTACTATAAAAATGGTTGTTGATTTTTCGCATCGAATTTTCTTACGCGATGTGGCTCATTTTCCATTCGCTGGGTATGCTAATAAGCAGAATTGTTGAATCTGTGACAGTGAAAATCCACGAGTGACTGCTGAGACACCATCGAATCCGTAAAAAGTCATCGTATGGCGTGCCATTCGGTCTGGTGGTTTGATTGGCCAGTACTTTTTTGAAAATGACGAAGGTGTGACGCATAGCGCTAATCTTCATCGCTATACCCGAATGATTACCGATTTTTTTGGGCATAAAATTAAAGTTATGGACCTGGAAGAGATGTTCCAGCAAGACGATGAGTCATGAGTCATGAGCCACACAACACGACACAAAATGGATAACCCTGTAATATATAAGTAAGTATCATTTATACACATGTAGATATATATAATATGCATATCAATTTGTAAATTTAAAAGAGTATGTGCTGTTCGAATAAAGTGTTTTAATTATTTACAAGTGGTTTCACATACTAAACATTGAGATTCCATTTGTCTGCAATAATTGCCTGTTCGTCATGTGCTTCTGTGTGTGAATTACGAGTATGTCTATACATATAATGTTTCACTAGTGAATGAATGCAATTGTAATTGTATATTTATTAATATTGATCGATTATATCCTATGGTCACATAAATCTCTTTGTCGATTGTAAATAAAGGGTTTCCCATTAAGAACGATAGGATTTGAAATTTAAATAAAATACAGAAAATTGAGCCAAATATGATAAGTTTTACTATTATTAGATGTTACATTTTATGCCGTTTATGATTTAAACAAAACATCATTCAAATGGCCACCAGGACTCTTCTTGCATTGGCTTATCAGGTCACAGGACTCTGTGAGGCATTTCGGGTTGTATGGCGGCTATTGTGATTCGTATGTAATGTTTGATGGCGTAAACCTGTGATTTAACATGATTTAACATTGAAAACAATCCGGTGGCGTTAAATCACACGATCTTGGTGGCCAGTTGTTGGGGCCATTTCTTTAAATTATCGAGTCACCGAATGTACTGCGCAAAAGAGCTTGTCTTGTTGAAAATAAATGTCGTCCGACTTGATTTCATCAATTTCTGGAAATAACATTTACAATAACGGTTTCCAAACGTTGTGATGACGTGAATTTCTCATGATGAAATGGTAAACTTTACTGAGCATAAAGAATATCAAGTGTCAAAAATTAAAAACCAAACTTGGCCTCCATAAGCTTGGAGTACCCCACTATCTGGAACAGTGATGGTGTTCGATGTATAAGACATTACTAGGTCTAGTAAAAAGAAATCAATTATTTTTGCATTAAATTCAAGGTTTTATTTAGCATAGTTAGAATGATCAGATTTAGGTAAAATATTCACAGTTTTGTTCAATAACTTGTTGCCATTTTGAAGGTAATTTCATAATGCCACTCTCATTGAAACCCTCTTCCCTATTGGCAAAAAACTGGGACAGTCGATTTTCACAAGCTTCTCTTGAGGCGAATTTTTCACCAGCAGAATCATTCGCCATAGACAGGAACAAGTTGTAATCACTTGGTGCCAGTTCCAAGGAACAGGTCCAAGGAACACAATTCCTCTCCTATTGGCAAAAGCTGTCCGCTGCTGGGCGATTGCTTCCTTCATTGTTGACAGTACAGATCCAAATTAAGAGTTTGGCCGTAGGGGAGCAGCTTATAGTAGATGATTCAGAAATGGAACGATTTTGCCTCGATTTCGTAGCGATTCGCAGCTGGAAATTCGGTCCAAGAGGGTTTTTTTGCGTTAACTCGTGTGGCACCCATACATCGAGCTTCTTTTTGTATCCAGCCTTATATAAATGGTTCCAAACGGTTTTATGTGCAGTGTTTAGCTCCTGGGTAATAGAAACAGTGCTTTCATGACGGTCGGACTCGACGATTTCCATTATTTTATCGATATTTTCGACAATTGGCCTTCCAGAGAGTGGTGCATCTTTGACATCAAAATTACCGGAACGGAATTGACGAAACCAAAATTGCACGTGATTGACTGTTACAGGATCATAAACACTATTCACATTTTCAGCCGTCTGGCTTGCGAAGAAAAAGTGTAAATTATGGCGTATTTTCTCTTTACTGGTGTCCATCTTTGACGCGTGCTCAAACAATACTGAGTCTGAGCAATCACAAAACTGCCTGAAAATTTTATTTAGTACGAAAACTTGTTGTGGGTCTTTGTTCCTCCGTAGAATCATAGGACTTCATATATAATACAATAAATTTATGATTTAATGTTGTAATATTTTATCAAATTTTGTATGAAAATTAAAACAAATGGAAGAAAAATTGACAAATAATCCCACAACTGCCAGATAGTTGCCCCTGGAGGAGGAAAATGTATGATTGATTCTCTTAAATTTTTTATCCAGAAAATTTTTGCGGAATATACTAACTCCAATACTAAATTTCTCCACCTCTGGAGCTTCCCTGTAAAATTTATATTTTGATTAAATTCGTTGCCACCTCTTTCAAGGTACTCCCAACTGAGGTCAACAGTATGACCAAACTTCATTCATTTTTGAGCGCAACATTTTTCTAGAACATGCTTTTCCCTATATCCACTCCATTTGGGGGGGTGAAAATCGATAAATACTTACATAACAGCCGCGGAATCGCCTCTAGAGAGACTGACGAAAAAATATGGAAAAGTTCGAACTTTTTAGCTTTTATATTTGATTTTAAACCCAGCTAAGTTATAAGAGTTAAGTTCAGGTAATTTAGAAACATTCATTAATTTTTTTTATTTTGATGCATTTGCATAATGTTAAGCAATGCTTAGTAAAAATGAAATTTACCACCACTCATATTATAAAAATGACAAATGACTTATCACGGGCACTGATATTGATATTGCTGTGTGTAATCGTAACTAATAGCTGAATATCGAATCTTTTGTTTTAATTTTACATCTTTATGCATTACGGTTGTTTATTGTTGTTGTTGTTTTTACATATTTTCATAACTCATATATTCTTGCTGTGCAAATGCTCAATTAACTTGTATTTGTTTGTTATTTTGCTATATTTTCAAAAAATTGTTATATTTTTGCGTTGCAACATTTTTAATTTTTATTTTTTTTGGCTCACAATCTGTTCACCTCTTTTTCATATTTTTCTCGTTTATTCATCATGTATGCTTGAACCTTCAATCAAATCAATGTCATTCTCAATGACACTCGAATGGTAATAACCTTTTGGGTGTCTGTGTGTGAGGTTGAATAAGAATGGAATTTGCATATTATGATAAATTGTCATCCATTAGGATGAGCACAAAGATGCAATCGAGTCACATAAGCAGAAACATTGAAGACGTGGAAGTGAAGCAAATAAAAACAATATTATACGATCGGAAAGAGATAAAGTCCATATTCATGTTGCACTTGCAGAATAAGAATGGCAAGCAAAAACTGTATGAATATAGCATCTTTGTGGCAGATAAATACTCTCATCCAGACAGACAGATACAGACAGATGGATAGACTCATAATGATAGTGTCATGATGATGTGAAGACACCAATAAGCTCACTCACACACCCATATTCACACAAAACCAACCGCACACAAACAAAAACACTTCAGATAAATATGATTTGTGGTAAAAACAAAAAGAAGAAAAAAAGAGCAATATTTTTTAATGTCGTTCAGCGATATGCAAATGTAAAGAGATGCGTTTTTTTTGTTGCTGGCAACAATGTTGCCCTAGAAGTTGTTGTGTGTCATTGGTAATGCCATAAAGGAAAAATATTACAATAAAAAAAGAAGTATAGATACACTGATGCACTAAAACAGGTCACATTTATGCATTTGGTTGCTTTAACGTTCTAACCATCAATATCATGTCTATTATTGTGGTTGACAGAGCACCATTTGATGAAGATGACGATGTTGATGATGATGTTGATGATGATGTTGTGATATTTATACATAAGCGTTTGTGTGTGTGTGTGTGCCTTTTTTCACATGCATTTTATTATGGATAAATGTATGTGGCACAACAACAACAACAACAACTACATGATGATGAACCCAATAACTCTAACACGCATAAAAAGAATATATTTCGCCTTTGTCTTAATCACATTTTCGTTTTTATTTGTACATGTGGTCAATCGATATCTGCCGTAGGTATTTGGTAGTGTTGTGAATTTATTCAAAATATTCAAAAAACTATCGTGTCTATTGTTGTTGTTGTGGGGTGATGTCATAAACAGGCATGCAAAAAATAAAATAAAAGCAAATAAATGATATCATCTAAAAGAAGAAGAAGAAGACGAGCAAATAGCTTGAGCAGACTCAATTGCATTTATCCCGCTGGTTTTTCTTCTTCAATTGATGCTGTTCTATTTTCTACGACTTAAAAGGAATACTCGATTCGATTGGTATGTTTGTACCTCCTATAATTGCTCGAAAGTGATTCAATGATTGTTTTTTTGCGTCGGATAGGAAGTACTTCAACTTAAAAATTTTAGTAAATTTTAGTAAATTTTTTTTTTCGACTTTAAAAAAATGTTATTCACTTATTTTTAGCACTGTCGTTTAAGTCGGTTCTGTTATTTTTTTTTGTTCAAAAATTTTTATTGGTCTAATAGATGGTTAGTTTAATAAACAGGTCTCTCAAAAACTCCTTTTTGAGGGATGATTTAAAGAAATTAATTTTTGTTATTAAAAAACGTAGTTTTTGAAACAAAACACCTTGAAAAAATTTCTTTCCGTCTTGATGCAAGACTTAGAAAACAATATTTTTCATAAGGCGTGGAGAGTTTGAATTAAATTGTTTTCAGTTCTCGGAAAACTTTTAACATATAAATATAACTATATTCTGCAAATATTATACTTTATTTTTCAGACAGATGTAATGAATATATATCTGATCTTTACAATTTCCTTCAAATACACTCGCATCTTTCACTTTTACTTTTACTGCTATGAGCATTTTTGCTTTTTTTTTTAAAGAACTCTCCTCTTTTTTTTTGTTTTTGCTGTGGCTCTTATTGTACAAAAATTTTTGGCGTCTGGCATTTATGCGCTGCGATTTTATTTTCTTTGATTTTTTTTATTATAATTTCTTTTTTTTTTTTTATTTCTGAGGATTTGTTACCACTAAGTGCCTACATACACGTTCATACTTATAGTCTTTAGCCCGCCGATAAGTATGCGCATAGAATGTGTATTTATTACTTTTCAGTGTTGCTGCAATGCGGCAAATTCACATAATACTCGTATTTGTTCTTATAACGTATAACGAAGGGCATCGGAGTAAAAAAGAAAATATAAAAAATATAAAATGAAAACCCAATGCACTGTGTCGTTGTCATTGATGTTTTTCTTTTTCTTTTTAAATGCTATTCTGGTTTTGCTGCTTTCAAAATTGAAATTTTATGTTAAAATGGTATGGTTTTTTCGGTTTTCATAACTCGAGGAAAGGTGGAATTTGTTTTTTGTGGTGTCCCAAAAATATCACCATAAATATGCATGCGTTTTTGGTTTTTGGCTATTTTCAAAACTTCAAAAATATATCATATTTTCATAAGAGAAATATGCAATTGCCATATTTTATGTGAATAGGATATGAATAATTTGTATGATTTGCCACATTATATTGTGAATTTATGTCAGTTCGTATAAGGTCATCTGTTATCAAGTGGATTGTATTATATTTTGATGTTGCAGACTTTGGTGCATTTACCGCTACTTGAGGCATAATTCGCAATGTCCACATTATTGGATTACATTCAATGTTTTGGAACATTACCTATACATTCTTACAATTGTATATTTAAGAATAATGGATACAGTGGCACTCGTTATGAGGCTACCCAATCATTGGTTAATGAACTGATTTTTGCAATTGTTTTTTTTTGTATGTGTATGATGTCTTTTTGGCGAATCTTTTGTGTCTGTGTCGAATGAATGCACATCAGCAGGCAGTCGTAACTCAATGTTGTAATAAAGCGCAACTAATTTTACACATAAAAACGCCTATGAATGCTGCGTAAATTGCTTTTATTTTCAATGCTGTTAGGAGTACTTGTGTACAAGTATTGTTGCTAATTCTATATTGTTTTTGTTGGTATACTTAATATGTAAGTAAAGCAGCATAGTCTTTGTCTGCCTGTAATTGCCGCCACCGCTATTGGAATTTTCATTATTTCATACTCATTGAACAGTGTGGTATATATTCAATGCATATACTTGGTACGTATGTATATTAAAAGTAACATCATGTTTTATGAGCAACAGCAACATCAACAGCAACAGCATCAGTAGGAGCAGTAACAGCAATAATAAGGAAATCGTTATATTATGAGTATTGCAAGTGCAACGTTGATCTTTTACGATTATAAACATTTTTGTGGTAATTAAAATTGAACAAGAGTGCACGTACATACATATATGAGCATGCAGTTATATGAGTATGCCTCATTTTATTGATTTTCGAATGTGTGTAACGAATTTATGTTAATTGGAAATAAAAACAAAAATCAAATAAAAAAATAAAATAATATAAAATAAAAAAACGGAATGTTAACTTTACTGGCAACGCTCTTTTTGATGGTTTAAATTCATACACAGGGTTGAGTTACTGAAATTTATGCTGAAACCATTTTAATTGTGCTCATTTGCATTGCAAAAACACAACGATGTAGCAGCTTAAAGTGTGATTATGCTGTTGAAAAAAAAAAAAAACAAAAAAAGAAGTGAAAAAGTTTCAAATATGAAATTTTTGCGGACCAATTTTGTTACTAGATACACTAATTTAAATGGACCCTTAAACCCATAAGGAGTGGTATTTAGTCCATTCTTGAGTTTTCTGCTTTTAACAATGCACCGAAAATAGCATTTATTCGAGAAAGATTAAGCAAATTGTTCTTTGAAACGACTCCTTACTAAATAATTGGTCATTTTTATGATAAAATTCAAATTTTCAAAATTAACACTTTTATATATTTCGCTTCGACCACTCTTAGAATATACCTAGGATGATTAAAACATAAAACAAACCCATATCAATTTTTGTTACTCAACATTTTCTCGTAACATAGTATTTGCTGGAAAAGTTTTCTTATAAAATGAACTCTGAAAATTGAGAATGAGTTGAAATGTGTGACTGACTTTCATTCACACTTCCGCCCTAACCCTGCGAAATTATTTTTTTTTATAAAATTGGAAAATCATTTTCATATGGGAGAATTTCATAGGGAGTTAAAGAGATTTGATAAGTGGTAATTTCCCTCTTATACAATTACGCATATTTCGCATCTTTCTTTTCTTGATGTCTCCCTTTCTCTCTTTCACATTATCCTCTCTTCTATTAGGTCTTGAGGGTAATGTGTATTAATTTCCTAAGTGCTTTGAGAAACCGTATCTATGAAGATGTCCAGTATACTAAGTTCTGTCTATTTATTTTGTCTCGATAGTTACACATTTAATAAAACTATCATTAAGATTCTACACATAGTCTGGAATTCACCGGGCCTTTGACAGGATGGATAAAAAACTTATATTCTCCAAACTCTTTGAAGTAATCATTCACGATCGCTCAGCGTGGAGAAACAACGAAATATTTCTAAAACTGGGCTCACAGCTATAGTACACTGATGGGTTCAAAATGGAAGATGGTAGTGCTGGAGCGGGAATTGTAGGGCCAAATTTCCGGAAGGCAATTGCAATGGGAAAAATAGCTTTCATTTTTCAGGCCGAGGTCCACGCCTTAGAGCTATCTGTCGGAGAATGTCTACGTAGGGGCACTCGAGAAACCAAATATGCTTTCTTTCAGACAGCCAGGCAGCTCTAAAATCACTAATGAATTTCTCGTTCCAGTCTAAGTTGGTCTGGGAATGCTTCGAACTTCTCAATACCTTAGCAGAGAGGAACTCTTTGACTCTAATTTGGGTATCTGGACACGAGGGGCATGCAGGAAATGAAATGGCAGATTCACTGGCCAAAAATTGCGCAGACACTTATGCCCAGAAACCATATGCGGAGTAAACAGTAGCTTCAAGTAGTCTAACCGATTAATGGAGAGCCCAAAAAGGCATGCGGCAGTCGAAAAGATTCATTGACCCTGAACACATTATGTTAGATGCTATCTTGAACCTCAGCAGAAAAGACATCAAACTCTACACTGAACTATTAACAGGTTATTGTAAACTTAACTATCACATGATGAAAATGGGTGTAGTTAACAACGATCTCTGTCGACTCTGTCCTGAAGAGTAGGAAACAGCAGAACACGTTCTATGCAATTGCCCAGCTGTAGCTAGACGCAGACTAAACTACCTAGGCAACCGATTCATAGTTCCCAGGGACCTAGTTAAAATCAATCCCACAGCAGTAACAAAATGTATAAATAGTCTAGAGATCTGCTAGCTAGGGAATAAGGCTGCACAAAAGATCTCCAGGTTGCGGTGCTTCATAGCCTCAATAATAATAATAAAATTAAAATAAACGTAACGCAAGCATCATGGGTTTAATTGCAATATCACTATTGTATTTTTATCCGTCATACTACGATATATACATAATTACATCTAGAAAGCATGAAAGTTGCAGCAGTTTTGCTTTAATTGCGATGTACTTACCTATATAAGTAAACATTATATTTCTATTGTCCTCATCTTATCTCACTTTTTTTTCGATAATCCCTTATTTTCGTCTTGGTGTTGGCAATTAACAAGTTCAAGTGTAAATACTCGGGTAAACAGAACATATGCAAACGTATATGACATTTTAGTGATATCATCTACCATCGATGCATCTAACATACATATTCGTATATGAATTTCAATAGTCGCTTTCATTTGTATGGAGTGTGTTAGCTGAACTCCAATGGAAATGTAAATTATAAAAGCAACAATAAAATTGTCCAGTAATAACAGCAATAGCAATAGCAGCTGCACCTGTGCATATCAATCTAACTTATATGACCCGTCACATGGTACTTTTCGAATGTTGCATGTTGTGGCCATACAAACACATGTATATATAAATATGTGTGTATATGTGTAGTTAACTGCCACACTATTTAGTTACATATACATACACAGGTCGACAAAGTCACCGAGACAGCTCTTTGTTACTAATGGTCATGGTCAAGAAATGTATGTAAGTAGCATTGTTGGCAACAATAAAGTTACGAGTACTCGTTCACAGACAAATAAGCAACGAGCAGACAGTGTGTGTGATGCATAGACAAATAAATGTGTATTTTTACTACTGATAATGGTGACCACTATTAATGCAATGAACGATGATTATGAGACGATGATGATAATGATGATAATATATGCATATGGCTTTAGTGGTATGTATGTATGGTATATAATGCCAGTAGCATTTTAGTGATATATATGTAGATAATATCACCCTTTGACATGAAGCTATTCATTCATTGAGGTCATTTGAAAATACTTACTTGCCACTTTGGTAGATTTGAGATAAATACTTAATATCTGTGGATATTGATAATGTTTTAAATAAATATGGAATGGTGTTTAACATTTACTATTGCTATAGATAATGCTTGTATTTGTATGAAGGAGTGGCAAGTCTGGAAATCTATACTATATATTTGATTAATTAGAAAAAATATATGCTGTTGAACATAACAACAAATCTGTCAGTCTATATTTCACACTATGGCTACTATATTTTTACCAAACAACACAAGAGTTCAACAACGAGCTTGGTAGTGTGGCAAACCATTTTTAACCTACATACAAAATTATGGCCAAAGCAGTAACAATTTGCCAAAAATGCTTCTTAAAAGATCTCTGTGACAAAACTAAGTTAAAGTGATGTCACAAGGGTTTTGTCGTTCGGAACCGGCTAATATAAGTAGGTCCCTTCTAATGCTGTCAAAATTTAACACGCGCAACAGTATTGGAAGAGAAGCTCGGTGGTATCACAATGGGCCTATCTGGCCTAAGTGTATCCTCTCAGAGAGAGGGCAGACACATAACCTAACCTGAAGTTATATTTTCGTTTTTGGCGCATATAAATAAGAAGCGATTAAGTTAAAATCCAGCTCATAAGATTAACTTTGTCAACTAACAGATGGGTTAAATTGGTTGACAATTACTCCTACAAGCCATAAAAACATGAATTTTCGAATATAGTTTTTATGATATCACGCCCAGCAACTCAAATATGTAAATTCAAAAATCCGTATATAAGATTACTTTTACCAATGCTTAGACTAGTTCAAGAATGGATGAAATCGCGTCGAAAATCACATATGTCGACCGTACAAAAATAAGGCTTCGAATGTATGATTTCTTACTTTGCTCGCAGAAATGTTAAGCTAATGATCTGAAATTCAACATAATTTTTTTACCATCAAATGGCAATTTTTGAAAATGAGTCCAATAGGGTCAAAATTACTCCCCTCTTCTATACATAAGCATATTTTCTGAACTCTTGAGTTCTTGAATATTTTCCTACGAATATTATCTTGTGTGAATTGATAGATTGAAGTAACCATTTACTGCTTTTTCTGAATTCGATGTAGTAACAGTTGATCCTAAGTAAAAACTTTCGACCAGGTGTTACGACATGAATATTAATAATTGTTAAATATTCTCCAAGAAGGAATGACGAATTCGATAAAATTGTATTTTTTTATATATGCGATACATATAATACATAGAATATAGAAATCAGTGAGTATTACTCATACGTCATGTAGAGTAAATTTTACATATATGATTTAAAATAAAATGTCAGAATATTTTACTAATAATTGTTGTTTGTTAGAGAAATGCTTTTAAATTCATATTCATTGGATTGTTATTGTTGTTTTTTTTTATATTTCTACATTCAAATATATTTACAATAAATTCATTGTAAAATTATTTGAAATTCAGTGATTTGTGAAAATTTAATTTACACAAAATATTACCAACTATTCATTCTGTTCCATTCATTCATTCATTCTCTCATTGGTTCGTTTATGTTTGATGCCATTTCATTTTCGAAAAAACATTGACACAAGACTTAATTAATGTAATATCCCTTTAGGCAATATGTATGTATGTACTATGCAAAATATGAATACTAAAAGGGTTTTCTAATAGCCATAAGCCAATAGGCCATAGGCCAATGGCTGTGGTGGTAGAAGCAGTTGTAGTCTATTTAGATTTTCACAACATGCGTATATACATCTACTATGACTCTATAGATTTCTTATAGACAAATATGAGTAGTATAAATTCTTATTGTTGATTTTGTTGTTGGTGATATTGCTATTGTGGTCTGTTGCTGTATGTGCGTATGTTTTTTTGAAAAGCAATTCCTATACGGATGATAATCTGAAACATGAACATTCTTATGCTGCTAATGTTGATGCTTTCAATATCAAAAGAAAATTCCAAAATGATTTCTGTTGTGTGTCTGTTTGTGTGTGTGTGTGTGCCTACATGAATATTTGAATAGGAAAATTCAAATACATCTATGCATCTACTTAAACATGTAAAACGGCATCAAATACTCATGCCTAAGAGTAGTACCAATAAAAATGGTAGCAAAAGCAAAAACCAAAATATTTTAAAGATGTATTTCTAAAGAGTAATTTTATAAAATTACATCCAGTTATTCAAATATGTGGACAAAATACATATCTCACATATATACACACACAATTATATTTATATGTATATAAGACTAAACGTATCTATGTAGTAACCACATGTATGTCTGAAGTAAATACTCATACATATCTGCAGTAACAGCATCAGCATGTACGTACGATACACACTGTCCACAAATTGAACTCCAACAGACATATGACATTAAAGGACATGTAAACCATACACACACACATATATATATATAAATGCATATATATGAATTTGTCTACAAACACATTGATGCCAATATCGTTTTATATACAAACATATACTACACATACATATATTGCACATTCATATGAAGTTTATGTGATTTGAGCCTAAATGAGGTTCAAGCATTGCATGTATATGTGCACATACATATGTATGTATGCATATGGTCTCGTTAGTCTCGTTTCGTTACTGCAGGGCGTTAGAGGTATGGTGACACATTGGTGTGGGCGTTTTAAATTGACAACCAGATTCGATATTACGAATGCCTATGCAACCATGTACATGCATTTATATAAAGCAACAACAAAGCACGTATGTTGTGCAAATGCCTACAACTGGGTGCAACTTTATGTATGTTTGAGTATGTATATTTATACAGGATGACACAAAGAATAGAGACAATTTTTAGTTATATGATGCCTAGAGGTGTAAATAAGCAACGAATTATATGCTTAGGATGAAGAGTAAATTGTTAAATATCAATGCTGAATGAAGAACTCAGGCGAGGTCATATCGAATGACTCGAGGAATTTGTTCTAGTTAAGGTCTTTTATTCATTTGGATGCCATGGTTGACATTGACTAAGAGAAAGAACCAATTTCTGCTGGAAGGATCAAGTACGAGAGGATCTTTCAGCATTGAATTGCTCAAAGATGCTTGTCCATTGTAATGAACAAAATGCATAAATGATTGAGAAAAACATAAAAATATCAATATTATTGCATAGATTTTTCGACATTATTGCAGTGTGAGGTATCATAGAAATTACTGTGATGCGATACTCAGCAGGCAGACTGTTCTCAGACTAGTACTTTTAAAATTTTGGACATATATCAGCCTAAGATTTTCTTCAAAATAGACACGTTAATAGTACGAGATGTTGTCATAAAACTATTATAATTTTGAAATACCATTGTCAAACGTTTAGTATAACCAAATTCCCTTTAACATTTAACAGAAAGACTTATATGTGGACTCCCTGTATTTATAATGGTAATAAAATTTAATTTAATCTTGTACTGGCTCTTGTTGTCATCATCATTATCACCATCAACATCATCATCATCATCATCATCTTTTTCTTCTATTTCTACTACATACACATATATATGTCTTGAATGTCGAATGCAGTTTAATATTGACTTTGGCTAACCTCCAGCGTGTTTTCAATGTGTATTCGAGTACATGCATATTGTATTCCCATATATGTATGAAAGGCTAACAGTAACACCATTAGTTCTACTTATGTAGCTAAATACATATACAATATATGAGTACATATAATAAATAGTCCATATTGATGTAGGAAATTTTCATTAGCAGCCACAACATTTACAGGCTTGTCTTGTATTGTGTTGCCATATTGCTGCTGCAGCTGTTGTGGTTACTCAGAACCGATTGGCCCTTACATATTGGCAACTCTCTAAGGAGATTATGCATATGTATGTACATGGATTGCTTAGCCACAATTGAATTTCTCAGAATTGTGAAAATTACTTTGGAGACCTCAAAGAGGATGTACTACAATGATAACGCCTACAAGAAAGATAATGTTTTCGAGTCGAGTAGTGTTGTGGGTGATGGCGGTGGTGGTGGTGAGAACATATAGTTGTAGTACTACTTGGTAAAATATAAGAGACATTGCCAAAAGCATATAAATATATATGATATTTCATTACATGCGGGAAGATCTTCAGTGGCGAGATGCAAATGCTGATTGTGTCAACTATCAATGTACCAGTTGCATGTGAGCAATGTTTGTCATGACAATAGTGTCATTATATGAAGAACACACACAGTATATATGTCGATCGTCGCTCGCGGTATGTCAACAGAAAATAAGTTGCAACATCAAATATACATGAACACTTGTGTGTATGTGTGTGTGTGGTGTAGAACAAATACAATGATGGGCATGACAACATGCGAGTACAAGTAATCGTCATGTTCTTTGCAATGATAATGAAGAAAAGGCAAAAAAAAAAAAGAAATCACTAAAGCAATTTACTTGCAACATCATCATTACTATCCATTCTCTACCATCGCAATCCATGCGCTGAGATAGCTCAATGCAACTTATTTAATAGATACCATCATCACTAACATTTTAAGCGTCATCATCCTCGTCATAATCATGAGCTTGCAACATATCACACATTGACACAATTTCATTTAACTGATTATATACACACTCACATACACACACGCGCTCACAAACATTTACCTCCAAGCACACATATAAGCAAATATAAAGAGACATGCTGCGAACGCAATAAAACAGTTAAATATGTGCGCCCATTTGACAGCTTATAGCTTGACAAGATGGCGCACAGCTTGCAACATGACAAATCGGAAATGAAAGTTGACGTGATTACAGTTGATTGGTGAGGCGAGGCGTTGATAAAGTGCAAAACGAACTTGTGCTCATATTTATGAAGATGTGGGAGACACAAGATGTATGTATGTAGTAGTAGTAGTGACAAAGTTCGCATAATGTTGTCATTATTATTTGGTGATGGTGTGTAGGTGGTGGTGTTGCTATTTCTGTTGGTATTTCATCATCACATAGTAAGTGAAACAAATGTTGTCAATTATGATGGAAACGGAAATACATACATTTCTTTAGTATTCTACTTTAATGACTAGGAGATGGCATTGACAATGGCATCTTTGTTGCACATATGTATATCATTGTAAGTGTAGAAAATGTTTGTGTGTGTGTGAGTGTAAGTGTATGATAAATTGTGCTCGTTTAGTAAACGATTTATTAAAAGTAGGACTATGTACATACCCATCGTCATATGAATGTTTGTACAACGACGGATGTATTTTCTTTTCATCCTTCGTTGTTTTTCTTGTTGAAGTTGAATTCAACAATATTGCAATTTCATTTTCAGAGGAGAGATGTCCAAGAAAATACTAAAATACTCTAGTACTCTAATACTATACAGTGCATTTCACTGATCTTGATACCGTAGACTTGCATTTGATAGAACAGTTGGTTAAGGTGTCACCGACGTTTTTGCCATTTATTTGAGGTATTCAACATATAGTCCTATAGAAAGCAACCTGGAATGCCAAAAGTCATAAATTGAAATTCGAAGGTACCGAAAGGAGTATAGCCTTTTTGAGAATATCCCAGGGTAACACTAGAAAAATTCAGTTGCTCCAATTTTATGACCAAAGTTGTGAATGTGCAAAATATGATATCGGTTTGAGTATTCAATCATCGATAATTGCCACTCTTGATCTTCCATCTGTCTCTTCAGGACCACTAACACTTTAAAATATGTTATTCCTTAGTTAATTCAATGAATAATGACCGATATGTTTATCAGGTATATTTTTCAGGGGAAGACGATGTGGTAGGTTTGGAAGGACACTGTGTACTCACATAGACATTTTTATAATGAAGTTTGTTAAAAAAATAATAGACATTTGATTGAATATCATCAGATTAACGTAGTGACCGACCTGGAAGTTTTCCGAAGCTTTGATGATAGTGTAACAGTTTTCAGCAGCATGCTTGGAGGTTGAGTCTTTTCGGTGTCAAATTAAAGAGCACAAATCTGATTTCGAAGCTCAAATATGTTAGGAAATTGTTAATATCTGCAGATGTTTGCAGATGATCCCCAAGTTGTCAATGCTTCGGAGAATGTTACGAGAATTACTTCTGTCTCATGCTTTATACCATCACAAGCAAGTTCACGGGTCTTGCAGGAAATGGGAGTTTGATTTCGTGTTGCTTTAGAAATCTGACGAAATATGATGTATTTCGAAGTACTCTTCCACTGTTTATATATTATATAGTCACCGTTGAGCGAAGTTTTCTCAGCTCAGTATTAAACTGAACGAGAATTATTGTCTATGACAACATGCATTTGATAAAAAAATATATTTTGAATTTAAACGATCTGCGGACAATCCCAAGTGACTTATTATTAAATGCTGCATTATTAAATGTCTGTCTGTCAGCTGTGAAGAAATTTTTCATTTTTGTATTATCCATATATATTTATTTATTTCTGTGCTGTTCGAAGCTAAAACTGTTGAAATAAAAATGAAGCGGAAAGTAAAACAGAAGAAGAAATGCCAGCAGAAATGAAAAGTGTATAATTCGACATTCAACTGTCCTATTTTTCCATGTGTTGCTGTTGCATTGGCAATATAAAAATGTGTAATTTTTTGTTTGTTTTATGTATTAGTTGTTGTGCGAATGCCCAAGCGCTTGTTTTTTTTTCAATTTTATTTTCAATGAATATTTTTCCAATTATTATTCTCTATCGGTTACAATGGTATGAGTGCACTGCATCCATGTGAATAATTTATACCGAAAGTAAAGAGCCTATAATATGCCATTTAAATGAGATCTGAATTATATTTCAAAAAAGTAGTGTTTGTGTTCTTCTTAAGTTTGTTTGTTAAATATTAAATAATAGTACATATTTTTGAAGTTCAAAATTCAGGGATATATATTGTAATTACATGTTGATTATTTAGATCCATTTGTTATATAAGAACGTACTTCTAAAGTTGTCTTGCGAGGTTTCAAGACAACTATCAGGCTCATTACTTTCGAAACAAACTCATTCATCCATACCATACATACATATATACATAAATATACGTGCGTAAATCAACATGTATATGTGTCTA
The DNA here is from genome assembly GCA_963854835.1 of Megamerina dolium. Classification (NCBI taxonomy): domain Eukaryota; kingdom Metazoa; phylum Arthropoda; class Insecta; order Diptera; family Megamerinidae; genus Megamerina; species Megamerina dolium. The sequence continues at coordinate 61,974,019 of OY978527.1, read as the reverse complement.
TGTTATTTATGTCTGTGTGCCATAAAATATCTTGAGCAATTTTCTGCAGATCTACTTACAGCTAATCCGATTGCAATTGCTTCCATTGTTGTTGTGCATACAATTGCATTTGCAGCCGTGCAAAAGCACATTTAACTGTGTCAACAATTGTTCGTCTATGTATATACGTATGTGTGCACGTACTTCAGGAATTTTTATATAATTCGAAAAATACATTTCTACGTACGTACGTACGTACGTATGTATGAGCTGGTACGGAAGTGGCGCCATTATTTTGTTTGTACGCGCTGTATTGCAAGAATTCTCTTTTGGAATCCTTTTAACAGCTTTTGTGCAGTTGATGCTGAGACTGTTGTCATTGCAATCATTGTGCGTTGGTTAGAGAACGTTGTTGGCACTGTGTGTAAGTTGCTTGCGACACTTTGTCATATGACTTGACTGTGATTTTATGTTTCAGTGTTCATGTGTGTGTGTATGTTTTTTTTGTGCGTATAGAAGAAGAAAAAATAAAAAGGAAAATATAATAATAATAGTAGAAAAATGTGGACCATTTTGTTTTTATTTTCACCTTGTTGGCATTGTTCGTTACAGTACTGTATTGCATTGTTCTGTTGTGCATTAAAACAACAACACGTAAGTAATATAGGAATAAGTTTTCCTTAATATTGTTTATATCAATTTTTGTTTTGTTTCTTCTTCTTCTTTTTCTTCTTATAAATATGTACTAGATTTTTTTGATATGTATGTAGGTACATGTATGTTACCACTACCGTAGCATGTGGCACATTCACGTATTTCAATGCACATGTGCATCATATTAATATACTTGTACATTTGAGCTGCTATTTATGTGAAATAATGTACGTGAGTGTGTGAGTGTTCTATAATTTGAACCATTTGTTGCTCTCGATATAATGACGATTATTGTCAAGAAAAGACAGAGCAATAAAATTTCATTCAACGAATTATCGAAAATAATGATTATTTGCAATATTTTGATGAAAAAATTATTATACAGTTTTATTAATGATTTTTACCTTTTTGGCTGAATTGAATTAAAATGAACATTATTTATGATTTATATTTTTTTGCTAACGAGTAAAAGTTATTTTGAAGTTGTATTATTTTGGTCAAAAATTAAAGTTAGTGTAGGGGCTTTATTGTGCTGCTGAAAAATATCATTCAATTGCGATTTAAATTATTTTTGCTCAAACATACGAATTTGTTAGTCTATTTTTGTCTCTAAGACTGAAGAGTTAACTATCGAGGACCAATTTCTTCACATTATCGACATTTGTTCATTTTGTATGTGAGAAAGTAATTAATTATTATTTATTAATTATAGTAATAAATCACAATTTGATTATAAAATGAGAATTAAAGTACATTCCATGTGCTTAGTTATCCTTTAAATACATTTTTTTCCACAGTCTACATATTGACTATATCTATTAATAACGAATACATCTTCTCCACTACTCTTTCGTCCAAAAAAATGGCTTCAAGCATATCAATTATTATTATAAAGAACTTAATTATCGGTCATCAATTTACAACTTCCTTTCGGGCAAATGAAATCGAATCGAATCGAGTATTAGTATCGAAATGAAATCGAATCACATTAAATTGATATATTGGCAATAGTAGTAGGTTGAGTTGCAGTTGTAAATGTGGTTTGGGTTACTCCAAAAAGATGGTATCATACGATCAACAGGAAAGAAAATATTCACTGATAAATAGACTGGAAAGCGTTGTGACTGGTAAGTAAGTAACTAGAATGTAGGAGGGCTGGGGATAAAAGCAATAAAATTGAAATGTGAAACGAACAAACGAGCAATCAACACGCATCCTACGATATGTTATACTTATACTTATGTATAAGTATATGTATATACAAATACATATGAATTCATTTATACAATCAGATATGCCAATTCAATTAATCAAACTCCTTCTGCGTGCAAAGGAATTTTATTTTGTTTGATTTTCGTTTTTCGTTCATTTCACAACCACCATATCATTAAGCTGGCAAATATGAAAATCAATGAGTCGTCCTTTGACGTACTACGAAAGCTTCAGTAAATATTTAAATAGAAATACGTTTTGTAGCATAAATTTGAGTATAATTATGATGTGTTGTATACGTAAGTATATATTGTATGTGGGTATATAAAGATTGAAGATTTCCTTTGGGTACTCCTTAAAAGTCTATTTTATATTTATTTATATATTTGTTTGCCTTTTTAATATTTTGACTTTTTCTACAAATTTGACTCATATCTAACATAACTCATATAATTATGCATTAGACGGTTTGTATTTATATTTCTTTGAAATTCATTGACTCACGAACTGTAGACTTTGTAACGAATTGAGTATTAGTGTCGAATATAAAGTGGATAGCAATATTCCAAAAATATATATTTAGAATAAATTATCTTTGTTGCGTGGGTACTGAAGTGGGTAGTGAAATAAAAAAAGAATTTAATAGAAAAATGTTGGCCACACAGCATGCGATTTTTTTAGGAGACTCTGTGTCGATTCTTAATTGTTTTTGAAAAGTGGATTCACTAATACGAGGGCGGTCCCAGAACTATCTGACGTAACATAGAATACACAACAAATTTGGGAAAATTTTTTTTTATTTCTCAACAAAAGCTCCTTTTAGCCCTATACACTTTTCCTAGCGAGATTCTATATCTTCGATACCCTGTTTATAGTATGAACTGCCTGTCCACCTCTTCATTGTTTGCAATTCTTCTACCAGCAAGCCATTTTTGGAAATAGAAAATAATCCGAAGGAGCTAAATCTGGCGAATAAGGTGCGTGCTGAAGCAATTCGAGCTTTAACTCATTGATTTTGACCATCGCAATAGCGGATGTGTGAATTGGTGCATTGTCTTGATGAAACAATACGTTCTTTTTCGCCAAATGCGGCCTTCTCTCTTTAATTTCATCACTTAAACGCTCCAACAAATTAGCATAATCGCCGTTGATTGTCTTTTCTTTTTGAAGATAATCAATAAAAATTATCCCACGTGCATCCCAAAAAACAGACGTCATAACCTTGCTGCAGATGGAACTGTCTTCGTCCAGTGTTTTGACTGCTCCTTTGTATCAGGTGTGAAGTGGTGGATCCATGTCTCATCCATGGTTACGAATCGACGCAAAAACTCGGCGTTATTACTGTGAAACATCACCAAACAGTCTATAGAAACATCTTCACGTTTTGTTTTGGTTCTATTGTGAGGAAACGCGGCACCCACCCCAAGTTTCGATCCATATACAATGTATAGCACTTTTTGAAATGCCTGTAATTTCACCTAGCTCACGCACCTTTCGCTGGCGATCATCCAATACCATTTTGTGGATTTTCTTAATCGTTTCTGGCGTGGTCACCTCAATTGGTTGACCACTACGGTGTTCGGCTTGGCAGCTCGTACGACCTCGTTTAAACTCTGCCACCCAATATTTTATGGTCGTAAACGAAGGAGCAGACTACCCCAGAGTAGAATCTAGTTCGGCTTTAATATTCGTTGAACTGAGATCTTTGAATTACATAACGGTGACCAATTTTTTCCATGTTTCACTGATGTTGTTAACTTTCGATGGCTCCAAAAAAAAAAAATACTAAACAACGTGGCGCCTTGAAACTTAAAACATATGTTTTATAAGGTTACCACTTTTCACCAAAGTAATTTTTTTTAAACTACTGCCGCCATCTATATGCCAGGTCGGGTAGTTCTGGAGCCGACTTCGTATATTCAAGACAGAAATATGAACATAGTCGAAGCGGTGCACCTCTATAAGTAAATCATAAATACAATTTTCATTTGCTATTTTGTCTCGATTTTTCTCCCTTGTATCTTAATTCATTCCGCCGATTAATGAAGTCAATATTTCCATTTCTTGTGTCTAAAAAAATGCAGTGTACACATTCGCAAATTAAGTTCAACTTTTATTGGCCGCCATGGGATGGGATTGGTTTTATTTGGTAATAATTAACCCTGGACGAAAGAGGGATGTAATATGCTGATATAAAATAACATACATAGAAAAAGAAAAATCAGTGTCAATGGCGCACGTGCAGATACTTATTATTACCTTCCTATCTTTGTAGAAAAAGTAAGAAATTCAATATACAAGTAACTACATACATAACGAGACTTAAATATTTCAGTTTGATTGACTTTTATTCGTCTACAATGCGTTGTTGTTGTTGTTGCATTATGTTCAATATTACAATATATTACGTGATATTATGATTATTAAATATAATGCATTACGTTACGTTATGCTTATGTACCTTGACGCATTCTTTTTTTTTGATATTCCTAATAGAGATCGTATGAACACTTGCTCATCAAGAGTGTGTGTGTTGCTATTGAATTGAGGGTGTCAATAAGCTTCGAATTAGTTGGCATAAAGTGTAAAAAGCTGTCAGAATGTGTGTCTATACATACATCGAAACGTACGTGCATATTGATAGTGTCGATGGTGATTATAAATGGGGATGAATTTTGGTTGGGTTAAGGTTTTATACTTGCAAAAGAAGTTATGCTTTTATTTCACGTCTCATATTGAGAATGATTCGTGAATGATTTTGTTTCTTTATTATTCTTGTTTTTATTATTAGGTATTATTATTTATTTTGGGGTTTTCATCTTGAGCAATTTTTTCTCTTCGTTATTTTAGTTGGTGGGTTGTCATTTTATTGCAATTGATTTGGCCAAGATGTAGAGGGTATTTTGTGTTGACGGCATTGATATTGTATTAAAGGTGGTGATGCGTTTTGGTGCTTGTGAAGCATTCTAATTGAAAGTGCTTTTGTGTGTGTGATGCGGCACGTGAGCACCATTATTGATGCTTCAAATGTTATTCATTTGATTCTTTTATTTCGATTTTTTTATCGCCTCGATTTCTATGGAGTATCAGATTGGGGTTGCCTTCTTTGTCTGTCGGTGCCGGTGCTGATGATAAAGCTTTCACTTAAACCATAAACTCGTCTTTTATATTCGAATATTTTCAATATATCTCTACAATTAATGAGATTCAAATTCATTTTGAGACAACACATTCACATGCTAGTATTGTTCTTTTATTTATTTTATTCATTCACTTTGTACGGTTTGTTGGAGTAAATTTGGTTGATTGCCAATATAATGTATTTGTAGCAGAATGCAGTCGAATTTCATCTGCTTGTTTTTTTTTCGCCGTCTTGCTTCATCAATTGAATTAGACGTAAATTCCAGTTTGTGGTTGCTTTTATTTGGTTGTTTGTTTTGGTTGGGTTTTTTTTTCTTTCTTTTCCCTCTTCCTCATGTTGCTCATTCATAAAAAAAAAAAATTCAATTACAATACTTTTAGCATTCAAATGCTGTACGGAATACTTGAAAACTCATGAATAAACACAATACTAACAAAGCCACATCGTGCGTTAATGCAGCCACGAATATACATACATATTCGTACATGCTGCTGATATTGTTGCTGTTAATAATAATGACGTTAATGATGGTTTTAGCCAAAATTTTTGTAGCCCTCCCAAATGCCACAAAAGCATTGAAAAAGTTGGAATTTTTATTATTTGTTCTTATTGTTGAAGATATTTTCGTTTTCATTTCAATTCATCTCACTTTCACTTACAAATGTAATGAACAAACATTAATATTATGAGTTGTAGTCAATAAGTTCTTACATGATGTCAGAGATGGCATTCAAAGGATGGAGATAACAAGTTCTTTCAGATCAGACCTACGGATCAGAAGGCCAACACACTAACTATCTGAACAATCAGGATGGTAAGGTGGTGGTAACGTTTTTTCTATGTATCTTAGCTATGGATAAGGATATATGGAAATCACGAATAATGTAATTTTGAGTCCCCTTATTTTGCGATATTGCGAAAAATTTTCTGACATGCACCAACGTTAAAGTTCACCAAATAGGAGTAAAATTAATAAATGTCCAGGAGTATCCTCTAGAGCGGTAGAATGTAGGATCGACCTCCATTATATTGTTTCTTCGCGAAGTTTTTCTAACAAAATTGATGTTTTTGTGAAAATCTCTCCTACCGCTTCCAATAGCAGCCTCTGAAGAGTTAAAATATCTCACCTATTCTCATTAATTTTATGTTGTCAACACTTTTCTGGAACTTACTTATAAACAAGCAAAAGCAGTAGGACTCAGAACAAAGGAAAGTAAAACGAAGTAATTAAAAATCTCGCGCAGCGGAGAGAGAAAACGACCTGAAAACTTTGCAGTCGGCCTGTACATGTTTGAAGGAGTATCCTGTTTCAAATACCTGGACTTCCTGATAAATAATGATAACAGCTGCTATGATACAATACAGGAAAGAATTGTGGCTGCAAACAAAGCATACTTCGCCCATATAAAACTGTTTAAATCTAAGCTACTCTCAACGGAACTAAAACTACGTCTTTATCAAACAGTAATTCGTCCAGTACCATCGTATGGCTGCGAAAACTGGACCTCCGTACTCCGTAAAATATTTGGGCCAATACTCAATGAAGATGTCTCTTACCGAATACGGTATAATGACGAATTGTTGGAATTGTGCAAAGGAGAAGATGTCGTAAAATTGGTTAAATCGCAAAGGCTACGATGGTTTGGACATCTTAGGAGGATAGAAGATGGGCGCCCCCAAAAATCCATTCCCGAATTCAACACTCTAACACCAAAAGCCACAGGACGTCCGAGGCTGACTTGGCTTCAACAAGTTTTATGCGACCTGAAAAAACTACAAATTACGCACTGGAGGAGAGCTGCAGAAAACCGCATCAAATGGAGGAGGATTGTGGACGAAGGTAAAGCTCACCTCGAGCTGTAATGACTATCTGATAATGATGACTTATTTTTATCGTCGATGATGGTACTTCTCTAAATATGATCGTGTTCATAATATTCACCAGGCTTGTCGCAGACCTCTTGCGAGTTTTTCGGCTTCCAAAAATTTAAAAATATGCGACCGCAAAAAATGAAATCAAACGTGGTTTAATCATCACAACATATGTAACATATTTTTGAGGCCCTTTCGAAACCATACATTTTGGATGGCTTGAAAATATTAGAGAAACGACTAAGAAAAGCTAAATATTTTGTAAGGATTTTGTAAGGACTTAATGAACCATTCTCTCATTATTATGAAAATATCATCGGCATCATCATCATCATCATCATCTGCTAAAACAAAAAGAATACTAATGAACAAAGTATAGGATTAAGGAGTATAGGTGTGTGTGTGTGTGTACAGCATCCTTTGCGTAGTGTCCTTTCAAACTCGAAAAGATGCGTAAATGATGCTGTGAGAAAAAAGAAAATAGAAAATACCAAAATCTTTAATAATATAATCCGAATACTAAGAAGATTGCATAAGTTCTTGATATTTTTGTTATAGTAAATACTGTCAGCAGCAATAATATTCCGAGAAAAAGAAGATGATGAAACGTATTAAAAATACAAATGTACAAGTCACACATGTATGCCAAACTCATATGTATGATGTGAGGGCAGTTAAATTTGTTCCGGCTCGACAAGAATTAAGCATTTACGTTGTGTTATTTTGTTCTTTGTCCTTTAGACATTGTCGTCATATCATCCTGAAGTAATTAACGTATTCCAGATGCGCAATAGAAATGGTCTGAGTCTTCTTCTTTTTGTTGTTGTTGTTTTCATCATGTTTGCATTGCGTGTATGAAATACATAAAGATGAGATATGAGTAGTTCTACCTTAAGCACGGATGCTGCTAATTTTGCTATGGCTTGAAAGCAAAAGTATTTGCAAAGGATATTGAAGATTAGTCAATAGAGCATTGATCACACTACCATGATTAGAGAGAGAGAGAGATAGAGGGAGCGAGATAGAAAGAAGTATTAAGTATAACAGACACAAAAGAAACTTTATAAAAATTATTTTTTTCTACTTCTTTACTTTTTTTTTGTGCTACACGCAAGAAGGGTCAAATGAAAGATTTGAAGTCAGCTAATATTAATGTCTCACTACGTGCATGAGTGCCGTCCATATGTGTACACCTATGTTGTATGCTCGTTTATGTGAATGTTGACAAAACTATTTCACGCGTGTCGATTTATTATACACAGTTGAACCTTTCAGCTCAACTCTGCAGCTATGTGCCCTCTCATTATCAGTTGGGCATTAGCACATCACCTATCTATCTATCTACCTACCTACCTACCTACCTACCTACTTACCTGCCAACTCATTCGTATGCAGAACGACACGTATGCACAGCCAGATGACTCATACGAAAACACATTTTGTATATGACAGAAAGGCAGACAACTTAATATGTAGGTACGAATATGGTAAAATATGGAGTATGTACGAGTAGTGCATGTTCAAAGTAAAATAACTTAGAGCAAAAAGTTTTTGGCAAGTCAACAAAAGAAGAACGAAAAAAATTGTTCATCTTCATTTTCATCATTTTCAACATGTTCGTCTTCTTCTTCTTCTTCTTCTTATTCATCATATATTATTTTCTCCGACTACAGCAATGCTGTATTCATTGCTGACTGATAAATATGACAACATTTGTTTTGAAACCAATATTTGGCTAAAATTAGCGATTCGTTGCACGTATACCCTTTGGATGAACCTTTTTAAATTTGACAGCAATTTCATCTTCCACGCCATAGTAGTGATGGCGATATTTCGTTCTGTGGGAGTGTGTATGTGTGTATGTATGTGATGCACTTGCTGATGAAGCTGATGGCGAAGGTGGTGTTTGGAATGTTGCTACCGCTACTGATGGCGATGATAATGTTGGTTTCTTGGTTGGCTGATTGGTGGCGACACTGAATGTTTTCATATATCTCTTTGGTGGTTGGAATGTACTAGACGTTTTGTATTTTTTTCTCCCTATTTTCTATCACTATGCTGGTAGGTTTGTGTGTGTGTGTGTAAAAATAGTTCTTGTTGGAAAAAAAAAATTTCATGATATCACGTTTACAGCAACAACAACAATGATAAAAACTGACAATCATTTGAAATGATGGACGAACAAAATATGTTCACACACATACATACGATACATACTTGTTTGTATTGTATATGTGTTGGGGGGTAACAATAGGAAAAATGGACGAAAAATGTTGTTATCGACGTGCATATATACATATTAAAGTATGTATGTATGTATATGTGTTGTAAATCTTAGGCGAGGTATACTAGCGTACATGCAGAATACAGAATTTGCAAAGTTTCATTAAAGAATGGCTGATTTTTTTTTTTATGTTAATATCTTCATACAAATACACATAAATATGCATAGAAGTCCTATGAATTGATAGAGTCAACTATAGCATATATAGTTTTCGTTTTACTTATTCTTACCAGTGGCGCATCAGAATCCTACTTGGGAAAATACATCTTCAAGAAGAAGCTATAAGAATCAGGAAATTTAATTTAAAAGTGTTGAACTTGGATGAGATTCCAGACTTTTTTTTAGAGAGTGCTTTTTTATTTGTTAGCTTATTAGATCTCAAACAGAGTCCACAATTGCAATACGAGGTATATTTTATGACCTCTGAGTTGATTTGCGATGAGTAAGAGACCGTCAGAGACCGTCAGAGACCATCAGAGACGTTGCTTTACAAAAAGACTACCAATCTGTTATATTACGAAATAGGAGGAAGTATTAGTAAGCAATTTCGATTATTAGAATACTTCGTTTTTTTATATTCATAAAATATCTGAATTTATTTTATATGCAATACGTTAACGGGCATTCGATATATCGGTAGTACTAAAAAAAATTACTTTAATATACTTTCCCCTTTGAAGTGTATTAGGATTATCCAAATATTTTTCAAAAAATCATTTCATGTTTTACATTTTTTTAATCGACTTTCAAGTGTTAAAATCGGCTGGACTTCAGGACAAAATTAGTTAAAATCAAAAACCCGTAGGCGCCACAAAAATTCCCAATAGCGTCAAATTGAATTATTTTTAGTAGGATACGCCGAATATTGAGCATAGATAATTTTCAATATAATTTTCTTGCAATATCAGTGACCTATTCACTCACCATCAATATTTTTCATTATTTTACCTAGAACTTGCTGGTTAAGTCGAATAAAGGGTTGTAAATCACTTTTTATGGCCAAAAATGCGGTTACGGGAGAATCATAAATTTTGTACCAAATGAAAAAAGTTTTAATTGAATCTCCGATTGCTAAACGATCTATACTTCAATTAAATTCGCATTTATGTTTGACAGTTGTCAATTGGCAGGGTTGTATTTTGGAAATTGGCAAAAGTTCTAACTTTAATGGCTAGTGGTGATTTCAGAAATGGTTCTTCAGATATTCCATAATTTATACATACGCTTTCTTTGAACATTTTTCTACAAAACTATATACGCAAATATTAAGCAACCTTAATATTGTACAGAATCTGTTTAGGCACCGCAGTATTTCCAAATTAAAATTTTTTCTGAATAAGTTTAAAAAATAATTCTTTGACACAGCCAAGAAAGATTATATTATAAAAGTTTTTGATTTTTTAGCAATCCCCTCCTTTGTATGCACCACTGGGTCTCTTCTACCATTCATTCATTTCAGGTCGTTTTTGTGATGATACACAACTTCATTATTTCGTTAGAGTGACGAATAAAGATGAGCCGGTACAGGTATTGATGGTGGTGGTGATTGTGATGGTGGCCTGTGTCATTGTGATATGTGACATGTTTTCATAAATAGTCAGCGAACCATCACAGTCACCACTTATACCATACCTATACCAAGTATCAAATTAGGCAGGTTACAACAATGTACATGTGTAAGTATGACATACACATAAAAATTGATAGCATGTATACATACTTGCTATTTGGTATGCAACCGAAAATGTTGCTTCTTCAAATGAGTACCCTACCAAAATATATCTATCTGAAAACATCCCCTAAAGCGAGATGAAACAGAAGAGAAAAAAATATATATACAAATTCGTTACGAGATTATGTTATTTAAAAAGTTTTTATATTTATTTACATTTTTTTCATTACTCATCCTTAAAATTATCATAGCACTCTTCGAAAAAAAAAAAATGCTGAAAAAAAATGGAATCCAAAAATAATGGAAATAAGGGATATGTCACACTTCTTTTGTGGTTCCACTTCCATGTGGTTTTTTCTCTCTCCTCCCTCTCTCTCTCCTTCCAAACAATTTATTTGTCAGTATTTCGTTGTGCCGTCTAATATGTTCGCATTCAAGAATTTTAATTTCATGCTTCATTATAGAAATTATTACAAGTATACATGTATTTACTTGTGTGCGACTGATAAGAGCCACATTCGCATCCTAAGATGAATGCAATATTTATGGTATTTTTAATATTAGTTAAATTGCTTGTGGGTTCAAAAATTATAGCTTCAATTTAATATCGATCTAAATAGAATTAAAGCACTTTTTCGAGAAATTCTCAAAGTAGCCAATTTAGCCAATTTTAAAATTTATTGTATTTATTGCATTTTTTTATAGCTCAGTAGATATTACCCATTCATTACATTGGGTAATGTGTATCTGCAAAATAATACACCACTAAACAATAATAATGAAAAAGGCGTGTTGGTCAAATGGTATGGTTTGTATTGTTTATGTGGAAGAGAAAATTTAATTAATTTAACTGGGCACGTCACATTTTTAATTACCAATTCTATGTGATTTACACTTTCAGTTTTCAGTTTTCACTAGCCAGTTTTAACCAGTAAGCAGTTGTACCACCTCCTCCGTTAAACATTCCACACCCTTGGCGTCATTAAATGTCTTTTTACCGTCTTACAGTATCTAGTGTATGCATTCCGTATTTCTGTGTGTGTGTGTGTCAGTAAGTGTGTGTGTAAATTAATTGCAACCATTTTTATGGTAGCGTCTCAAGCAACATATACATATACATATCTACTCTGACACGAGCTCACTAAAACTGAATAGAAATTTTAATGAGTTCTTTCGCATTACTTAGCCACGCGATAAGGTTTTTACTGTGAGTATTGTTTTGGGAAAAAGTATCGGATCCATTTATTAGCAGGTATTGCTGCACGCAGCGGACGTGCGACAGTTGACGCATAAGCTACTATTTCAAAGAGAAATTGTGTCAAATTTGAGTGAAAATTCTGAAGATCTACAAATTTTCTGAGTCTACTTACTCCATATTTGTACTCCCTAGGTATGCTTTCCTGCTAAATTTACTTAAAAGTACCAGAAAATGGAAAAATAATCTCGCAATTGCTCAGGAGCTGTTCATAGAGCAGTGAAATGTATGAATTACCCCACTAATTCTTCTGTTCCTCCATTTCATCCGAATATATGTATCCCCCATCTCCACTCTTTAGATGGTTTTCCTTTCAAAATGAACAATCCTAAGTTTGGACCATTATTAATTTAGACTCCGTGGAGCATATAGAATTGACTTCAAAACAGTCCAATGAAAATTATTTGGTTTCGGTTTTCAACCAAAAATCGTCCAAGATCTGTCTCACAAAATGGCTGAAAGTGATTGAAAGAAACTTGCACATATTTCGTTGAATAAATTGCACTTTACGTACTTCTAAGAACAAATCGTTTCCATTTTAACTCAAAAAAGTCACAATCTTTTCACCAACCCATTAGAACTTTACGCCTTAACTTTAAAGGCAAGCAAAACACAGCGCCATAGTAGATACCTTCATATTCAGAATACAACAAGTATCGTCTAATGTTGTAATCTTACGAATGCGTGTGTTGCGTTGTCTTTGGTTGTCGCGGAACACTTTGTTTATTTTAATTGTATTGCATTCCACAAATTAAAGTCAAAATAGCGCATAATGAAATTTATCAAATATGCCACCCCATCCCATCATCCCACTCATACAAAATCGGTTACTCGGCTCGGTAGAAACTTTCAACTTTTAGACTAAATTCTCTCACACACAGTCATCACCACTACTATACTAGAATGGCTGCAATAAAAACACAAACAAAGAGAATACACTGGTGGATTTTGGGGTGAATAGGTGTGATAAGGAATTTTAACTCATCTTTTACTTTGCACATTTTTAATGATAATGGTACTAATTTGAAAAATCATACGATAAAAACAACAAGTGAAACGAACGCATAGTTGATGGGTTGTAGGAGGAAGAATATCAAATGCCTTATAGGATGTTTACAGGACACGAATGATAACAGTGTGTGTACGTGACAATACAGTATAGTACTTATGGCATTTACTATGCTGAATAAGTGTTAGGGTGGAGTATGATGAAGATGATGATGATGGTGGTGGTGGTGGTGATGGCGATGGAGAAGCAAAACGTTAATAAATGACACTGAATGCACTATATTACTTTTAAGACACTTAGGTAGATACGAGTACTATATTCTTCTAACTCGCTACTCATTTCAGACATCCGTTCGTTTGTAGTTTAACGTTTCATACGTAAAGTTATTTTATATTATTAAGCTTATCGTGATAGCAGCAACCATGCTGTGCTATACATAAGTACTGATGAGGTTTAATGAGAGGGGAGATGAACGAGAATGAATGAATGGATAAATGGCAAGGGAATCAAATTATTTTGTTTCAGACACAAAACGCATTTTATTACAGTTCATTGTGCAAAAATAATTTCGACTCATCGTCGGTGTAGTCGTCGTCGTCGGCATCATCATGATCGTAGGGTTGAAATTCTTATCCCCAAGAGACAATCAAAACCAGACAGCCAACGAATAGAAAATTCAACTTGTCTGGCGTGGTAAATAATCGAATATCCCTTTTGGCTTTTGGGTCGGACTGATGGAAGTTGCAGATTTGCAAAATTATTATTATCCCAAAATGTTTATTATATGTTTTTCGAAAAGTCTGCTTAAAAATGTTTTGTTTTTGTATTGTTCTTTTTAAGCACCTCATAGAATTGTTTTTTTTTTTTTTGTGATTTTAGTAAAGCAATTTAAAGATAAAAGCCATAAGTTTTTTTAAGAGTTTTTCTGGGAACGAAAAAGTGCTGGTTAGGAGGGTATATCTCTAAATTATTGAGCGCACTAATCTAATGTTACCTTGTAGGCCCGTAAGGTCTGAAAAGCAAATGTAGCTCTCATTAAAATATTTTCAACGATAAAAAATAACTGTAAATCGGTCAGAGAACGTTTAAGTTATGATAAAACCCATTTTGGCTGTTTCTAGGGAGGTGTTAGATGCTCTCAAAGTAAGCATTAAGTTAAGAAGTGAATATGTAAAAATTATTTCTGTTATGTCTCCCTGACATCCGGGCTATTCTAGTTGAATATTGCTTATAATCATATATCATAATGATCGATTCCTCGTCATTTATGAATAGAATTCTTTAGAAAAATATACAAATTAGTAATTGGCCGCTTCTGTACACTTCTTTACTGATTTTCATTAGAAGAGCTAGTCCAAGTATTTTACTTTTGCAACAAAACAATAAAAATAAATTTTATTCATCAAATGTATTTCAATCACTCAATCAAATGCATCTCAATCACAATTCTCTTATAATTTTACTAAACTTTTCATACTCCCTTCGCAAATTACTTTCCGACTATTTTATGTGTCCCTCTGCCGAGACAAACAATGTTATTCGTGTTCGGTTGAATTGCATTCAAATTGCACAGACTAATCTGTACATCATAATCCATGTTGCAATGTTGCATTAAATGTTTGCTGGAGTCAAACGAAGGGTGGATATTATATGACCAGCGTTCATTCGAAATCCATAGGTCTAAATGGATTTTATGTCGAGCAACTAAGTATTAACGGAAGGGTGGGAATGAAATGAGGCGAACGAGTAAAATGTTGTGGATTGGTATGTGTATTGATTACGTGCGAATACCCATGAGACTCTCATTCCACCAAAGTGTATTAGATGAAAACGACTGGCAGGTTCAAATTATGAGCAAGCTAATATTATCACCAACAAAAATTCTGTTGTTTTTTTCTGGACGATTATTTTGCAACAATACTTGGCACAATACAATGCAACAATGCAACAATATGGTAATAATTTATCAATACAAAATACAAAGTTATTCGTATCTTTGGCTTTTTCTCTCCTCTACTGAATGGCTTGTACGTAAATACTCGTAGTCTATTGTAGCACATATTATTACTGGGATGAAATATACATATTGTTATTATTACGATTGTGTATGGAATGTCTGTCTGTCTGTCTGTATGTGTACAGTGCACTCCATTAAATGCCAACTCTCGACTATTTAACAGTTTAATACCATTTGGCGACAACGCAAAATAACTTCTAACACCACTATCACCACCACCATTGCGACGATATAAATTATGGACCCCAATTCGAATGGGCGAAATACATACATGAGCCCATACATATAGACATATTTTTGAACCCTTTCAATCTGTTTGTAGTTGTATTTATTACGTTATTGTATTGTAGCATTATATAAAATAGTCAACGTCATCATCAGCATTATTAACTCATTTTCACATTGTCAGCATTGTATGTATAATATAGGCATTGTATGTCTAATGTTATTGTTGTTGTTGTTGATGATGTTCATCATGAGTCTATAACTTTTGTCCATTCGTTTAATCCGCATTCACATTTCATTCTCATCCGCATGAAAATTCTTATACGATATGAAAGGCGTAAGTAAGTGAACGACCAACAAACAAGCTAGCAACTTTGCCACAGATAAATGAAATACCATTTTATTGTGTGTATGGGATTTTTGTGTATATTTGAGTATTTCAGTGACAATCGAAAAACATTTTCTATTTCTCCGTCTATTTACTATCTACTACACTTCAAAATATTATCTTCTTTTTACTTTACTCACTTCAAATCGATTGTATGAAGAGGACAATCCTAGGAGGCATACTAAGAATTGCCACAAACATTGGTCAAAATATAGCATACAAATTGAGAGGGGGAAAGAAAGACAGGTAGAACAAGAGTTTTGAAATGCTTACAGTCATGTCCATCGCAAGTTTGTAGGCAACTCATATGAGTAGTAAATACAACTCTTCCATCTTCCATTCAATGTGATGGCAACAAACCGCATTGTCGGCATTTTAAATTGTCATTTAAATTTGGTAACAACAACAACAACAACAACAGTTACATAATGGATAAACGACACCACTTTACAACTTGCAACTTGCAACTATTATTCATTGTTGTTGATGTGGATTTCTTTCGCTTGAATTTGCAACCACCGCAACTGCAACATAGGCAATATAGGGTTTATTTATTAGAATACATTGTATAAAATTGCAATGAAATACACATAAAATGATTTAAGAACTTCCAAACCTGGTGCCATCAGGAGCTCAGACCAGGTTCTCTGCAGTAATATTGCCGAATATTCACAACCATATCATAGAATGTTTGCTGGATTATCCGAGTAGAAGAAATTGGAAGGAATTACTATGAGATGTCATCGGAAAAGTTCTGTAAAACTAAAACTTATTAGACTCAATTTGTATTGGCTTTGTTCTAGATTCAATATCTATTGAAATCTATAAAACTCCAAAAAATACCTTTTACTTCATAGTGTAGAGTTAGTGGTCGATCAGTCGTTCGGTTTGTTGGTTTGTTGCTCGCTTGCTTTGTTGGATGAGTGAAATCGTACAGACCATTCTTACAATTGTCCGAAACGAATGATTTGTGTGTGTTGCCTGCCTGCTTTTGCAACATACATTCACACATGCCGTCCTCTTTGTCCCTTTGTTGTGCAATATAAGTACTAGTGGTGTTGTTGGAGTTGTCGGCATGTTCAGTGGGCGACCAACTGTTTTTATGTACATGTTTTGTCACAATTTAAAAATATTTCTTCTTCTTATGGTTGTCAACCAAATCAAATTATAGGTAAAGAAATTGTGAAAGAACCGCATATGCCTAAGGATGTGATGACTGGTTGTTTGGTGGTGTAGTGATGTACGTAGATGGTGATGACATTATAGTGCAGTGTTGCTGAGTGTTGTGTTGTAGTAGCGACAAAACGGATAGATCACAAATCGTATTATGTACTTATGAACATATGCTTTATGGTGTGATGTTGCCACACCGTTTCTACGTATTGTTTTTTTTTTATATTATATTTCACTACTGCATTGTGGCAACATTGTCACAAGCCCGTTTAACTTTTAACAATTTAAAATTTTACTATCGCATTTGGAACACGTACAACAATTTTAACACAGGCAGTCATGAAGGAAGTTATATGTATGTGTAGTAAAACACACGCTGCCAGAAAAGTCAATTTGTAAGAACAGTCATCAGTAACAGCAGCTGTAGAAATAGCGTATGGTTAGGTAGTTGATGTCTATTTAATGTTTATTTAACTATCAATAAAATTGAAATGGTTCTTTGGAACGTTCTACGCTTTATAATGTTATAAAGTGTTATATCGCACCACATTGGAGTACATTTAATTGATGAAATTGCTTAGTTTTGCATCGGAGGATACATATGTAAGTAGTGCTAGTGGTACTTATGATTATAGATGTGCATTTGGAAATGTGTGCAATTTCATACTGAAATTCTACAGACGGATTACCTTCTATTATTAGTTTTTTTTTGTGATGCCGTGAATCGCCTTTCAAGCGAAGGATGTAGCGCAGGGTTGCTCAGCGTAAAACTTCATATCATTCTGCATGCATTTCTATCTCTCAATTGCGAAACCTTTTGAACTTCTTTATAATTCTTATCTTTATAACGCAACTATTTCTACTCAACTCTTTTTCACCACCATGCATGATATATTCACCACATTTGCTGCTGTAAGTTTTATTACAGATATGAATTTGTATATGCCTGTCAATTATCTTCATGCTTGTCGCTTACTTTCTTTCAACTTCGACCAAAAATGCCAATTTACTTTAAAGATGATATAATTTATTATTTGTACTGACGACGCACAACAAAAGTTGAAGCTGAAGCTAAAGGAGGTGATACTACATACTTGTATTTATTGTACACATGTGTGTATGTGTATGTATAAGTTTTGGCAGATGCAGCTCCTCCTTTTTGCTGTTGTTTATAAAATATTTTTTTTTTTTATAAATGTTCTTTTACATATGTACACTTACGTTCAGTACTATTGTTATAGGAATTCTCAGGAAGAGTCTACTCACATGCAGCTTGTGAGTAATGGTGAGGGGGGGAAATATTATACACTACTGCTGTTGGCGTTGAACATCAATCAGAACCAAAATAGTACATATACATACATTTATATAAGTGTAATGTCCCTAGTTGAAATTTCCTCCCCATTTTTAGTGCCGCTACTACTACTACTACTACTACTACTAGGTTGGTAATAAAGTACATACATAAGCTGTCAATGTTGATTATTTTCTCAACTTAAATTGGTTTATTACTTTAGAGAATTCATAAGTTACATAAGTACAAGTATGTTATATATGTATGTATAGGTATTGTTTTTGGTCATTTTTAGGGTGGCAAGTAGTATAGTATGTAGTAGCACGATTGTCATATATGAAAAATGACATGTGGCATGACATTAAAACAAATGAATTTGAGTATTTTTATTTTTTTTCTTATTATTATTATTATTTTTCAATTCCATATATATCTACTAGCTCTCTTATTAAACAAAATGTAATAAGTTGATGGCAACTAATCCCTAAAGTACATTTGGATAGTGATGGTATGAGGGTGATGTTTAGAGGATTTGAATATTTTACATATATTATTCATATATTCCAATTGGGCAAATTTGTCATGCAACAAAAAAAAAATGAAATTTCTTAAAATTTGAATTTTGTTTTTCTGCATTAAAATCTCAATGGAATTTTATTGGAAGAAAATGCACCTTTTTTTTAACAACATATAAATACCAATATGTTATTTTACAAATTAAATTTTCATATTCAAATTCATATTGAATTTTTTGTTGCTATTTTTCCTTTGTATACCACCTTGATCAAAAAGTTCCCGAAATAACCACCGTGTGGCGCTCCCATCGTTCCAATTTAAGTTCTGTTTTTTAAGTTGGTACATCTGTTCGTGATATTCCCTCTAAAGCTCTGAGTGTGTTGGCGATTTTTTACAATTTTCGATCAAAATAAAATAAATAAATATGTGGCACTTAAAGCCCCAAAGGGCTCATTGGCCGAACTTCTCTTCCATTACTGTTGTGGGTCTTAAATTTTGGACAGTATTAGAGTGGACCTACTTATTTTAGCCGGTTCCGAACGGCAGAACACTTGTGACATCACTTTTTCTGAGCTTTGTCACAGAGTTCTTTTTAGAAGCTTTTTCATGGCAAGTTGTTACTGTCGGAAGAACTGCCAATTGCTTGCCGACAGGTGGGTATCGTTCGTAAGAAAAATCTTTTCGATATTAAATTTGTTATGCATCAGCCGGGTATTGAACCACGACCTACAGATCAGAAGGCGAAGACACTAACCACTGAGCTACGGCACCCATTCTCTATCAATCTCATGCAAAAAAGAGACCGTGTTGACGTCGCAAAAGACATGATTTGCGAGGCTGAATCCTATTCCACATTCATAAAAAAGATCATTACTGGAGGCGAGACATGGGTTCATGAGTACGACGGAAAAAGACCAGCATTGTGGGCAGAAACTCGTGGATTTTGCACCATGATAACGCACCGTAGCACAGTGCCATCATTATTCGTAATTTTTTGACGAAAAATGCACCAAAAACCATCCAACAGACATCGAATTCACCTGATTTGGCTCCGTGTGACTTCGTTCTGTTCAATCGAGTTAAAAAGGAAGTAATGGAAAAATCGCAGGAAACACTGAGATAGATGTAATACTGGCTACGTAACTCTTGCAAATGTCAAGCTATGACGCTAAGATTTAGAAGGAATATTAACAACAGATGTACCAACTTAACAAAAAACAGAACTCAAATTGGTACAATGGGTGCGCCTCACGGTGGTTATTCCGGGAACTTTTTGCTCAAGGTGGTATAACATGTGTCTGAAAAATGTATGAGACTTAAAAAAAATAATGTATTTGCAAAGGAATAGTATTAGCAGGCCAAAAGCATTTGCAAGCATTTGCAAGGAAATAAAAAATAATTAAATAATTAATTATTTACAAAATTTCAAATCATGGGTTATGATTTGTATAAAAAACGAACATTATTTGATGAATGTTTAATAACACGGTGCTATAGTGATTTTGATATTTATCATGTAATCTAGTACAATCTAGTAGTAGATCTATCTAGTCGAGTATAACATGAAAACATATTAAACAAAAAATGGTTTTGCTTTACTTGTGGCATATAACAATGAATAAGTCTGTCACATTTTAACCGAATTTGGATTTCAAATGGTCTTGAAAGACGAAAAAAGACATATTTCTCACGAAAAAGTGTAGAACTAAATACTTTCACTTTTATTATTTTTTATCAAATTGTCACAAAATTTTTTGATTTGAATAAGCGAGAACCACCGATTTCGTGAATTTCTGCAAAAAAATTCGTGAGCTTAAAAATTATGGAATTCTGGTGGGTGGTGCATGGACATTAAATTTCATGTATTTCTAAATTTGACATTCACCTGTCTAAGTGACAATCATATTAATAAATATAACCTAGTTATCCGAATATTATTCAGGTTAAAGGCAAAGTCATATTATCACTGAATTTTGTTTTTATTATTATTTTTTCAGTACTTCCATGGGAATTGCAGCAGATCGTTCAAAATAAATTTTTAAAATATTGTAACATTTCATCTGCCCCCCAAGTAATTGGAATCGGTTACTATAGGAAAGTCCGTTCGAATACTGTCCCACATTGTTGTACGAAATTCTTTGTAGCATTTAGTGCTTAACATTTCTCAGTTTTATTGTGGTGTGGCTCATTATATGCCTTCTACCTTTACCAATTATCATTTTCATCCCCAACTGCATGCAGTATGTAGACAATACAATGCTAATAAGCCATTTGTGCTAATATTTCACGTAGCGTTAATGAATGTTTTGTAATAATTTTCCATAAATTGTGACAAGACAGAAAAAGCAAATGTGAATTTGAGCGCTCAGCCCACAAGTGAGTGAGTGAATTACACGTGCCACAGATTTGTTAAACGAAAGTCTTTATTCAGAGTGCGTGTGTTTGTGTGAGTATGGGCGGTTTTTGTTCATAAGGCAATCAACTTGGTAGTTGTTATACACAGTCCTGAATTGCATTTATGGGTATAGCTTATACACCTGCAGGCGGTAAAATTACGTTCACATAAGCACATAGAGTAGTACGAGTGTAGCATGATAATTTGCTCAGAACGCAAAATAAGACACAGGGAGAGAGAGAGAGAGAGAGGACAAAACTGTGTAAAGTTTAAAACTTTTATGCGCATAGGTGTCATATAATGAATGACGATGGTTTAAGATGGCATTTGTCATTTGTTGCGTTGCCAACTAGATTGCAATGTACCTATTGTATTGCGTTTGGTTGGGTTCACTTTCATTTCCTTGAAAAATTTATTGCTTCATCTCGTTTGCCTGAAAGTATGCAAATCTGCTTTGTGCACTACTACTTTCGGCATTCTATATCATATTTTACGCTTTTGTTTTCTTACATGAGTGAATATTTAACAAAGAGCCAATTAGTCGTCGTTGGCATCGTTTTCGCTTCATTTTTATGATAACATATCTGTATGTGTAAGTATGTTTATGTTCAATCTTTTTCGCAGTGTTCATTTGAAGCAATTTTATTTTGTATAAATACAATACTTGCAATACAGACACACAATCGTAGAGGAATATATACACGCACAGTCATACAGACAGAGCTGGCATTCGTCCTTTTCAGTTTTATTGAGTCGTAAATTATGATCAAATTTAATGAACGGTAAATTAAAACGATAAATTATGTGTGTATGCATGGCTCTTCATTTTGTTTGCAATCGTTTTGTGTTGTTGCTGCTGCTGCTGCTGCTACTGTTGCCGCTGGTAACATCATCGTTATTCTCTCTCTCTCTCTCTCTGTATAGGTTTCTTTTGAAGATAAGTACTCGTACATAAAATTAAATTACACCATTTTCGAAAAAGTACAAAAATTCATTATTATCCCATTGCTGTTGCTGCTGCTGTTGCTATTGTACATTTCATTTCATACCCACCACTGTCACGTCATTTGCATGCATTGCATTAAGCAATAAGTTTGTGGCTTGACTTTTTCTTTTAATAAAGTTGATTATTTTTTTTGTTATATTTTTCGCATAATGGCGGCTGAAAATTTATTGTATTTGCAGCAAATGTGTTTTGTGCTTATACACTTTCTTTGTCTCTCCCACACTCTTATTTATGTATAATAAAACAATATGATGATTTTATTGCTATTTATTTTTATTACATATATTTCTGCTACATTTAAAAGTTAATTTTTCATTTTCTCTGAAGCGCTTCATTCTGAACTGAAATAACAATTTGTGGTAACGCTTTGTTGTATGGTAATTCGTCTCATAGATAAAATTCAACAAAATTCATATTGCTAAAATCGTAGAAAACGAGTATCATATTAAAGTAATGTCTGGGAGAAATTCTAGACGAAACACTAAAATGAAAGTAAAACATTTGGAAGGCTTAACTTCGGTAATTCCGTAGCTTAGGTAAGACAAGACAGATAGACTTACATATACGAAAAGAATTTGTACGAAAGGTGGGAGTGAAAGTTGGGCTATTATGTCTATTTTTTAAATGTTTCTTCTTCTATTCGTAAATTCGAAATTCACTGGTCTTTTATGATTCCATAATTTTGTCGAAACACTGTCTGTTGTCACTACTTGCAACATTAACCATCAACCATATGTAAATTCTTAAAAATAATATCAATTTCACCATCTAATGTTAATAAAAATGAATCAGATGCGATTTTATTATCATTTCTAGTCGCTGGACTAACTGTTAAATGAAAGTGACGTATCACTTTAGCGACGGCAACTTTAACTTCAGCCAAAGCCAGTTTCATGCCTGTGAGATTGAGTTTGAGTAAGATGGGGGAGACAATTAATTAAAATATATTCAGAAGCAGAGTGCAAAACTTTACCTGGGCATACTCTAGGTCCATCACCGAACGGTAAAAATACGCCCATATCACGATATTTACGTACGCCACCCATTTGGTCATCGAAACGTTCAGGCCAGAAAACATGCGGATTCTCATAATAATCGGGATCATGATGAAATGAATATGATGAAATATAAACGACATCAGTGGGGTTAAGTGTGAATTCAGTGTTGTCATTTGTTCGAATGGTCACTTTTGTGGTGCATTGTTTAAAAAGCGTTGCCAAAGGTGGAAATATACGCAGGGTTTCTGTTGAAAAGGAATGAAATGTTAAAATTTGATCAAAAAACCTGATCATATGAAATTAACCTTGTATACATTGATCTAGATATGGTAATTCCATTAGTTCATCAAAGTTTAAATTATCACCAGCTAATAATAATATATCGCGTAGTTTTTGTTGAACAAGTTCATTGCGTGATAGCTATTTTGAAGTAATAAAATAAAAAAAAAAAAAAGTTGAAGTTGTTTCAAGTATTATCATCGCTTGAGCTACTCCCCCCCTTACTCACCAATAGCAAACAATGTGCTATAACCACTGCTCCCGTTTCGAAGCCATCAATCAATACAGTGGTTGTATGTCCAGCAATTTGTACATCACTTAAATGTTTGCGAGTTTTCAATTGCAATAAATGATCGATGACATCACCACGTTCCCTATCCCGCTGAGAGCTTAGTTGTAGAGCCTGTGTGAAAAGTTGCTGAAAAAATGCATCAGATGTTGCGGGAAAGAAACGTTTAGGACGAATTTTCCGTAACCATGGCCAATTTGCTGTTCGTCCATAATAACGTATACATTCTAAAGATTGTGACATCATTGTTTTGGCCATTTGATGAATTGGCGAGTGCTTTGTGGCATTCGCAAATGAATTTGCTTCAAGACCCCATATAAAATTGGATATAAATTCACATGTGTAACGATTTGCCAACTACTTGTACGCAGTTATATGCAAATGAGTAGAAATTATAATAGAATTTCATATTTTAACGAATTTTTTTTTAAATCTTACCTCTTTAACATTTAATGGTTTGTCAGTATTTGTACGCTCTATAAAATGCACCAGTTTATCAGCACTAACAAGCATGATGTCATAGAATGCACGTAACTGGCTTATGCAATAACAAATGATGCAGTTAATAGGCTTTTATACTTACAGATAATATGCTTTTAAAATTATATAATCGCACTTACGCGATTTGCTGTTAATGTGGGTACCAATTCTAAACGTCTTTCCTTCCATTGGTCACCCGTCGTAACAAATGGACTGCATATACGCATTTGTTCAATATTTGGTGTTGTCTGAAATAGGGGAATCTCTTTTATAATAAAAAAAAAACATTAAAAAATGAACAACTGATTTTCACTAAATCAAACTCAATGACAATTGCGATGTGTGTCAATGTATCGTAATTAGAACTTATTCCCTTATTTGCCGATAGCATTTAATCTATTTAAATATATAATTTATTTTTTGTTCTTTTATATCAGTTTTTTTATTCATTAGATTTTATATAGTAAAAAATAGCTGACTAGTGGTGCCGTAGAGTCTTATCACTGTTGGGATTGGATTTGAAGGCAAGAGAAATTTCGTTTTAAGTTCAAATCGAATTTGTTATATTTGTTATAGTAAAAAGAAATCCTTTATATTTCCAAGAGGTGGCTTTAGTAATCAGTATCTCGCGTTGTGTAAGTGCGATCGGGTTACGCTAGATGACGTTAGAAAGATAGGATTTCGTACTAAATAAACTTTTCAGGCAGTTTTGTGATTGCTGGATTCAGTATTGTTTAAGCGCGCGTCATAGATGGACACCAGTAAATAGAAAATACGCCATATTTTACAGTTTTTCTTCGATAAAGGCGAAAACACAACCCAGACGGCTGAAAATGTGAATAGTGTTTGTGATCCTGATACTGTAACAGCCAATCACGTGCAATCACGTGGTTTATTCGATTCAGTTCTGGTAATTTTGATGTCAATGATGCGCCACGATCTGGAAGGCCAATTGTTGAAAATATCGATAAAATAATGGATATCATCGAGTCTGACCTTCATGTAACCACTGTTTTATTACCCAGGAGCTAAACATTACACAAAAAACCCTGCGGAACCATTTAAATAAGTCTGGATACAAAAAGAAGCTCGATGTATGAGTGCCACACGAGTTAACGCAAAAAAACCTCATGGACCGAATTTCCATCTGCGAATCGCTGCTGAATCGCGACAAAATCGATCCATTTCTGAAGCGGATGGTTACTGGTGGTGAAAAGTGGGTTACTTACGACAACTTCAAGCGAAAACGGTCTTGGTTGAATCGCGGTGCGCCGGCGCAAACGGTGGCCAAGCCAGGATTAACGGTCAGGAAGGTTTTGCTATGTGTTTGGTGGTATTGGCAGGGAATCATCTACTATGAGCTGCTCCCCTACGGCCAAACTCTTAATTCGGACCTATATGTGTCAACAATTGGACCGTCTGAAGGAAGCAGAGACCGCCTAGAAACGCACAGCTTTGGCCAATAGGAGAGGAATTGTGTTCCATCAGGACAACGCCAGGCCTCACACATCGATTGTGACTCGCCAGAAGTTCCGGAAGTTTGGTTGGGAGGTCCTTATGCATTCACCTTATAGTCCGGACCTGGCACCAAGTGATTACTACCTGTTCCTGACTATGGCGAATGCATTTGCTGGTGAAAAATTCGCCTCAAGATAAGCTTGTGAAATTCGACTGTCCCAGTTTTTTGCCAATAGGGACGAGGGTTTCTATGAGATTAGCATAATGAAATTACCATCAAAATGGCAACAAGTTATCGAACAAAACGGTGCATATTTGACCTAAATCGTATCATTCTAACTATGCTAAATAAAATCTTTAATTTAATGCAAAAATAATGGATTTCTTTTTACTAGACCTTATATAACGAGTATTTGAAGATTTTAACGACGACATATCCACTGAGTTCAAATACTATTCCAACAGTGATTGTAATCTTCAACAACCCTCAAATATTACCCATTGTGATGATTCGTTGTCGTGAAAATTTGTAAAATTTTGAGTTAAAATTTGTGTTGCTAATTTTGGATCCAAAATAAAAAGTTTTGGATTGCGAGCCTTGAAGACACCAACATATTTATGATCATATTTGTATTGGCTGAAAGATAATAATATTCTTGGTTTAATTAAAAAACTATAATTTGGAGCTGAATCTTTGAGACAAAAGCATTTAAAGCATTCGAATGGCTATTGCATGTCTCACATTTATACTTACAGATATATTTCATGTAGTTCCTCAATGAGATTGCATTCACCTGCGCTGGATTTGGGAAATGTTCCGTAAAGTAATTGTGGTTTCGGTCCAACAATACGCTGTTTATTCCAATAATTAAAATACCAGCTCAAGTATAATATGACGACACCATATATTCCAGCAATTGTCAATATGAAGAGTGTTGGTAAATAAAACAACATTATTTTGTTCAGATAAATGTTCAGACAAATCGTTGGCTGCACAAAACAACTGATACGCGACTGATCGCACTGCAATGAATGCTTCTGCCTAGGTATATAGTATGCGTATAATCTATAGCTAGCAATATTTTTCTATCAAACAATTCAGAATTCTCTGCGATTACGCTGATAAGACAATACTCATAAAAACGTCATACAATATGTATTAGATCTGCTAGAAATTTTGAAAGAAAACTTATTGTACGCGCTATAAAGTAGTAGGAAAAAGCTTTGTAGAAGTTTTGTCGATAATTTTCTTGGAAATACAATTATTTGAAAAGAACTTTAAAAAAATCGATGCTTATGAAAAAATATCGTTGTCTAAAAATCCCAAACATTTTTTGGGTTGTTCGAATGCATCTTTAAATTGAATATATAAATATTAGAAGATAATACAAAAATTCAAAACTATGAAAAAATTCATTAGTTACGTACTGAGAGAAGAATAAGGCATACACACTAATTAGGTAGATTTCGCTTCGCTTCAGCATCATGAATATTGTTTTCTATACGCTTAGTTTGGTAATTGTAATTGCGATTGCCGTATATAAATATTTAACGTGGCATTACAATTTATGGAAGAAAATTGGTTTACCCGGTCCAAAACCAAAATTATTATTTGGTAATTTTCCCAGCTACATCACCGGGAAACAACATGTTGCTTATGATATGGATACAGTTTATAAGTGAGTTACGGTTAAATATGCATGTATGGAATTGAATTCTTCAGTGTATACTTAGAGCATATAAAGGTGAACATCGTGCGATTGGTGTATTTGTAATGCGTGAGCCTGAGATTCTACTATTGGATCCCAATTTAGCACATCGCATGATGGTAACAGATTTTCGCAAATTTCGTGATAATCTCTCAAGCAAATGGGTGAGTAAACTATGCATGAGATGGATAAGATAGTGACAAGTGAATTGCTGTATATTTTTTGCACAGATACTCAATCCAAAAGCTGATAAATATTCTGCACGTAATCCATTCTTTTCAACAGCTGATGATTGGAAAACGAGACGGGCTGAATGTTTAGCGGGTCTTACACAAAATAAAGTATGAAGATTTGATTTATAAATGTTGTGGCTTATAGTCAATGTTCGATGCAATTACATAGCTCCAGCATGCTTATCCCATTTGGAAGAGTAGTGCACAGAAATTGAGCCGTTTCTTGGATTGGAAAACATCTCATAATAATTCGACTGAAATCGAGACAAAGGATGTAAGTAAATGGGTTTTTTTACATCAGTTTGTACGATATTACATTAATTTATATTGAAATTGCTTATATAAAATCCAATTTTTGCCTAATTTACATTACATTATGCTTTTACAGCTTGCTTTTCGTTTCACTGTCAATGTAATGGGTGATTTTCTCTGGGGCATCGATGCTGGTACATTCGCCGTTGATTCTTCAACATCCGCAACAGATTCAAATGCCATTATGGAGATGTCAGTAAAAATGTTAGCACAATCCTTTAGAGCAATCATCTTCTATTTCATAACGCATGCGGTACCGTTTGTCAGAAGATTCTTTAATACGCGTTTCTACCCACGGCAGACAGATGATTTCTTTTCGCAACTCACAAAAGATGCAATTGCAATGCGACTAAAGACGGATGGTGGAAATGTACAGAGTCGTACGGATTTTTTGAATTACGTGATGCAATTACAGGAGAAAAAGCAGTTGTCACATGACGATGTTGTCGGTCACATACTTACCGCCATGCTGGATGGCTATGAGACATCAGCCACCGTTATATCTCATACGTTATTTTATGTAAGTGAGCATGCAAGTGAGCATGAAGGACTGTTAGGTGTGCAGTAGATCTGTTCAAAAAAGATGTATGGGATTATTACACAATGGTGTGATTTTAATTAGTTGAAAAATTCATAAAGGATGTATGCCATTATGTTTTTAAATTCGTTGAAATTTTTTTGCAACTTTTAGCATTTTACATTCTCAGTGTTGTCAAAAATTATTTTTTATTAAAAAAAATTATTTTTCAAACTTTTGGAATTACGTTAGCGAATTTTAAAAAATTTACCCATAGAAGAAGTGGTTTCTTGGCTTACTCTGCTGCAAAGTAAACTTGCAATAGTTGTAAACAAATTCAGAGCAACTGATTCGCTAAATTAAATTTCACAAAATTCCTTAAACATTTTTTGAACACATCTAAAATGCACTTTTAAATAAGCATTCTATTCATTTGCTTGTGATACCTATTTTTTGCAGTTGGCTCATCATCAGCAGGTGCAAGAGAAGCTGCGCACAGAAATCCAAACAAATTTAGAATCTGATGGTTTTATGACATTTGAAAATTTAAATGCCTTACCCTATTTGGATCAATGTGTATATGGTGAGAACATTAAAGTGTCTAATGTTTTATATGGGAGACACAGTTCCCGCTTTAAATTACCAAAATGCTCTGGTGTTAGCGCTAATTGTTCGTGAGCTAAGCGATATTTAAAAATCCTCAACAACTTAAGGTTTCTGGAAAATTGTCCAGTTCACGAATGGTTATCTCTAGGATATCTAAAGACTAGGCGGCAATTTGCATCAAATTAAGATCATTGTGATGCCGTGGGAGCTGTTAAATGCTCTCCCAACAATCTTCATCGTTGCGGTAGTAGTTAGGGTCTAATAGCCCTAGTCTGATGGCATGGCTATAATCGAGTTAGCGCCTTTGAAGATTCCCATAAGGGCGCCTGCATAGCGCCTGTTGAATTTTAGTTGTCCTTTAATCCTTTTAAAGTGAAACTTGGGTCAGACACATTGGGTAATTGTACAAGAGGGTTGCCCATGTGCCGTTAGCATTTTGTATGATTATCGCTAAAGGCGAACTATTTTGGGAATATTCATAAAATAAATTAAGGTTCATTATAATGTGGAATGCAAATTGTTTCCTAAGCCTATCTCATCGGAGGATGCACAAATGCCCTCTCCTTTTCTTTACATTAATATTTCTCCTTTTTCTAGAGACACTGCGTATGATTACACCTCTACCGATGTTTTCGCGTATTTGCACAGAACCCATTGAATTGGAGTTGGAAGATCGTGATGGTTGTGGTGCGGCTGGCGACCGCCATTTGTCCATAGAA
This sequence comes from Megamerina dolium, assembly GCA_963854835.1. Classification (NCBI taxonomy): domain Eukaryota; kingdom Metazoa; phylum Arthropoda; class Insecta; order Diptera; family Megamerinidae; genus Megamerina; species Megamerina dolium. The sequence continues at coordinate 61,944,326 of OY978527.1, read as the reverse complement.
GTTGGAACAATAGTTAATGTGCCAATATTTTCATTTCATCATGATCCTGAATATTTTCCACAACCATATGAATATAATCCAGATCGTTTTGATAATGCTGCTCACATAGAGTTGACAAAACAAGGTATTTTTATGCCATTCGGTGATGGTCCAAGAATATGTTTGGGTGAGTACTTAGGATTTAGTATTTTACTAAAATATTTTCAATTTCAATTTAATTTCATAATTTCATCCAATCATATTAGGTATGCGTATGGGTTTGCTGGAAGTAAAAACGTGTATTGTTGAAATTCTAAAAGCGTACCGCATTAAATGTGGCTCACGTACAATGATGGAGAAGAAACCTGATGCTATGTCATTCATTTTCGGCTTGGCTGGTGACTTCTGGTTGGAATATGAGCACTTATGAAGTGTGAACGTATGAATGCATTCATTTCAATTATATTTTCATTTAATAACAAAATAAAATGCTCATCTTGATGATGATGTTGATGACAATGATGATGATAATGGCGATGAAGATGTGTGATTTAATTAAATGCTACACAACATGTGTACTCGGATATTAGTGGACAGTGTCAATGACATATTCATTAAATGCTCTGTCACTCAGTCTTTCGGTATGCGGACCATCCACATCGGGGATGAGCATCAAATATTCACACCTTAAACTTTCACCTGACTTGTCACAAACAAGAGACAAATTGGACAAAATTGCTGCTTTTACTTTTCATTTTGTGTTTTTTTTTTTTTTTTGTTCCTGTCCCCCTACTGTTATGTCTACTTCTTAATCTTACTAAGTACATCCTATATGAAGCTATTGTAGTTGGAAACGGTTGAAGATGATGCTGATGAGAGTTATAGAGTGATAGAAAGAGAGAAAGATTGAGGAAAAAAATAAATAAAAGAGCATGTCGCTTTAGTGTAAAATGTAAGAATATTTGATATAGAAGAAGAAGAAGAAGAAGAAATAGAAAAGTAAGCACAACAAGAATAACAGAAATGAAACTGCTGACAACTGTAACTGACATTTACAAATGTCACATACAATATTGAATACACATACACAGACACAAATAAATTCACATATGTTTATGCTGCTTTTACAACGAGATCAAATGTCAGTAAATCAACATGAAGAATAGAGCGAATGCCAGTGAGTGCATTGCGTGAATAAGAGCTAAAGTTAATAAAATGACATCAACAAAATATGTATGTTCTTACATAAAAGCATACCCTGTTCAAACATATGTCAGTTTGAATCGGGAATGCATGAAGCGTTAATAGACCCAGTGGGAAAAATTGATGATGTTAGCAAAATATCCTTAAGAAAGATGAAATCTTAATTTTGTTAATACATTATCTACTTAACCAATGGTGCATATGCAACCCAACAGATATTATTGTAAAATTTGATAACACTATGACGCACTATGAACGCACCGAGCTCCATAATAATTGCCGCAATATTGCAGTTTTGATACTGTTTGCAATACTGCTTAGCACAATCTGCAGTGTTGAATTCTGTGGTACTTATATTACGAAATATATATGCGCAAAATGGTTGCTCAAACGCTTGGGGTTATTACAAATTTGTATACTTCACCTGTTTCTACAAGGTCCGTTTGTTTACAACATACCAGCGAATGTATACTTGTATGAACTACAATGTTGACTAAGGTATATCTATTATGCATGTTTTCTATCAAATAATGAAGATTGACTAATTGCTGCTGTCTATATTGTGCTGATTATAAGTTTGTAACAGCTTATGGGTGGTTTCAGGAAGACAGAGAAATTGAGAAACACAATGGAAGAAAGTGAGGGAGATAAACAAAAATAATTTTGTTTATAAAATATATTAGACTGGATCGATGAACACAAGAAAAAATTAATTAAATGTTAAATCAATAATTGAATTTCGGCGGATATACGGGTAACTTCAGTATGGTGGGTTAAATTTCAATTTTGACTACATTTATAAAAAAAAAACTAGAAAGAACTTTTTTAGATTGTTATAAATTCATCAATTTGTAGGAGAGTTTCCTACCGAGAGGGAATATCGGGTAAGTATGTTTAGATAAAATGTTGAAGAAGAAAAATTTATGGGGATCGGTTATACATTTAATCGTTTTAGGGGAGATTTCTAGGCAGCTACTGTCGATTTCAGGTGTTTTTATGCTAATTTTGTACGGGAGACCGCTTAAGGAGTATAGATTAAGTATTAAGTATGTTTGGTGGAAATATTGAGGAAGAAAATTAAATAGGAGTCAAACATGTTTACTCCTACAGGAGCGATTCCTAAGCAGCTATGGAATTATTTGTAAATTTTGAGGTGTTTTGAAAACTACCAAATCGGAATCTAACAACAGGAATCGCCAATAGGGCCGTGAAATGTATCACTGATCACCATAAATTTTTCGTACTTACCTCCCATCTCCGCCTGTTATGCGATCTCCCATACAAATAAAAAAAAAAAAAATCCACAGTGCCTGAGCAAAAATCTCCCCTAGAAATGTATGAACGACCCCAATTAGTTTTCGATCCTCAACATTTAAATAAACATATTTACCCCCTATTTCCACTTTTTTTTGGGGATTTATACGTACAATGGCCGAAGAGGCATCTGAAATATTAAATATCCTATTGAGTGAGCTAGAATCGCTTTTAGAGCAGTGAAATATACAGAAATAATTAAAAAAACATTAAACTTAATTTAAACCTAACACGGAGTACTTTAAGCATTTTAACCAGAAGTTGCCCTTACTAAAAACGTAAATACGTCGCTTTATTGAATCATGAATATTTGATGCAAAAAGTTCCGATCTTCAACCAGTCGACTTCTAAATCACACTAAAATGAGATGTTAGAGTATTGAACTATTTATAGATATTTTCCAGGAATACCTCACCTATGATTTGTTTAAAGAAATTAAAGAAAAATCCCCAAGCTTCTCCCAAATATAGGTTTTGATATGATAATTCGAATATTGGAGCTGTTGTTTCAATCAATATAGCAAGGATTTTGATTTGTTGGAATTCTTATTAGAGCTTATTAGCTTTTTAGTAGCTGAGAAGTTCATTGCCATTAAAAGGAATAGTGGCTAGTTCATATAACTTCAAATATCCGATATATGTCTTTTGGTGACGTAATTTGTGTTTTTTTTTAAGTGCTCAATAATAATTTGTTTCCATGACACTGCTGATTTGTTTAAATGAAAAAAAAAAAAAAAATAATAAGCAAATAACATTGTTGTCACTCAATTACATACTAACATGTTACGGTTACTATTCGATGATATTATATGATTGACGGCATGTTCACCACTTGACCCTCATCACTTGAACTTGTTCGTTAGCATTAAATTGCGTAAGTGTGACGTGGTGAGGCAACAATAATTGTGTGCAATATGCATACATTTTACGTATTTTCTTCCTTTTACAATATACCTACTACATGTATTGTTTTTCATTTCCTTTTTCTTTTAAAAGTATCTGCCATTGTTGTTGTTGTTGTGGTATTTGTGGTAAATGCAACATGCTTAAAATTGCACAAACATATAAGCGCATTTCTTTGCCTCTAGCAATGAGGGTTAATTGCGGGTGAGCATATCGTATTGATGTCGTTTCTTTATTGCTATCAGCGCGTACCATACTTAAGTATGTGTGAGTGTATCAGTATTGTCTTCTACATACATACATACGTATGTATGAATCTATGTGTGAATGCGTGTTTATTTATGCGTACTCAATAAGTATCGGCTTTAGTTGTAGAGTGGAGATTTATGCATTGAAGCATTTAAAAAGAGAAAAAAAAAAAAAACCAGATTGCCACTGTTGTTATTATTCTTGCTACAATGCAATTACGCAAAGTGCTATCGAATGCATATGTAATGGAACTGGCAGTCAGTCAGGAGGGACATATAATCAAAGACATTGGTACTGACAATTGTTACTGTTACGTCAATATGCAAACAAACACATATGCACATACATTGCATACGCACTTACATATAATCATAGTATGTACTTATTTAGGTATGCGCTTATGGGGTTGCTTTGCTTTAACTTGAGATGATTGTTGTTGTTGTTGTTGATATTATTGTATTTTCTAGTTGATTGTGCATTTCTTTCTATGTTTTCTTATTGGCTTTTGCATATCTTAATGCGATTATTATGCCGACTGCTTTTATTCCCCCCCTTCGCCCACTAAGCACCCTTTTCGGCGTTGCTGTTTTCATAGTGTGGCTTTTTGGGTTGCTCTTTCGCTCTATTGTTGTTCATTTGCTTTAAAATGTTCTTCAGTGTGGTTATTATTGTTGTTATTTTTGTTGCTGATTTCCACTTCAAAGTAACAGTTTTCATTATAAGTAAGTATGTTCGTGTGTTTGAGCTTGTAAGCTTCTTTGTATTGTCTTTCTCAATTGTAAATATTTTTGTATATTATGTTGGAGTATTTATTATTGCTTTTTATTACTGTAATCTATAAATTTCTTCGCTTAAAAAGTCAGAATGTAATTGAAATGAAATTAAATTGGTTTGCGGAAAACACAATGGGTCAGGGTTCCATGTAGTGGGTTGGATCGGAAGCAAATGAGTAGATGTACATTAAGGTGGATTTTTCCCAAATTAAAAGTAATACCTCTTTTGAACATGCTTTTTTAAAAATTAAAATTATAAATTATTTAGGCAGCCTAGCCTAATTTTTTTTTTTTTTTTGGTTAATATAATTTTAATCAAAGTTCCGAGTTCCAAGAGAAATAGCTGTCCAGAGCTGTCCAGAGTACTCATAGAGCGATGAAGTTTACGGTCAACTATCATCAATTTTTACTATCAATATTTTTCCTCCAAACATATCCACTGTCTATATGTACCCCTGAATGGGGCTCCCACAAAAAATGAGGGCAAATCACGTGAAAATCAAGAAATAACCTCATAGCTCATAGCTATCCTTTACTAATTTTTGTTTTTCAATATTTTGTTCAAGCGTACTTATCTCTTGTCTTAACCCCTTAGTGGGTTCCGCTACAAAACTCAAAAGCAATCATGTTGTAATCTGGATTCTTCTTTTGCTTTGTTGCACGAAATGATCTAAATAAATTTTTCAGTGTAAATTTTACTTTATTTAATTTGACTGATCTTAGTATTCACATGCGTGTATTTCGATTTGGTATTGTGGAAAAAATGGAACTTTCGGACTTTCTCCAGAAGAAACTATGATTTTTCATTGACAGAATCTTGTTAGAATTCACAAAATCAAATCCTCAGTGTATTTATTGTTCCTTCCAAAATACTTTGTGCGATGAATTGTTCGCTAATGGACCTATAGAGAGCAAGCACATTGGCATCTCAAATCAATACTCGCAAATATAGTGCAGAAATAAAAAAAAAAAAAATGTAGGAAAATCTCAATAAATTGATTCTTTTTCCAGAAATATTTTACATATAAGCAACAAGTTCCAAAGAACAAAGTCGAGCTTATTTGAAATATTAAAGGTGTTTCAATTTATTAAGGGTTTCACATTAGATGCTATTAAAGGCTTTTTTCTAGATTTTTCTTTCTTCAATACATGTTTTTTTATCTCTCTCTCTCTCTCTCTCTCTATCGACACATTCGAAATCATAGCCTTGTAATAATGGCATCGGCGCCGCATGCTTTTAATTGTGCAATGAAGCAGATGTCAACCGCACTCTTTCCCTCCTAGCAATGTTCATTTACGCATTCGTTGTAATATGTTTCTTATCGTATTGTTGTTGTTTTTGAATTTACAATTTATAAGCAAAAGTAATTGCATATCTGACGGCTGCTTTGTGATGGGTTGCTAGGTTTGTGGGACGTTTGTTGTGTGTGTGTGTGTGCTATGCCAATTCAAAGAAACCATAAGCATTTTGGTTTTAAATTTAATGATTTTTCCTCTTTTTCTCTCATTCCATATGACCAGTGCACTTGCTGCTTGGACGTAAATTAATTTTCTTTAATTTCAATAAAGATTATGTGGTGCGCCATTATTCTCGTTTGTTTTTATTTGATTAATAAGCCACAAGGAAAAATTGAAAACAACAACTTGAGGGAAGTGAAGTAAGGCAATAAGTTTACAAGCAGGAGTGTGATGCAATTACTCGCAGTACTTGCTTTGACGATTTAAAGAAATGCGTTTCAAATTAATTAAATTATATAATTTCAACATTGTTTCGTAATGCCACCCTTATTTTTGCATCATCGTCTGCATTGTAAGGCAATGAATAGATTATGAAATCGCATTATTGTAGTTGCCATTTAGTGCAGCCGCTGTTGTTCTTGTTTGTAATGTTTTTCTTCTTCTTGTCTTTGCATTTATAATCATTACTGTTATTAATATTGTTGTTGTTGTTGTTGTTGTTTGTGTTATAGCATTTATATATATATATGTATATATTTAATATATTTATTATTATATATATAATATATTATTATTTTTAATATATTTATTATATTATATTATATTTTATTATATTTATATTTAATTTAATTACGTTTCCATCAAATGAAATTATGGCCAGATATTCATTTAGATTAAATAAATTCAATTCATCTACTGCATGCACTTGAAGTTAGATGTGGGATATACAATATATTGCATGGTAGTACTAACAGTGGTTATACGATATCGAGACAATGGCTTAAGTTCCTATAACAAATTGTATCACAATTGGTCCATCATAATAATATATTTCGAAGTGTTGAAAGATTAAAAGTCCAGAGAAGTGTTTATACCAATACCTTATCTCAGCTTGTTAGTGTCGTGGTGACATTCATTCAATTCTAAATCCGATTTTTCAAAAGATGTTCACCGGTTGATAAGTAATTTCCAATGCAAAATTTTCAAATATCAAACTTTATGAAAAGTTTGTGATAAAACTGAAAAATGTTATACACCGAGAGTTTTCCATTCTGAACCAGCTAATATAATTCGATCTTTCTAATACTGTCTAAATTTAAGACGTACAACAATACGGAAAAAGTAGCTCGTTTAATATTCTGTAGATTATTCTCTAGTGCCAATAATTTAAATACTAATTTATTATATAGAGTAAATTGGGACGAAAATGATTTTTGGTTCTTTAAACTGTAAAAAATTGATTTCCCCAGAATATATTTAAGCGTAACTCAATTCTTTATGGTCTAATAATGGTCTTGAATTTACGTCGAAATATTCACTAAATTATTGAAATTCAACCAAAAATAAGCTTGAATTAATATTTTAATAAAGTATGCATTTGCAACTCTCTCTAGTGGGTGCCGTAGCTCTGTGGTTAGTGCGTTGGGCTTCTGATCGTTAGGACGTGGTGTCAATCCGAGGCTGAAGCATAACAAAATTTAATTAATATCGGTAAGATTTTTCTTCTGAACGGTATCCAACTGTCGGCAAGTAATTGGAAATTTTTCCGCCAGTAAAAATTTGCCAAAAATGCTTCTTAAAAGAGCTCTGTGACAAAATTAAGATAAAGTGAAGTCACAAGGGTTCTGCCATTTGGAACCGGCTAATATAAGTAGGTCCCTTCTAATGCTGTACAAATTTAACATGAACAACAGTATTGGTAGAGAAGCTCGGTGGTATCACAATGGGTCATTCTGACCTAAGTTTGTCCTCTCAGAGAGAGAGAGGGCAGCCACAATAACCTAACATAGACCTCTAAGAGTTATTTCCTTTAAGTTTTTACATACTTTCACCTACAACTCTGTAATATTGCAACCAATTTTATATATGCATCTCAGACAATCTTGAAGATATAGTTATGAAAGTACAAATCGAATACATTAATATCGAAAAAGAATTGCAATAAATCACAAAATTGAAACCGTTCGATTTCTTTTTTGTGTTTTTTTCGATAATCTTGGAAAATACTTACATAATGACGAATAAAAAATATTAGAAATAAAATTGTTGACATTATGACGAGAAAATGGATTTTCGAGCTTATTGTAATAGCTTTTGCAACAATGTCGAAATGTACTTGTATCAATGCAGTTGTAAAAATGTTTGAAATAATGCACCAAAAATAACGGTTTTTTTTAAATAATGGAACAAAAGCACCATCAACCGCTACGGCCGGTATGAAATCAAAATACGTATTACATAAAATTTCATAAATAGGAAATGTACGAGTACATACATTTTTTATGAAAACTTTTATAGGTCACGTAAATATTGTACTATGTAAGTCTCACACACTCACACATTTGATCATAATTTATACATTTTCATATAAAGATATACTTCATAATTATTAGCAGCTCTTACATTTGCCCATATGTAGTAAATGTATGTGTCTTATAAGTGTACAATATGCATTTCATTATCTTAAGTACATATACGCATGAATGTTTCAAGACGTGTTTACCATTCGCACAATAGAATTAGCGACATTATTAGCAGGTGCCAATAAACTCATAAAAAAGGAGGAAAAAAAAATTAACCAGTACATCATACACATATATACGCACTTTGCATAAATAATTACATTTATGCATTGTGTGCGTATGAAAGGTAGTAAATAACAAATAATATGACGGTATGTTCTTGATTCTTCTTGCTCCGTCTTGCATTAAAAATAAGGTTTCAATCAAGTAAACTTTTGTTTTCTTCCCTTAATATAATTTTTTTTTGTTTGTTTTCCAAAACATGTCAGTAGGCACTTCTTATGCATATGGATGTGAGGGTGTATAAATATGATAATTATCTTTGCGTATATTTATATGCAAATCTACACATATATGTGTGTGATAACAATTTTTCTGCCTTCTTATCATTATCGCGGTTAAAAGGTATATTCATATCATTTCACCCACTCTATCACTCTAGCTGTGAAAATAATGATGATGATGATGATGATGATGAGAATGGTACTCATATGAGAAACTCTCATGTCATACCTGTTATTGATGCTGCTGTTGGTGATGTTGACACATATTTTCTTAATTGACAAGTACTGCTATATACTACTGCTGTTACTTCTGCTATTTATGTGACTTTTATACATACGAGTATTGTATGTACATATAAACACATGTATGTATGCGTACTTATTCAATAATTTCATTTTAATGATGGTTTTTACTTATACACCCACTTGATGCCATTACTAAATGTTGCTGCTGCTGTTGCTGCTTCCAGAGTAGTAGTTAGTTATCAGCATTGGCATTATAATTCATGCAAATTTTATTTGTTGCGGTAATTGCGCTTTTAAGACGCACTTTCATCACGTCGCGACATGAGGGCAAAGTATAAAAATGCTTAAATATGTGGTATCCCCTATTGGTGTTGGTGAAAGGTGACAAATGATGAAGAAACTTGAAATTTCAGCAGGAAAGCAATAAACGTACTATGTATAGTAAAGTATATGTGTGAAGTACACGTACACACACATTTATATGTTCTTGTGTGTATTTTAAGTAAATCGATCATTGGTTCTAACAACAATGTTGTTGCTAATAAAATGTTATGCCATAAATATTGTACATATATACTGACATAGTGTATTGCCAACAAATAAAAATAATCTTAAGCGAATCGAAATCATAACCATCACTAGAACGTTAAGAACCTTTCAACATCAATCAATTTTTACTAACAGAATGTTAAACTGCATATAAAGGGTGTATTTTTCAATACACTGAAAATAATTGAATTTTGTGCAGTTTAACGTTAAAATTGTTTCAAAGTTTAACTAAGGTAATATCGAAACTTAAGTACCCTTCACCATGACAGATAGGCAAATATATGTTCGAAAGACATATTTTTGTACTGGAGGTATGCTTGATTTTCATATGATAGAGGAGGAACCCATTGAAAAGAAAATTCATTTTTTGTCTTTCTGAAGAGGAATTGAGTTTGAGTTGGATATCGAACCGATAAACTACTATATGTTATCAAATCTGATAGTGATGCGACGTGGTTTTTGATCGTCGACGAAAGAATCATAATTTTTAGCATACATTTCTTTATTAAATGCTATTTGATATCGGATGTTCTTGGCGTTTAATTCACATTGAAAAGTTTAATGCTTTAAAAAACATCCTTTAAATCCATATAAACATTTATTCAAATACACATACATACACACATTGGAACTCACACTCATATAACAATTTATTCCATTAGCGTATTTTTTTTGTTCGCACTTCTTTGACAATTGATGATGGCATTTGATGCATAAATTGGCGACATGCTGTACCAACAAGCATTTCTGAATACCATCAACACTCAGTATGCTGCTCATTATCGTCATCATAATCATTATCGATGAGATCGTAGTGATATGTTATGTACAAGTATGCTATACGTATTATTTGCCGTTATGTGGCATATCGAATGTGCGTTGTTATTAAATATGCAATATTCGAGTGAGCACTGAACACTCATTGTGCACATTCATTGTCAAAATCAAAATTACTTTTGCTGACATCATATGCATATACTCGTATAATGATTATGAGGATAAATGGAATGAACAACATGATGATGATGATGATTATGATGATGATTATGATGATGATTATGAATGACGATTGGTTAGCATTGGGAAATTTATATGAATATATATGTATACCTTCATATCTATCTACGTGTATGGAACAGCAATTGTCGCTGAATACTATATTCGGTTTTTATTTAATTTTTTTTTTGCATTCTATTGAATATAAGTGAGTGTAGTGTGTATGAACAGAAATTACCACAATCGTACATGTATTTACTCGGATGTAATTGAATACGTGGTGAAGCGTGGCTGACTGGAGATATGTGTTTTATGAAGTGCGCCCGCTCGCGTTGTGAGTACTACGAACTTTTATTTCCGCGGAAAAATTCAATCATTCATGTGGGTGCTGCCATTTTTTCCATTTCTTTTTTTATTGTTTCATTTTTGATTTTATTGTATGTTTTTGTTTTTTTTTTTTGACAATAAATCATAACGAATACAGCAGTATAATGGTTGGCGGTACCTACTCATTCATATTGGATTGTTCAAAATTGAAATTGCCATTGGTATGAAGCTCTCTCTTAATGCTAACTAAGCACTGAAATACACACGTATATTTGTATGGCCTACCTTCTCCCTCTAGCTGTTGCATAATTGACAGTTTCATTACATTTTGATTGAGTTTTGTGGTTTTTATCGATAGTCAAATTGATTTGCAGAGCAAATACAGCGAAGTAGAGAGTGAGAGAGAGAGAAAACTGTGCGAAAGTAAACCAATTGTTTTTTTTTTTAACAAAATTTTCTATTCCACTTTCAAAACTTTTGAATTTATTGTACACACATGTATTAATAACTGATATAGTTGACTTAGGTCAATTGAAATGACCTAAAACAAAATACATACATATAACAAAATAAATTAAAAAAAAAATGTTGATCCACTTTTAGTTTTTACAAGTTTTGCGTATATGTTTGAGTTGTAGAAATATGTTTGGAATTGATTTAATTGGTCAATAAAAATAAAATAGTAATAATATTGATATAGAATTGTAAGGCGTGTCTTTTGTTTCCCAGATGGGGTATTACTCAGTCAGCCAGGATCAAACAAGAGGCCAGCGTAAAAACTCTTGTTGTAGGAGGAGGAGGAGGCCTATTGGCAATCAATTAACCGACACTAGAAGAGTGTTCCGTTCTGTACTGATGGAACTACTATTACTTCGTTTTATTTTCCTTTCTTTCTTTTTTTTTTTTACAATTTTTCAAGAATACAAATTCAATTTCTTATTCTATGCCTTAATGGAATACTTAACCCTAGCTAACCTTACTTATATAATGAGGATTTATAGGATTGACCAGTGCCACCTGGTCGCACCTAATGAATCAGTCGTCTGGTAGATCTGCTTTAGCAGAAGTCTCCAAGCGACTGATAGTTGTATCCAGCAGCCTGGCCTCACACCTTGAAGAGGGAGACCTTTTATAGCAATATATAGGAACAACCAACGGGGTGGCGGATGGTCGCTCATGGCATATGCGGTTGGTCAAAATGACTACAGGCAGAGCTGAGGGCTCGCAGGCGACTACTTTAAATGACTGGTCGAATACTGACAGCCTCGCTTAAAGCAAGAACTACCTATAGCCGCCGAGCGAATTAATGCCAGCGCGCTAGTTAAGGTGGCAAGCTACTCGCACGGACCGATTCGAAAATTCAGCAAGATCGTGTCAAATAGTAGGTCGGTTTACGACTTACTCGATCAAGCGGCGATTGGTTTTCATGCTTTACGTATGCAAGTCATACACCTTTAGTACATACATATCTATGTATAAAGCATTTAAGAATTATGTAGTGCAAAATTCCTTTGATGCTACATTTTACGTTCAGTGAAAATTCGTTTGATGTTTGATTCTGTCGTCATAGCGACTGACTACACGAGTATATGGATGTGTGTATACATCTACTGATATTATTGTATGATGACAAAAAGGAGAAGAAGAAGAAGAATCAAATGAACTTTTCTATGATACACATATTTGGTATGGTTTGTTTATTGTTGGTACATTGAATATTTTAATGATTTATGGACTGTTCGTAGGTAGGTTTAATCAGAATTTGCTTTTGAATTTGCAACAAAACCTTCAGTTTTTGTTTTAACCTTAAAAACCAGAAAGAATAGCAAAATAGTAAGCTTTTTGAGGGTAGAACTGAACCTGAGGATAATGGGGAGCTCGAATTCTGTGCTCCAAAATACATAGAATGTAATTATTAACACTACTCTGGTCCGTCGAAAATACTACTTTACTACTACTTTAATACTACTTTTGTATATAGGTTACTTATAGTCCATAAAGGCTCATTCTTTTTTCTTTTGTACATACAAAAGTACCATTTTGTGGACTGTGTATTTAAATTTTAATTTAGCTGCTACATTAAAATGGTATTTAAGAAATCATGTTATTTTCTTCAAGCTTATGTTTATTGGGATTTTTGTGGTCAAAGCATCTATTTCTGTAGTCTATTTTTATTTACAAGTGCCGCCAGAATGCGATTTCGTATATTTTACCCACATTTTTATGGTTATAACGGTTTTGTTCAAGGAAAATTATTTGTTTATGCATGGGACCCCAATATTCTTGACATTGAATATGTTAAACCTTTTAGAAATTAGGGTTGCCACATATAAAAATGGAATTTTTGGAGAAAACAAAAATGTTCTTTTTTATATGCCAATCCCGAATTATAAATGGTATAAAATGTTTACTTTAATTATTACATAGGGCCACAATGTAGGACTCAAATCGATTTACTTCTAATTATTGCAGAAAATTCGCTTTCATCTATTGTTCTCTTTTGAATATTTTAATATGTTTATAAAAGAAATTTATGAATTTCTTATATTGTATTTTGAGTTCCAGAGGCTCAGAATTGACTTTATAGCAATGGTTTCCATGGCAACGTTTCTTAAAATTACCCATAAAGTATTGGAAATATTGGATTGGAATATTTCATACAATTTGAAACGATCTAAGAATTAGGCATTCGAATTGAGAGAGGCCACTGCGTCTCTTTCTGTGTTTCTGTTTACCGATTTCTAGAAGAAAGATAATGGAAAATTGTTATTTATTTTTGCAGCACAAATATCTAAAGTTTGATTGTTTTTATGCAATGCTTTGACAATGACTGGCTCCTCCATCAAAACATCTATACACCAACCTAAATTCTTCATTTTTGTCGAAATATTTTTATATTCGAATATTATTGTCCATTACTAATTATTCAATTAAACAGGCTTGATGAGAATTGTTGTAAGTTGAGTAATAAAAGATTAAAGTTGATTTTGGTTGTTAGATTGTCTCCTCTCTTGGCTGTTAAATGCCTCAATTTCTAGTGGTAACAGAAGAGTTTTAATTATATTCCCCTCAAGTCACCAAACGACCATGTGTATCATTACTGAGGGAAAATAAGGTGTTTTGTAGTTTAGGGACAGTTTGTGAGCAAGAAACACTAAAGAAAAAAACAACAAATACAACCAGGTGGTAGACATCCTACACGATTTACATACATAACATATATATATGTATTGGTCAGTATTTCAGGACCACACACAGTTATAAAACCTACTTTAGTCATCTATATATAGGTCTGCATACACGTGGCGGTATGCTGTTGAACAATATTTTCGCATAACACAATCAGCACATAAATAACCACACAAGGACGAGCACGAGCACAATGAATATTGCGTGCAACTAATATATACTTGTAGAAGTATGTGAATCGCATGTATGCGCAAAATATCCACATCCTCTACTGACACATATATTTCAACAAACATATATATCTCATACCGGCTATATATCGTTGATGCTGTTGGTCTATAAATAATAAAATGTGGTAACAATGCTAACAAGTAAAAGAAGAAGTACATATTTATAAGCAGCGGCAATGCCACTACTAACACAAAACCTTCATTTAACAAGCTCAACCTCAAGATATCAACAACAATAACAACAAAAGTTTTATTACATCTTATTACGATGTTGTTGTTGCTTATATAACAAGTGAATTGATGTGTTTTAATTACTTGCAACATAACCAAAGAAACAAGTGAAGGAATTAAGAAGCAAACGATGGTGGTGGTGTGATGGTGTAGTACGCGGATAATACATACAATATAAATAAACAATACGTTTGTTGTCGATATTTTGTAACGGTAAATTAATAAGAAAAGCTGTCAAGACATGCATAACAGATTGTAGCAGTGTTGGTGGTATGTATGTATGTATGTATGTATGTATGAACATATTGACGGCGAATACCAAAACTAAATAAATATTGTATATAACATGTGTTGCTTCTTTGTTTACCCTACCATCATTATCAGCCATATAAAATACAATTTGAAAAGTGGAAGCAAGCTAATTATTACAAATAAAAGAACAAAAAAAAAAAAAAAAAATGAAAAAACATCTATAAGAAATATAACATGAAAGGGAACAGAATGAGTTTGGAAGTCGTTGTTCTTTTAATGAAATTATGTCAGTAATTTTGCGAACCATTTTTTTGATTAATGATTTATTGAATGTAGACATGCCAGTTAAGGTTTTGTATTTATAATCGCTTGTATTTCTATCTACTATATTAAATATTTATTACTATATGGGGGAATTGTGACGTCTCTCTGTGTGATTATATAGGTCATTAGGTGAATTACTATCGAATATTGGTAATTTTTAATTGAAGTGAAATATCTACTTACGAACAAATAAAATGATAATTGTTGAAGAGTTATTTTGTTGAGCTACAGAGCCTTTAATGCTCCTTAAATTTTTTTAAGTTACCTTAAAGTCACGCAGGCCTTAATTAAGTCGCAGTAACTCAAAATTTAAATTGAATTTAAAATAAAATCGAAATTTTAAAGCAAAACGGATCGTCTGACAAAAAAAATTCCTTTAAATGAATGCCATAGTTGAATATGAAATCTGTCTCAGTTTGGACACGCAATATTACTGGGGCACCTGCACATTGGCATCCTTTATAACTCTTTACACTCGTAAGTATACATATGTATATGGCATTATAAAGTTGTGCATTTTCAATGGATTTTCAAATTTCTTTTTGGATTTTTTTTTTTTTTTTGCAATCGACACTTTGGTTTCATTTTCCGTTTAAAAGTTGCATGAAAGAGGCGAATGAACATGTTGGTTGACTGTTTGTAATGCATTTTTGCAATTGTATGAACTACATATGGGCAAAAAGAACTCTGAAAGAGCATTCTTGCTTTTTTCTTTCTATGTTCTACCTACCAACTTGGTCATGTGTATGATGAATATAGCGGTAGAAATGCTGGTAATCAGAAAAAGTGTTGTCGTGCTTGTGCGAAGTTAAGCACATTAAGTTTAGTTACCACACACACACTAGCGACTATAACAAACCGCCATCAAATTTTTGTTTTCTTTCATTTTTAATTTCTTTTAATAACTTTATTAGTTATAAATAACGTTAGTATAATGGCTATCTGTGTGTGTTTGTGTGTGTGTGTTGGATATATGGGCATTTTCGATGTTCGTAAGTAAATGGGTGCTTGTGATATAAATATAGGTTATTTTGTAGCATTAAATTAGTATTAAATTTAAGCGAGTACAAAAATTGGGTATTGTTGAGTGATTGATTTCAAAATATTAGCAAAAAATTGAAGTAATTTTCTGTTGCGTTTGAAAATCTATAAAAATTTACAAAATTTTGTTATATATTTTTTCTAAAAACATGTAAAAATTCATTAAAAATAATCGAATTACTTTTTCATAATATTTTCGTCTAATGGGAATATAATATTTAGTTCCTTTTATATGAGATAAAGTCTAATAGTGAATGTGACATCATAGACGCTACAAAATACTATTACTGCCTTAATTATTAGAGACAGATTTGATAATTGGCACATACGATAATTTTCACCAACAAGCGCATAAGCTCGAGAATGAATGAAGCGTGATGAAAACTACGCTTAACTCTGATGCAAAAGAATGCTGTTAAATCTTTTTTTTTTCACTTTTTACACAAGAAAATAATATATATGGCTAACAAAGGCTAACAATAAAATAAATATATTGTATTAAAAAATATATAGCATAGTCTAAAAACAACGTCTATCTCCCATACGAATTTATGTTTCTGTAAAGTATGATTTCTCTCATTTTTTGTACGAAAAAATTAACTAATCCAGCTAAAACTCAGTATATATACTTTTATTTACAAACTTGTAAACATATTCGAAAATCGGCTAAATCGGATAAATATCACTCTTATCTCCAATACCAATTTTTGCTTCCGAAAGTATGTTTTTACACTTTTCGCACAAAAATAGTCTAATAACTAGCTGAAAATAAGATTTTACTATTATTTTTACTAGCTACAAGATATGCTCAAAAATTGGCTGAAACATATAGAAAACACGCCCATTTCCCATACAAGATTTTTCTTCCGTAAGCATGATTTCACACTTTTGCACGACATTAGCCTGAAATATCCAGCTGAAATTCAGTACATACGATGATATTTACTAAAAAATACAAATATTCGAAAACGAGTTGAATCGGATAAAAACCACGCCTATCTTCCATACAAAACTAGGATTCCAAAGGTATGCGTTTACACTTTTCACACAAAAACACAACATTAAGGTACCAAATTGAGGCTAGATACATATTATCATATTTATTAATGTATGAACATCTTTGAAAATGGGCATTTTTTGAACGATTGTCTGTTTATATCTCATGGTTTAAGATATTTCGATATCACCGAAGTTAAAATTTCAAAATTATTTTTTAGTCCATCTTTTCTAGGAAATACTTATATGTGTAGGTGTAGATTAATCAAATGTTTAATATGTTTTGTGCAACAATGTTATTGAATACCACAGAAATTTTCTTTTTCTTTGCAATTTTTAGTTGGTTATGTTGAGGCTTCGAGGATGAGTGTTGACCCTACACATACACTCTAATCGATATCGACAGAATTTTATATGCTTCATTTAGACATTTATATTGAAATTTTCTAAAGCATTAAATAAATTAATCTCATACAGGGATGATGCGATTTTGAATGACTCTAATTATCCCAAAATTATATTTAGAATATGTGCAAATGAAAATGAAATATGCTGATGATAAATACCAGTTTAATAGTTTGGAGTATTCAGGAAGTAAGCATATTTACCAACTCCAATGATTACATTGTTCTTTACTATTACTACTTTACCTGCATTTTGCCAGAAAGACATAAGTAATTACTTTGTACCCAGCCTAGTTTATTGGCTGACAGCTATATTTTAAACCACCAACATTTTATGTGGTTGATGCTCATATAGTAGCAATACATTGTAGAAACACTCACGCAAAAGTAAATATTCGGATGTGTTGGAAACTTACAGTTGTTACTGCTGCTTGTGGCAAAACATTCACTTGGAACTACGCCAAATGGCCACACGGCAGACACACAGAAATATATTTCCTCGTGTTGTATGATGATGATGATGATGATGACGATGTGATTGGGTGGGTATTGGTACTCGACCATCACAATCGTCACCGAAAACTGATTCCGGCATAAAGGTTTCCGTTTTGTGCAAAAATAATCACGGCATCATCACGGCAAAATGCAATTCGTAGATATTAGACAGATGTTGCGCTAGCAACATTATATGTAGTGAGGACATATGTAAGATACACTCAGGCATATATTGTATATTTACAATACACCTGCCGCGGCGTATATCAAAACGTAAAAGTACATATTTGTAAGCACAAGGGACATGATTCTTTGTATGAGTATATTTTATTCATATTCTTCATGACTATTTTTACTATTTGTTGGACAAATGCACAAGCAAATCATGTATGCACAACGATATATTTTGTTCCACACTGACATCGCATTAAATGACATATGGGAGCTTATGCTTAATCAGGTGAGTTTTAAAGCATTTCCGATATACTAATTGTATTTGAAAACATGTTGTAATACATAAGTATTTAGTTGTTGCATGCATTTAATTAAACATTGAGTGATTGCACAATAGATTCATACATTTCTATTTTAATTAACGATAATTATTAGCTTTTAGGGCTGATTGGTGTTCTCTTCGAACTATAGCTCTACAAAATATTAGCGATGACAACGACGACGACTAATTGGTGTCGTAATCGTAATTATATTCCAAAGAATATGTATTACAATTTCTGCTGTTTTAACCCTCATGTGACTAACACTCATACTTGGTATAGTTTTTCATTTCATTTACATGTAGACATACCTTACATACATGCATCTTCATATATTCACTCATATATCTGATATATATAAGAGTGCGTGTGCACGAGAATATGTACGAGTATTAGTGCAGATGAGTATGAGTGCTGGCCATAACCATTAAGCATGTCCGTATGACTTGTCATTAGTAAATTGACATTTATGAGACATGAAATTATTACAAACGATAATAACAACAGCAACAACAACAACAACAACAATAGCATAACAATGAACTTAACAAATGAGGGTAGTTAATGGTATTGTTGTTGTTGTTGTTGTTATTCATTGTCGTCCTTGCTTTGCTTGCAACTCATAACAAATAATCAAAAACGAAATGCCGACAACACACACACATACAGAAAACATATTTTGCAATAGGAGGAGAATATCTTAAAATAAATAGGAGTGAAAGAGAGAGAGAGAGAGAGAGAGAGAGAGAGAGAGAAAAAGAAAATCTGCATAATTTCATAATGTCGGTTTTTGAGGTCATCGATGTTGATGGTGTGTCGTTGTTGTTGTTGTTGTTATTATTATTGTTATTTACATAGCTCTAATATAAGGATTGAACGACTTTGATGGCGAGCTGCTGCTGCTGCTGCAGTAAAAGTGTACATTTTTGTCTATTACTCTTTCTTTCTTGCCCTTAGTATTGTTCGTTTCCATCGTATAATTCAATTAAGCTTGAAACGTGGTTTACAGAGTACATACACCAATATTGTTGTTGATGTGTGTGTGTGTGTGTGTGTGTGTGTGTGTGTGTGTGGTGTGTTGGTGTGCTGATGCATTGGTGGTTTAAGTGCCTTGAAAAGCCTTTACCAGACATAGTGTTGAGAAAGGTAACAACGACATATGTACATATATGAATATGCCCTTTTTTGTAATATCATAGAGATGGGAATATAGCTGGTATTAGTGGTTTCTGTTCACCACCAACTGTACAGAAATTTTGAAGTATATTTAAGAATATAAAAAAAAGACAAAAGAAAAAGGATTATTGCTCTAATATATTAGTTTAAAACCGGAAATTGCATAAAATCTTTTTTTTTTTCAATATACAATAATTTAAAGTTTCAACGAACATAACTTTCTAAAAGATATAGACATAAAATTTTCATCTTTTTAACATCTTTTTCTATACAACAAGCATTTTTTTTTATCAAAACTCAATACAACCATTTGGAGGATGGCAAAAAAATTAAATAAAATTTAATTCCCAAAGACAAAATTCGAAGTCTTAAGAAAAGTTTTCAATCAGAGAATTTCTGGTCACAAAATATTTACTTCTGTTAGGAAAATGATTAGTTCAACTCTTGGTTACGTCAACTCAACTTGAGAGAAATTCTGAATTCATTCGATAATTCAGATTTGAAATTGAATCCAAATTTTGCGACTAAGGTAATGAAAATTACTTCACAAGAGTTGTTATACGTAAAAAGGGCCCTTCAAATATTGCCCCATGTCATCAAGTTAAAGGTATAGAATCCTAAATATACGATAAAAATCTCTACAGGTTGCTACTTCCCTTCTTTTGGTTGTTGTTCTTGTTTAAATGAAATAAATTCACTAGAATGTAAAAAATAATTTTATGTTTCTATGCATTTCCATGCTTTGTGCTATCAAACGATATTGAAGGTTTGAAATATTTTACAAATTCATATTAGTATTATGAAATATATAAATATTTATTTTAAAGTTAAATTTTCAATTGCAAAATACTCACATACTCGTAAGTGACACGCACTCAAATAACCACAATCGTAAATACAAATGTACACCTATGCAGTCATACAAAAACGTAAATATGTTGAGTAAATAAAGGAGAAATTAATTAAATATGGGGAAATGAAAAGAAATAAAGGAATACATATGAGTGTGTGTGTGTGTGTTTGTGTTTATATGCGTGAATGTGTTATAACAAAGCCATCATCATTTTAGCACTTTAGTGTTAGTTAGTATATAGACACATATGTGGTATGTGTACACACGCATACATAAGCATGTCTGTAAAACGTGAATAAGCAAATATTTGCAAAAAAAATGCAACTAAGTTGAAGAGTAAGTCCCCCTTTGGCTTATTGTGCTTATTTATAGGAGCACATATTACATAGCGTAGCTATGTAGCAATGCATTGGACTTTGATCGTGAGCTATTTGCATTTTGCATCCCTAAACAAGCAAACACAAAAAAAAAGAATACACATAGACATTGAATACAAAAATAACAAAAAAAAACAAAAATGAGAAAAAATTTACTGAATAACTGACCCACACACACACACACACACACATAGAAAAATACGCATAACATTCACGCATATACGAGTGCCAATGCCTCAAAAGTACTTGGGCATTCATTCATGCTTATGCAAATAACAACTCGTTGGTTCGTTGGATCGACATTGTTGTCATCGCTTGCTGCTGCTGTTGTTGTTGTTGTTATTGTTGTTGCGGATGTGATGGTGAAAGTGACCAAATGACCATGTAAACGCACACGTCGCTTGATCAGCAAAAGTATTTGTTGGCTCATTGTGTGGCTGCAACAACAATATCAAAATGCCAAAGGCATCAGAGGAACGAACGTCTCAAAAGCTACAGCAATGATGTGGCGTATAAGCAATACAAAATTGTGCGAGTAGTTATGTTGGTATGCACTCCAATTGTGCCACACTACACACACGAACGGATAAATGTACATGCATACAAAAGGCAAATTTTATTCATTAGTATGCATCAATCGTTGTTCGTCACACGTTACACCATTTTGCGATGTCGCGATGTCATAGCGGTCATATACATATAGCGGCATCATGGAGGAATATACATAGGAATACGATGAAGATAGGTGAAATCTCTTGCCGCAACAATTTTAACATACCAAATGAAAATGTGGAAAGGCTATGGTTATTCGGTGTTTCGTTTTTTTTTTTTGGAATACATTTAATTGGATTGAAAAGTTTGCGGAATGTAAATGGGAAATTTGGATTTTAGTTTAGGCGATGACATTATTCTTTAGTACATTTCCTCTGAGAAGTAGTAATATATTTCTTCTTTCACAGAAATAATTCTCGGGAACAACTTTAATTCTACCATTTAACAATAGCTATTGTTATTGTTCTTCGGAGGACTTCGGAGCCAAGATGAATAGATTTTAGATGTCGTTGCACAGACTTAAGAATCTCTCAACCAAGCTCCCGGAGCTTCTGGTAAGTCAATATCGATGTGTGTGGCCCAGCGTTGGGCTGATGGAACACAATTCCTCTCCTATTGGCCAAAGCTGGCCGCTTCTGGACCTTCATACGGTCCAATTGTTAACAGTACAGGTTCGAATTAAGAGTTTGGTCGTAGGGGAGCAGCTCATAGTAGATGATTCCCTGCCAATCCCACCAAACACATAGCAAAACCTTCCTGACCGTCAATTTCTCTTTACTGGTGTCCATCTTTGACGCGTGCTCAAACAATACTGAGGTAAGCAATCACAAAACTGCCTGAAAAGTTTATTTAGTACAAAATTCAATCTTTCTAACGCCATCTAGCGTAACCCGATCGCACTTATATAACACGAGATACAGATTACTAAAGCCATCTATTGGAAAAATAATGGATTTCTTTTTACTCCACCTGATTCCTGGTATGTAGATACTACCACATACGTTCTTGATTGCAACAATTCTCAAATAATGCTCTATTCCAATGAATATGTCGATGAACGTGGTCGGTTTTTTGCCATTCAATATTAGTGCTATAGGTGCTGTTGATGCAAATTGATGCTTTGGAGCATTCATATGTGCTATAGGCAAAATCACCGCAGGTAGATCCACATACATAGAAGTGCATTTATCCATGTAGATGCACCTATTGTGTGTACCGACCAAAGAAAGTGTGTAGTATACAAATGCGTAGATGCTTATATGTCTGCTCTAAATGCTATCGCTGTTACTGCTTACGTATCATCATTGTCGGCCGTTGATTGCTTTGAAGCGGTCAATTCTTATTGACGTTCCAGTGTTTTCTACGTGTCTTCATACATTTATACACTGCATTCCTTCCCTTCGTACTGCTTTTACTCGTTTTTTTTTTCAATATTATTCAACATGTTCGTGTGTTCGCTTAACGCATGTCGTTACGTTATCGTTACGTTTAATTGCAAAAAGGATTAAGGCACGCGTAAAATGTATTTACAAACTTATATACGCATACATTTGTATGCATATATGCTTTCCAATGAATACATGCATATATGTATGTATGAAAACGTACATGTTTGTATGCAAAGTAAATATACTTTTGCATTACTCTCATATATTTGCATAAATATATGAGGGACAAACCATCAGAGAGATATGTATGTAAATAGAGAGAGAGAGAGAGAGGTAGAGATGTTGCACTAATAGCATATGCATTTATTTATGCATGCGTAACTTAGCATTGTAAATGCATAATGTTGTAGTATAGTACGAAAGTACATTCTTCTTCATATATATGTTCATGCATTTATATACTTCGAGTATATATGTAGGTAGTATTATTCATGCATCGATTCATAGCATCGACTGCAATAGTGGGAATAATATATATGGGAACTATATCAGTTGCTTATTATATGTTTATTCAAGCTTATTATATTTGCTTCTTTTTCACTCCATTATCATACTCGTTCACTTTCCAAATCCACTTTATTACTAAGCTATTTACATAAATACATTGTAAAATAGTTTAACGCATTTCATGTTAGCCAATTTTCAGTTACCTACATTTAAATAGGAAGTATAGGAATAGGAAATATGTAGAACATCTATTTAGTATTTTTTTTGTGATATTTTTGTTATACTCGTATTTACTGTTGGCGATATTGGGTACTAGAGTGTTCGTTTTTAGTTTGCCGATTTTATTGAAATATATTTATTTATTTTATTTTGTAGCTGTCTTCTCTAAAATTCACTATAATCAAACTTTCGCTGTTAATTTAGATGTTTTTGAATATTTCAATCGCTTACCCATTTAGAAGAAAGAAGCAGTCTTTTAGGAGCTTAGTATTTCATCAACATCTGCTTTTCATAGTGCTTAGGTTATGGATAACGTGTTTAGCTATTTTCTGATTTGGCAATTGCTGCCAATTTTTATGTAATCTGCTAGGCGATAAAATAAATATTTCTTTATATACCGTTTGATTTTGGAAACTGTTAATGCAGGAATAGCGATAGTATGTGTGTTTCTTGGTATTAAAAATAATTATAATAATAAGAGAATTTCATTTGATTAAAGTATATTTCGTATGCTGTTGCATACTACGTTGAAACATCCCTTCTTTGTCTAATTTTATAAAATGAAAATATTTTTGAAATAATTTTTTTTAAACATATTCCCCCAATTTACTTTCTCCTTCTCCTCTGATTCATCACATATAATTTGTGTAAGATAAAAATGTTTCCACTTTATATTACCCACAAAGAAAAAAAAAAAAAAGTAAAAAAACATGTCAACTTTGAATGCATAAATAATGATGCAACAGCACAACCCTATTTTTGTTACAAAATTCATTCCTGCTGCTGCTCTCCATGCTGATGATAATAGCGAGCGAGGGTGTTGGTATGGTGTTGTACATCGTCCTCGTGTCGTCAGCGTTCCATGGGCGCTTGAATTTCAAATTAGAATGAAAATAGAAAAAGAAAATAACAAATAAACAAACAAAAAATTAGAGAAAGTGTAGAACCAATATGTTGCAGAGACTTGTTCGAAATTTTACTAGCAGCAAAACGGAAAAAAATGCCAAAAACAATAACAACAACTACAACAACAACAACAGACAAGCGACAAATGCTGCATAAAAACATGTCTGCTGAGACTGTTTTTGACACATGTCGCATATGCTGCCTGCCATACACATAAGTATACGAATATACTCGATTGTGAGAAATAAGAGAGAATGAAAGTAAGGAGTGAGAGAGGAGAGAGAGAGAGGGCGCGAAAAACATATTTACTAACCCTAATGTGAATATAACAATTTTTATTTTGCTCTTGTTATTTTAAATAAAAGGCGTGAGGCTTTGTTCTAAAAGTTTAAGTTAAAATGGCTTACAAAACGACTATATGAATTAAAAATTATTGCAGTACCGTTGTTGACAAAATTTTCATATTATTGCCTAAATATTTCGTGATTGTTGCAAAGATTTTTGGATTTTTAGATTTTCGACATTATTGCAAAAATATTTGGATTAATGTCGAACATTTAAAAAGAAAGTTGAAATAATGTCGAACAGAAAACATATGGATTTTGGTATGGAATAGTGTAGAGAATGAAATTGTATGGATTTAAATTTTCGACATTATTGTGTAAAAGTATGCATCATATGAATTTAGATACTAAGTACTATTGCAGAAAAGTTTACAATATAAGGAATTCGGCATTATTTCAAAAAATGTTTGCAACAATGTCGAAAATGTCAATTCAATATTTGCGATAATGTCGAAAAAGTGTCAAATAACTTTTTGACATGATTTTATAGTTTTTTGACATGATTTCGAAGATTTTTGCACGTAAGCATGCAATTATTATGGCAAAAATTATGGCAAAAATAAAATATAAAACACAAAGTGGAGCCAATGTTCCCATATTTGTCAATATATGTACAATACTTAAGTCAATGTCAATATGACTTGTTGTCGTTATGATTGTCATCGTTGTAGTTAACATGAAGCATGAGCATGGTTAGCTATGTATATACCAAAAACGGAAGTCGCGTTAAAACATATGCCTCGTTGAGAGAACGACCACACTTATCTCACGCTCCAATGTACTTATGTGCAAGTACATGTTCAAAATGAACAAGAAAACAATAATGACAAATTTCGAATATTGCAACTTGCAACATTGATCTGTGTTGCAGCCAGCAAGCAAGCAACCCTTATAAGGAAAGACCACAAAACAGCTTGTGTGCGAAAGGCACACGAATTTCATGTTGCATACGCACGAAAGAACATTGGATTGGATCAGGATGCAGTAATATTTATGCATATATTTTCCTATGCATATGGAGATGAAAGTGTGTGTCCGTGTGTGTGTGTATGTGTGAATGTGTCAATGATGCTGATGGTGGGTGACGTTACTATTACCATTGATGTTGTCGTTCGTTATTGTGGTATGTCGTGGAATGGTGTGGACGGTGTTGGGATGGCGGTTGGGGTTAACGAAAAATTTTATGCAAATGATTTCGTTTTTGTGATGATATTGCAAATGTCGTTGTTGCTATTACTCTTACTGCTATTACTTTCATTGATGCTACTCAACTCATAGTCTGCATGTATGTAGGTTGAGTTTTATTATTATTGGTAGGTAGATATTGTATGTTGGATATAGTTGTTGGCAGTGCTGCAACCAATGCTACCAGCATCAGCATGAATTTGAATTTTGGCACTTTCATACAACAAGGACGACAATGACGTCGACAAGGATAATTCTAGAGGCGTTTGGTGTGAATTCATATGTATAGCTATATTTTTTTTTAGTTGTTTTTGTGTTGATTACAATAAGATGATAGCTACGGCGATGATGAGAAGCATGCGATGATACAAATGATAGCGTTCATGATAATCACAGTATTGGAAATGGTGATGTTGATGATGACGATGATGCTGATGATGATGATGGGCATGAAATAATAATGAAACATGACGCTATATGCCGACAATGACATTACAACGCAAGCTGTTGACAGTTGACAAGTTACCCCTTTTTTGTAAATTCTACTTTCCTCATACATTTTAAAGGAATACAAGTATGTATAGGAAATATATATATGTATAAAAATATCAAAACCAAAACCAACTACAATATTCTACTATATATATGCTTTGTTATTGAGGGCGAATACACTATCTATATATTTAGTATGTAGACCCGTTTGTATATTTTACAGGAAATTGTCGAAACCTTATTGAAACATATTGTGTGCAACTATAGTGGCAAACTTGCAACATTGCCACATATGCATATGCAACTATCATATATGGAAATATAGTAGAACTTTTATTTTGGTTAGCTGTATGTGTGTGTATAAACACATTTTTGCATTTGTGTCAGCACAAATGTTACACAATTTCAGAGAAGAACAAAGAAAAAATTGTAAAATTTGAAAAAAAATACAAAAAGAAATATAAAAATTGAAATATTTTATTGCATAGCAAGCAAAGCATACTTTTAGGGTAGTAGATTCATATCTTTTGCAACATATTGCTGTAGTGCTATATGTTGCTACTCAATTTGTAATTTGTTAAGTTTGCTTCTCAAGGGTCTTGTTCATTTTAACTATGTTAGATTTTTGTGTATTTTCAATTCGTATGTTATTAATATTATTATTATTATTATTATTATTATTATTATTATTACGTTGTATCCAAAGTTGTTGAGAGATACAATAAAAAATTTTAATTGATGTAATATTTTTGCGATTCTTTAAATTTAAAGGTATTAAAGTGTTGAGTCCATAAAAAAGTTTTAAAAATATGTCGAGTTAAATTGCTCTTTTATAATTATGCATGACTTAAGAGAGCATAATTATATCTGATCTGTAAGTCGTGGGTTTAATCCCCGGCTGAAGCATAACAAAATTTGATATCGAAAAGATTTTTCTTTCGAACGGTACCCACCTGCCAGCGAGAATTGGCAATTTTTCCGGCAGTAGCAATTTGCCAAAAATGCTTCGTAAAAGAGATCTGTGACAAAACTAAGTTAAAGTGACGTCACAAGGGTTCTGCCGTTCGGAACCGGCTAATATAAGTAGGTCCCTTCTAATGCTAATGCTTCTAGTATTGAAAGAGAAGCTCAGTGGTATCACAATGGGTCTTTCTGGCTTAAGTGTGTCCTCTCAGAGAGAGAGAGAGAGAGAGAGAGAGAGAGAGAGCAGCCACATAACCTAACCTAACCTAACCTAAGACATTACTGGCACAACGACTAAGCCTGGATACTTTCCAACGATGATATATGAAAAGGCCTACGTTTTTTGAAATTTTTGCTGTTCTTTTTAAGCCTTTGAATGTACGGGCCACGCATATTTATTGTTTTGACTCCAAACCAAACAATTTATAATAAATTAAGCAACCTGATTGAAGAATATCTAGCCATTTTTCATACTATTTTTGGCTATTTTCTAAAGTGCTGTCCAATATATTGGTCAAATCCTTTCAAAGGTTTTATCATGTCCAATTGTCAGCATGTATCTTCGAATGTACCGTATATGTAAAGCAAAGCCAATGTGTTGTTGACAAATATCTCATGAATGATTTTTTGCATTTGAAACTGTGCTCGATTTGCACCATTGTTCCTAGGACAATTGTAGCTGCTTTCTGCTGCCACAATTTGTTTTGGTTGTGAAGTCATATTTAAATTTGTTTCTATTTACATAGCTACGATGTAATGAATGTTTAGGGAAAATTTTCTAAAATGCAGTCGCAATTATGTAAATTTCAATAAATTTGTATTACGATTTAGTTAATCATACGAAATTATGTACACAAAATTTTAGATAGTATATCCTACTATGTAAACTACTGTATATATGTATTGTAAACTTGTGAAAATATACATATATATGTGACTCATCATCATCATTCTCATTTACATATTTAAATTGAAAATATTTGCCTCATTAGTTTTTCGTGTAAAGTAAGCAACAGTCGGCCACAGGCATACCTGAATGATTAAATGATTTGTTTTACGTATTTAATGTGCCGCACTAATTTAACATGTGTTCTATTATATTTAACTGAATGTGTACATGAAAAGCAAATATAAACTAGAATAAGTTGAAACCAAAAACTTAAAAATAATGGCGGACGAATGTGCAACACATAAACAAAAACCAAAAACAAAACAAAAATTACATCAACAATCTTCTGTAAACATGAACACACATTCATTAGCTAAAAAAAGGTACGTATGAGAAGGGCGTTTGCGGAGAAATTAACATACACCTAACAAGCCAGCTACAAATCAGTAAAAGTGAAACAACAAACAAGCACTGTCACCCACCATTGTCATTGTTAGCAAATAAATGGAGTAAAAGGATTCAAAAGGACATAGGTATAGTTGGTACATGTGTTCGGCAGAGAGAGTATGACGCAAAAAAAAGGACTAATTAGAAAAGGTGTTGTCACACAACCACACACACACACACACACACATACAAATGTGCATATTTCTTACTTTGTGTCAGCAAACATAGTTCTCATTAATATGCACAAATGTACAAGTATGATATTTTTCATATAGAGAGCATGGAAATTTTAAACGAAGTTACACTTTCATAATCAAATGCTGATGTTCGTCATGCTAATAATGTTGCTGATGATGATGATGATGATAACGATGATGACGATTATGAGTATGCTGATGTCGAATGCTGATGATGTTGATTGCTTGACTGGTTAGTGTCTTCTAAAGTTTAAATGTTTTCAACCGTTAATGCTTTTGGCATCAAATCTCAATGATATCATCTGCATACATAAATATGTAAATAGTATTTGAATATACTTTACATGCATCTTCTCTTATGTGTGTGTGTGCGTGTGTGTGTGTGTATTTAGGTGTAAATATATGCATGTATGCATAAATTTGTAGCGATCGAAAAATGTAATTTTATTACTTTGTTGTTGTTGTTGTTGTTGTTGTTGTTACTAATTTGCATAAAAGTTTATTAGATGCAAAAGGTATAGGATAAATTGGCACAAATACACGTATATTTATACACACACACAATCACAACTACATTGACATATGTATGCATGTATGGGTACTAGTATAAACACTAAGCGACATTTATTTATACGCAAAAATTTGCTTAGAATTTGTTTAGCGGGGCAAGTTTTAAATTAAGTTGTCAGTTTGAATCGATTTGATTGTCAATCTTCTAATAAATGGGGACTGCAAAATTGTCGATGAACATTGAAGAGATTAAAATGTTGTAAACAATTTTTATGAATTCTAAACTTTATGAAAATTATCGTAAAAGACACACAGCAAAGGAAATTCTATATAAATTTAACACAGCTCTTCATCCAGTGCAATGTTAACCTGAGAAATTAGCTACATCATGAATCAAACTCAAATGAATTAATGTCTAAAATTTTTGCAATAATGTCGACAATTTTTTTTTTGACAATTTCTCGACATTTTTAAAATAAAAAAAAAAGAAAAACAAAACTTTAGTAAGGTTCGAAAAACTGTATGCAATAAGATTTTCGATATTATTGTAAACATTTCTACAATAATGTCGAAATATAATTGTATACGTAGACAAAGAGTAAAGTATACCGCACAGAAAAAGACATTTAATGAAAATTAATAAAACATATGTAGGTGTCTTAGCTCTGGTATCTTATGTATTTTCGAAATTATTGCAAAAAATAAAAAAAAAAACATTGAAATATTATCGAATGGATATTATATATACCTTAAATGCCATGAGCCCAGTAATAATTTTGCTTTTTCGATATTATTGCAAAAAAATTAAATAATGTTGAACTAAAAAGTATGCATTTTGCAATAATATCAAAACGAAATTTTGCAAAATTTTTCCACCATATCGGTGTCAGGTCTAAAACTTATCACACTTTACATTTTTTACATCAAAAATGCAAGTTAGTTTAATCAAATGTCGTGCAGTGTATACATAGTTATGTACAAAAATATATAGTAAGTATTCACATAAGCATTCAAATAAAATATACTTTTTTGTTTTTTGTTTAACAAAAGCAGTAAACATAAAGCTACAAAGAGAGGAAGAGTGAGAGATAGAGAGATAAAACGAAATGTACATATAGTATATTAGAATGAAGGTAAAACCACAACATATATACCATTCTCTATGCATATGCATGTATATATGTTAAACAACAATGATGGCGGCTGTATTAGACCGCAAATTTATTTGCTGTATACACAAACCGCCAAAAACAGATACTTGTATGTATATGGTACATACTCATTTTCGCACAAACACAAATGCACCATTCATATATTTTTTAAGAGATATTTGTACATATTGTATGTACATATATATTAAACTTTGTGTATGCCAACAAATATGAGTATATACTGAGATACCCACTCAAGTATCATGGCTATCCCATATACAATACATACACACACAAACACATTCAAAATATAAATAAGTTTTTTTTTTGAGGTTATGTTGAATGTTGCGATGCATAAAACTTAGAAATTTTGTTTATTTTCCTAGTTGTTTTGTTTACATTGTATGTATACATAGGTATGTATACAATACTTTAGTTTGTTGTATACATATGAATGTATATATACATACAATGTTGCTGATATAGAAAATTTGTGTGTTTTTAGAACACACGAATGAAATAAATCTATATAGGCATAATAAAAAATATAAACAAGAAAAAATAAAAATCGTGGCATGACATTTAACATTTGACGTGTTGTTGTTATTGCTTATATTGTTGGATGCATATGCGGATGCATACAAATTTTGTTGTGAAGTAGTTACATACATCAGTTCTTTCGAAAGAAAGAAATTTAAGAAAATTAATTCGCTAATAAGGACATATTTGTATACCTTACTTCCTTCCACATAAGATACATCTCTTAATACATAGGTTTTATTACAAATAACTGAAGAGGTCATATTGGTGTAGTTTTTGGGCAGCAAACGATTTAGTACATACTTGACGTTCGTACCTTACTGAATGTATTAGTCTTGTAAAACTATTTAATTTACTAGTGCGGCGCTTTTTGATTATTGTTGGAACTTTGTTAGTATTCTTTATTTTTAACCCTCCATTTGGGGTTAAAGAAGGAAAAACACACATACGTCATAATATTTCATGTTGCAACAATTTTTTATCTGCATTTGTTATATATATTTGATGTGTATGGTTGCCAAAACATAGATGCACACCACACATACAGACGTAAATATTGTAAAGTATATATATGAAATATATTGTATATGGCAAATAATGAAAATCCCAACAAAAACTATAAAAAATTATGATCAACGTTTGATGCAGACGCTGAATTGCCATGTACACCGGAAATGTGAATTCAGCTTGAAGCGCTTAAAATTATTGTTGTAGTTTTATAAGTTTTTTTTTCAAGCTATTGTTGTTCGGTGTTGTCCGTTATGTGTATAAGGATGTGTATGTATATTGCAATGAGTAAAATTTATATTGTTACACGATAGAGGTTAGGTATTACAACAACAACTGAGTTGTAAACTCATATACAATATGTATAGAGGATGTTTGAAACAATCATGATTTCACAGGTCAAGGTTTGGTATAAGTGGAGAAGTAATTTCCAATTTTGGCGATTTATAGTTAGATTGAAACTATTTAAAAGGTTTGTCATAATTACAAAAAAAAATGTATCAAGGTTGAAGTGCTAATATGATTTTAATAGAAAAGTATTGCGGGGTGTTACACCTGACACTAAAGAGGCCAACGTTATATTGAATATGTACCTCTCTGTTCATGTCATTCATTAAGAGCAGTGGCACATTATATATAAAAATATGAGTCCATTTAGCTATGTGTGTCTGTCTCTCCATCTATTTGCTTCTAAACGTCTAGTAGCTATAGAGCTATTACGATGACATTGCCTATTTAAGGTTGTTTATAAAAAAAAAAAACGTATATGTCAATAGTGGGTGTAACTGCATCACCATCGTTGTTGCCTTTCATATAAAAATATATGTTTTAATGTTTGTTTTGCGACTTTATATTTGGAGAAGTAAAGTTATGGAGCTGAAATGCAACTTTTTTTTGCTTATTTTTTTATCAACAATTATATATAGCCATTATGAGATGATAACTACATCTATCCTTCAATAACAGACGTATATTTTCAGATGAATCGCTCAAAAATATGAAGTTATTGAATTCAAACTCAATAGATATGATTTTGTGTTGCCACAGGATATGTGAATTTATGAATTCGCATAGTCTTCTTCTTACATAACAACCGATGATCGATTATATAATGTGATGCCAGTCTTCTCTGTTCTTCGCTTGCTGGTGCCAATTGGATGTTCCAAGCGCCGCCAGGTTACTCAACACCTGGTCCTTCCAACGGAGGCTTGGTCTCCCTCTTCTTCTGCGTCCTCCACCGGGTGCCGAATTAAATACCCTTTTCGCTGTAACTTCTTCTTCCATTCGGTCGACATGACACAGCCAGCGTAGCCGCTGGATTTTGATTAGCCTGACTATGTCATTAGCAGAGTACAGCTCATACAGCTCATCGTTGTACCTTATTCGATACTCGTCATCAGCGCTAAGAGGTCCGAAGATAACTGAAATAATTTTTTTGAGAATGGTCATTATCGCTGAAAAATCACATTACCTCTCAAAAGTTTGGTCACGAATGGTTCGATATTATCGAAGCTAAGCTCTGTTACTGTTTACAAAATCAGGAATCAGGCTTAAATTTCAAACTTTGGGATATTTTTAGTTAAAAAAATGAATTTTTATCAAATTAATTTTAATATATATTTGAAAGTTTTATAAAAAAATCCATTTTTCCTCCGTACTTACAATACAGCACTCACTAATCTTTCCGAAAAATCTAAAGGGCACTATATACATTTGTCGTTATCTGTATTAGGCATTTTTATTCCATGGCAACAATAATAAAATGTGTTTATTGTTGTTGTTGTAAAAACATTTTTTCCAAGCACGCATACACATTCTTTCACGCTACTAACATGACTCTATCAATTTAAACATGTATACATACACGTATTTACCATATTACATGTACATGGGCTTTCTACATCCATATATGTATATATGTAGGGACATTGTTTGCGTTGTGTTGTTGCGGTTATAGTTTGTTTAGATTATTTTACATACGTGCTCACCTACATACATGGACATGGACATCTGTCCTCAAAAGTGTATGCTTTCGATTTGTGGTTTTATATAAAATGTCATGTACAATGGCGATTAAATGCGTAGAAATAGAAAAAAAAACATTTTTTTGGTTTTTTCCGCGTTTTGTTTTTAAAGTATTGTGTATTTGTGTGTGAATTTTTTGTCTTTATTATTTGTTTTTATTTTTTTAAAGGCTGTTTATGGATTTTTTAATCCAAGTATAATTAATACAAGCTAAAAACTAAATACTTACACACTAGCAAGCGTACATCTTTGAATCCTTTAATCCTTTCTTTCAAAAGAAATGCATAATAAAAGCTAATTTCAGTAGTGTCAAGCACGTATTTGATGTTCAAATGTAATTGCTTCGAATATGTGGAGCATATATTTGGGTCAAAAGTCAAAATAATTGACTAAATGAAATGAAATAAGAGACTGTGATGAGGCTCTGTGTAATATCAATTAAATGTTGCAAATGATCACATAAAAGATGCACTTATACTAAAATATGCAAAGCAAATACTTATGATGGTATATAAAATGCATTCCATTTGACTCTTACACATATTTTTATGAAACCTATTACATATATTATTACACTCGTACTTACACTTTATAAAGTCTCCGACATGTATGGATGCCTTTGCGTGTGTGTGTGTTGTGTGTGTTTAAATATTTGCTTGTTTGTTTGTTTTTAGTTTCAAAAACTATAAATTCCAGACAATTGCCCAATTACAAAAGTTTTATGCTCATTTTTTTTGCCATTCATTCTGTGTGTGTCTCTGAATGTATGCGTGTTTTAATACGCGACGACGTCCATTGCTTTGATGTTGGTCTGACCATTTTGTTGTTGATTAGAATTGAGTGCATGTCCTTTAGTGTGCGTGTGAGTGTACTTTGTTTTCGATTGCTATAACAAAAAAAAAAAAAAGCCAACTCAATTTAATGCCATTTCATGCCATTCCACTTTTATATACATACCATACACATATATGTATGTTATATTTATCACATACACACTATTACAACGCTCCTTTTTGTAACTACTCATCCCTATTCTTTGCATTGTAATCATCTTTTTCACTTGATCGTTAAACTCAATTTCAAACTCAACTCATATGCGAGTCATAAACATGTGGATTAGCAAAGTTTTGTGCAAAAGTGCATAAAAACTATGCTTGTGTTGGTTGGTCATTTAGTAGTATCATATGCATGTTTGTATGCTTTGTAGTAGTACTATATGTTACTTTTTTTCATTTCTTATTGCTCAATGGCATAGTCTTCCTTCATATTTGTTGTACGTACAGATGAAACTCCAACATTACTATTGCCATCGTCATCGTCATCACTATCAACATAGATGCCATCATCGTCATATCATCACTATGGCTGGTGCACTCGCATCAGCCATAGTCATTGCTGCTGATAGTCATTTGGTAAGTGTATACGAGTGAGTAAATGAGTGGTCAACATGAGAAACAAGGCTATTAAAAAGTTTTTCATTATAAGTGTATGTGTATGTGTAACTATGTATGTAGTATGTGTATGTGAATTGTAAAAGGATCCATTAATATGAGGCAGAGGTAGAGCGATGAAGAGCGAATGACCAATATGAGAGGATACTACAAGTGCTCAGCATTTTGTACGAGGCATCTGATAATTGCGGAATTAAAGTGACCTAAATTGAAGAAGCATTAAATACAACAACAACAACAACACCAACAACAAATAGTGGCGATTTTATCAAAAAGGATGAGTGAATGTATACATACAATAATAGCAATATGTTAGCTATAAAGTATTGTTAACTAAATTGTTTGGTACTGTTGTTCAAGATGATAATATTGATGATGATGATAATACTAATGATAATGATAATGATGATTAATTTTTATGTTAATTTCAAATAAAGGCCGTAAATGTATGTATATCATATGTATGATGTAGTCATAATTTATATCAATATTTATATGCTTGGTCAGTGTATTAACCAGAGGTAATGTTGCCGAGATAGCACAAGAGTGTGCTATGTAGCTTTAGATATTTGTCCTATACACTATCAAATCAATAACGCACCCCTTAACCAACATTTGTATTAAACTTGAAAAAATGATAATTACTTCGGGAATACTCAAACTCAGATCTTGGAACATATACGATGGCGGTTCCAGAACTACCCGACCTGACATATAGATAGCGGCAGTAGTTTGAAAAAAAAATTACTTTAGGGAAAAGTGGTAACCTTATAAAACATATGTTTTAAGTTTCAAGGCGTCACGTTGTTTAGTATTTTTTTTTGTGTGTCATCGAATGTTAACGACTCAGTGAATTTGTAAACATGGAAATTATTGGTCACCGTTATGTAATTCAATATTTTCTTTTGAAAGGTCTCAGTTCAAGGCATATTAAAGCCAAACTAGATTCTACTTTGAGGGAGTCTGCTTCTTCGTTTATGACCATAAAATATTGGGAGTTTAAACGAGGTCGTACGAGCTACCAAGACGAACGCCGTAGTGGTCGACCAATTGAGTTGCCACGCCAGAAACGGTTAAGAAACTCCCCAAAATGGTATTGGATGATCGACGGCTAAAGATGCGTGAGCTAGGTGAAGATACAGGCATTTCAAAAAATGCTATATATAGAATATTGATCGAAAATTTGGATATGAAAAAGCTGTGTGCAAGATGGGTGTGGCGTTTGCTCATAATAGATTAAAAACAACTTCGTGAAGATGTTTCCATAGAGTGTTTGGCGATGTTTCAAAGTAATAAAGCCGAGTTTTTGCGTCGATTCGTAACCATGGATGAGACAAGGGTCCACCACTTCACACCTGGGCAGAGCAAGAGCAGTCAAAACAGTGGAATGAAAGGGCAGAATCCAAAGAAAGCGAAGACAGTTCCATCTGCAGGCAAGGTTATGGCGTCTGTTTTTTGGGATGCACGTGGGATAATTTTTATTGATTATCTTCAAAAAGGAAAAACGCCGAATCAACGGCGAGTATTATGCTATTTTGTTGCAGCGTTTAAGTGATGAAATTAAAGAAAAAAGGCTGCATTTGGCAAAAAAGAAAGTGTTGTTTCACTAATACAATGCATCAGTTCACACATCCGCTATTGCGATGGCCAAAATAAATGAGTTAAAGCTCGCTTCATTCGCCAGATTTAGCTCCTTCAGATTATTTTCTATTTCCAAGTTTGAAAAAATGGCTTGGTGGTAGAAAATTTGCAAACAATGAAGACGTGGAGTCTGCGGTAGATGGCTATTTTAATGAGCTAGACAGTTCATCGCTGGGAAAAATGTTTAGCGCTAAAAGGAGATTATGTTGGGAAAAAACGAAAAATTTTTCAAATTTGTTGTGTTTTCTTTGTAAGGTCGGATAGTTTTGGGACCGCCCTCGTAAGTGGCAAGTTAGACAATTTTGAAGTTTAATTTAAGAAGATGATTTATTCGAAAATTAGTCAACAGAAGATCTTCACGATGCACGGCAGATAGAAACATTGTAACCCGCTACGATTGTTATTTAATCAATGATATAACCTATGTGGCAATGATCTTTTGATGGAAATTTACATTGTTTTGAAACATATGTCTTTCCAAATATGACCTCAGTCATAGAATACTGATTAACTCTAATCAAAATTGAATTAATAATTTTCAAATGTTCATATGCAATGAAATAAAATACAACGCAATTTGCTAATTAAAACTTTTTCTGTACAATTCATTAAATTCATATATTCTATATACTAGCGCAGAGGATAAATATTAATATTTACCTATGTATGTGTTATGCGTAAATTCAATTCAATAAGTAAGTATGTATTAACATTAAAATATATTTTCAAATGTCAGTTGCATGTAGTAATTTATTGTGGTGATTTTCTATTATTCTTTTAATGTACTAAATAGTAACTTTTTATTATAGTTAAATTGTACAATACACTTATAAGTACATGCCAAACTTAAAATTGGAAAAGCAATGTACATAATAAAATTTTCTAATTAAATTGTTGTCGTCGTATAAAATCCCCCATGAAATATGACAACATACATTGTTTCTAGTAGTAGCTAGTAGGTATTCTGTAAAATATAACAATGTATATAGTTAAATTTGATTGTAGTTGTATTTTTCATTTCCCCCCCTATCATTATTTTTTGGTGTTTTGATACAAAAAAAAACCAAATAGATTCCACTCGAAAAATTTTTAATTGGAAAAGTTCGTTTTATTTTGATTTTTTGTTTGTTTTTTTTTTTTTTTTTGTGGATAAACCACAACACTCAACAAACTAATGAGTGATTGCTCTCGAAAGAATTTTGATGGTGGTGGTGGTGGTGAAGTTTGAAAAGCGATAAAGTCCAATGTTTCAATGATTTAATGTTAAGTGCATTTTACAAATCATAATTCTATGATAATGAATATATATAGTATATTTCAGCAAGTACTATGTATGCATTTATATGTATATTGAAATAATTAATAATTGCAAATGACACTCTTCTGGAAATTATGATGACAGTGATGATGATTATTTCTTATGAACATTTTATTGTATTTATATGGCGTGCACTTTTCAAAATATAGCATAACTTGTACTTTTGTAGTAGAACTTTTTCCAAATCTTACAACAGAGCTCCTTTATAAGCTTTCTAATGGCAAATTTTTTACTTTGTGCACTGACATTTAGGCAACATTTGAAGAGATACTGTTGATTGACTTTCTGAATGATCGTTTTGAATTAATTGAGTAGAGATGTTGATATCTACAGCGACAGTCAAACCGGCATTAAATCTCTCGCAGGAGCGTTTGCCAAATAGGCACTTGCCCTTACATGTCGCTCAGCTTTTAACGAGCTAGAGGAACACTACAACGTACACATTGTATGAGTACCGGGGTATAGGGATATTCCAGGGAACTATGAGGCAAATGAATTGGCGAAATCGGGCACTTGGTTGCCGGAGATCTATCCATCTCATCAAGCAGGAATTCCGCTTGCAACATACAAGCTTCTTGTCACACAACAGAAGATGGCGGGATGAGAGCTCTTATGTTAGTACTAGGAAAGTCTGGCCAACTTTTGACAATAGAAGAACTCGTTCACTATTGTCAATGAGTAGGAAAATTATCAGTAATGTAATTGTCGTACTCAAGGGACACTTACTTGTGGGTAGGCATGCTACCAGGCTTGGATTACCGGCCATCGCGCACTCTAGACAAACTTATATATTTTGTTCTTCAGCGCAACAAATGCATTATATGCCCAATAGGTCGTATCGGTTTCCAAATCTACACAAAATGTGCCATTTTTATGCCTTTAGGGTAATGCTCTATAAAAAGTTAGAATATCAATGAGCCTAGGCTAGTGGATATCGATTAAGTCTCTTACGAAAAAAGTGAGATTTCGTAAAATTTGTATGGACTTTATGACTAATATGTGTATATTTCTGATACCCAAAAAGTTGGGTTCTCTGATATCTTAGAGTAGTAAATGTGCAGTGGCTCGGGTTGGATTAATAAAAAAAAGTGAAAGCTTTTAAAAATACTATTTTAAACCATTCGCAACATTTTTAACACATAAACGGACATATACTTACAAGTATATTTAGATGCTTAGTGATATAATGATAGTCTAGTATATGCTGATCAGTTTCTATGAAAAAAAGATGTGATTTTTGCGAAATAAATTTTCAAGAAAACATATCTTTTTAAATGTAGGCATTCCAAAAAGGTTTTTCTTTAGCAAAAACGATGATCTAACACCTAACATTGAACGGAATATCCTACAGGATGTCGATATAAGCCATTAGAATGCCTTATCTTAAAAGACAAAGGCAGAACGGTGTTAAATGAGCGAAACAAAAATAGTGATTTTTAGTAAAAAAATAGGTAGTTCTATGGGATGGAGTGCTGTAGTGTATCAAACGACAACTTCATTATGTGTGATGTACAACAGACACCAAAACTCCAAACAACCCAATGTTACGAAGTCTTTGTGGGCAATGCCATTGGAATCGCAAAATCAAAACGAAATTTGTTTCTCTTCCGACTTACTGGTTTCTGGATCATGTTGTAAATACTACGCGTATGTTTTATCTCGTCACAAAGAAAGTTGTAAAGAAAGTTTTTGTCCCTTTCTTGACCTCTTTGATGATGCCTAATGGGTTGAGAATTATGAGTAATTTTTCATCATTTATGTAGCGACGATATAAACGATAAAAACATTAAGTATAAAAGGCTATATAAAGGCCATAAAATATTGTCTATGAAATCAACAATACTTGAAGATTGTATGAATAATAAAATAATCGAAAGAACCGTTCTTCGAGCATGTCTAAAGTGATATTTTTGTATGCCGCTAGAGGAGAGGGAGGGTGAAAAACTCAGAAAAAATCTCCTCTCTGTTGAATGATCAATGACAATGTGAATTAATGTAAATTGAATCTGAATTGAGTGTACTTGCTTAAGTCGGAAAGAAATAAATTAAGATCTAATTTAGAAAATCATTTTTGACACAACTCACAGTGTTCGCATATCGAAAGAATTTAAAACATTCTATAGAAATTCCCTTTTTTTAATGAGTATATGTACCCGAGTTCATACATAGTTTTTATATACTAGGTACGTATGTTTAATATTGCTGCAATGCTGCAAATATGTTGTGCAACAAGAATATAGCTGCCTATGTATGTATAGTGTATTACGAGTATATTTGCAATAGTCATTCATTAAAAAAAATTCAACAACTTTTGCACCCACAACCAATTAAGACTCTCGCACTGAATAGTTTATTCAAACAAACAACAACAATAATAGTAATAACAATAACAACAACAACAACCAACTAACACTAACATTGAAAGGATGTAACAAATATGTTACATATATATACACATACAAACAAATAGTTAAGTGTATGTTTGTTAAATGTATATTTGTTTATAAGCAAGAAATTGAAAAACTGAAGATGAAAGTTCGTTAAACAACAAAAAGAAGAAGAAGAAGAAACTGCTGCTCTCGATAATTTATTCTGCCAATTGATGTTGAACAAAAGTTACTACTTTGTTGCGTGTGCCAATTGTGCAACATTCTACAAATACTATAAAGAGAAGGTGTATATTAGAGGAAGAGAGAGAGAGAGAGAGAGAGAGAGAGAAAGGGTTAAGAATAAGTTAGTTTGCCAATGGGTGCAAAATTTGTGAAAGTATGCTATTGAAGGATTTATGAAGGACTCTTTCAATTTATAGTTGGTATATACCAAGCATTTACATGTACCCCGCATTACTCAAAGGTATAAGAAGTACGATAATGATGGCAGTGAATATTTTGTATGTAACCTAAATAACAATAACAACAACAACAACCACACAATAACAATAGAAATATGTTGCTACTTTTAAAGTACACAATCACTTGTCTTTCACTGTAGTTATATAGGCGCCCCAAAGGGAAGATAAAATAAACGAAATGTATGTACAAATAATAATAAGAATAAGAACAACAATAAGAAGACACCAAAAGGGTTCAACTGACTTGTAGAGCCGTATATTTTGCATTGTAAGTCCGAATGGTTTAAGAAGTATATGCATACACATTCTATTCTTGTACAAGGTTACCGGCAGCAGGCGCTGAAGAAGTATGACTTTATAAGCTAAAGTTGATTTCTGGCAAAACTTTTGTAAATAAGAAAAATTTTTGCATTTTTCTTCTTTGTGCCCCTTCTACTATGTTTCGTCTACTTCTTCTTTTTCTTCTTATACCATCACTTGTACGTTTCTTTAACTTCCATCGCAAAATACGTATATACTGTAGCGTCCCTTGGTGAGCATGAATAAATTTTCCAATCAACGTGAGTCTGTTGTTTTTATTTGTTTATTCGGTTTATTTAGTTTCACTTTTCTTTTTGGGTTATTCTGTTATTTTTTTTTTGAGCTCATATTGTGCCGTCATTTTTATACCCTGCATAATGCAATATGCATGGTATATTCATTTCGGTCAGATGTTTGTGTCCACTTGAAGGAATCTCCGGAGATATAGACATGGATATCTATTCGTGATCAGCGTCGATTAAATTTTCGATTTAACGATGTCCGTCCGTCCGTCCGTCCGTCCGTCCGTCCGTCCGTCCGTCCGTCCGTCCGTCCGTACGTCCGTCCGTCTGTCTGTCACCTGGCTGGTTCGCACAATAACTTGAGTAAATATTGAGCTATTTCGATGAAATTTGGCATAAGTAATCTATGATCCAAGGGTACGGAGGGGATTGATATTGGGCATGATCGGTCAATAACCACGCCCACACCAAGCATTCAAAGCGACTAACCTCGAAATTTTCAAAATCTTTAACTTGCTATAACTCACATAATATACCACTTGGGACAACAATATTTGGCACGTAGACTTATATTATACTACTATATAACCTCACCAAAAGTGGTTGAGCCACGCCTACTTTTTAGCGTAGCTCTCATACAAAATGTCTGTACTTCTTTTAAATTGAAACAGCTGTAACTTCTACAATATTCTGTCCAGAATAACCATAATTGACCTATAGATTAACATGGTAGTCGGAAATAATATGGCAGAAAATCAGTGTGCCACGCCCACTCCTTTTTGGGTCTCCCATACAAAGTTGCGGAAATTAAAAAAAATGTTACCGGATATAACTTGCAAACTATTCAACGTAGAATAACGAGATTTAAGGTGTGGATTAGTATTGTACGAGCAACTTGGCTCACAGGAAATGGGCGCACCACGCTCACTGTTTATCGTAGCCCCCATACAAATTTTAAATTGAAACAGCTGTAACTTCGGCAATCTTCTGTCTAGAATAACCATAATTGGCACTTAAATTAATATCGTAGTCGGCAAAAATCTAGCAGAAAATCAATGTGCCACGCCCACTCCTTCATGAGTCTCCCATACAAAGTCAAGGGAATTAAACTAAAATTTTAAGCTCCATAACTTACAAACCATTTAGCGTAGGACAACGAGATTTAAGGTATGGAATAGTATTGTATGAGCAACTAGACTCACTTGAAATGGGCGCACCACGCCCACTGTTTATTGTAGCCCCCATACAAATTTTAAATTGAAACAGCTGTAACTTCGGCAATCTTCTGCCTAAAATAACCATAATTGACACTTAAATTAATATCGTAGTCGGCAAAAATCTAGCAGAAAATCAATGTGCCACGCCCACTCCTTCATGAGTCTCCCATACAAAGTCAAGGGAATTAAACTAAAATTTTAAGCTCCATAACTTACAAACCATTTAGCGTAGGACAACGAGATTTAAGGTATGGAATAGTATTGTATGAGCAACTAGACTCACTTGAAATGGGCGCACCGCGCCCACTGTTTATCGTAGCCCCCATACAAATTTTAAATTGAAACAGCTGTAACTTCGGCAATCTTCTGTCTAGAATAACCATAATTGACACTTAAATTAACATCGTAGTCGTAAATAATCTGGAAGAAAATCAGTGTGCCACGCTCACTCCTTCATGGGTCTCCCATACAAAGTCAAGGGAATTAAACTAAAACTTTTAAGCGCCATAACTTATAAACCATTTAGCGTAAAAGAACGAAATTTAAGGTATGGATTAGTATTGTAGGAGCAACTAGACTCACAGGAAATGGACTGGCCACCCCCACTGTTTATAGTTACAAAATGACCGAACTTCTTTTAAATTGAAATAGCTGTAACTTCTGCATCCTTCTGTCTAGAACAATCATAATTAACACTTAGGTTAATATGGCAGTCGGAAATAATCTGGCGAAAAATCAGCGTACCACGCCCACTTCTTATTGGGGCTCCCATACAAAGTTGAGGAAATTAAACAAAAATGCTAACCACCATAACTTAGAAACTATTCAACATAGGACACCAAATTTAAGGTGTGGATTAACATTGAAAAATTAATTGGATTTACTAGAAAGTGGTAAGCCACGCCCACTTTTTATATAGCTCCCATACTAAGCCTCGGAATTATCTTAAAATCCTTTTACTTCGTCAAAGTCAACCATATTTCGGGTGTAAATTAGTAGTATATGCAAAAATTGTTTCTCGAAAAGTGGAAATAAAAGAAAAGTTGGATATTCGAGTAAACTTTTTATATATAAATCTACATATGCAGGGTATAGTTTGGTCGGCAGCAGCCGACTGTAAGGAGATTTTTATTTACTTTTTTTATGGCATTTTTCTGTAAATTGGAAAAAATTTCTAAAAATCAAGAAATTTACAATTTTTCCTAAGAAAGGTGATTGGAATAAAATTTTTATTGTGCATATAAAATATAGAGAAAAATATTGTACTCGATTACTTAACCTTTTAATATTTACTCGTATGTTATTTGATTGAAGAGAACTAAATTAGAAGTACAGTGCTCACACATAAGAAAGTATCTAAAATTGTTAATCATTTTGCATTTATGTTTCAAAATATAAATTAGAAGCCAATTTCGCATGGTTACTGGAACTTGGTAAGCATTTTACTGACGTTTTACTAAGTTGAGTTGAGTTATTTACATTAATCATTTTGAAAGTTAGTCTTAGAGGAATCATTTTTTTAATCCAAATTGTAATCGTTCCTCGAACCGCTGATTCATCCAGAGTGAAGGCACTGCAATGGAATACGCTTCACTTCAGTCACCGGAATTAAAAATTGACTGGACTCGTTTTTGGCCACCAAGTCGGCGAAGTTCTTTTGGGATGGAATCCATAAATTGCCAGAAAGATGGAGAAATGTCATAGTTTCTGATGGACAATACCTTGAATGGCATGTTCTTTACAGAATTCTTAAAAATATATGATTTTTGAGGTCGCTTGCAATTTATGAATTTTACAAAATGATGAACTGAGATGATACTGAATTATCATCTGACCCAATTATACGACTTTTTATAAAA
Source organism: Megamerina dolium (assembly GCA_963854835.1). Lineage (NCBI taxonomy): Eukaryota > Metazoa > Arthropoda > Insecta > Diptera > Megamerinidae > Megamerina > Megamerina dolium. The sequence goes on along the minus strand of OY978527.1, from coordinate 61,899,761 downwards.
ATCCCTAGATGTAAATATTAAAAGAAAACAAAATGTAGAAAATTATAAATTATTTATGCCTAAAATACGTGAAAAATGCCAAAAAATATGAATGCTTTTATTCATATCATTTCTGTCATGTACTACAGTGCGAATAAGTAATATACAATGTAACAAAGAAAATAAAAAAAAAACGAAAAACCTTCACTTTATTTTATATTATGCATTCCTCATACATTTAGTTATGAGATTTCGTGTTGCCTTTGCAGTGGTATCTATATCTCACTCTTACCCTCTGCCTTGGGTGCCTTGGGTGCCGTAGCTCAGTGGTTAGTGTGTTCGCCTTCTGATCTGTAGGTCGTGGTTCAATACCCGGCTGATGCATAACAAATTTTATATCGAAAAGATTTTTCTTTCGAATGGTACCCACCTGTCGGCAAGCAATTGGCAATTCTTCCGACAGTAACAACTTGCCATGAAAAAGCTTCTAAAAAGAACCCTGTGACAAAGCTCAGAAAAAGTGATGTCACAAGTGTTCTGCCGTTCGGAACCGGCTAAAATAAGTAGGTCCATTCTAATACTGTCCAAAATTTAAGACGCACAACAGTAATAGAAGAGAAGCTCGGCCAATGAGCCCTTTGGGGCTTTAAGTGCCACATATTTATTTTTTTTTTTTTACCCTCTGCCTTACAACATTTTCGGAAACACTTAAAGAGAAAAATGAGTTTGTTTTAATTGTGTCCGTAAGTACGAGTATATATATATATACATTCTGTATACGTTTAAAATACACATATTGTATCTGAGGAATGTAGATATGATTGTATACATTTATTATATTGCATGTGCATTTATTTATATCTATGTATGTATGTATGTGCATGCAACATAATTATGCAATTAAAGTTAATGTCGCTGTTGCAACCACCATCAGCAACAACCACACAACGATAATAAAATGAATAAAAATGAATTGTACATTTACATATGTACGTAAGTATGAACGTGAGTCCTTTTTGAATCGCATTACTATTACTCTAGAGTTCATTAAAGTACATATAATATAAATACACACACACACACACATTCTCACATCAAAAAAATGCACTATCGTCACGTCATCAAGAATGGCAATTGCTACGCGACTACTTTAATACAGCAATGCACATATACATATGAGTATATACCTATTCATATAAACGTATGCATGCAAGCATGCACATGCATACTGTATATGGTACATATGTATGTAGATGCATGTGGTGTTATTCACACATACACTCATTCACATATATTCACATGCATTTGCACAATACACAATGCAAATGTTGCATGTGGCATGCGAAAATGCGAATATAAAACTGACGCTTTTTATGAAGTAATTTACACGGTGATTTATTAGTCTCCTTATTTATAATGTACATACAGATATTGTATATATGTATATGCGCTTGTGCGATTGTGTATATACAATATTATATATTTATGAGTTGCATGCATTTTTCTTTTGTCCTTTGCTTCCTCTGTATATATATTTTTTTTCACTTATTGTGTTGTTAAATGAGTAGTGTTGGATTATAATAAGTACGTGAGTGTGCACATACATACCATATGTACTACTAGAATTTACGATAGTATGAGTGAGAATAGTATATATATGCATTAGAAAGTACCTTAATTTTATAGAGAACTTATATATAATTTGGTTTCAATAATGATTCTATCAAATATTGAATTTGTAGCCATTTATCAGACTTATCTTCTTATCAGTCTTATTGATCCACCATCCACCACTGGTTTACTCACTGGCGTCAGCCGAACGTTGTGGTCACCCAATTGAGGTCATCTCACTAGAAATGGTTAATAAAATCTTCGGTATGATTTGGGGCATTCGGCGACTGAATGTGCGCCAATTAACCAAAGGCTACAGGCTTAACATATGGATCAGTATTTTTAGTTTTGCAAAAATATTTGCAAGTCTGATAAGTTCAAAGAAGTGTTTGATGATGTTTCGAATGAGTTGATGTGCCATTTCATAATCGTGGACGAAACAGGGATTCATCACAATTCACCAAAGGCATCACCGAAACACTGGTCTTATCAAAGCCGACAAAAAACCAAGATGAGTCTGTCAATCAACAGGGGAATGGTGGTGTTTTGTTGGTGGAATCGGGCGGTCTTATTCACATCGATTACTTTCAAAATGATAAAACAATCACTATCGCATAATATGCAGAGCTGTGGAATCGTTTCTATGCTAATTTGAAGCAAATGCAGTACGGTCGCAAGGTTTCAATTCTTATATTTTTAACTTGACATGGTCAAATCAGTTCGAATATTGTTGATTAAGGAACACTTTAACATACACATTTACAAATACTTTTATGTATATGAAAATGAGGCCATATTTACTATACTTTAATGTTAAATACATAAACGTATATTCGTATATTCAGTTTGTTATTTTTATTATGCTATACAAGTTTTATTATACCATAGTTCGACTCATTCAATATCACATTGCAGCATAACATGTAAGTCATGCATGAGTGTTGAACGAACTCACTCACACTGATATAGGTAATCAGCGAATAACAATACCACATATGTGTGTGTGTGAATGTGATATACATTAGCATGATGATGGAGTCGTTCAATGGCTCAAAGATGACTGTGATGGTGATCATAGATGGTGGTGGTGGTTGTGGTGGTAATTTATAAGAATGAATATACATGTTTTTATTACCTGCTACTTTACCAAACATATATGCCATATGACATGTACATAAAGGTATATATGTACCTTTATATATATAGTACCTGATATATATATGCCAATGGCATTAAGTGGTAGTAGTTCAATGCATGCAAAAAAAATGAAACTTTTCTTATTGAAATCTGCTTCTTTTGCTTGTTTCTATTGTAGGTAAAAATATAATAAAGTTATACGCGCATAAGAGTGTTACAATATGACTAAGTGTGTGTTTATTATAAATAAATTACATGCCACACATGTATTTTACTTTAAAAGTTTATATGAATAGGTATGTGTGTGTGTGTGTGTGACGTTTAACCCAATTTGGTGTGAAAGGAAACATTTGTAGGTGCAAATTTTTCTAATGACTTCATTTTGCCAAAGTTTCTTGTTTTTTTGTTTTTTTTCATGTCTTCTTTATATGTGGCATGTACCTATTATTCTTGCATGTACTACATACACATACATATATGTACTATGTGTGTGTACGTGCAATGAAAATTATAATTAAGTTTCACTTTTTTTTTTATTTTGCTTAGTTTTATTCCTTGTTTTTCGATCGAAGCGTGAGAAATTCCACTTTTAAATTCTATGCTCGTCGATGTCATAGCTTTATTAAATTTCTATACTAAGAAACACTATAGTACACATACACTAATGCAAAAGGTGGCATATAAATACTATGTGATAGATCTATTATTTGCTGTGCAACCTACTGTTAAGGCGACAAAAGCAACTGCATACATACATACAAAAACACATATATAACTTCATCTACATAAAAATGTTTATTCACAAGCAAAAATTCTAAGGCTGCTGGCTGGAGTGAGACATTTTGCAAATTCATAGGAAAAATAAAATTATGCCATTAAGGAATTACTTTCGGTAATTCTGATAATTTGGCACTCTACATTATAAAGCATGATGTTGTCCAGTAGTAAAAAAAAGCTTGTGTACCATTTTTAGGCTCCATAGGTTTACATTATATCTGTAGGAAAATTTAAAAAATATATTTTTGAAATCATGTTTTTGTATGAGAGGTAGGTGTAGATTTCATATTATTTTACATATTTTTAAATTTATTTTTTCTTTGAGCTTGATAGTTTTAAAGTTTTATAGAAAAAATCCGAAAAAATATATTCGAAAATATATGTTTGTATAGAAAGTTGCGGCATTATATTCAAAATTAAAATATTAATGACAGAGGTAATCGCTTGTAACAATTTTCAATAAAATAGCTTCAAATTCATATGCCCAATGTGAGAAAACATATATTCGAAAATATTCTTTTCTACGAGAGTTAAGCGTGGCTTTCATATTTTTTTCACCCATTCTCAAAATAATAGTATTGTTGGCCAAAATAAACTTATACATTGTGCTTTATAGGCTTATATTTTGTATGAAAAACACAAGAAAGAAAATGCTTTTCAAAACATACTTTTGTTGTTGTTGTTGTTGTAGCAGCAAAAATACGGAAATGCATTGTTTTACTCCCGTCAAATCATTTCCGTATTCTGATGAGGTGAATGAACCTTGGTCGACCACGTGGTCGAGTACTTTCGGGACGTAGATCCGTCCATTCTTGGGAAGCAACATACTTTTGTATCGGAGTTAAGCGTGATTTTTATCCATTTACGTCCATTTTCAGTCATCCATTTATTGGCGAATATACAAGTAATCATTTGTATAGAATTTCATCTTGATATTTTTGAAAATGTACACTTCGTTATTTATAGCTTTATTAATAAAAACTTCGGCTTAATAGAATTAGGCTTTGATGAGCAAAAAATAAAAAATTATACTTTTGCATACATGCTTTTCTATTGGAATCATAGAATCATGCGTTCCTTGGCAAGAATAATTTAATTCACGGTATTTTTCACGATAAAAATGGACTGTCATTGCTAAATCGCCTTAGTTGGTGTTTGTCGTAAACATATTCTTGATTCTTCCGGTGTAGGGTATCTATAATAAAATAAATGAAATTCTCTTATTCTTTTGAAAGATGCAGTACACATACACACACACATACACACTATTATAACATACTATATACATAGTATACCATCTTCTGTTGATGAAGACACAGATTGCCTTGACGGTGGCGTATTTCTTTGAGTTTTTCACTTCATTATCAGTGCAAAGGATGAGAGCTCATAAATATGTGTGTGTACCTACAGTGATACAGCATATTACTGAGCAATGCGTAAAAATGAATATTTCTTCTCAATTTAGTCTGCATCGCTACTCACTTGCGCCACATTTCACTGTAAATGCAATAAAGAACATTAGAAATACGACTATATTATATACTTGAATACTTATAAATATATGGTGGTTCTGTTGGCGTATTTATATACATAGTTTTCTTCTTTATTCTATGTATATAAAGGAATCCGCGTTCATACATACACAATGAATTGTGTCATAAATTATTCATGTCTTGAGGTGTTTAAGCAAACAAAAATGAAAATGAGAAGTCTTCGAAGAGAAACAACGGAAAAATATAGTAAAAGTGGAAGAAAAATAAAAAACAAACTAAGAAAACTTTATTTGTATGTTCATACTTATTCGATTTCGTCTTTTTTATTTCTTATTCATTTTTAGTATTTCCCACTACATATTTCTTATACTCTTAATGTTATAGTAATTGTTGCTGTTTTCATTAAGACTTTATGTTATCTTCTCGCATATAGCTATTCTTCTTTTACTATAACATTTTGTTGCAAATGGGTAGGTAGGTAGGTACAAGAATGTTGAAAGGAATTAATGTTGAAATTCTGATATTGAGCGTGTCTCTTTGGGTGTGCACGTACACTCGTGTATATATACATTTACTTAACATGCATTTTATGGAAAGGCTGTACTCATAAAACTCCTCCAAGATGTTACGTATGGTGTATTTTATTTATTATGTTTGCTGTACATAAGTAGTTGAAGAAAACATTTCACTTTTACAGTATCTACTCGCATTTTAAGTACTTGCTTCTGTGTCATAATGAAAAACAATAACAACAACAACTATTACAATTGGTAGCGGAATTATTGAACGTACTTTAAGTTGAAGTAAATGCAAACTGATGGTATTGATGCAAAACTATGATAATTCTTATGAATAAAACATGCGCTTATAAATATTTGGCGAGCTTTCCTTTCAGTCTTATTGTGTAAGTTGAATTCCGAAAGGACTCAACTAACTTATTGGTATGATATTGATCGATTATGAAGGTAAAATATTGTACTTATGATATTGTATTTTTTATATAGCGAAATATTCACTTGCCAGGCGAATGAAGGAGAAACATTGTGTAACTATTTCTGCTGGGGCATGCATCTGGTGCCTGGTGAAGAAAAATTCAAAGAAGTTAACGTTCTGAAGATTTAAAAGATTTAAGAGAATAAAAGAGTTCCGTTAATTTTACAGAGTGCCTTAGAGAAAACTTTTAATTTCTGCAACACTCTTGAGGTACATATGTAAGTGTTCAAAAATAACCGAAACATGTTCAACTTTTAGTTTTGTTTTGCTCTATAAATTAAAACATGGCCTAATGGCCAACTTGCGAATCATTACGGGATTATTAACAGAACATTGTAGGCTGAATTATCACCTAACAAAACTGGGAATTTCCTTTGATGCTCTCTGCAGGTTCTGCAGGGAAGAGGACGAGACCGCACAACGTGTGATAGGAACTTGTCCTGCACTGATGCACAAGAGAAGGAAATACCTGGGAGATTTCATCATACCCGAGGATAAACTTAAACTCTGTGAAGTAGGGCCAACACTAAAATTCATCGAGGGAACTGGGCTAACAGACACACTAGCTCCGCGAAGGGGGCGCAATAGATCTTATAGGTCGAGGGCAACATCCCCCCAACGATAATAATAATAATAATAATAATAATAATAATAATAATAATAATAATAAATAATATAATATTTATAATAATAATAAATGACTGCCCCTTGAAAGGGTGGAGATAGGGGCAATGTTTGTTTAGGAAAAATGTTATGATTGAAAAATGAATTTCAATCGTTCATAATTTTTACTAAAAAATTTACTACATTGCAAAAAAATTAACATTTTTTAGGGGACCTTTCAACTGGTATAGATATGATATATATAAGATAGAAAAGATATTGACAATGAAAAATTCATGGGAATCGGTCATACATTTGACTTGGGTAGAAGCGACTATCGGCTATTTATGTGGCTATTTATTTGTTGATTTTCAAGTGCTTTTGCCTTCATTTTATACGGCAGCTCGTTATGGGGAGAAGATAGTTAGGTGGTAAGTATTTTCGGGAAAAACATTGAAGAGCTGAAATTAATTGAGATCTCATTCACAATTCACCCCCAGAAGCGATTTCTGGGCTATTCGTCGATTTTATGGTATTTTGCCTTCATTTTGTATGGCAACTCCCTTAAGGGGTGGAGACAGAGGGTAAATAAGTTTGAGTAGCTACGGATGCAACACCAATGCTGCTACAATTTATACATGGAGTGATGCCGTTTTCAACAGAATCTCACAAAATATATGTCAGATACAATCAGATTATTAATGAAAAAAGAAATTCCTTTTAACACAAAATCATAATTTATATAGAAAGTAGCGTTATTTTTCGACGAATGACTCAACGTTTGAGAATCTCTTCTTATTTACAAGAGTTCACATAATTGCCATATGAAACTAATAGATTTTGATAAAAAGTTTGTAAGTTTTATACGAACGGATTGACTTTAAATTTTTTATGAAATACTAATTTGATAAACAAACAAGATGACCAAAGTTTTAAATCAATGCATTGAAAAGCAATGATTTTTTGGTAGACTTTTATTTCAGTGGTAAGTGAGCTCACCTATTTATAGAAATTTAAAAGTATTTTATGTTCTATAGAGAATTTGTTAATTATAAAGAATGTTGGAAAAAATTCCAACAGGGAAAGAGACAATACCACACATAATCGAAAGCACACAATGATATAATAAAACATTTCTAATAATTAAATACACTGTGTACTTCGAGAGTAGTACAAAATATTTAGACTAATTCATAATATTACAAATAAGTTTCTTTCGATCACATTATGTAAATGATCGCAGGGTTATAAGCGCTAAATTGATATTTTTTTACCAACGAATTCTTTTATCGATCTTGAAACTCTTAAATAGAATCATCTCAGCTCAGTCAATATAATATATAATATATTGTATTCAAATTACTATTTTATTCATAATCAAGTGCAGGTTATTTCAAAAGTCAATTTTCTCTATAAAATATATTGTTTTCACTTTTGTAATAATCTTTAATATTGCTGCCACTTAAAATTGTCTGCCAAGTTTTCTTTTACGTTATATGTATGTAGTTGTTTCATTACTCGTGTCTATATACATAATTTCACTACTTAAAGATGCTACTCTCTTTAAGTGTGTACATATACATGGATGGATCGTCTAATATGAATAGTAAATATACATGTTGCTGTAACGGCAATGTTGCTAAATATTATTATGTATATATACATGTCTACGTCATTATACTCGCATATACACGATAAGTTGAACTTGAAAGGAAGAAAAAATGTGCATGCATAATAAAATGATGGCAAAAGAGCTCAACATATGTACATAGTAGGTAGATATGTATACTTACTTTGACTTTTGGAATTAATAGAAATTGGTCTAGAGATGTTTACAGAGTGGATATAAGAAAATGTTTGTATGGACTTGAATTGAATTTACAAATAGGTATAGTACATACACAGTAGGTACATAGAAAAAAATAATACTTATATGGAATAAACAACAAAAAAAAAAAATTAAAAAAAAAAAAACATTTATAAAAAATTCATATTAAATAGTTATATTTTTATTGCATTGCAAGTCTTATAAGTTTGACGAGATGAAGAGAAAGAGAGAAAAAAAAACGAGAAAATCACTTGAAACATTTGAGTCAAGTTTAGCTTGCTGCATCACGTGTTGTATATATTGTAAAATTTTTGAGTTTGTATTATCAAATCAAGCAAACATCAAAGTCAAGAGAAAAACAAAGTATAAATTCACTTACAAATACACAGAAAAAAAAAAATTTATAAAAAAAATGTGGCAATTTAACTTTAAAACAACTACTTACAAAAAAAAAAAAAAAAATAACTCACAAAAGTATGCAACAAAATTTTAACTATACTACATATAAGGAAAAGTTACCCAAAAAAGATACCTACCCCAAAAATGGGATGCTTCTAGCAATGAAATAATTTAAAAATTTAAATGAAATTAATTGTAGCAAGAAAAGTTACTTTCTAAAAATATATTATCATACTATTTCTTCACCTAAATTTTCATAAGAAGAATAAAACAAACAACAACAACAGCAACAAAAGGATAAAATACCAGATTCTGCACAAAATGTTGAAACTTTTGGGTCCATTTTTGTGTGACTTTAAAAAACATTTGCATTATTTTTATGTTCACGCATATGCATGCAGCATCAGCAACAATAACAACAATAACAACAACAATATATTTTATATAAATAATATATGTATTGTTTGTCTTTACCCTCACTCCTATCATCATCCACCCACTAGGACTAACTATATACTTACGTACTTACGTAGTGAAACTGTCAGAAAAGAAATTAAATTCCATTGAGCGCGTTTTAATGGAAATTAATTGAAGATCTCGCTTCTTGTAAACAATGCAGTGGGGTAACAGCAGTGGGGTAACAGCACTGTTGACGAAGTGTGCCAAATAACCAACAAGAAGAAGAAGAAGAGGACAAAGAGAAATAAATGACGAAAAAAAAAGCAAAGGCGTCGTTGCAAGGACATCATGACAGCTGGCTGTTTTACTTAAATAGACGAATTCCATGTTTTTTTTTGTATTTACTATTTTTTGTGGAGTGGAAAGCGAGAAGTCGTTATCACTGAGGTATGTGAGGGCAACAACTGTGCATAGTGTAGATCTTCAAAGGAATACACACATTTATTCATATAAAAATATGTACGTACTTGTGTATGCAGTCGGGGGAAAAAGTATTGCAGATGACTCTAAAGCAGCATTAATGCAAAAGTAGTGTTGTTGGCAACTGGTACTCTGCGATTGGACAGTTCATACAATTCATACTAATAACAATTTGTTACCAATCATTGAAAAAGTGACCAAGATAATCACGAAAAAGTGAAAAAAGAGGAAGGAAAAGGAGAATACGGGCGTGAGGCAGAGACTTCAATTAAGCCAAAAGAGGTCCTTCGTGCAATTCCTATCTACTCATTGAACCAACTGGAGCTGTTTACAAAAATTTTAAGGTCACCTAAATTGATGAAGATTCTTAAAGCAGAACTAACCAAGAAATTTTATGCTTTCGGTGCACTCTTTCAATTAACCCGCCATCATTTGTTGGATAAAATCTGTGACTACTGGTCAAATGCTGGAAATTTGTTGCTTATTTAGTTCTTTACGTCTTACTATATGCTTCGCTTAAAAAATATTGCAAAACAATTTTTTTTTTGTATTTTGATTGAAAAATAACTATTAGGAGTATTCGAAAAGACTTGACCGAAAGTCAAGCATAGTGAAAAATTTTATTGAAAAATACTCCAATACTTTTTCCCCAAAACCAACATATATCTTATGCTCATTTTGGCAAATAAGCAATTTAGCATAAAATAAAGTTTCATTTTACTTATTTCTTCTACTATTCATCTTCCTGTTCCTCTCTGCTTGCATTCATTTCGCTTTTGTTTTGGTTTGTTTCTTCTTCTCCATCTTTTCATCGTTAAGTTTGCAAATTTTACGATTTTTATTACATCCGCTAATGGCACATTAAAAGCAGTTATGTGTGCGGGGGTGTATTCATATGCATGTATTTTTTGGGTGCTACTTTTGTTTACATCCTTTCTCTCGTATGCATATATATATGGATGTGTATATAGCATATTCTACGCTTAGACGAGCAAATGTACCATCTGTAATGAGTAGTATACATATATAAGTATGAATGTTTGGATATACATCAACGGCTATCGATAATGTCTGATTTAGCATTCATGCGCTTCAATCTCTTCAACTCACAGACACACACACACACACACCATTAGTCCCTATTGAATATTTGGTATATAAAATATTTGCCTTTGTCGACTACATAATATCCTTTTTCCCAGTAGATATTCTTAAGGCTACTTGTCGTTTCGTAAAACAAAAACAATACACATACAAAACACACAAAATTATCTATTTAACGAGTAACAAGAGATTTTTTTGCTCTGGTCGTCATTTACGTAAGTTCATCTTCGATGAGCGTTGATTGGCGTTTTTCTTATTGGATTTTAATTAAATTCCATGCGATGAGCAGCAAAAATTTATTCATGAGTCAAATTTTCTTTGTTGTTTTAATTTTTTTTTTTCTTTGTTGCTTTATTACTTTGCTGCTTTATCCTTTTATCCTCAATTGTGATGCTGAAATTTCATAGCTTCAGCATTAGTTAGCAATATCAGCAACAATATATATTGCACTGAGAGTTCGAGCGAATAAATTTTTTTTTAAAGATTCTATTTTATACTCTGTTTCGCTATTCACTGGCTTTCACTTATATTGTTCGTCTCTCTCTCCTTCTCGTCATTTCTCTCTTTTTTCGCTGCCTTCAATAGAAAAGTCATTAATTTATATTTGCATGTAATTAAAATAGCGTCGTAGATTTATGTATGCTTCAAGTGGCATGTATATATACACACATATACATACATGAAAAATATCCGCTGATTTGTTCATCACTTACAATACACACACACACACATACATACATCATCATTCAATAATTTAATTCATTCAAATACAATTACTAATGAGCTTTCGCAGCTACAGAGAATATAAAATGCGATTTCATTTGGTTCTTCGATTCGTCTGGTTTGCTAGAGTTGCCAGCTACCATTGAAATTTCATCTAGAATTCGTTCAAAGTACGATTTATAAATAAATAAATATGTGCCATTTATAAGCCCCGAAGGGCTCTTTGGCCGAGCTTCTCTGCCATTACTGTTGTGCGTGTTCAATTTTGGACAGTATTTGAAGGGACCTACTTATTTTAGCCGATTCCGAACGGCAGAACTTTTGTGACTTCACTGTTCTTTTAGAAGGTTTTTCATGGCAGGTTGTTACTGCCGGAAGAAAAGAAAAAATATCTATTTTTGGTATTAAAGTTATGCTTCAGCCGGCGATTGGTCCCGCGACCTACAGATCAGTAGGCCAAAGCACTAACCACTGAGCCACGGCACCCAGATTAAATACCATATAGTAATCATTAAAAAATTTCTGATCCTTAAGCATGATATGGCCATATTTCACTCTCGAAAACTCTTTAAAATTTTGATAAAAATTTTTTTTTTTAGTAAAGAAACCAACTAGGGCAACTCTAGAATAGTCTAACAAATGAATAGGATATTTATTAAATCATCGTCTTACATGCATATATACTTATTTTTTCTACAATAATATTTGCCATTCGAGGCCAATTGAATGACTGTTTTCAAGTACTTTTGATTATTGCATGAATTTAATTAAAAAAAAAGAAAAGAAATTGATAATTCTAAAAATAGAACCACCAAATAAAATTAAAACAAAAATATGAAAAGAAATCACTGTTTGGATTCAGTGACCTATAAAATTGTATTTTTTCAATGCCTTACCCTACGTCTTTTCTATCAGATATGGTACATATTATTCCTTACCCTTGCAGTTTGGCTAAGCAATGCAGTAAGGCTTTGCCAAAAAAAAAAACCACAAAATCCACAATAGTCTCTACGTCCGCCTTGCAAAACTGAAAATCTTATTTCTTCATTCATATTTTGTCGTTTTCTTTTTTTGGCCACAGAAACAAATAAAAAAATCTTTTAGTAATGCTACACATAAAGAAGTTGCATTAAAAGAAAAATGTAGGCAAATATATAAATACATGTATTATCCTTATGCGTGCCCTGCAATGAAGAGCCTTGCTTTCTTACATATACTTATTTATAATATTATCCATATTATATTGCACAATATTTGGCTTGGCCTGTATTGCATTGTCGCATGATCGCATACGTACATACAGCTTGTACAACTTGAAGGCAATTTGAGTTTAACCACATAGCACTAAACTGTTACGATTGTTGCAAGCGGCAGAGATGCTAACCACCCATCATATTGTTCTACTTCCTTTAAAGCAGGCAAACTCGTTTACAACAGGCAACTTTGATTTGTTCTTTACACAGTGTGTGTGTGTGTGTGTTTGTCCCTGTAAAGTTATCCTTCGCCTTTGGATAACTATAGTGCATAGTATAGTTACTGGGTTACATATACTGTTTGGTTGGTATTGTTGAAAGGCAAATTTTCTACTTGACTGCATGAAATATCTATAAATTGCATTTGCAATGCAATCGCTATATATATACATATATATGAATATGGAGGTATGTAGAGTATGTGAGTGTGGGATATCTGTGATAGTAGTTGTATTAGTAGTAGTAGTAGTAGTGGCAAGTGAGTACTACTTATATTTTCCGGCCGCAGCCACAGCCACCACATCATAAATGCATCGCCATGGAAAATTCATAATCGCAGATTTATTTGACTGAACTTTGAAAAACTGTTTGAGGATGGTTCGATGAGTGCCAGTGTTCTGAATTGGATACGTTTATTATGAGTATGCTATGTATTGTGCGTTGTGTGTGTTGTGTCACATAAACAGGGTGTCTTGCAAAAGATGGTCAATTCACTAAGAAGTGATTGTTAAGATGGACGTTCATTTCGAGGCAGAAAATATTAAAGGATTACGATTTGTTTACAATGTTTACAAAAAATATACAAAATTAACAGAATATTCCTCATATTCTAATGGACATAAATTCCTTTTAGATAACGGATGTAAAATATTATACAATATTTTGAATACCTGAAAAATCATTTTAATTGACTTGATATATTAAATTTATTTGTCACCCAGTATTTTTCAAAGAGTGCATTTGAATAAATGTCTTCTTATTGATAGAGAAAATTTACAAAAATATATTTGCGTATGTGAAATATACACTGCTACATTCTACTACGAAGACGGTCCCAGAATTACCCGACCTAAGAAAGATAACAGAACAAATTTGGGAAAATTTTTCTTTATTTCTCAACATAATCTCCTTTTAGCTCTATACACTTTTTCCAGCGATATTCTATAGCTTCGATACCCTGTTTATAATATGAACTGTCTATCTCATTAAAACAGCCATCTACCGCATACTCCACCTCTTCATTGTTTGCAAATCTTCTACCACAAAGCCATTTTTTCAAATTTGGAAATAGAAAATAATCCGAAGGAGCTAAATCTGGCGAATAAGGTGCGTGCTGAAACAATTCGAGCTTTAACTCATTGATGTTGGCCATCGCAATAGCGGATGTGTGAACTGGTGCATTGTCTTGATGAAAATAGACAAATGATGCAAATGGAACTGTCTTCGCCTTCTTTGGATACGATTCTCCCCTTTCAGTCTGCTGTTTTTATTGCTCCTTTGTCTCAGATGTGAAGAGGTGGACCCATGTCTCATCCATGTTTACGAATCGATGTATAGCACTTTTTGAAATGCCTGTAATTTCACCTAGTTCACGCATCTTCAGCCGGCTATCATCCAATACCATTTCGTGCATTTTCTTAACCGCTTCATGCGTGCCCGCCTTAATTGGTCGACTACTATGGTGTTCGTCTTTGCAGCTCGTACCAGCTTGTTGAAACTCTGTCACCCAATATTTTATGGTCGTAAACGAAGGAGCAGACTCCCTCAGAGTAGAATCTAGTTCGGCTTTAATATTCATTGGACTGAGATCTTTCAAATGAATTTATTGAATTACATAACGGTGTCCAATTTTTTCCATGTTTATAAATTCACTGAGGTCGTTAACTTTCGCTGGCCCAAAAAAAAAAATACTAAACAACGTGGGGCTTTGTAACTTAAAACATATGTTTTATAAGGTTGCCACTTTTCACCAAAATAATTTTTTTTTTTTGAAACTACTGCCGCTATCTATATGTATATCAAGTCGGGCAATTCTGGGACCTCCCTCGAATGTATTATTGCAACTGCAGACCAAAGATAAAATACTTTTGGCAAGTTTTAAGCTATATACAAATTTTGTTTCATCCATAAACATTCAATCTGTCCAATCGAGTACTACAAGTGCATTCGTTTGTATATATGTACACATTTCGATTGGATAGAAGATTTTCCAGCATAAACTTTTCATAATAAATTGTTTAAAATTCCATTCACTCTTCGTTCATCATTGACATTTGTATACAGCAAATGAGGGAAATACGTAGTATGAGTGAAGAGTGCCAAGAAAATTATGTTATGTTGCACTTGGTGGTTGATAGTGTTGAATAGTTTATTCTACAGCTCTCTACTATAAATGTACTCGTATTAGAGGACGATATTCCAATAATAAGAAAATATTAAGTAAAGTTTAATTTTCGAATTGATTGAGTGTGAAATTATATTGGTTGGGTTGGGTTAGTCGTTCAAAATAAAAAAAGCGCCTATTCTTATATTCTATTGAAGTGCCACAATGTCAAATGTTGTGCCATTTAAATTATTTACAATAAATATATTGTAATAATAGTACGTAGCTATAAATGTGTACGATGAAAGTAAGGTGCGCCAATGCCCTTTCTTATGCACAGTGACACAATTGAGAAAGAGGGTATGGTCGCAGCATAATCGCATCAATATCGCAGCATCAATATTATCATTATAATCATCAACAGCAAAAGCAGCAGCAGCAGCAGCAGCAGCAGCAGCACAGCAAAGCAATGAAAGTGCATAAGACTTTCTATAATGTATGTAATTTATAGTGTATGTGTATTCTGCCACAAAGTGTTGCCATATTGGCACACCTATCTTCATTTAAAAAGGTGAAAATCGTTGGTATTAATTCTTGTTGTTGTTGGCATGGCATTTATTTGCTCGATTTCAAGTTAATTGCACACAAATTGTTGTTAATAATCGCACTTGCAAGTGCTGTGTTCATATATTGTATATTATATATATGCAGGTAGGCTTGGATAGGCCAAAGCGCCTACACAAAATCCCAAAATGTGTACAGAAATCCACTTGTGCTTGACTTGCCTTACATATGAGTACATATGTACATATCCATATGTATACATACCAATCGCAATGTTTTTGTTGTTGTTGCTGTAATTGCTGCTGCTGTTGCTGCGACAAAGATTGCCATCTCTTTCAGTATGCAAGTTGGTTTTATTATTTCCTTTTTGGTTTTTGTTTTTATATCGACCATACATTCCCCCTTCTTTTTCACATGATTTGCTACATACAAATATCTAGTACATATGTATGTATGTACACATTTGTACAATCAGTTTGAATGCAACAAACAGATACAAGATACAAGAGCAACTTAACTTTATAATTAATTACGGATATTAATTTTGAGTTGAATATATTGTGAATGTTGGTGGTTGGCTGCCATGTCGCATGGAATAAATTGAAAGGCGGCAATCTAAGGAGCTCCTGGTATCTGGCTGTGTTCGCTCTCTTATGCTCATGATAGTCGTCGTCGTCGTTGTATTCAATTTAATTTGTCAATTTACTTTTGTATGTGTATGTGTGCGCACTAAGTAGATTTGTCAAAATTATAAATTTTGTTACATCGATAAGGTGCAGAAATAACAACAACAACAACAACAACATGTAATTTTTATGAAATTTGCCAATGGGGTTTTCACATACATAAGCTACACATACACAAGATATTTCCTTTGTGGCGATTAATCAAGTAAAGCATAAATATTTTGAATTTGCATTTACGAATATTGCCATAATAACATTTATTTATAAGCGTGCCTATATTTTGCACATATGTCATAATTTATATAAATTTAATTCTAATCGTATTTATAATTTTTTTGCCATTTAGTACATATACATGATATATGTATGTGTGTGATTAGTATTAAAAATGTAAATCGGTTCATAAGTAATTGCTTATTGAATAAATTGAATATATATATATGTACATATATACAATGAAGGTATGTTGGATATTAATTTTATATTATTATACTCATATGTCAATGTTAGGTATGCAAATTTTCGAGGGCTACTTGCTACACCCGCGGATTTTTGTGAACAATTTTTAATCCGATCACGCTCTTTCTTTAAGTCATACATTTGTTTATAAATATAATCGTATGTACTGAGTTTTAACTTCATAAAGGGAGAAAATATGTATTCGAAAATGTAATTTTGTATGGGAGATGTCCGTCGTTTTCATCTGATTCCATTGATTTTCAAAATCGCTAATTCTTCAGTAAATATAATCTCATTGAATGAGTTTGAGTTTCATAGCTCTTTGAAAACAATCTTTTGTATGGAAGCTAGACGTAATTTTCATTCAATTTCATCCGTTCTAAAATAGCTTCATTCGTTAGTGAATATAAAAGTATGTACCGAGTTTTAGCTTCCTAGTGCTATATTTTCGTATGCAAAGTATAAAATAATGCATTCGAAAACGTATTTTTGTACGGAAGATATGCGGAGTTTTCATCTGATCCCATCCATCCTAAAACTAGTTATTTCATGTACTGAGTTCACAAAGTAATTCACAGTAAATAATTGTATATATTTTTGTTGTCTGATTATCTGATTGATTTAAATGTTTTAGTGTTCGGGATTTGATTGAGGCAAAGCCAATATGGTTTCGGAAATAACCCTAGCTTCAGAGAAATTGGATTTAAAATAAATTGACTTGTAATAAATTTCCTTGCCTGGTATACGGTAGTGAATCTTGGGTCGTCAGTGAAGGAGATAAGCAAAGGTTGCTGGTTTTTGAGAGGAAAATCCTGCGGAGAAATTTCTGAGCAATAAATGACAATGGGGTTTGGAGAAAGAGATACAACGATAAGCTACAGCAATTATATGCGTACTCCTCGATCGTCACAACCATAAAGGTTAACACACTCAGATTGGGAAGTCACGTCTTGAGAGCTGACAATTCCTACCCACCACAACAAATTCTATTTGGAAAATGCCAGAAGAGGCAGAGAAGAAGAGAGAGGAGTCCACTGCAGCAGGTGAAGATCCGACCTGGATTGTCTAGCCTACAATGATGATGACTTGTATTAGTTGTATTCACTTGTACTGAATCATATAACGTACTGATTATTATGGCACATTAATATTACGTCAATATAGATTATAAAGATGCATATGACAGACATTATAAGTCGTTTGTTTCTAATTATTGCCAAAGAATTTAATGGATTCACAATTAAAATTTCAATTTTATTGCCTCTTAACTAAAAATTTTATTCATTTTTGCAAGTTTTACCTTATATAAAGCAACCAATGCTTTTATTGAGATATATATGATGTACGTATAATATTTGTACTATATATTGATGTCAATTTATAGATAATCTTCACAAACATTTTTATTGACTTCGTCAATCGGTAGCAATAAATGTGCAAGGGAGAATAAAAAATAAATTTTTTTATGATAATCTAAGAAAGAAACAAAAATGTAAATGTATATAGTACATAGAGCACATGAGAGTAGTATGTTTTCATACCAATTGATGTGTAGTATGTTATATGACACGCCTATATGATTTTCATTTGAATCTCATAAGCTCTCCCCTTCCTCTTGGATCTCGCACTTTAGTATACATAGCTCTTGCATGCACCCATTTGAATTGCTTTTGTCTGTTCTTTTTTTTTGTTATCGATTCAAAATTTGCATAAAATCAAATTTCTTTATGACGTTACTCTATCCACATACACTACATTACTCAGTCTCTCCTCTACTCTACGTATAGAGTCAAAGTGCAAGTCATTTTTATTTTCCTCCTTTTTTTGTTGTTGTTTATTTTGTGTAATGACGTTGTATAAAAAGAAAAAAAAAAGTATAGAAAGAAAATTTCGATTAATCCATGATTCAAAATTATATGCACTCATAAATATTTATGTGATACTCCTCGTGTTCTCATACTCATTTGCCGCCCTTTGTATTTTCATTTTTTATTATTATTACACACACACACACACACACACTAACACATGTAACATTATATTCGAATCTACATAAACTTCAGCCAGTATTGTAATCAATTTGTGCTCTCACTCACTCTCTTATATGCGCTACATATTTTAGTCGACTCCATTTGCCCCATTCTTTATCCATCAGAGCTTACCCTTTCCATTCCAATACATTTTTGTCACATTCATCCTATGGTGCACTTTCCAAAATATGTGTGTGTGTGGTATATTGGTAACCTAACCATACCATATCATCAATGAACCCATCCAGCCAGCTGCTGGTGAGTTGAAAGCTGAACGTTTTGTTATCCCTAAAGTTTAATCTTTAAAATATTCAATTGGTTGCACCCATTCATTCGAATCGATTCATTCGTTCGATTATTCGATGGTTCATTCATTCACACACACACACACACCCACACACACCCTCATATATTTTTACAATATTTACTTTGCATCTAGAAAAAGTAAGAAAAATCAAAAAAGCAACAACAAGCAAGTGACAAAACATAAAAAAGAAATCAAACTAAAATAAAATTGGAAAATAAGAGTGGCAGCAGTAAATAGTACATACAAACAAACACATACATATATACAAAAGCATAGTGAGTACTCTTAGTAAGTAGAATATTGTCGAATATCGGATCTGCATGTAAAAAGGCAATTTATATGTTAAATTTTTAGCAGGTTGAGTGACTGATGACTATCGAATATATTGTATATAATATTAACACACACACACACACAAACGAAATTACAAGCACATATTTTAGTGTATACTCTTATACATGATACATACGTGCAACATTGTTGCCTGTGCATTGTCAAAAAGACACAATTGTCAATTTTATATTCGTGCTATTTGTTGATGATGATGTTGTTGTTGTTGTTCTCGCTATGACATGTAGCATAATCAAATGGGTTACTGCCACTACTACTGTTGTTGTCGTTTTCTTTCTTGCTTTCTTTTTTTTTTGTGACATCAAAGAAGAAGGTGTTAAAAATTTATTGTGCACATTGTTATTGCGACTTTATCATGCAATGCAACATTAACATTTATTTTATGCATTTACGTTTTTGGTATTTTTTTTTTGGTATACTCGCATATTTGTGTGTACGATAAATGTATTTTATCATATGCACATACATATATTATACTATTATGACAGGAGCACGAGTCAAAATGAAAATCTTTTCATATGCGCAATTGGTATTTTTCTCTGTATTCAATTCTATTCGGAACGGAATCATAAAATGGAATCGCTATGACATTACGTTGGTAAATCAATATGCATATATTCATATATGCATTATAGTAGTTTAGACTTGTATGGAAAAATATATAGAAGGTTATCCGATTTTCGAATTTCATATACTAAGAAAATTTTCCAATGGTCTCAGTAAGTATTGTATCAAATTTAATCTGGATTGAATCAAGTTCAATATACCTAAATCCTTCATATGCAGAAAATTCTAATATAATTGTATATAAAATTTATTTGCTTTCAATTTAAAATTAAAATTTGTCAATTTTTATATATAGATTTTGAGCAACTCAATGTGTAGTTTGTTTTTTGTTTTAGAGATTTTGATGTTTCCAGGCCAAAAACTTAGGTTTCCATAATGATATATAATGAAAGTATCAACTAAATATATTTAAAATTTCTTATTTGTCAAAGAGTTATAGTATTATGTAGAATAATTGGAGACAAATTTCTTGTCCATACATTGGCATTTCTGTTGTTACTTTATACTAATTGCTGCTAAAAAAACATAATGGTGAATAAAAAAAAAGAAGAATTTCATAATTTTATATACCAACATTTTCGAACCACTCTAATCTATAAATGAATATATAAATAAGTACTTACACATTTGAAATGTAACTTTCATATATCATAAAATTTTATTTGGCAACATTTTTCTTCATTTTCATACATTTGCAGCGATATGCGATTTAATGATTTCACTGCAAATACGGAATTTGTATATAAAACAAAAAAGATTCTAGGTTAAGACTAACACTAACGAGATAACAAGGCCGAACTTCAAAATAATATAGTGAATACAGTGGCATTTGGCAAGATTTAGAAGATTTAGAAGATTTAGAAGAGAACGACTGTAATGGGGGGATTAGTTTTGTGGATCGATAGAAATTATTACATAATTTTAATTCAAAGGAAAGTTGTTTTACTTTAAAAAAAATTTTTTTTTTAAATTGTTGTTGAATTTGATAAGTTGTGACTTTGCTATACAATATGCGTGAGTTTCTTTATTAGGACGTAACTAGAAGGCAAGATTTTTATTGGAATTTTTTTTGGTGAATGAAAAATGTATTCTTAAAAAAAGCTCTCGAATTAGTCAAGGTATGTTTCTAACCTACAACCAATAGCTTTTGTGGAACCCAAGTAGTTTATCAAAATTATGTATAACTTTGATAAATAAGATATCTTATTTTTAATAGATTAGGTAAAGTAATAAAAATTTGAATGAAAATAACACCAGTGTTTTATATACAAAACTCTCAGTTTATATAGGCTTGCAATATGCTGCTTACTTTGTTATGTATCATATATTTATTTTGCAAATAATGAAATCGATTTTATATTCTTTTCATAAAATATGCATAAATTCAGAAGTTTTGTTTAATAATATTACGATCATAACCAGTGCCACCATCATGAGCATTCCCATCACCACCATCATCACGATTGATAAGAGTTGCTTTGTGATTACAAAGATACTACAAAAAATGACATTGAACAGAGTACAGAAATATAGGGTTATCCTTTTTCTTTATATGCCATATTGTTGCTTGAGGACTTTTTTATTGCATTCTCTCCCTCTAATATCCTGATCTTCTAATTTTTTTGGAATATATGAGTGCAAGAGCTCTTTTTGATATCCACAATTTACTCTGTATGTGTTTGTGTGCATGGCGTAATTTTAAATAAATTTTATCGTCAGTGTTGTTATTATTATTATAGCTATTGTTGTTGTTGTCATTGTCGTTGTTGTTGTTGTTATTCATTTTATGATTCTATACAATATATAAATTACTTTTTATACCCTGCATAATGCAATATGCATGGTATATTCATTTCGGTCAGATGTTTGTGTCCACTTGAAGGAATCTCCGGAGATATAGACATGGATATATATTCGTGATCAGCGTCGATTAAATTTTCGATTTAACGATGTCCGTCCGTCCGTCCGTCCGTCTGTCTGTCACCTGGCTGGTTCGCACGATAACTTGAGTAAATATTGAGCTATTTCGATGAAATTTGGCATAAGTAATCTATGATCCAAGGGTACGGAGGGGATTGATATTGGGCATGATCGGTCAATAACCACGCCCACACCAAGCATTCAAAGTGACTAACCTCGAAATTTTCAAAATTTTTAACTTGCTATAACTCACATAATATACCACTTGGGACAACAATATTTGGCACATAGATTTATATTATACTACTATATAACCTCGCCAAAAGTGGTTGAGCCACGCCTACTTTTTAGCGTAGCTCTCATACAAAGTGTCTGTACTTCTTTTAAATTGAAACAGCTGTAACTTCTACAATCTTCTGTCCAGAATAACCATAATTAACACTTAAATTAATATCGTAGTCGGCAAAAATGTGGCAGAAAAGCAGTGTGCCACGCCCACTCCTTCATGAGTCTCCCATACAAAGTCAAGGGAATTAAACTAAAACTTCTAAGCTCCATAACTTACAAAATATTTAGCGTAGGACAACGAGACTTAGGGTATGGATTAGTATTGTACGAGCAACTAGGCTCACAGAAAATGGGCGCACCACGCCCAGTGTTTATCGTAGCCCCCATACAAATTTTAAATTGAAACAGCTGTAACTTAGGCAATCTTAAGTCTACAATAACCATAATTGACACTTAAATTAATATCGTAGTCGGAAATAATCTGGCGAAAAATCTGCGTACCGCGCGCACTTCTTATTGGGGCTCCCATACAAAGTTGAGGAAATTAAACAAAAATGTTAACCACCATAACTTAGAAACTATTCAACGTAGGACACCAAATTTAAGGTGTGGATTAACATTGAAAAATTAATTGGATTTACTAGAAAGTGGTAAGCCACGCCCACTTTTTATATAGCTCCCATACTAAGCCTCGGAATTATCTTAAAATCCTTTTACTTCGTCAAAGTCAACCATATTTCGGGTGTAAATTAGTAGTATATGCAAAAATTGTTTCTCGAAAAGTGGAAATAAAAGAAAAGTTGGATATTCGAGTAAACTTTTTATATACAAATCTACATATGCAGGGTATAGTTTGGTCGGCCCCAGCCGACTGTAAGGAGATTTTTTTTTATTTGTTTTGCTTTTTGTAAAAGCTATAAAGTTGTGTTGAAACGAAAACATAGGGGTGTGTGTGCGTGTGTGTGTGTGTGTATCATGGTATGGTTTATTTAAATGTCAATGTATTGTAGTTTATATTTGTGTGTGTGTATTTATGAAGAGGTGAAAGTTCGTTAATGAAGGACAATTTTATGACACACAAATGCACATAAAAATGAGAACCTTTATTAACGACAAGAAAGTAAAAAAAAGTATAAAAAAACCAACAACAACAACAATGCAGAAACAGAACACATCGAGTATTCTTTGGCATATTCAAATGCCTATTATTAAATGAAATGTTTGTAAGTGCGTGTATAAATGCCTATACGTTGAAGTGTTTTTTAATTACTCCAACACAAAAATATCAAATTAGCAAACGTCATTTCCAGGTAAGAAGTACTAGATAGCAGTAAGTAGACTTGTAACTGGTCTGATTAACATAAAAGTCATTAAAATTTTGATATAAATGTTCAAACTGAAGTATTTTTCAAACAATTTTGTAATTTCTAAAGATGTTTAGCTTACAAAATATTGCAATTCAAATCCACAGACTATCATAAAATATTTGGGGTAAATAAAATTAGAAAAACATCAATTTTGTATAGGAGTTCCCCTAGGAAGTGGAAATAAAAGTTAATTATATTTGGAGAAAATGTTGGCGTAAGAAAGGTCAGCCACCAATTTGAACACTTTAGAATTAAACTACAGGCAATTATAGAATTGTTTCTCGATTTTCAGGTACAAATACATTTATTTTATAGGGAAGACTTCCTAAGGACTAAAGATAGAGAGTAGGTCCGTAGAAGAAAAATATTGAGTAGCAAAAATCAATGAGGGGTTGGTTATACATCTTACTCCGCTAAAGCACTCTATGAGCATTGGGAGCAAATTTTATAAAAACTTCGATTTTGTGTCAGTGTCCTTCTCAGAAGTAGTTATAGGTGGTAAATATGTTTAGAGAAAATGTTGGGAAGTAGTCTGGGTATATTAAAGTCAAACCAACCAAGGATTTGAATTTAGTGATTACAAATACGTATAGCAAGATTTATCGAGTGTGTAATAGCAGTTTCTCAGGTATTGCCTGAAAATATAAGTAGTTATGCTATTACAGACCTTGCTTTTTTGCAGCTCATTTCACACAACAATTCACATGCTACCGTAATTCATATTTTCCTATTGGATGAGCACAAAACTATTAAAACATTTATAAACAAATTAAACAATAAGCCAAATAAAGGGCAAAAAAAAAGCAACAACAAGAACAAAAAATTAAAATAAAATATGATAAAGAGAAAATATTGCCGACTTTTAATGTTGCGGCATGTAGGATATAAACTTTATTAGTATGATACATATAACATATAATGTCCCCAGCTTTTACTATAGGCTTTTATTGTATTCTGTTGAAACTATAAACCAATAAAAAAGTTAAATATTATATATATTTACACATACAGTCCCTCTCATCAACTGTTCGTACAAAGTCTAAAAAAATGAGATTTTGATTATAATAGTAGGTATTAACAACAACAACAACAAGTACCAATTAAATATGTTACGAGTAATATACACAATTTAATATATGTTCATATGTATATATGTGTTATGTGTTTATGTGTATGTGTAAAAAGGCATAAAATGAAATGAAATACTAAAACAACAAAATTAAATAAAAATAATATGTATATGTATGAGGAAATTCATACTCATAGATACAGCAAATAGAGTTAGGGCCAAGCTGAGGGTATAAATGAAAAAGGAAGCTAAAATGAAATGAAATAAAAACAAAAAAAGAAAACATTTTGTTGGAACATAAAAACTTTTTACGATGCAAACGAGTTGGTTTTCATCAATGATGTTTGTTGACTGTGCTGGCCACTAATACATAGTGAGAGCGATGTGATTCTTGGTGTGGTCGAAGTTAGTTCCTCATGCTTGATTTTATTAAATTTTTTTTGTTTGAGCGAACAATTTTTTGTCAAATTTGCATAAAATATCACAAATGACAAACATTCTTCTGTTCTATACAAAATGTGTATATTGAAAATCAGAGGCACAAATGTTGTATCAACATATGTTGCTTTATTATTCTTTTTGTTCTTTAGTATAGGCAAATGCCATTCCAAAAGTAAATCTAAATTCTAAATTAATAACAACAAGTAGAGCACTAGAGCATGAGAAGAACACTTTGATGAGTGCGAATGACAATAAATTTTGACGCAATAGCAGCATAAATTATGGCAACGTTGACAATTTTCATTCGTGTTGTAATAAGTGTCGTTGGTGTTGTTGGGTTTGTCCTTTATAGAGCTATTGGTCTAGGGTGGTTTCGATTTTTATGGAGTTTTGTATATACATATTTCTTTTTACGCTTACATAACTGAAAGGTCAGTGAAATAAAGTGGCGGATCCAACATAATGTTCACCACCGGTAATGCGACTTAAACTGATAGTTAATCCACCAAGAAGTTGAAACAAATCAAATAATCTTATAAGCTGCGAAAAATAGATTAAAAGGTCACATTCTGGACTACCGATTTTTATGATTTTCTCAAAAATTAAAATGGTTTCGCTATGGTTTCACCAAGAACAAAGGATTTTTTTTTAATTCTCTACGAAATTTCATTACAATCAATATGAGTGAAGTTGTGTTTTGTTGCTGCATAACGAAGCATAATGCAGAAAAAAAGGGAAAAGAATAACCGTTTGAGAATTGACAACTTGCAACAACAGAAACAATAATGAAAACGAAACTATCTAATATTACGTACACATATGTATTGTATCGTATAGATATATGATACATATCGTAGCTATATGCATTTTGGTTTAGAAAATATGCTGACAATTTGTTGTTGCCACATGTAATCATGTTATTGTTGTTATTACCAATAGTTTTTTTTTGTTTGTTTTATTAGTTTTATGTTTATGATTATGTATATGTATGAACATTAGAGTGGTTCTTAGCTCTATGGAGCATATGACTTCGTTTTTTAAAGTATAACTGTCAATATGTATTTTTGTGTTTTTTAAATAAAGTATCATACTACCTCTGACTTAAAGTTGGAAGATTCAAACACTTTCTTTTTAAATTTAATATATAATGGTGAAAAAAAAAATTCATTTATTCAAACTGCACAAATTTTGAAGACTTTGTTTTGGTTGGAAGAAATTGGATTTAAAATGTTGACATCATAAATACAATTATAGGAGAAAAGAGCTGAAAATCGTTATTTATTATACAATAATTTTTACTAATTAGTAAATGAGTTCATATATAAAAGCAATCATATGATATTCATACCATCCTCCCATATAAAAGTAAAATTTAGAGCTTAAAATTGATTTTATATATGTGTCATATACAATTCTCAGACTAACCGAGGCTTAGTGTGACTTTAGTTTTATCAGATAACAAAAATATTCAAAAATATGCGTAATCGTATAAAAACCAAACACCTCTCCCATACAAAAGTATATCTACATTTGTATGATTTCAGCTGAAACTAGGTATTTACGGATTATATTTACAAATAAATAAATCAGTTGGCGGTTGCTGAAATCATAAAAAAGTGTGTCTCCATTTGTATGTTTTCACCCTCCGAGCACGAAAATACAAAGCTATTGAGCTGAAACTTGATGCATACAATTATTTTTGAAAAGAAATAAACTCGCTTGAAAATAGGAAAAATCGGAAGAAAATCACGCCTACCTCCCGTACAAAAGTGTGTCTCCAAATACAATACAAAGATATTAAGCTGAAACTTGATGCATACAATTATTTTTGACAAGAAATAAATTAGTTTAAAAATAAAAATCAGAAGAAAATAACACCTATCTGCCATACAAAAGTATGACTCCGGGGACGAAAATAGAAAGATATGAAGCTGAGAATTGATATATGTGATAATATTTGCTAATAATTGGATCAGTTTGAAAATATCCTAAATCAGAAGAAAATTACGCCTACCTACCGTACAAAAGATGATTCCATTTCTATTTTTTCACGTACTGCGCACGAAAAAAAAAAGCCATGAAGCTTACACTTGGTAGAAATAATTATATTTGCCATTTAATGAACCAGTTTGAAAATCACGTCTACTTGCCATACAAAAATATGTTTCTGTATGCATATTTTCACATTTGACGCATAAAAATATAACGCTATTACGGTGTCTATTGGTACATAAGATGACATTTAGTAATGAATGAAAAATTTTGAAAATGGGCCGAATCTAATGAAAATCCGCCTACCTTTTATACAAAAGTCTGTAGACCTATATAAATTTTCATATTTTGTTTAAAATCAATTCCGCTAAACTAATTTGAAAGTCTTTGAATAAGGATCACTCCATTGTCATATACCTTCCATACATACTATGTGACAGTACATGAACATTTACATATAAGTATAAATGTATACTATGTAAGCATATAAGTGTTTAGAACATTTCTACAAAAATTCAATACACCACACACACACACAGTTACGCATACTGAAAACCTCCCAAGAGATTTTGTTCACGATGACGTTGGGTTGATGGCGTATGAGCAACTTTTTATGTGCAATTCTTAGTGGATGTTCCATGTTATTGCCATTGGTGTTGCTATTCATACCGGCGATATTATTACTTTGTTGTTGTTGGTGCTCTTGTTTTTGTTGCCCCATTTTATTACACTTCAATTTTTTGGGTGCTTTCACTCATGTTGTCGGTATGTGTTCGCCGAAAATGCCCATATCAAATAGACGTACATATGTAAGTCTATTTATATATTTGTATGCCTATGCGTGTGCATTTATTAGCATTCGCAGCAGAAGCAACAAAGGCAACAACAACAACAGCAACAACAACAAAGTTTCAATTTCATTTTATGAGATCGTTTTTGTGTGCGCCCATTTTTATTCTCATTTTCATTTTATTATACATTTTTATTCGTTTTTCTTTTTTTGGCGCGTTGCGGCAACAAATCCACACACGCAAAATACACAGCCAAGAGCACGTACACATGCATTCATACGTACGTGTATGCATATAGGATGTATTCTAAACTCATTTTTTTGGAAATCACCTAAAGCTGAAGTTGGCTCGTTTTTATGAATATTCCCTCATACACATATGTACGTGTCAATGTATTTGTGTGTGTTCTCAGTTAGTTACTCGTATGTACTTTAGTTTATTTGAAAATTCCCTATATGTTGTTTGTACCTCTACCAACATATTTATATGATTTTTTGTTCATGTTGTGATGTTGTATTTTCATATGTGTTTTCCTCGTTGTTGTTGTTGCTTCTGTTATTGTGAAAATGTTGCAATTTTTTTAGTATCCTAAATCCCCCCCAACCATAACTTTTTTTCATTTATTCACTAGCAAAAGCAAACAACAGAAACGAATGAGGGCAAAAAAAAATAAAAATTAAAATAAATTTTGGCGATTTTATATTTTGTTATCGTCGTCATCATCATTTTCATTCTTGCTCCTGTCGTGTTGTTGTTATTGCTGTTGTTGCTGTTGTTAGAATCGTTGCCGTTGTTGATTAAATTTTGTATTTATGAGAACCAATGTGTATACGGAGCATGTGTGTGTGTGTGTGTATGTTTACGAGTATCGTATTTGTGGCAAAATTGCTTTGCCTGTTTGTATTTGGTTATCCGAAAACGACAATCAAACAGCAGCAACAACAATAATACAGAAACAACAACAACAACAACCACGATAACATGCAATAAGGACAATAACTAAAAATTAATTTGAATTTTTCGTTAACATTGAATGCAAATTAAAAACTGCAACTCTGAAATGAAAGCAATAGCAACAAAAGTTATAAATAGTTATTTCCACAGATACAAGTGATTTGCATTTTTTTCCCAGAACTCCCTTAAAGCTCTTAATAAAAACAAATATCAGCAATAGATTTCACAGTTTCATATTTTCGGGCAATTAACTTTCTTTCAGTCTTAAGTCACATTTTTAGAATCAAAATCACGACTAATGAATAGAGGAGTTCAATTTTTTCCAAGAGATGCTTAAAACTACTTAGAAATTGTAAAAATATGATAATTAAAGGCTAGTAAATTGGTTTTTGATTGTTTAAATTGATTTGTAGCGATGTTATGATGGTTTTTTTTTTCTCGTGTTTCATGGCAAAGCCTTCGCGAAAGTTCCCAGCTTGTTCTATCTTCCTATAAACATATTATGCTTCGGTACTACAAGTCTTCGTACACTTTCGCCCAAAATTTTAAGACATAAAAAGAAATTTAGTGCTATGCACACCAGTTTGGTCAGAGAACTCTAGTCAGACTGACCATCAGTACAGGTAATTTTGCAACACCATCCCACCCAGGGGATGTAAAAGTGGGTGCAAAGTAGACTTCGTACACTTTCGCCCAAATCTTAAGACATAAAAAAAAAATTGGCTATGTGAGGTTTGAATATGTGATTTTGTGCCATAGACACCAGTTTTCTCAGAGAGCTCTAGTCAGACTTGCAACTCAATCCAACCCAGGCTATGTGAAAGTGGGCGCAAAGTAGGACTGGAGAAAAGAAAGTTGCAGGCATCTTTGTCCTATGAGAAGCTTCTCACCCGAATGTCTTTCCAGGCCTACTACTTTCCTCAGTTAACATTCCCTTGGAAACATTTTGAGCAGATACCCAGTAGTTGATTTGGAAGATAGATGACTTAGTGTCATTTTCAGAGGATGCAATACGCAACGTCCTGAAATTTCTAAATTAAATTGTCGTCGTGTGTGACCTCATAGAGAGATTTGATAAACAGATGGACTCCCCTTGAAAGACTACCTAAATATTTTGTTCTTTTCTGCTATGAAATTGATTGCTGTCGTAATTGGAATTCATGACTCATGCAAAGGAGACCAATGTACTAAAGTACTGTCTTGCAGCATCCACCTGGCTTGATGGAGACAAAAAAAAACATATTAGTGTTTTAACCAACTTAAGTAATAAAAGAAAAAATATACTAATACTCCTTATTAAAGCCTTCCCACCACTTCAATGGAGTAAACTATTGCCTATAAGCGGCTAGCTGGTAGGTACTTATTTAAAATTAACAACCGACAAAAATGGGTAAGCCCTTATTGTATTTTGACTTTTCGACAATATCTAACAAACGATCAAAACCCCAACTCTCACAAAGCACTCTCGTTATAAAAAAAAAGCCAAAGAAAGAAAAAAAAAAAAGTAATCCTAATTGAAATTGCTCAATTATTAAAAGTGTCACGAAGTAGAAATAAAATAATGAAAAAGGCAAGAAAGAAAACAAAGCGCCGCGAACAGAAAAAAAAGTAGAAAGAAAAAATTAATTTTGCAAATCACTTTAGAATATAAAGGATATTCATATACACAAACATAAGTTCACTTAGAGAATTTCATTCTTTGCTGCAGCCAATAAAAAGTATGCCTAAATAAATATGACCTTTTTAGTTTTGGTAGCGGGGTAGATTTGTACCCCAATCATTTGAGTGGTGATAAGAGGTTTTTGGTGGGGCATAAACACCTAACATACATAAGTAAGAATAAAAAATAAAACAGCAAAACATCAGTGCTGAGTACAATAAACATAATAACAAAATAAAAGACAAATAAATGAAATGCTACAATGCATACGCACACACACACACACACATGCCTCTGTGTGTATGCCCATACACATACAATGTTTTTAAATATTTAATGAAAAATCCAAAATACAAATACAATATATGTATATGACAATTTATTAGGTATATACTACATATACAACACATACATGTAAAAAACAACAAGAAAACAAATAATGTGCAAACACACACACACACACAACCACAATTATTTAGATGAAGATTCATTTAGGAAACAAACGAAGCAATAGCAGCAAGAAATACCACCAACTTAAGGTAGAACAAACAAATGTATTGTACAATGTACAACCAGAGTAAAACAAACGAAATAATGCAAAGAAAAAATAACAAACATAAAAGTCTCCACCGATTTGAGACATAACTTACACCAACCCCATGATAAGCAGAGTACATCCAACATCCTGTCAACCCTTGCTACGCTGTACTGTGGATGAAACCAACTTTCTCAAAGAATCTGAAAGTTTAACCCAACTTTACGTTTATGTGGAGAAAAAAGTAGCAAGTAATAAACTAGCCGTATCCACAGAGTGAAGCATACACACACACACACACACGCACATGAACATTCTACTAAGTAAACATTCGAAATTTATTTTGTATTTGAATTTATTGTGTAATTCGTAATTAAATATGAAAATTACAAGCATCGTCGCTTTGTTGTTAATGCAATTTAAAACAACCGAACACATTATCATAATGGTAGTACATTTATATATATAATATTTACAGTGACGGGTGTGAAGTATATAATAAGGCGCCATGAACAAGTGGTGGCAACAAGCCTGCTAACTCTGTGAAAATGGAAGAGGAAAGAAAATTGAGTATTAGCAGTCGAATCTCGCACCTCTCATGAGGTAAGGTTAGGTTAGTGTGACCACCATTTTTCAATGAGAGAGCGTACGAGACCCATTGTGATGCCTCGGAGATATTCTATTATGTTATTTGTTAATCTAAAAGTTCAGGTTGGTTCGAGAAACAAATCAAATAGTAGGAAACAACTGATAAACAGCAGATTTCAGTGCGTTGCAAAGTCTAAATAATTTCAAATAATGCAATGAAACGTTCAAGTTTAACTGCATTATTTTATTATATTATTACGTTTCTAACAATTGTTGTTGTTGTTGTAACAGACAACGATTTCGAAATCACGAAAATTCATGTTCACCTTGGGTGTTGTTTTTTTCGTTGACCAGCTCCAGGAAGACGGCAGCTTCCAGGGGGTGCATCCACAATGCAGAGTTTTGTGCGAGCTCTGCTGGCACCGCGGGCATCTGTCTGGAATTGTCCAGATTTTAGCTGCGCCAAAGTGGTTCGAGCGGATCTAGGGAGTCGTTGTTCGCAGTCTGCTATTGGTGGTAAGCGACCCCCCAGCACGAAGTTATGAGCATGACACTCGATGCCCGCCTCCTCCGCGCGTTGATGCAGTGAATTTAGAGCCGCCCTATGCGTACTAGAGCTCAAATCATCGAACAGGTAACTCACATGTCCATCAAATGAGCGTAGTCAATCACGTTCTCTCTGTTCTTTCTGCAATTGGGTCTTCGTCCCGGAACAGACTCTGCACTCTTGGATTACTACTGAGTTCTGGACCAAGGATTGCATCAAGACATATTAATTGTTTTCTAACAATTTGTTATCTCTGTTGGAGGACGCATTCTTTATATAAGTTGATTGCATGGAAAAACATTCGAAAAGGGCCCTTAAACTGCTCAGTTTGACCCTGCATATATGCGCACATGTATTTAGTATACTCTAATATGCCACATCAAAGCTTTATGTTGGATTGATCTTCATAAGCAACCAAAATGAGCAAACTAAGTGCGAGCCACAATATTAAAATATCTCAAAGGAAGTATTTCTATTATTGTGCAACCAATTCTAAGTGTAAACATACAGTTTACTCATATAAAGGGTTATCCATTTTGCGGTTTCAAAAGTAAATGTAAATAGAACACATATAAAATATCTTTTATCATGATATTTCTTTTTTATTATAAAGTTTGAACGTTGACATTATGTGTGAAATACTACATCATTTAAATGACCACCACGCGAATTGTTGCAAGCATCGATTCTTTTGAGGTAATTTTCAACCACTTTTTGACACATATTGGGCGGTATCTCAGCCATAACGTGACGAATGTTGGTTTTTAGGTGCTCAAGAGTTAAAGGTTTATCTGCATAAACACGGTCTTTCGCGTAGCCCCACAAAAAAAAGTCAAGCGGTGTCAAATCGCATGATCTTGGTGGCCACTTGATATCGCCACGACGAGAAATTACGCGGCCAGAAAATTTCTCTTGCAATAAAGCCATATTCGCTCGAGTTGTGTGGCATGTGGCACCGTCTTGTTGAAACCACATATTCTCTAAGTCGTATTCTTCAATAGCAGGCAAAAAAAAGTCGGTTATCATATGACCATAACGGTCCGAATTGACGGTGACAGTCGTTCCATCGTCGTTTTCGAAGAAGTAAGGTCCAATCACACCTCCGGACCAAAGGGCGCACCAAGCAGTGACTTTTTGTGGATGTAGTGGCCTCTTTTCAATTACTTGAGGATTCTCAGAACCCCAAATACGACAATTTTGTTTGTTAACATACCCACCGAGTGAGAAATGTGCTTCGTCGCTGAAGAAAATTTTGTTCGAAAAATCGCCGTCCACCGCCTGTTGTGAATGGTCAGCTGGCTTCAGTTGTTGTGTGAGCTGATTTTATATGGATGTAGGTGTAGATCCAAATGCAAAATA
This sequence comes from Megamerina dolium, assembly GCA_963854835.1. NCBI lineage: Eukaryota > Metazoa > Arthropoda > Insecta > Diptera > Megamerinidae > Megamerina > Megamerina dolium. Next base: position 61,866,184 of record OY978527.1, on the reverse strand, counting down.
CGCCATAATGTGCCGTAAGACAGTCCTAATTCCTGAGAACGACGAGGAATCGACACATTCGGGTCTTCGGCAACACTTTCACTTACAGCAGCGATATTTTCGGTGGTACGAGTGAAACGATGATGCACAGGCCTTACAATATCTGTAACCGATCCAGTCTCTTCATATTTCTTCACAATTTTGCCAATTGCTTGCGTAGTTGGACGATTATGTAAACCATAATCTCCTCTTAAAGCACGATATGTGGCTGTGGCAGAATCACCATTTTTGTAGTAGGTTTTTACAATTTTAATGCGTTGTGCGATAGTTAAGCGATCCATTTTCGCAAATGTCAGACTTTGAACTGAAAAAGAAAGAAATTGTTTTAACAACTCAGTTTGACAGATGTCGAATTCTGGCCCTATACTTTTGAAACTGCGAAATGGATAACCCTTTAGAAATATACAGAAAACTTGTTAGAAGCTATTATAATAATATTTAGAAATATAATCTTCGATTTGCTCTGAGAGCTATAACCGTTGGCCCTACTTTTCCGGTTTAATCATTAATGGGACAGATTGAGTTACGGCGTCATTCAGGCCATGATAATATTTGAAGGATGGTTTTCGATGGATAAATAATTGGGACATGTCAGCTGACCAACTAGGTCATATGATTTCATATTTTTGAGTTGTTTTGTTCTGTGATGGAACAACTTGCGACATAAGGTGCGGAATTTGCAATCCTCTGGTAAGTACGAGCCCGTCGCTGCTAATGTGTGCTAGAAATAAGATTCAAATACCAAAAAATATTATAAGATTTATTAAATTATATACATATACATACATAGATTTTTATCAAAGGTACAATTGCACATGTTTATTAAATTTAACTTTCTCAAATAACACGCTTTAAATCAAATGTATAGTGAGTGGCATATCACAGCAGGTGGCAAATTTTGAATATGCAGCAAATGCTAAAAAAAATTAAAAAGGAACTCATAGGTTTTATACTCTTCTATTTGTATTTATATCTTCCTCATCGTATTCTATAGCTGCGGTTGCTGCTGGTGCTGCTTTTGCTGTCGCTACTTCTTATTTAATACAATATAACCCGTTTAGTATTAAAAATGTTCAATTTTAGTAGTTATTACGGCTGTTGTTGTTGTTGTTTGTAAGGCACAACAAATCTACTTAAAACTTTTTGATTATTTCACCGCTTGTCGTACGAACATTTTATTTGCACTGACGCTGTGATGTGGAGGTGGTGGTGGTGGTATTGGGTGTTGCAATTGTTTACCAAAAAAATTCATACAATATGCTGCGGTGATGTCACTGATTGTTTAATGTCAACGACAAAAATTGGGTGGTTGAATGGGTGTATGCTCATTTATACTACAAACGGGGATATGATGCAAAAGCACCATTGCCTTGGCAACGGAGCAGAAATGACTTACTTGTAAACTAACATTGATGAAAATAATAACAATAGCAAGAAAAACAACAATGTGCTTGTTGTTGTTGTGACCTAAACTTTGTTTCAAAGAATATTTCAATGTTGTTGAATGTCGTCGTCGTCGTTGTTGCTCTTGTTGCATCTTATTTGTTTGAGGAAATTATTCGAAATCGAAAATGTAACTACATCAAGGTGGAAAACATACAACAAAATTGGAGTAAACAATGAATGAATGAAGAACAACAACAAAAACAACAACTTTTTGTTTTTCTTTATGGATAAATTTATTTTTGGAAAATTTCAGATGCTACAGCAATCACAAGAACATCACCAACACAACACAATTGAGTTTAAAGTTTTTAGGCGTTGACATCTCCAATGATGGCAAGTATATACGAAATACTTTCAAAGGGTGAATCAAACCTTTTTTGAACTTTTTTTTTTAAATGTACGCTTCAAAATAAAATATTTAAAACCTTAATTTGCCTCTTACATATTGCCTATAACTCGTACAAGTTATTTGTTTTTTGTGACTCTTAGTGCATTTTTTTTGGAGAATATTTTTGTCGAAGACTTTAACCCTTCACCTCCTTCCGAGGGTTGACATTTAAGAATTTTTCGAAAAAAAGGTCTGAAATGACCCATACGTGTGGTAGTTAGAGGGTTAAATGTTCCATGGAAACCATATTCATTAAATTTTATTATAGGTCTCCGAAGACAAGAACTTTCCTAAATGTAATTTTACAGGATGAGTTTTTAGGAGCCTTCGGATTTGATTTAAAAAAAACACAAAACTTAGATAAATGTATGAAACCTTTATTTGAGTCGATAGAACGATCTATATAATTCAATGTTTAAAGATGATTTCATGTAAATGATGACCGCGGCTGCGCCTTACATGGTTCATACCCTGTCTCCAATTTTGGCATACTCTCTCCAACATATCGGCCGTATCTCACGAATAAATTCTTCAATATTGACTTCCAGTGCGTCAACCGTTGCCGGCTTATCACTATAGACATGAGTCTTAACATAGCCCCACAAAAAATAGTCTAAATGCGTTAAATCGCACGATCTAGGCGGCCAATTGACCGACTACCAACGTGAAATAAACTGTTCACCGAACTCGCCTCTCAATCTGGCCATTATTTCGCGTGGTGTGTAGCATATGGCACCTTCTCGTTGAAACCACATGTCAGCCAAGTCCAGCTCATCCATTGTGAGCAATAAAAAGTTTGTAATCATTGCACGGTAGCGCTTGCCATTCACAGCACGGTCCAATGATGCCAGCGGCCCGTAATCCACACCAAACAGTGCATTTTTCGGGATGCATTGGCAGTTCGTGTGGTTTCAATTCTTGCACCAGCTGTATTTTAAAAAGTTTTACACCCAAATTTTTCCGCAAAAATTTCGATGTAGTGCAGTAACAGAGGCCCAATTGCTGCGGACGGCGTCGAATCGATAATTCACGGTCATCAACAACACCGGCGGATACAGCTGTGATATTTTCCTCTGTCTGTATGTCCAATCATGTAAATTTGGTGCGAAATTTGGTCACAAGATTTTGAATAGCCGCCTTAGAAGATCGTCTAGGTTTACTTCGTCTCACATAATCTCTAATATAAGATTTCATAAACTCAGATAAAAAATTCTTCACACATTTCACACGGAATGGAAAAATTTGAAAAACCATTATTTAATTTAATTTAAATTAAATTTATTTTTAACTTGTATAGAATACTTATATTATATACAGGCATCGCAATGCGGAGGCGTATTCATCATCATTCTGCTGCACGAAATTCTCAAAAGTAGAAATAATTTTCACAAATGAAGATGCTGCAATATGATATATGTGAACACGTATTATGTACATTGTACATATTGAATGGTGTAATGCAGCTAATTGTGTAACACTTTAAATACACCATCGTCAATATTATAGGAGTATAGGAGTACTAAAATATAATCAAGCGCAAATATACCCAAATAAACATAGTGACTTTTAAAAAATAAAAATAGGAAAAAACAGATATTGAAAACGTGAAAAAAAGAAATCTCATACAAGAAGAGGAGTAAGTACTTCAACACCATCGGACGTCTTTGAACATCCAATTAAATTTCTTCTAAATACTTTTTATTTGCAACACATACGACTATATACGAGTACAAGTATATATACTTTATATATATTTCATGGTACATACGATTTTTGTATGGGGATGTCTGGTAATGCTGCGGTATAGTATGACAATCAACTGAAACAGCAGTAGAAACGGCGGCGTAAATTTTAGCCAGCAACAACGTTGTTGCCAGTAATAACAAGCAACAATAAGTGCTAGCATTGGCTGATTGCACTTTAAGGCAATTACAATTGCTGCTGCTGCTGTCGTTTACTATTGTTGTTGTTGTTGCTGTTGTAGTTGCGATTGTTGGTTGCACCACCTTTGAACGTGCGCTTTATCAGTGATAAAGGCGCGCACAAAAAGTGTTAATAGTTGTGGCAATCGGAGCAATCGACAACTGCAACGAACATCGCGTCTACGATGGCCATAGAATGAATGAGTGCTACAAAGCAATGTGCAACACAACATGGTAAATCACACCTTGCAATGTGCCACAATACATTTGCTGGATAAATTGTGAATGGTGGTGCTGCTAGTGGTGATGGTGTTGCGAACAAAAAAAAAAAATATAGAAAAGGGGCCGAGGGGAGCTATACAGAAGGTGCTTAGTTTGGTATGGAGGCATTATGGTATACGTGTTGTTGTTGTTGTTGTTGTTGTTGTTGCTGTCGATTAATCGATTTTACGGCTTTTCACTTTTGTATGTTGTTGTTTTTGTTGGCGGCATTAGTAATGTTGTTGTTGTTGTTGTTGTTGTTGTTAGATGTTGCTATTGTCGCAATGAATTGTGCAACAAAATGCCACAAGTTCAATATACGATTACCAATACAGTCTCAAAAACATCACAAGCACTTGATGATGTGCGTGTATGAGTGCCCAATAAATAGTATTGATCTCAGCAAATGTACTGCTACACGAAAAAATTTAAGAATATAAAGAGAAAAAAAAGAAGAAGAATTAGAGAATTCACCTCTAAATATATCATAAAACACTGGCACACTAGCTCTGAGTAGAGCATTCATTGGTTGTGTATAAAGTATCGGGAGCCCACTTTCCAACAAATGGCTCTGATTTCTCATGATAATATTTCTGAAGGAGTTGGGAAAACTGAAAAAAGTTTTATTTGGAATCTTTTTATTCATTTAGGTATAAAGTATCAAGTCCACCTCACAACAAATGTCCTTGATGCATCATGAACATGTTTCTGAACGAATTGGCGAAACTCAAACAAGTACATTCGGAGCCTCGTGATTCAAAGTCATGAAATTCTTTTCGAAAATAATTTGCCACAAAAGAGTTGAGCCTCTTTAATGCGACATAACAAAGGAGATACAAAAAATGACTGCGATCATCTTGATTGTGTATGTCTAGTGAGAGAGACTGGAATGAAATCACCCAACGTGACGTTCAGCTGATTGGTTAAAATATCGATTCTGAAACTTCACCTCAAACAACAAGTGGGATGAAAGCGAATTGAAAAGGAAAGGAAAGGAATTTGATTAAATTCGACTTCAAGAACGCCAAGTATTACACATATTTATTTAAATTTTGATAAACCAACCATAGAGTCTGACATTACATCGCCGATCCAAAATTGGATTCTGCTTTTGCAACTTGACCTTGATGGTGTATAACTAAATCTGGCTTCAAGAGAGCTATCAGAATAATACAATATATAAATAATAAATAATAAATAAATAATAATAATTAAATCACGAACAAATTAAGAAGATAAAGTTTAATTGTTTATAATGATAATGATAAATTAAATACTTTTTCCCCACCGTGATAATTTTGCTGTGAGTTAGAGTGAACTCGGCATAAACCAAAAAATCAACACTCATTTAACCTCAACAACAACATAACAATTGACCGATATTTTTTCTCCAATATACTATTTTACAGTCAACCCAGCTTTAACAAAAATTCATCAACATATATTTAAACACAATAACAATAATATAAAAATAGACCTATACTTTTTCCCTAGTCGTTTTTGCCAAAGGAGCCCAGTATTAAGAACAACAACAAAAACACATGCAAACATATTCAATCACAACAACAACTTTTTTTTTCGATGCTACACCAGCAACTCATTCGAACTTTTCTTTGTTGCAACATGGTGTAATCGCCAACAAACAAACAAACAAAAAATCCTGAAAAAAACGATATTCTATTAGAACCACTTGCAATACTACTACTAAGTTACATACATACTATATCAATGCGTTGCAATCACAGTGAGCTCGTTGTTGTTGTTGTCGTTGTCGTTGTTATGTTGTTATGTGGCATTACATTGCATTAAATAGCATTGTACTGGATGATAATGCTGTTGATGATGATGATGATGATGATGATTATGGTGCATTATATAGTTACTCTTGCCAATCTAATGTTTACTGTATGTGTGCTTGAGTGTGTATGTTAGTTTCACATGACACCCGATTACGAATGTGTCCCTTGGGTGCCATATGAATTGTTGTTGTTGTTGTGCAGTAGATTGGTGGGATCGATGAGACGTCGGCATTTGTAGTGTGAAAGTCAAAGAAAGTCAAAGAAATAAAAACAACACTATGGAAAAAGAGAAGAAGAAGAACTTTAATATTGTTGCAACAATACAATCGTATTGCCTTTGGCATTGCTATTGTACCTATTGTCGCCACTGTTCGTCGTATCATATGTAGTATATGTGATTGCAAAGTATGTAGAAATCGTGGACGAACGAATGGCATGGACAGAAAAGTTATAGGCACAATTGTAAAATTTATGAATGTGCCTATTGCCTAAATGAATGTGAGTGTGTGTGTGTGTGTGTGTGAAGTGTGTGTATACTCTGTGAGCTGCATAACTTTGTTGATTCAATCGATGACTGCTTGGCTGCTTGGTTGGCGAACATTTCCGTATTTGCTTTCTACGTATCACTCCATTCTTTATTTTCTCTTTTGTTTTGTTGTTGTTGTTCACTGGTGCTTTTTTATATTATACGCGTCACATAGTTAAACATTGTTAGTATTATTATTTAATAGTAGTAATAGTAGTAGTAGTAGTACCTTGCCGTTGTAATAGTTGTTGCATACCACAATGGTATTGTCATATTGTAACCATCGTCGTCATCATCATAACCCATAAGTAAGTATCATAGATAGTTATCATATTCAGATAGTGATAATACATATTTATGTACCATGTGTTGGAGTTGTTGTAATATCACAGCTATTGCAAGCGACCGCATAGTTTACGTAGTTGTAAGTTAAGTACAGAATTGCACATTGTAACAAGAAGACACTTGCCACTTTGTGGTTTATTCATATGTACTATATATATTTCATCGCTAGTTTCGTTGAATTTGGTTGTTGCTTCTTTTATTTTCTATTTTTGTAGCTCAATATTCCAGGTTGACTTAAAATGTTGCATTGTCAAAAAGACCAAAAATAACAATGAATATAATATATAATGACAAAAACTTAAATGAGTGAAATGGGAGAAGGGACATTTGATAAACCCTTTCGAACTTAGGTCAGACAAGATTTTTGAGTTATGCCACTTGTGTTTAGTTAAATAGGAGATATCACACATTCGAATTTTAAAGAGGTACAAAGAAGATTTCGGCATAATATGTTTTGTTTTTCCCCTCACTATAAGTTAGCAGCACTATAATGAGCTGCCGAATGTAATTTGAACGTCATCTGTCACTCACTGTTGGCTTGTTCTGCAATATTGCTCATTCGAATTGCGAGTTTCGAGAAATTATCGAATAATTAATTATTCGATGCCATTTTAGAAAGAAATTTAGCTCTGTCGGAGCCATTTATAGCCAAACTTTCACCCACAAAGTACGTGGGCTTATTTCAAGGGTATGTTCTTGCATTAATTTAGTGACATTCAGCTCGTTCGGAACCGGCAATGTGGTAACGCGTCTCATGTTCAAAACATCAATCACAATACTTTGAGCGTATTTCAATGATATATTTCCTGTTGTGTCAACTCTTGAGATTTATACTATAATTTTTCATATCTAGCTAGGCCTTCTTTCAATACTTTATAATATTAATATGTCAATGGAATGCACAACTCACTATGTGTTGTATATGGTTCACGCTTTCGGCAATTCGTTTGATAAAATTTCATTTGAAATGGAAAATTTAACTTCAACCAATTTTCAATTTTCAAAAACGCTAGGTGGAGTCCCCCCCTAATCAGTAGTAACACCTTTCATCAGTCGCCCTGTAGCTGGATTAAACATCAGAAGTACACATATATTGAAATTAATAAAAATAAAAATAAATAAATATGTGGCACTTAAAGCCCCAAAGGGCTCATTGGCCGAGCTTCTCTTCCATTACTGTTGTTCGTCTTAAATTTTGGACAGTATTAGAATGGACCTACTTATTTTAGCCGGTTCCGAACGGCAGAACACTTGTGACATCACTTTTTCTGAGCTTTGTCACAGAGTTCTTTTCAGAAGCTTTTTCATGGCAAGTTGTTACTGTCGAAAGAATTGCCAATTGCTTGCCGACAGGTGGGTACCGTTCGAAAGAAAAATCTTTTCGATATTTAATTTGTTATGCATAAGCCGGGTATTGAACCACAACCTACAGATCAGAAGGCGAACACACTAACCACTGAGCTACGGCACCCACATTGAAATTAATACAAGGTGATTATTTAAGAGCATTCGGGTTTGATTTACAAAAAAAAAAAAAAACATAAAATTTAGAGAAACAAATGAAATTTTTATTTGAGTCGATAGAACGATCTATATAATTCAATGTTTAAAGATGATTTCATGTAAATGTTGACCACGGTTGCGCCTCTAATGGTTTATGCGCTTTGTCCAATTTTGCCATATTCTCTCCAACATATCGACCGGTATCTCACGAATAAATCGATAATTTACGGTCATCAACAACACTGGTGGATACAGCTGCGATATTTTCCTTTGTGGGCACGTTAAGTATGCGTGTTGGTGGTTTAATGTCCAATAATGTAAATTTGGTGCGAAATTTAGTCACAAGATTACGATTAGCCGCCTCAGAAGAAGTGTTGTTCGTTTGTAAGTCGATTCATGGTTAAATTATAGACCAAACTGAAAATGTTTGACAGTAACATGTTACACGAAAACAGCTGAGCTGCCAAAAACAGTGTTGCCAAAAGGAAAGTTGCTAAGAAATTACCCTGTACGTGTGAATTCAAAGAGAGAGAGAGAGAGAGAGAGAGAGAGCCTCATTTGACACTGAGAATTCATTAGGCAATGTGGTTGACATTGCTCACGGATTTCTTTTTATGTGCTGTTTTGACTATTTTTTAAATTTCATATTATCAAAAAATAGTCATTAGTTAAAACATAGTACATTTAGCAAATGCTTTTAGGTTACGAAAGTCCATGGAATTCGAAATTACATGTTAATGTTTGTATCTGTGGAAATATATATGCGACTAAAATCCAAATTATATTCAGAATTGAGCATTGTACTATAGAAAAGCCTAATCAAACTAATAGCCCTGACTGACGGCAGTGTTAATCTGGATTAACGATTTCATTCGAATTAACTCGGGCATTAACTGCAGATAATCCGCATTAACTTTACGAGTAATTAAAGAGGATCATGGTAATTTTCGATGGCAACACTGCTGAAAAATGTCTATTGTGAATTTTTCTCGATCCAACTTACAAAACAATAGGTGTGTTCGTTTATAAAAAATTTTCAACAATTTTTAACAGTTTTCGACATGAAAAACGTTGGCGAACAAATAAATCCAGCTGTCGATTACAAACCGTGAATGTCAATTTACAAGTTTCTGATAGTTTTCAGTTCACGTGCTTCTTGTAGATTTTCTCATATCGAGAGTGACAGGTGACAGAAATTGATAGTGATAGTAATGTAAGTGAACAGACCTAATGAAACAGCAATCAGCTGTTTAATTAATCCGCAATACTGCCATCTGTCAAGTTAGTATTTTATTCGGATTAAGTGCGCCGTTAATCCGGAATAACGCTGTCGTCTGTTTAGGCTATAACTGCTGGTAGCTATAGGAATACAACTACACTATAGGATAAGACTGGGTGAAATATATCCAGTGGTTGTCAGGTTTATACACTTGGAACCAAAAATGCACTTTATTTTACACTTTTGTTGTTTTGTTTTGATTTGTTGTTGTATCGATTCTCTCAGTGTGTAATTACGTGTGTGTATATGTTTTGAAGATGTATGGAGAACCTAAATTTTACTCACCTAACCCATTAGTGGAAAACTATATTAGAAGTATATTATATTTTTCAATTTTTATTCTGCAAAATAATTTGTTTTTTCATATTCTGAAAATCCTATATATATTTTTCACTGATCTAATACACATACATATAGTAGGAATGTGTGAGGACTTAGTATAATTGTATGAATGGATGTTGCAAATATTATCAGCAACATTCATGTAACACTGTTTGTTGTAGTAGTTTTTCCTATAATAATTTTTTGTTTGTTTCTTTGTAATTTTTTTTTGTGTCATTGTCATGCATACACTCAGAGTGTAATAATAATAGCAATTGTCTGTATGTTTGAAAAATGAAGAAAAAAAAACGATAATTCAAAAAAGATTTACTAGTATTATAAATAATATAACTACACAGTTACTAACTGTATGAGTATAAATTGTATTGGTTGTAACATAATCAGCACTTTTTATTTTTCCTCTTTTTCTTCTTTGTTTTTGTGTTTGTTTATTATGAACAGTAGTAGAAATTTACCGTTATTGTCGTATTGTCATTGTCGTTATCGAATATCACATTACTACTGCTGGTACAACTCCTAGTGTGACTGCTGCCACTCTTACACATAGTCAATATGAGTTATGTGCTAAGTTGCACGTTTGAGAGTTTCTTTTGTTTATTTCTCGCATTTTTGCTATCACATTCATCGCAGATCGCCACTTGATCATACATTTGTGATATGCGATATTTACTTGGAATTTTTTCAAATGATGGTTTGTTGGTTGCTTGGCTTTGTAGCTATCAAGTCAGTTACATACATAAGCATACACTACATATCAAAATAGCAATACCTAGTAGCTATGAAATTTTATTTTATATATGTTGCATTGCTTACGAACACTTACGATCTCATTATCGCCTATTATTATAGCTGCAAAAAACAAAAAAAAACAAAAAATGACACCAAACACCACATAATTTCAAATATAATTGTCTTTAATAGCATCAGTAGTAGCTGCTATAATACCATTGCTATTGGAAATAGTGTGATCATGTCGTACTTATGTATGGGCTTTACATTGGTGATCTGATCTGCTCTGTACTTATGTTGGTGGTCTTCTTAGATGACAATTGCTTTTTGCTCATACTTATTTTCCATGTTATTATTGTGGTTATTGCCATTATTGTTGGGTTTAACCCAAATGTTGATTTTGTTTTCTTTTCGTTTCTTTCTACATTTATTGCAACTTTTTTTCTCTTATTATTGTTATGTGCTTACTCTTGTTGTTGTTGTTGTTGTTGACATTGCTTATCAGCACTTAAATATCACAAGTGTTTTCCCCATTTACAGTCAGTGTATTGAGATGATGGCAAGCAAAACAAAACAAAAAAATAAAAATAAAATGAATTTATCGAATAATTGCGGTGGTGCTGTTGTTGAGGTAATGGCAACGGCGGCGGTATCGAACATATCGTTATAATTTATCTTGTCACAAAATACAACAATAACAATAATAATAATAACAGCAACAATTGTTATTTATAAGTCACATGTTGTTAGGTATACACACACCTTAAATGCCGATCGAAATGAAATGAAAATATTATTTAACAGTTAATAAAAGTTGTTGTTGTTGTTGTTGTTCTTGTGATTTGGATATTCATACAAGTTTTCATAAAGCGTTCTTCAATGGAGAGTAGGAGCTCTCAGCCTTTTTCACAATTAAACAAAAAAATATTTTAAATAAACTTCTGAAGCAGCGATGCCCTCAATCGTATACAATTCCATCTACAGCTTGCTAATTTCTCAGAAGATCTTATAGTTTGCTGTTAATTTGGAGAAAAATAATTTCAGACGAAATGAGCGAAATACACACACAGAAAAAAAAAGAAAACAAATTTAAAAACTTTAACGTAAATATTTTATATTTATATTTAACATTTTATATTTAACAAATATTGTAAGTAAAAATAATTTCAAAGAAAATTGGTGAATTTAATGAATTTAATTTTTTTTCAAATTTTTAAAGTCCCATTACTTACGTAATCATTCGGTTAGTATAACTACATATCACAAGTAGATCAATATTGTAACGAAAAATAATTTCACAGGAAATAGGCGAACCTTGCCAACTATTGAGTGTAGTTGTCATACAAAGTTGTTGAATTTTGAAAAAATTTTCAACCAAAAAAAGGACGAGCAAAGTTCATTATTTAATGTAGCTGCCATACAAAGTCTGATATACGTCTCACGCAAACTATTTTACATTCACATAACGTTTACATTTTTACCTGCTAGATTAATATGTAGTTACTCTCATCATCATCATTTCAATCGTTTAAGATTTTACTTTAAAATTTACTTTCTCAAAAATGCATACAATATATCCTTCATGTGAATGACAATAGAACAGAGAGCTCCTATATTTATAGATTGAAACAATCACTAACTCTCAAATAGTTGATAATTATATTTTTAACTTTAATTTTATACTTTTAATGGTCTTTTTGAAAGATACTTTATACTCGTAGTTGCTTCCATACAATATAATTGGTAAGTAGACATGATGGAATTATAAGTGGGTAGGTGTCTGTGCTTAACCAGTGCAAAATACGAGTACATATCACTTTAAAGTAATCTTTTCATTTCTGAATGAATACACACAGTCTATACATGTAAATTGGATTATTTAAATCAGTTTTTTTTTAAACTGTTTGTTGTAGTTCTTTTTATTGTTGTTAAATTAAATGGGCTCACTTTAAACGACGTTGTGAGTACTTATGATTGCATGCGCATTACATATGAATATTAGATTTGATTGACATGCGTTGGTGTTTTTAATCTGTACAATTTACAAATGCGAACGTTTAATCGAATCTTTTGTGAATATCAGATGATATAAGTATGAGTGAATTCTCTTGTATATATGGAGATTATCTGTTGCATAGGTATTTCAGTAATCTAATTTACATTTTAATTGAATTTATTTATTTATTTTATATTTTAGTTTGAAACATGAATGTATACAATTCAGCAACGTTATTACATCATAATTGTAAAATGATGCATTTCATTTTATGTCTGGTGCACGAAGTTGGATGTCACCGTCCAATTCTGCGTCAGCAAGAATATTATTTTGTTTACTTGCAGCAGTCTGCTGGTCAAATTGGCATACTGAAAACATTGCTTCATATTTTCTTCACAGTTTCTATTGTAATTGTGTTGTTGTTGTTAATGATTTTCTACTTACACCTGCCTACTGCAAAGTTAGTGTAATTCTATCTATTCGTGCTTCTCATAGTAGCATATATATATACAACTACAACAAACTTGTTAATATACTTAACTCAAAGCCTGTGTCTGTCTGACTGTCATAAAATTGTTGCAGATGCAATGGTGGGTAGTAATAATTGCCTGCGAAATTCTACACCATTCACCGCTATTCCTACAACAACAAAACGGAGTGTATTTCGAGAAGAATCGCAAAACCAAATGCAATCATTATGCAACCAAAAGTGCTTCTCTGCTTATACTTACCACAAAAATAAAAAAATAAAAAACAACGAAAATGTGAAAAAAATTTATACTTACGCTTGTCAGCCAGTCAACAAAAGCCCACCAAATATAATGGTGGGCAAGTACAATATACGTAAAATATTCCAGTTAGAAGAAGGTGAAGGTAAAGGCAATGAGCTGACCAAAACTCCATGAAACTAATTGATGGCGGCTCGCTGCAACTACATACAACAGCAGCTGCCACAACCATAATAGTGCGCGTCCATAAAGCAACGTCGCCCAACAATACATGAAATGTCTTAATTAGTGTTGCAAGTTGTATGCATATTGCATTGCAAAGTTGCACACAAAGAATAAAGCAGAAGAAATTGCCACTGCAACAATAAAAAAAAGCTACCTACCTACGATGATGCTGTGCAAATGCTACCTCGCAACAATGCTACAACCCACACTCATGTCGAGCATATACCAAATGAAAGGAATACACATTTGACATGTGTGCATATCGCTAATGTTAATTCCGCACAGCCAAAAACGGAGCTTTTGTTTTGCAGCATCAGAATACAGTGCAACAACAATGAAGATATCAAAATGTATTGCTATCAACTGGAGCATTCAAGACAGTCCAAGACCAACTGTACACAATGGTTGTGACTGTCACTGCCACTGTCATTTGCCGAATGTCTATTTTATTTGCGTAAATATTCAAAGCAAGACAACCGGCCGGTTGCAACTTTAGCCACGCCACAACGACCATAAACAGACACAGCGAAATTGGCAATAAAAACCCACATCCATTGACAACCATATTGTAGTTAACATAAAAAAACAACTTTTCACATTTTTTATTTTTATTTTCTTCTTTCATTTCATCTACTATAGTTATTCCTATTGAAAATATGTACTAAGTCAAGCTGGTTGACTGGTTGACTGGCTGACTATAATGATTCGTTGTATTCCGTTTTCATTGTCGTCTCAATCCAAGGCAATAGTTTTGTGATGCGTGTATAAACGCCAGGCCGATTGGGCAAAGCACAACCGATTCCCCATGAGACAATACCAATTAAGCGATCACCCATCACTAATGGGCCACCAGAATCCATTTGGCATGCATCGATGCCACCCGACAAGTAGCCGGCACAAATCATACGATCCGTCACTGTGTTGCCCAGCAGACGATTGCAAGTTTGCTGATTCACGATCGGAACGCGAGCATAACGTAGTATATCCGAGCTGGGACCAAGTACGCTCATATAACCCCAGCCCGACACTGTGGCAATACTTCCATCGCGCACACGATAATCGGCGTCCGCTAAACGAATCGGTTGTACGATCGATGTGAAAGTGAACGGCCGTGTTAGACGCACCAATCCAATGTCATAATCCATAGTGTCCATGGTCCATTGCTTATGATAGTGTATGCTATCGACTGGTATTAGGACACCATCGGCCAGAGAACGTGTCTTACCGCCCGCCTTGACTTTCAGGAGACGAGCTCGCGTATATGCCAGACAATGTGCTGCCGTAATGACGGTGCGTTCATTCAAGATGGCACCACCACAACTGTGAAAACCATAGGTGACCAGCGACACCACATACGGTATATTCACATCATTTGCGGGCAATCCTCCGACAATACGAATTTTCGGCGGTGGAACATTGGCTGCATATGTCTGATGGCTGCTTACGTACAGTAATGTGACGAATACTGAGAGTAATTTGATTTTCTGTGAACGCGTCAACATTTCTAAAGCAAAAATTCTTTAAAATAACTGCGCACGATAATGCCCCAAGCCAACACCAAGCCAGTTGAACGCGTTCTAATCACCAACTCGGTTGAATTGTGCAACTTATAAACTTGAAAATAATGACAAATTACAGTTAACGCGTCGTGTGTATGTCAGTTGAACTTCTCATCCGGTCGCACTCAACTGATAAGACAGCGTGAAAGAACATTATTTCTTAATTAATGCCGTTGTAATTGTCAGCGTTGTCATTGTCATTTGTGAACTCGTCATAGATTTTCTTTATAATTGACTTGGATGTTCGAAAACAAATTATTGTTTTCTTTTTGCTTTTGCATGGGGAGGCAGCAGGAGGGGGGTTGATTTGTTTAGGTCGCTAGCTCATATTATGAATTTTATCATAAAAATTAAATTTATCAAGGTTAGGGTTTGTGCAATAGACAGCAACATCAATATTTGAATGTAATAATAATTCGATCGTTTGCAGTGCTTCTTAAATATTTTTTTAGCTTATAAAAATATGACTCGATTACTGACGGCTGAAAGCTGAGTGTACATTCAATTTGATTATTGGTTAATTAGAGTAGATGGTGTTCAGATTCTTTACGTCAAAGAGTACTATTCGGTTGGCAATTAAGTAATTGCCGATGTTTTTATATACAACATTTACCACAAGTCACCTACTTCAAACAAAAATATGTGCAATTTGCTTTTTAAGCAGGTTTAAATGTGACAACTAAGTAATCAAAAATATAGACAGAAACGTTTATGTGTGGCACTTACTTAGTTGCCAACCCAATGTAATGAACATTTTTTATTTGTGCCACATAAAAAACTTTGTTGTTGTTGTTGTAACAGACAACGATTTCGAAATCACGAATAGGTATGTATGTCAGTTATTTGGGTTGTTGATGTTCACATTGACCAGCTCCAGGAAGACGGCAACCTCCAGGGGGTGTGTCCACAGTGCAGAGGGGGCCAAACTGGTAGGCTTTCTGGGGCAGGCGAAAAGATGACGGGTGTCGTGAGGGCTTTGTTGGCACCGCGGGCATCGGTCTGGCATTGTATCAGCCAGCCGGTGCATATAGCAGTTCAGATAGACACTTCATCTAGATCTCAGCTGCGCCAAAGCGGCACGAGCGGATCTAGGGAGCTGTTATTCGCAGTCTGCAATTGGCGGTGGGCGACCCCCCCAGCACGATTTTATGAGCATGACACTCGATGGCCGATGTTTCGACAAATACATAATTTTTATTATGCTCGAAGGCTTGCAAGTTCATCCTAGACTAGATATCTGCACAAAACTTTGTTATTTTACAAATGACAGATCCACGGGTGAAGTTCACATTAAAATTACAATTATTTCCAAACGAAATGCTTCTGTTTACAAACCAAATTGTATTGTACAATTTAACTTACCTTTTTCCAAATTGATATGAAATATGTTGTTGGACGTCATAAAGTAAACGACTAGTTTTGTCGGTAAAAACAGCAAACTTTTATTTTTTAAATATTTTAAACATTTATTTAAATTTCTCTTTATTAATAATTTGTAGTTATTGTGTTTTTGGAACCCCTTTAATATTTTTATAAAATTTTCATAAATAAAATACACTTTACTCTGTTTCAGCCAGTCTAATGTATAAACAATATGTATAATTATAATTGTTGCAACTACTAGCAAACTAAATACACCAACATTTATTACAACTTCATGTTAAACTAATTCGTAAGCATTTTGACTATATTTATTTTCCCAGAACAAAAACAAAGAGGTCTCATAGTAGTTGTCATATGGTCAAGGATATCTGTTGTTCTGCCGAATAGTAATAATGATAGAATGTTATTGTCTATATGCCATGTTGTAAATTTATCATGCATAAGCTTTCTCAATTATCACAAAATATATGTATGGCATGTATAGCACACATACATACATAAAGACAAACATAGCCATATGTACACCCACATAAATAAATTGCATTCCATATAAGCATCCATGCGACATTATCACAAAACGCGTCATTTTACAATTACAAATACATTACACAAAAGCACACAAAAGCATGTTGCACTCAGGATGGTATACAAAATCTATTCTTTTCAAGTTCAATTCAAAAATTTCATAGGTTGCGGCATGCGGCATTTTCCTCTTGAATTGACAGACAACTGTCATTCCGTTTTATTTCTCTTGTTAAGTATTTGTTGCTATGAATTTAACATTATTGTTGTTGCAGATAAATTGTTGCATATGTATCCTATTATTAACGATTTGTGTTTTTTCCCTTTTTGTTGTTGTTGTTGTTGTGTTGGTTGGCTTTCAATCGTACAATATTCATTGATTCGTGCGTTGTGGTTGGCATACTCTAAAGAATATTCCAACCCAATACCACCCAACGTATAGTATGTGCCATTTCTTTCCATATTCATATCATATGCATCATTCTTCTGGCCACATGCCACGTTGCAATGTTATGAATAAGCATTACCATTGCTGCTGCTGCTGTTGTTGCAATGGCATGAGCGGCAGCATTCCATTGCAATAAATTTTCGACAATTTACAATTTTATGCATTTTACTCTGCTTGAGAGTGCGTGCCTTGCTACCAATAGGTACAATGTATGCTACTCCTCGTATGCATATGCATGTGTGCAATATACCGCAAAATGCCAACGCAGCTTATCACATAGGCATATTCGATTGCATGGTTTTAATCCGAACACAATGCATAGGGTGTTGGGATTTTTGGTAAACTGTACTTTGCTGCTACACTTGGTATTTTATACACACTTATATATTCGATCTGTAAAAATATTCAGTATAAGCTTTTTATACTTTCTGAAAAAAATTTTTTTTTTCAAATAGTTTCAATTTGTATAGATTTTTAGAAAAATATTCAACGTAAACAATCATATTTTATAAATTTCTTATACACTTTTGGATCACCCTGAGTTACACATGCACACCCATTTAATACATTGATCGATTGACGTGTCTGCTAATACATAGATTTTAGCACATTTTGCATTTCGTTACAGTCACCATAGTCGCTATGATACGATGCATACCGATGGGCCATAAAGAAATTGCAATGTCATTAGGTTTGTATGTGGTAAATTGATGCAACATTGTCCGTTCGCTTGTTTGATCTTTCATTCGAGATGATGAAATATTGGATGGTTGAAAATATGTCATTCATCCACGGGTATGAACTGATTTGATTGAAGCAATTGATTATGTGGCAATATAGGCTTGGAAGGTCAGGGTCGAGCTAAAGATTAACTAGACTTTGATTAGAAGAACGTGTCCGAAACGAGCTGAAGCTACAGAAAGGCTGCAGTACTCCGTACTGAAAAAGGATTAGCTGAGTGTTTTATTGCAACAGACAGGAATCGTATATCACAAGGAAAGAAAAAAGAAACATGGTTAGCATTGACCAACAGACAAAATTTCATACCACCCATTATGATTATACGAGATCGCACTCATCATTCATGACTCGGGAAAAATGTAGAAAATTTAATTGGAATTTTGAATATATACTACTTTGATACTACTACGTAATTGTCAAGATCCAATGTTCATGCGATGTTGAAATAAAATCGAATGTGTACGTACTTAAGCAACGTCCGATTTTTCAAAGCACCGACCTATTTCCGTCATAATCAATAGTGCTCTTGCAGGAGCATCATACATATTTCCAATGGTTACAGCCACAATTGTCTGTATGTGTAAGTGTATTTTGTTATATATTATTAAAACACATAATGTTGTCACATTACAAGTTTTGTCGATGCCATTTTGTCTCTACATGGATTATGCTTCATAATACGAGAGTGCTTTAACGTTTGCAATTGTTAGCATTGCTAGTATACTGACTATTCCTGTGATCCTAATAATAATAATAATAATAATAATAATAATAATAATAATGTGTTCAATTATTTTTAGAAAATATTGTTGGGAAAGTAAAGTGGGATATACATACTCGTATATGTATGAAATGATGTATGCTTAGGTGTTATAAATATCAGAGAAATTGTGTAATACACTTTTATATATAATAATTACAATATCCCATTTTTGAATACATACTGGATACATTATATTCAAATGTGTTCATCAGTACATGGGTATCCTCTTTGATGAAAATTGTAATTAAAGCCACATTGCGCAAGAGTCACACGCAATTGTATATTATTTTCGACGGCAAAAATGCACCAAAAAGGGCACATTTACAATAAACTAAAATACAATGATGATGATAATGATGATGTTAACATTCAGTTGCTGTTCAGTCATTTTGGTTCTGAAATTCTCCTTATTGAATGAACATACTCGTACATAGAACAGTCGTTGCGAGAACAGTCATACAATTTTGACATATGAATTTTTAAATATTTTTTGCTAATAAAATTTTATTATTCTTTGATTTAACTATATTTAATACTCAGTAATATTCAGTGTATATTTTTTCTTGAGTTTTTCGTAGTACAAAGAGAAATTTTAAATAACTGTTAAATTCTGCACAAAATTATATTTTTATGAAAATATTAGTTTATAAAATTCCGTGTATTATTCAAATTCTTTGTGTGGTTTGTGAGAGCTTTTATGGCAAATCGAGCCGTCCAATCTCCCATAGAAACACCAAGTACTCAATTTCCGGTTATAATGGCCACATAAGTAAGTAATTACGAAATTTGGAACAATTAAAATTATTTTATCAACATTTTTTCCAATTCTACTTGCTCTCTGTCTATACTCTTTATCGAAGCATCGCTGTCCCGACTATTCGTAGGGTTCCATTGGCGAGGAACATCATATAAAAGTGCACATTTAATTTGTTCTCCACAACATTTTCTTGAACACATCTACTGTCTATACCTCCTAGTGAGGCTTGCTAATGAAATTAATGCAAAATGAAATATCTAGAAATCGTCCCAAAGAGACGGAATATAGTTTCGATCGTACTAAATATTCTGCCCCCCATAATTTCTCGCATGTATACCTACCCCAATCTCCGACTTTTAATGAGGCTTGCCTACAAACTGAAACGAAAAACTCAGTTAAATCGAAAAATTATCCTATATTCCTCTGCGAAATGGAAGACCGACCTCTATTAGAGTTACTTGCCTAATATTTTTCCAAAGCATAACTTTATACTATTGACGGCTCGCCTACGACATGAATCGAAAAACTTATGCAAACCAAAGAATATTCCATGGCAGCACAAGAATCTCGAATCTCCGACGGAGTGAATTGTCAGATTGGGGTCCATTAATTTTGTCTACCACCTACCCACATACTTACCATATATCCTCCGCATTCACCACTTTAGTAAATTTGTATTTATGTACTCGATAGATTTAAAATATTTTAATGGAAGCGGCATTTGAAATTGTGGTCAGTAGCAAAAAGTTCTTGTTCGAAGATATTTCTAGCATTTTTGGTCAGAAATTTGATTACAATGTGATGGCTGTGTGGGATGATGCATTATGGAGTTTCGAATAGTTCTTTCGAAAAATCTGGTCTCATGCTGAAAACACTATTTAAGTAAAATTTTCTACCTATAAGAATCTTTGATATGGCTTGATATGCACCTATATATTCTAGCTAAATTATCAGTACTCTATGATTATCTAATATCTATCATGATTGAGGAAATTCAAATAATCACAATCAATGTACAAATTTCCAACTATTATGGATACAATTTATTATTTTCATTACAAATATCGAAATTTTTACTAAACCTCAAAACTGTAGATTACACAATTAAAATAAGATAATGTGAAATTAAATGTAGATTAAATCCCAGTCGTGGTTTCGGTATCCATTTCCTCGTTGAAATATTATATTCTTCAACCATTTTGCCATCTAGTTGATAAACCAATAAACGGTTACCTAACATGCAACATTTGAGATATGTGCTTACGCCTCTTTTTATGCAGAGCTGTAAAATTGTAGATAGTTTCTTTAGTGAATATGTATCGACAATTTGTAATTGTACATAATACAAACCATACTCCAGCTGTTTGTTTGTGGATTATATTGATCTATTTTGCATTCTCCGCCAAGAGGATTCATATCACATGCATATAAATAACCATTTCCAACCGCAACCTGTAGGCATAAGTTTGAATTTATAAACATAAATGGGGGGGAAATGACTTGATTATACCATTGGATGATGGCGCGGACAACCCATTGGTGCTACCATTGACCATATGTTCCTCCTCGGGCAGTAACTTTCTACCGATTGTAATCCGTTCGTGTCATTCTCACCACCAACAACATAGATTAGACCATTTAAAACCGCTGCTGCGGAATATTTCCTTTTTGCCGTCATTGGTGCCACATAATACCATCTTTGTACCGCATAATGCGACATATCAATCCTGTGGAGATGATTAAAGAAATTTCAACAATACAAATCGTTTAATTTTGAACACTTCTTTTCAATATCTTAGAACGTGGTATCGCATCGCTTGACTGCTCAATTTCAAATAGAAAATACCTTTCGACGGTATCCAAACATTTACTGTTTCTGTCGCCACCAAATACAAATATACTATTTTCGAATACCACAAAAGAAAACCATCTTCTGAATTCCATCATTGCAGGAAATATCTTCGTTTCGCCATTATTCAAATCATAACTAAACATTTCAAGTAATTGGAAAGGGTTCATTTGACCGATGCCAATTAGCATATTATTCGTTACGGTCACAATACAGGGTCTAACTTCACATCGAAGTTCTTTCCACTCATACTCTTCCTGTATTCCATGGGCTTTTGCAATAAAAGTCTTTTCGTGACTTCGTGCGATCACTAATAATTGATTTATACAATTACGCGAGTCTATAGGCGATACCAACATTCTACTTTTATAAGCATTTAAAACCATTAACACGCCTTTGCCATTCGGACACAGCCTCAGCAAAGTCCGCGGTTCAAGTAGTTCGATTCTCACTAGTCGTAATAAGTCTGAAAAGAATTTATTTCGTTTTTTTGGTTTGTATGCTATCCACTTCAATACAGCATTAAATACATGTTCTTCGGTATCCACACGAATTTCATCCGATTTGAGATATGTCAGTAATTCTTCATAATCGATTTGCAGAAATGCTTTTCGTTGGGATACCTACAAAGAAACAAAAAAATGAAATGGCTTTTTTTTTTAAATTTCTGGTGTTTTGTCTAATCTTACCTCCATAAAATTCTTGAGCACATACTCTTGAATGGTTTTACTTAAATAAAGGTCGCCCGTTTTTTTTGCCAATTGGGCAATTTTAAAGCAGTTCCACGAATCTATCAAATTGTCAATGTCACTATAGCATGCATCAACCAAATCGTCCATTTGCAGCTCTATAGCAAGAGTCAATACCTTTTCCACATCGTCCAGTGATATACTGATCTTTCCGGTATAACAAAACTCAATGACATCTTCAAGGATATACCAATCGACGTTTTCCAAGTCGATTTTCACTTGATCGGTTGGCGAAGTATTTTGAAAGTGCTTACACAAAACTTCACTGCATGATGCCAATATTAAACGATGTGCCTGTATACTGAAAATTTAACATAATTTCAGATGTCAAATTGCAAAACATGGTGCATTAGGTCATGGACATACCTCTTGCGATCGTTACCGGCAATTAACTCAACATCGCACAATAACTTGTTTTGGTATAAATCTGCCATTCGACGCAATTGCTCCTTAAAAGCTTTCTTTTGGCGGTGCACGTGTTTCCATGAGATATAATGTTCACTATTTTCATTCTCCATTGCAAAATAATAAGTTGAATAGCGACAAACAAAGAGAATTTGAGATTTTAACCGAACTCGATGAAGGTTACTTCAATAACTAATTTTTCAGCTTCCATGAGTGGAAAACAACCCTTAAAATTTCTTCGAAAAATGACTGAAGACATAGTATCAGGTAGGTGTGTGTGTGTGTCTTACTTCCTTTTAACCTTTTTTTTTTTCTAAGGTTGTCAAAATTCAAGAATTATAGTTACAATGTCGCAACATACAAAACATATATTTCTAACGTTTATTTGAGTTGTAGAAATTATACTATGTATGTATGTAGTACAAACCTTGCATTAGTGCGCTTTAAAGGTAAGCGAAGTGCGCTACACGTGTTCTTTATCTATACATATTTATGGTAAATGTTGTTGTGTGAAAAATACGACTCTGCATTTCCTGGAAAATTCCGACTGACTGTTCCTTTCCGACTGATCTTGGAATAGTCGCATTTTTTGCAGGGTTGTTAGATAATAGATAATTTCAAATCTCTCTAGATAAGGGTACCTACAAAAAACATATGTAAAAATAATGTTGATAAAATGAAATATACGAGTATTGACACATTTACTTTGGAAAGAGGAAACTGGAATAGAAAGAAAGGTTAAAGTGTTTTCTAACACCTTAAAACTTATGGGAAAATAATGTACCTATATATACTGCTGTTGTTTATGTCTTTGATAAGCATTGCTGCATTCAATTTTTTCTTTTGAAGTTAGTTCTCTTGATTATACTCTGCATGAATATATATACTTCGAAATAACTCAGGTAACTCAGTGTCATCTAACAAGTCGATTTAACAACAATATTGATCCTCCCGTCCGTCTGTTTGTCACCTAGTTGATACGCGCAATAATTTCAACAAAAATATGGAGCTATTTACACAATATTTGACACGAGTGACCCATGATCCAAGAGTATAAATGGGAGTGCTAACGATTTCATGTTCGGTCAATTGCAAGTGGCGAAATTCGGATTCAAATACAATTGTTACCACATATTTTTGTGGTGTTGCGTGGCGGTGGTACTTTTTTTTTAACTACAAATTTTACAAAGAATTGAAAATTGTTTGCTGACCATCGACCAGATATTCACACTGTGCCAAATCTTGGAGAAGACTCAAGAAAAACAGATCGACACACACCACCTATTTGTTGATTATAAAGCCGGTAAGGGATTACCACTACGCAACAATGTCTGAGTTCGGTATTCCTGCAAAGCTCATTCGACTTTGTAGAATGACACTGCATAACTCCCGTCGTGCAGTGAACATTAGGAAGGACCTCTCCGCACCGTTTAATACCGAACGGGGACTCTGTTTATCTCGGAACCAGCATTAACAGCAGTAATTACGTCAGCCTGGAGATATTGCTAAGGATCACTCTTGCAAACAGGTGCTTTTGGGCTAAGTAAGCAATTGAGAAGTCGACCCCTCTCTCGAAGGACGAAAACTACACTCTACAAGTCTCGCATCATGCATGTCCTTACATATGGCGCTGAAGCCTGGACAATTTCCACCTCGGATGAGCGAATGCTTAGAGTAGTCGAGAGAAAAGTCCTACGCAAGAGCTTTGGACCTATTTGTGTTGGTGGCGAGTACCGAATAAGGTACAACCATGA
The DNA here is from genome assembly GCA_963854835.1 of Megamerina dolium. Taxonomy (NCBI): domain Eukaryota; kingdom Metazoa; phylum Arthropoda; class Insecta; order Diptera; family Megamerinidae; genus Megamerina; species Megamerina dolium. The sequence continues at coordinate 61,841,726 of OY978527.1, read as the reverse complement.
GCTGTACGAGCTGCATGACGATAAAGGAAAACCTTTTCGATATTAAACTTGTGCTTCAGCCAGTTATTGAACCCGCCAAATATCGACAAGAAAATATTGCTACCCACTATATCGTAATGCCCTGGGAGATGTGAAGTAAGGAGCATTAACATTTCTGGAATGCTAAAATGTTGTCCGTGCTAGAGTCCATGCAGTTGATTCTGCTGCATGGACGAAACTATATGAATTTCTTCTTTGATCTCAATTGGTTGAGTATAATCTCATTTGACATTGAAAAATATGTTTTATACCACACTCTTCGGCTTTCAACTGTTCAACAAATGAATTCTCCTATGTGGTATTTCACTATGCGACTACTGTATGAATATTTAAATATTTTGATACGAATGATCATTTGCGGTCCAGACATACATATGTGTTTATGTATAGTACATGTAGGTACATATAAGTAACTGTATGCATTTGTATATATGTAGATATACATACATATATATTTACTAGGTCTACAAATATACTTTATGCTTTACATAATACTTGTATGCTTTTCACACTAGAATTACATACACATAGTGATGGCTGGTTGATGTTAAATGTACAAACAAAACTTACAAACATGCAACATATGTCTACATATCTATACATACATATGTATATTATGCTTTTGTATATATTAGATCTGTCCATGAAGTATGTTTGATATGAAATATCATCGTTCTCGATTTAGGCAAATTTATAAAATTTATAATGAAATTATTTCTTTTTATAATATAATGAAATAATAAAAAAATAATAATAATTTTATGATAAGTTTTATAAATTTGAAGGAAAACCACTTACTTACTTACTTATGTGGCCATAACAACCGAATATCGATTTAGGCCGAAAATAACATGCTTCGCCAGCCATCTCTGTTCTTCGCTAGCTGGCGCCAGTTAGAAATTCCAAGCGCCGTCAGGTTCTCCAGTACTTGGTCTTTCCACCGGAGGTTTGGTCTTCCTCTTTTGCGTCGTCCTCCAGCGGGTTCCGAATATAACACCTTCTTAGCTGGAGCGTGTTCTTCCATTCGCTCGACATGACCTAGCCAGCGCAGCCGCTGGATTTTGATGCGCTTTACTATGTCAATATCGGCATACAGCTCGTACAGCTCATGGTTGTACCTTATTCGGTACTCGCCACCAACGCAAATAGGTCCAAAGATCTTGCGTAGGACTTTTCTCTCGAAAACTCCAAGTATTCGCTCATCCGAGGTGGAAATTGTCCAGGCTTCAGCGCCATATGTAAGGACATGCATGATGCGAGACTTGTAGAGTGTAGTTTTCGTCCTTCGAGAGAGGGGTCGACTTCTCAATTGCTTACTTAGCCCAAAAGCACCTGTTTGCAAGAGTGATCCTTAGCAATATCTCCAGGCTGACGTAATTACTGCTGTTAAAGGAAAAGGAAAACCACTGGTATTTACATTTTCAAGCGAAAAATTTTAAATTATTCCCGAAATTTATGATGAATTTCTTTTTCAAGTTTTCCCTTGAATTTTCAAATTTAATCTTCATCAAAATTTATTTAACACAATCTCTTTTTTTTTTTTTTGCAAAAAGCTTGCAGAACAATTGTACACATTGCATTTCGTTGTATTATTTTGGACCCGTTTAACAATGTGGTGTGATAAATGAAAAAAAAAAAAAAAACACATACAAAAACATGAGGTGACATTTGTGTGACAAATTAAAAATAAAATGTCACATTTATTATTCACAAAAATATGTCAGTCAATGTCGGTAGGTTAGGTTTGTGTATGAAAGTGTGCGTGGATGTGTGAGTGCGGTTTTTCTTCATCAATTATTTACAATAATATTCCACAGATGCATACGCACAAAGCTCACCACGGTAAAACGTAGAGCTGCTATTAGCATTCAATAATGCTGGACAGTTGAAACAAAGAGACATTTGTTGGTTGGTTAGCAAGAGAGTTTGGTTACATTTTCTTTCCAGAGGCGGTCCTATTAATTGGCTTCCTTCTTCGTGCAATTTAACGCCTCCCGACAACTTTTTATTGGAAGTGGTCAAATATTGGACTAATCGAATGGAGCATGTTACTCGTTGCCGTGGTGGACATATGCCCAAAATCATATTTCAAAAATAAATGGCATGAAATTATCTAACAGAATAAAATTAAAAAAAAATGTCATTCCAATAATATTTCTTTCTTTTATTTTAGTTCAAAATTCTCAAGCTCACGCGTTATTTCAACAGCATTGCCGCACTCTCAATATCAATATGGCGAAAATCTACATTTCCATGCAATAACCTATGAATTGAGGTTGTCGAAGTACAAGTTTCATGTGGAAAATAGGACAAGCAATGAATACCAAAAGATATTACTCGTTTTTACACATACGATATTGACGATACCTGATAAGGCGATGCCAAATTTACAGTTAGTATATCGCATTCGTCGTCATCGTACTCAGCGATACTTAGATGAGTACATTTTACGTACTTGTACATACGTTGTACGTTATAATTGTTGTTGCTTTACATGACAGACAAAAAAATAAAATAAATTAATATGTGGCACTAAAAACCCCGAAGAGCTCTTTGGCCGAGCTTCTCTTCCATTACTGTTGTGCGTATTAAATTTTGGACAGTATTTGAAGGGACCTACTTATTTTTCCGGTTCCGAACGGCAGAACCCTTGTGACATCAATTTTTCTGAGCTTTACCACAGAGTTCTTTTAGAAGCTTTTTCATGGCAAATTGTTACTGTCGGAAGAATTGCTAATTGCTTGGCGACAGGTGGGTAGCGTTCGAAACAAAAATCTTTTCGATATTAAATTTATTATGTTTCAACCGGAGATTGAACTCACAATCTACAGATCAGAAGGCCAACACACTAACCACTAAGCTACGGCACCCACAAGACAGACTCTGATTTGTTTTACTGCGTCTTGCCGGGTCTTATCTATTGTCTATTGTATTTTTTGCTTATGGTATATGATAATGTATGTATTGTAATGTAGCACAGTAAAGCAAAATGAATGTTTGGAGTATTAAGTTATATGGAATCAGTATAAATTTGTATTTTTTAGTGTTGTGTGGGAAATGTAATATTAATTGGTTTTAAATCTAACACGATCAGGTTGCTTTTTTAAACGTCTTTGCAACATTAACGAATCAATACCAAAGCTCGTCACCTTGGGAGAGTTATTGATTATAGTATGAACAGGTACACAATAAGTTATTTCAGAATGATTGAGCCTTTACGATCGTTGACAAATTATAGTGTGCATAGTTAAATTAATACATAAATTATGGGAATCTATGACATCTGTCTCTCTATCGCTATCATTCATTCTCTCTTCCTGATGCAATTTTATTGTCAAACAAATACTTTGTACGATAATCTTATAAGTGCAATAAACATGATCTCATATGCAATATATAGCATACATCAATTTTTCTGAGCTTTACCACAGAGTTCTTTTAGAAGCTTTTTCATGGCAAATTGTTACTGTCGGAAGAATTGCTAATTGCTTGGCGACAGGTGGGTAGCGTTCGAAACAAAAATCTTTTCGATATTAAATTTATTATGTTTCAACCGGAGATTGAACTCACAATCTACAGATCAGAAGGCCAACACACTAACCACTAAGCTACGGCACCCACAAGACAGACTCTGATTTGTTTTACTGCGTCTTGCCGGGTCTTATCTATTGTCTATTGTATTTTTTGCTTATGGTATATGATAATGTATGTATTGTAATGTAGCACAGTAAAGCAAAATGAATGTTTGGAGTATTCTCAAATACTATACTTCCATTTGCAAATGTGGAGATTCTCTTCATTCTATGAACACAAACCATTCACTCCATTCAACAAAAAGAAATAGGCGATAACCAGAACAAGCAAACGAGAAAGAAACTGAAAAAATTCGACTACGATAAAGGAATATTTTAGAGTGTTGCCATATAGTATAAATAGGGGCAGTTGTTGACAAATAATTCAATTCGGCTCTGGTGCAGCATCAGACGATAGCAAGTTGATAGAATAAATTGTTGTTGGACAGAATTGACAGAATCCAGTGATCAAACAGGGTTGATTCGAGTAAAATTAAACGTTCACAAAATAAAAAACATAACAATATGTATATGTTGCATATGATATGCTAAAGTACGTAAATTCTTTGAGTAAAAAAAACGAAAAAAGCAAAATGCCAAATATAACATCCGCATCGTACCGACACATTCGAACGATTCGAATGATTTTTGACATTTTGTGTTTTTGTTACTGTTGACTCTCTTATGAGTCGAAAGCAAATGAAAATAGAATCAAGACATGAAGTTCATGCTTAAAGAGATAAAAGCGTTCTTTATTGCTTGCCTATGTTGAAAACATTTGTTGTTGCAAAGAAAATCCTCCGAATCCTCATGCTCAGCTGTCTAGTATATACCTTTTATTTATCTATATGCAATTTGTTCCAACACCAATTGTGTACATACATATGTTTTCGAAGTACAGTCTGCATGCAACAATAACATTCGTCGCAGTTTTAATGTAAACAAACATAAAATACTAATTATTGATTTGCAATAAAATCGGCAAATGTTTACATGAATGTTTATTCACATAGACGAGTATGTGCGTGTGAGTGTGTGTGTTTGAATATAACTGTTTGCTTGTAAATAACATCAAGAGAAATGCGCTGATGCATATTAGGTACTTCATGTTTATTTGTTTGCCAGCAGCAATGCAATAGCAGCAGACTCAACAGCAAGCAGCCAGCAACATTTAAATTATTTATCAAAACGTGGCTGTGGCGGCTTTGGTGATGGCGACAAAAGCATTCAATCATTTTGCATACAACTGCACATTCATTCTTTATTCATAATGTATGATGTACATGTGTGTACATACAATATGTTGCAACAGCATCAACAACATCAACATCAATGTTGTTAATGATTTATTTAAGGTGAGCGATTAAATATTGTTTACTTGTGACTATGACAGTGGTGGCAAACAGCGTCAGTTTTACTTCGTCTTGTTACTATTGAAATACATATGTATGTGTATTTGCATATGAATATACGTATGAATGAATAGGGTGTCGTACAATATATGTATGTGTGTAAACATTTGTTGCACTTACTTTTGTTTGTTTAACCGCAAATTGATTTTCCACATATACGAGTAGTTATATATTACATATATAATATTTTGATTCTTGCATTGAATAAGCAAGCAATTATTATACTTTTATTTATTTTTTAAATGATTTAATTAACATTTTTAGCGCTACTAGTCAATGGAGTATATTTAGTGACATGTAGAGAGAAAACAACTAACGCATTAGCAGCAATGTTGCTGACTACTAGTCAATCGAGTATTTTTAGTGACATGTATACAGACAACAACTGACGCATTAGCAGCAATGTTCCTTACAACATTATATGTATATATGCAGATGTATCCTTTCTGTGATGATGCCTAATGATGTTTCTATAAATTATTTCAAGAGTTATATGGAATCAGTATAAATTTGTATTTTTTAGTGTTGTGTGGCAAATGTAATATTAATTGGTTTTAAATCTAACACGATCAGGTTGCTTTTTTAAACGACTTTGCAACATTAACGAATCAATACCAAAGCTCGTCACCTTGGGAGAGTTATTGATTATAGTATGAACAGGTACACAATAAGTTATTTCAGAATGATTGAGCCTTTACGATCGTTGACAAATTATAGTGTGCATAGTTAAATTAATACATAAATTATGGGAATCTATGACATCTGTCTCTCTATCGCTATCACTCATTCTCTCTTCCTGATGCAATTTTATTGTCAAACAAATACTTTGTACGATAATCTTATAAGTGCAATAAACATGATCTCATATGCAATATATAGCATACGAATTATCAAAATAGACACATACACACACACACACACACACATCATAAAATGTTCTAATCACATATAAGTATGTGAATGTGTATTTGCAAAACCATTATTTCACATTAATGCATTACCCATTGCCATAAACACATATTACATATGAACATACATATATTGCATATTCATATAATGCATATGCACATCATTTGCTGTAGCAAATGCTCACTTGTATATCATATAAATACATACACATAATCATATATGAGCATAATAGAATGAAATACCAATCGTTTCGCAACAAATCCTTTAACACATCGAGTACATTGCATGCATTCACATAAATGTATATGTAGTATACGAACGAATGCAATAATTATTTTATTGGCGGTTTTTGTGTATAGTTTTTGACATGTGCCATGTTGCTATGCAGCCAACAACATCCATACTATAGGAAGAATATTTGCCAATGCTGGTCGCCAATGCTTGTGTGGTGAATAGTGACGGTGCATTGTGCATTTTCTAAACACATTGCATGCCACATGGATGCCGATGCTCTTTGCTGACAATGCGCGATGCCGTATTGTGTGTGTATGCATGCATATGTAAATGCCATGACTACTCGTACATACATACTCTTATGCAGGCACCCGCTTGCTCTGATTCATACCTATTTTAGTCAGTGGATGACCACAGGTGTATGATGGGACAAACAGAGCAGAAGGAGATGGCGGCGTTGCGTCAATACATTAACATTAGCATTGCATAACACAATAATTCCAAGTTATTTAATGCATTTTATGAGCGCACACACACAGTGAGTGGGTGAAAGCGAGTGGTCAGTCAGGTGGCACACACACACAATCGCAGACACTATGTACACTATGTACTCGAACATACATACAATAGAGTGTCACATGTGGTATTTAGTTTAATTTAAAACTTATTATTATTTGTGTTTAAAATGGTTAAGCTACGAACGTACGAGCTAACTGAATGAATGCGCCTGACCGGTTTCTGATCAACAGCGATATGGTGGTAATGGCGGTGGGATTTTAATCTATTGACCACATTTTGTGGCTATAAAATAATTTACATTGAATCAGTGTTTTTTTATTTTTGTTTTACACATTTTCCAATTTCCTTATATTGTGGCATGGCAGCATGCAATACATTTTTAATGAAAATTACTATTTAATTTGTTTAACAACTATGAGTAGAATTCATATAACTGTGTGTATGTTTGTGTCTACGATACGAGTACATTTATTTGAAATCACATCAAGTTTTCGGCAAATATTTGCACAAGTACTTGCAACACATTATATAAATACCTACCTACCTACCTATCTACTACTCAAAACATACTACACATAATGTGCTAGTAGTGCTAGTGCTTAAATAATTCATCAATTCGATTGAAATTCATTCATTTAAAATGTGCATGTGTATGTATTGTGAAAGCTTATATCTATAAGTTCATGTGTTCGTGTCTGCTCGAGATAGAGAGAGGGAGAGAGAGAGGTAGTGTGCTGAAATTTGCGAAATGTTATTTGCGGATTTTGGTTTATACCATTGGACGTGTGCAACATGATGAGTATGAAGTTTTGTTTACAAAATAGTATGTAGTTCGATCGACTTTTAGTCAATGCTGTCCTATATGGGTATGAGGGTAAACGTTTCAAAGTATTAAATTAATTAAATTTCTCTGCTTAATTTGTTGTAGTTGAATGCCAATGTACTCAATGTATGTTTTGAATTAAAATTTAGGCAAAACACAAATTGTAATAGCAACATTACCACACTCATATCTACTTACTTATATGCATTCATGTATACAGTACTTGTGAAAAGAGTGTGCTAGGCATATTATTATTATACAGGCTATTTTGCACTGCGACCTAAAAGATATTTTGTGCGCCTATGGCCCAACTAAAACAATTCTAGACTATTTATAAATCTTTTAATTGCTGTGGGCTTGATTTTACCTATGTGGTTTGGAGTCAAGATTCCGTTACCTAGGTAACCAAGTCTACGTCTTGTCATCGCTGAGGAATTGCATAGGATATGTTCAGATATTTCCTGCTCCTCATGACAGAATCAACAGGTATCGTTTTCTACCACACCTACTTTTTTTCATATGTTAGTTAAAGTGCCCGTTGAGGAACTCTGTGCAGAGTTTTATCTCATTTTTTCTGAGGTTAAGTACAGCATCCACCTTAACATGTGTGGTATCAATAAGCCCCTTCGACTGCCGCATGCACGTTTGGGCTCTCCAGTAGTCGAGTAGATCTCGCTTCTCCCTCTCACATATCAAATTGTTTATGAAACTATTTGTAACCCCGCAGAAAGGCTCTGGTCCAATGAAAGGAGTTCTTGCGCATTTATCTCATTTCTTCTGAGGTTAAGTACAGCATCCACCTTAACATGTGTGGTATCAATAAGCCCCTTCGACTGCCGCATGCACGTTTGGGCTCTCCAGTAGTCGAGTAGATCTCGCTTCTCCCTCTCACATATCAAATTGTTTATGAAACTATTTGTAACCCCGCAGAAAGGCTCTGGTCCAATGAAAGGAGTTCTTGCGCATTACTTTGCAAGGGAGTCGGCCATTTCGTTTTGCTCGTGCTCGGCATAACAGATGGGGCTAATTTTGAAGCCTTTCTTTGGGATGATGATGTAATAAATATATTGTAAACAATCGGCTTAAGAACTCTAGCACATAAGCAATTTTGTCAGAATGAGAATGATTCAAGCAAAACCTTTTTTGAAAATATGTTCTTTTGTTCGCATCCAAAGAGATCAACACTGTTCTAGGGTACTCTTCGCTACCGATCAACTTAACTACATTTTTTCACATAAATCCAAATCCATAAAAAATGGTCTGAATGAATTGTATGCCAGCGATGAGATGACGTCAGTCCTACCTATTGTTACGGTGAAAGTGGTAAAGCAAAGACTCTTACTCAAATCCTTCTTTTTCCATTTCTTTTTTCGTAGAGCTCACTTATAAAAATAATGATTTGTTAAGTATACAGGTGATGTTTGGAGGAATTTAGAGCTATGCATCTTAGGTGGATTCAGAATTCAAAGCAGCTTTTCGGAATAATGATAAAATTCACGAGTGATATTGATGAGTTTTGGGAAGAAATCTATATTTGAAAATTGAATGTTGAAAGTTTGAAAATAATATGAGAGAACAATAAAATGTCAAAAGAGCTAGTAGCTGGTATGTTGCCATTTCAATAAAGTGATTCTTATGGACGATGGTACATCTGATGTGATCATTTTAGGGATTTGGTGTATTCAGATTTTGTACTTGAAGATTTTGTATTCAGAAGACTAAGAGAATCAATTCAAGGATTTTGTATTGGGAGCTTTGATTTATCGATGTATTTTTTTTTTTTCTCAATTTTTAGACTTAGACCATACATGTTTTTGTTGAAAATACTGTATGTATGTATTTTTAACTACTGATAACACCATGGGTGTACTAAATATTCACATTATGCATATATGTATGTACATATGTTTAAATGTAATCGCAAATGAGCCACTAATTGCACCGAATGGGTAACAAGTGACGAGTGTAATTAAACTTAAAAATTTATATGCGCCAACACTTTTTCAAATATTCCAAAATAGCAACATCAACATGTTGCAAAGCATAAAAATTCTAATTTGCTTCGTGCATATACGTATTAGTGGTGAAAACAGAAGAGGGGGGAAAGGCAGAACAAAATCATTGAAAATTATTTAAAAGAAAAAGCAAGCATAGTTGCTGTACTGCCACAAACAGCTGTCAGTCTACGACATAAATAGCAACAGCACAACAACATAATGCTTCACTAATTTATTGGCACATTTGGCATAAACTAGTGAAATGTATGTCGGTACATATATGACTACATTTACATACACTCGTACATATACATATATATATAGGAGGGCACATGGGATAAAAATATTAATTTTTATAATAAATTGCAATTTTTATGCCACACAACTGTCTGTGGTGTCAGCAGCGTCTTGTCTGCTTTAACAAGTCATTTGATTATTTTTCGATCTCTTCGCAAGGGGGTTGTTCATATATATACATATAGTGGCATGTATATAGACATGATTATATTACTCATGCATATAGATTTCTAAGTACAAAATTAGTCCTTAGCAGGCGGTGGAACATCTTTATTGCATATCTCCCGTTGTGCAAACGCAATAGTAATCTGATCATTAGGAATATATGTACGTAAGTTGTAAGTATTGTATCTACATGAATGTATTGAATGCACATTGCGTAAAGGGGGTGGTGGGTTGGTTAGAGCATTTGTCTGACAATTAAGGCATGCAAATATCATGTGTTATTTCATCTATATAAATTTTACCTTTTTTTCCTCTCATTAATATGTACACATTTGTGTAGATGCCTTATTTTTAGCAGATAAGATACATGGAAGTAGTTGTATGAATTTCCAATGACGATGCAAAATAAGAAAATAAAAAACTTTGCAATAAATATGATGTCACATTGTCGATAATAAATTTCATTGTGCATAATTTTGTTTCACTTTTTCGTTGTGAATCTTTTTCTATGAATTACCAATGACATCTACATAATTTTCGAGACATAATGGTCTAATGTAACATAGACAGGACTGATTCGATAATATGAGAATGTGTTCGAACACTTTATGAACAAAAATGTTGGTAATTACTTAAATGAAGTTTATACATCTTTGGTGGAAAAATAATGAAAAAATATTCGAAATTTTCAAATTATACCCTATAAGCCATATAAAGTGCAACCCTTATAGTCTATATCTCGATAAAATGCCCACTTTAAACGATGCTTAAGCCAAAGAATCGTGATTATGTTGTATCCACATTTCAGTCTCGCATTTCTGTGTGTTTATAAAATGCACAAGAGTAGATTCCATTTAATAAATTTCTTACTTGATATTGAATATACATGGTAAACATTAATAATTACGATCAACTCGAAAGATGAAAATAATTTCAAGGCCGATATTTTAGGTTCTCAATATCCAACTCCTCCTTATTACTAAAATTCTATTTGGTGTGTCAAATAAATTATAAAATAAGTAATTGTTCAATTAAATATAATAAAAATATTGTTTCGAATTGCTAACATTCACGTCAATTTACAGCTTTGAGTATATATGTATCACTTCAACGCAGGCACCGTGCATGCAGAGTAGTACACTATAATGCCACATGCGGTACAAATGCATAAATTTATTTATTTTAAAGTTGTACGTATCTAGAATAAATGCGAATGCAATTGTTGGCATTCTGACAATATTAATATACAAATGAACACTTCTATGCTTTGAGGTTGTATATTAATAGACAAATGAACACCTCTATGATATGAGTATCTGCATATATTCTTATACTTCACATTTGTATATGTAACATATAGGTGCATGTCTTCCTTATAATTATTGAATGAAAATGACATGTTGCACGACGAAGAACAAATGCATCAGTATGCATGCATACGAGTGTATATGTAACTATGCACGTTTCGTTCAAGTGTAAATTATGTATGTTTAAATTCTAGGTACAAATACGAGTGCATGAATATTTTGCACATACATGTATATGCTACTAACATGTGTATAATTGTGGCATATATGAATTTATCATACTATAAGAAAAAGCAACAGAAAATGGGTGAGTTGTGTATAGAACGGAGTAGTATTTCGAATGCAATTACAGAAATTGTCAGGCAAAGAGTCTTTATGCCATAATTATATTATATTAATAAAATATATGAGGTAATCATTTAATTCGAATGAAATTTAATTTGAGTACCAAAATTATGTAAGGAATTGTGTAAGAACTCACTATACATACTAATACAATATATTATAAGATATGTCAAATCAATTGCAAATGTTGCACTTAATTGATTTAGTATAAGAACATACTATGAAATGCATTAATATTATTATGAGTACGTGCAACTGTCATTGATTGTCGCTGATTTTGACGTTGTCACATATTGCAAATGTGTAAACTTTGCCATCCTATGATGACAACGCACTCAAATGTTTATCAATAATGTGTCGTTCATGAAGTCAGATACATATATGTATATACATAAATGTATAGATTCATTCATATGCATATATTAATATATTGCATGATTTCTACAACTTTGTTGCAAATTACTAAATACATATTGCTTAAATATTAGGGCGGATAAAAATGATAGAACGAAAAAAGTTATAAATCTTATAGTAAAAAAAAAAAATAAGAAATTAACCGCAGCTGATTCTAAGTATATTTGCGTAAGAAAACAATTCGTAATTAAAAAAAAATTTAATTGGATGACCTGCGGTTAAAATTGATTTTAGATATATGATTTTTAGGCAGTTTGCCTTTTAGGCTAAATAACGTTTAGACAGAAGCATTTACCCACCCTAATATAATTGTAATACATATGTAAAATGTATGCAAAATATTTCGGCCAAGATTCAAATTGTGTTGCAAGATGCAATTTATTTTAAATCAAATAAATTTTTGTTTGTGTATTCGCGTTTAAATTTTTTGCAACATTCTTTTAATGCTTGATGTCACCCTTTTTCGTGTTTTTTCTTGCTATTGTTGTTGTTGTTTGTCGCTTGTTTATGGCTGATTTTTGCAATAAAATGCTATTTATGCTTATCGCGGCAGCAACAACAACAACAACAACAACAACAAACCCGGTGACAATGATGATGACATTAAGAGTGTCAGAAAAAGCAGAGTGCACTGATAATGGCAACAATAATAGAACTACCAGCAACAACAACAACAACAGCACTGAATTGTATTTCAACGACCATCACACTAATGGCACAACAGCATCATTATTATCAAGAGTATAGACAGCAACAACAACAACAACAACAATACAACAGCAATTACATTGCCAACAACGCCTTAACTGCAAGACACACTCGCACACCCCAATATCATTTAATGTTTTGATGGTGCAACAAATACTAATGGACCACAACAAAAGTTTTCGTTGTCATTGCTGTTACTGTGTTGCTTACTTACATGCATTCGGACGACAGGGCCATCAATGTATGCATATGCACACGATTACCATTGTCGATTAATGTTGCTGTTGCATTGTTGCAAACGCGCAGAGCTACATCCGATACGCAACAAATTTTTTTTGGCACTATGCGAAAGCTAGAGTGCCGTGGGCGATTTTGTTGTTGATGTTGCCTACACTGCTGCCACCTAGTTACTCTTTTACGCAGCACTGACTTCACTATCATCTCTCCTCAGCAGTATGTCTGTACCCATGGTTCATGGTGATAAATGACATCGATCACATATGTTTGTTGTTGTTGTTGTTGTTGTATGCTTCTATATCAGAGAGGTGGAAAGATAATTGCTTTAGGAATTAAACTGTAATTGTAATTTAAATTTTCTCTATTTTATTCCAAAAAAAAAAAACTGTAATATGTAATTAAAATCTTTTTAATATTCAGTAATGCAGCGGCAATCATTTGAATTTGATTACAAGAATTAAAATTGGTAAATATTGACGAATACATACACGATTTTTAGAATGGATGGACTCGAAGGAAAACCGCACCTTCCTTCCATACCAACTTACGCCACCTGAATGTAGTTAAGTTTTGAAGTATGAAGTTTAGTTTTTCAATGTATTTTTTTAAATTAATACACCATACCCAGCTCTGCTAACTAAACCTATACATTACATACGATATTGTCCAGCCAGCCGTGACTGTTGATGTTAATTTTGTAATCCTTTTTCGTTGATAACTCAAATAAATGTCATTGCAATGTCAAGTAAAAACAACAATAACAACAACAGCGACTACGAAAAAAAAGAGGTTATGCGACAGTGCAGCTATCGTTGTTGTTGTGTTGAGGCTATTGTAAACGGGCCCCATTACAACGAGACATTATAACGGCAGTGGCAGCAAATAATAACAACAACAATAACATATTCACAATGCGTTATAATCGTTAAATTGTGCGGTGTGTTGATGACAACCATACCATGGCATTTGCTATGTATATGATCCATACGACACGCTACTGCGACATGCTACATCGCACATAATTGTTGCAACGTCAGACAACAGACAACAGGCACTGAACAACAGCAATTGCCGCATGTCATGTCATAGCAGCGGCAGCAGAAGCAGCAGCAGCAGACGATCAACCTTTTATCTACGAAGATTAATTAATGTCATTTTATTGGGCGACTGTTGTTTGTTGTAATGATAATGTTGTTGGGCGAGTTGAAAGTAACACTCTTACTCACTGTGTGTTATTGTATGCGTGCAAAAATTAAATTAAACTTGAAATGGTTGAAAAGTCGCAATATCATTTGAATCCATTTTAAGTATGTTCATTCATAGCGTAGCTGCTAATAGTAATAATAGAAGTTGCAGTAGTAATAATTTTGTTGTTGTTGTTGTTGTTGAGGTTTGTGGCCATTTTCAATAGAATTAGTCAGTCAATAGCTTCATTATCGTTAATTTTATCAGCACCAAACATGCTACAAACAATATACATCTATTGATTCTTTCAAGTTTCACATATGGAGTTCCATCTCATCCCAAACGCAACACAATAAAAAAATGGGCGCGTCATTGTGACATGTAGCGGTAACGCAAAAAAAGCAATTTACACACTATCAGCAACATATAATCTTTTGAAATATTCAATGCAATAATCTATGCGACACCAATATTCAGCTCCTCCTTCTTATACCTATTGTTAACTATATCCATCCGTTGAATGTCAAAGGCGATTGACGACGATATTAACTCAGCGGTTGACTCAGTAATAATGCATACAACAGTGTCGCACAGCATGGTCGCGTATGTCGCCGCAATCAAAGGTTATTATTACAGCTAGCATTTTTTTTTTCGCTTTTCTATGCGCCACATAGTTGTTGCACTTGTTACATTTCTATATTCATTTTATAAGTTGAATTTTTTTTTTTGGGGTGTTGTTCATTGAGGCATACGTGTGTGTGTGTGTGTGTGTGTGCGTGTATATTGGAGTTTTATTTGATTGCATATTGATTCCGCATAACTTGTCATTTCTTCTTAGAGTTGCACGTACGCAATAATCCGGTTGTTTGTCATGCAAGACACATACGAGCTGGGTGACGATGGGTGGTGGGTGAATGGGTGGATTGTACAGCTAAGAAAAAAAAAGCAGAAAGCTAAACAAATAATAGAAAACAAATACAACACACCCGCTCTCCATATAACAAATTCGTTATACACGAACATTCAATGAGGGGTTGAAATTGTATGCATACACATACATGGAGTGTTCATATATGTTTTTGCCATACGATTATTAGAGTCCATTTTTCGTGTGATATCATTTTTTTTGTTTTTCACATTTCTAATGCATTTGCTGTGACAGCAATCTAATCATTTTCGTCCTCGCCATACACAAGGCAACATCCCTTTAGACGATGAAGAAAAGAAAGGCGCGCACACACATATTTGAACCTTGATTTGATGTCAGCATTAAAATTACTCTCACTATGTTCGATATATGTACTCATTTCGCGTTGTGTTTAACACTTGCATAACGAATTGATTTTTATTTTTTTCCTTTACTATTATTATTTGTTTTCATTTGATTTATTTCCGCTCATGCAACATTCAGCAATGCAAGCAAATTTCACGCATGTCAAATATATTAACACTTGAATGAAATAGAAACTATATGGTGTGGGAGTTGGATTGTTGGGTTTAAGTATATAATTAATGAACTTGCAACACGCATACAATATTAATCAGTTAGCTTTATTGTAAAATAAAAAGGTTTGTTCATTTAGAAATTTGCAACAGTTTTTGATTTAGATTACAGAGCATCACTATGGTTCGAGAGTGAGTAATTTGAAGTGAACTTCAAATACCGTAGCCTAGATATCTGCACTATGATAAATAGATAGGCATACTTACCAAAAATCAAACCTTAGTGGTGGAGCTAGGGGTGGAGTTCATCTGACAACGCCATTAAAAATCAGTGTTAAAAATAATAGTAAGCGCCAAGATTCAGTTCAAAGTCTTGATATTTTCCTGCGAAAAATTTGAAAACATACGGTTAAAGCACAAATTGCTTCAGCACTCATCTTATTCGCAAGATTTAGCTCCTTCGGATTATTTTCTATTTCCAAATTTGAAAAAATGGTTTGGTGGTAGAAGATTTGCAAACAATGAAGAGGTGGAGTCTGCGGTAGATGGCTACTTTAATGAGCTAGACAGTTCATACTATAAACAGGGTATCGAAGCTATAGAATATCGCTGGGAAAAGTGTATAGAGCTAAAAGGAGATTATGTTGAGAAATAAAGAAAAATTTTCCCAAATTTGTTGTGTTTTCTTTGTTAGGACGGATAGTTCTGGGACCGATCTCGTACATTCGAAAACGCAATTTTGTATGGGAGCTAGGCGTGGTTTTCATATGATCTCGCCCATTTTCAAACTTGTCCCATCATTGGTAAATTGAATTGTATGTACCGAGTTTCAGCGTTATAGCTTACTGTTTTACTGCGCAAAGTCCCAAAACGTATACATGGAAGCATTAAGTTGTAAGGCAGGAAATGCCCAATTTCTGATATATTTATTAGTTCGTAAATAGAATCGTATGTATCGAGTGTTAACTTAGTAATTATATATTTTTCCGTGGATAAAGTGTGAAAATATATATTCGGAAGCAATCGATTGTTTGTTCATTCGATTTAGCGCATTTTCGAATATGTCTTAATTCATAAAAGTCATTGTATGTACCTATTTTCAGCTTTATTACTTTATATTTTTATACGCAAAATGTGAAAACTTATTTAATTTGTATGGGAAGAGGTTGTGTTTTTCATCCCAGAGTGTCCTTTTTCAAACATATTCAGACGTTGATAAAAATATTCATATGTTGTGATCTTCAGACCCATTGTTTTCCTGCAAGTATAGTCGAGAATTTAATTTTATATGAGTCTTCTTAGTGGGTGCCGTAGCTCCGTGATTAGTCCATTGACCTTCTGATCTGTAAGTCGTGGGTTCAATCACCGGCTGAAGCATAAGTTTAATATTGAAATGATTTCTCTTTCGTACGAAACCGACCTATTGGAAGAACTCTGTGGTAAAACTCAGAAAAAGTGATGTTACAAGGATTCTGTCCTTTGGAATCGGATAAAATAGGTGGGTACCTTCTAATACTGTCCGAAATTTAACAGACACAACAGTACTGGAAAAGAAGCTCTTCGGGGATTACAAGTGCCATATATTTATAAATTTTTTAAATTAGTTTTCTTATATTTTCATATATTCTACTTCGAAAATATGATTTCTCCTAGTATTTTTTGTAAGTAAACTTTTACATGTTTTTTACCATAGAAAAATATGATAATCGCTATATTGCACTTTTAAGTCCTCATATGTACTCATATGTTGATGTGTTATAAATAAATAATATTAAAATGAATGAAACAGAACAATGTATATTCAATTTAGATCGCATAAGAGAGGGTAAAGTTTGAAAGCATTACTAGTACATCCGCTTACTGAGAAACAAATATAAAAAAAATAGTTTTTGACTTTTTATTCTGGTTCGTTTAACACGTTTTAGCGGAACAAACTTTTTAGCTTATTCTCAGTCAGTTAGTTACTCGACTATACTGTAACTCTTGCACTGTTTATTACTTTGGGCAAATGTAAATGGTCAATGTGAATGTTTCTTGTTCGACAACAGATGAACAGGATGTTTAGTTCATTAACACCGGAAGTAGGTGTATAAGCTCATGGTATGAACAGTGGTGGTAGCAATAAACTTGTGCCGCATCTGCATCATCTTGCCATTTGCTCATGCACTAATGACATTAATGCTTTTATTGCTAACGTTCATGTTCGTAATGATGATGATGATGATGATGAGGAATCGTATGTTAGCTTTAAATCATGCATGCCAAGCCAGACCGGAAATAACAAAAGGATACAACATTTGCTACCCTATCGTATCATCATTGGTAATAGTAGTAGTTATACTATATTGTATACAACAGCATTATATGAATAGGTACATCATGTATATATACCATCTATATACATGTATATATACATTACAAGTAATATTGCCAACAAAATGGCTTATGTGCAACATTAAGCATAGTCAGTGAAAAACAAAGGACATTCGAACAAGGAATAAAATTGAAAAATTAAAAATTAAAAATAAAAATGCACAACAAAGTGCAAAAGTTAAGCGGATAACAAACAATTCAATAGAAAATAATAAATAATGAGCCAAAGTGTGAGTAGAGTACGGATAATTGTTATAGTACAACATTATATACTGTTATATGAGAGAGAATACGCTACAAACATACACAATGATGCAGTTGACAATGAAAATGAAAATTCATATTTTTTCCAATTTTTTTCATTTCGCTTTTTTTTTTAAATGAAATATTCATTTATAATATTATTTGCTTTTTTTATTTCTTTTGTATAAATACACATGTATAAACTTATATATTATTTATGTATAGAGAGTGCTTCAACAACAACAACAACAATAGCGAATAAAATATTTTTTGTTTGCGACATTCATTGCATTAATCACATTTTTATGGGCTGAATTGTGTCTCGGAATATGTGTGGGTGAGCGTGAGTTGCGCGCAATAATAACATAACTCAAAATTTGGGGTTTTCGACTCATCGGTTTTATCCATCGATTTCTCTAATATTCTGTAACTAAATGCTTTTAAAAGGTGAAATTCAGATTATACCTTTTTTTTGTAGCACATAAGAAGAGATGTTGTTATTTTTACTACTAAATTCCATGCTTTACAATAATTTGTCCAATAATAAATATAGTTTGCATTTAACACAATATGATTTTTTTTTTACTTATGTCATTATTGCATTGAACAAGCGATATTTTCAATACAAAATTTTTTCAGCATTGTTGCATGTATCGTAGTTACATACTACACTACTGGTAGTATATTTTATACTTATTTACATATGTGTATGTATTATTTAAAAAAATAAAGCGCGAACACATCATTGCTATTGAATATTTTATATTATTGTCACTGTCAATGGTATTTTTGATGCAGTTGTTGTTCTTTTTATTATTGAACATACATATAGGAATATGTAGCACTATTGCTGTTGGATAAGGATGGCAAGCATCTTTTTAATTCACTACTTTTTCCAGTGCCGACAAAAATTGTTTTATAAATGAAATATTTAAAAATAGGTACTATGAAGCCGGTAAAAGCATATCTAAATTTCATTGTCACCTACTTTAACTCATCACTTTCAGTGCATTGAAATAAAAAGAAAGAATATATGTTGAACGACGTCTAAGAGTGGTCGTTGAGCTGCATAAAAATTACGCCCACCTACCATATAAAGATATGTTTCGTATGTATATTTTTGCACTTTTTCCACGAAAATACAAAGTTATTAAGCTGAAACTCGATACATACGATTATATTTGCTAATGAATGTACTAGTGTGAAACTAAACGAAATTTGATAAAAACTTCGCATACTTCTCATACAAAAGAAATATATGTAACTAAAGGACTGAAGCTTGTCATATATGCATATTTTTATCAACATGCGAGTATGTTTGAAATGAGACATAACCGTACTTCATTCTGAAAAAAATGAAAAATGCTCCAAACACAAATAAGTATATCGTCATAATTGGACTAGTTCACGCCATCCTCTGCTATAACTTCAGTCATCATTCTGCTCTGTGTCTTGCTTGCTCAAAGGGTTTCGGTCTCACACTCTACTTCGTCTATCTATCGAATTCTTGGGTGACCTTTTGCGCTATTTTTATGCAATTGGTTTGGTGTGCATAAAGTCATGTGCTTTGATTATGTAACTAATCCAGAAGTATCAAAACAATTATTTCAATTACATATATCGTTCTCTGTATGCTGCTGTTTTGTTAAATTCACGGTAATGATATAGTAATAATTTGAAGGAAAATCCCAAGCAAAAGAAGAAGAAACCGAAAAAGGAGCATAACTTCAATTTTGAATTTTTCTTTCATTGCATATTTATTTAAAAAAATATATATATAGTTAAAGCAACAATAACAGCAACAACAACACTTATCAGTTGAGAACAAACAAAGCGGATAATAAGTTTAAAAAATTGCTGCTGCCACTATCGCTGCTGTAGCTGTTAATATGTGTGCAGAATACATACAAAATATGTGCAATAACAAGACGAACAACAACAACAACATCATGATTACTGGGCGCATCGGGTAAAAACCTCATAAATAGAAGCAACAGCCACACACACACTTACACACAGAAAAAGTAAACTAACACAAACAAAAAATGCTAAAGAAGTGAAAATGAGAAAATAATATATATTTTTGTTGTTGTTGTAGATATTACTGCAATCACACGCGTTGAGACAAGCAGCGTATTAAACACCTGTAAAATCTGTAGCACAAGTATCCGTTCCTACATAACTGCACTCACACGAATAGAGATATTCACTCATACACAAACAAACGGATATGTTTACGAATGTTGCTCAGTTTTTGTGCTTGTGGCTTTTTTGTAGCTTCAAGCTATCGCATTTAACTAAAGTACCTACATTCGTACATATGTAGTACTCATACCATGTCCATGTCCATGTCTGTGGGTGTGTGTGTGTATGACACACAACGGAAACGTTGTGTTCAGCTTATGGTACTGCGAACATGGTTATAAATAAATATTGTATATGAAGTTAATATCTTAGAGAGGAAGAAGAAGACCACACATATGAGTGAGAGAGTTTGTGTGTATGTGTGTGCATGAGAGATAGTGAGAGTGAGTGAGTGAGAAGGGAGACGAAGATTGACTTTATCCGGCATGTTGGTAATGCCTGTTGTGCACTGTTCATGTTGGATATAAAAATGTCATTGTCATGAGGAAAGTATTACAAAGATACATATGTCCAAAAGCTTTATTCTTCTTTCTCTTTTTCCTCTAGTACTTATACACTTCACTTCCTTTCTTTCTCACTCTCAGTCTTGCCATACGATGATTATGACGATGATAATGGATGTGAGTGGCGAAGTTGATTTCGTTATGGTGCAAATGGATTTCTACTAACATACACATTGTGTATGTGTGTGTGCATATGCATTTTTCAACACAACAACAACAACAACAGCGTCAAAAGCACATGAAAATAACTGATATGCCACCGCAAAACATTTACCAAAAGCATCTATATGATAAGAGTAGTATAGTGAGGGTGGATACGCGACCCAATGTTGACAATAGCGACCCCGGTATTAGTGTTGTTGTGCTGGAGTGAAGTATGTGTATGTGGCATGGCGTGTGAATATGATTTATGTTTGTGCGGTCATTTATCATTTTTTCGATTCAGATTCGGTTACATGCAACAACAGCAGCAGCATTATCACGTATGAAATTATTATTTACTTTTTATATTTGTTGCAATTTTTTCCCTTACACGTATATAGGGTGTAAATGTTGGCGACCAAGTATATATTAAAAAAGTAGTACGCATATACACTGAGAAAAAAAATATCAACATATGCGATACATGTGTGTAAGTGCAGAAAATGGGTTAAGGAAATAGTATTGAATTGTATTGGTATTTTAGTCAAAGTAGAAAGTAATTTTTATATTTGAAATTATTTGTAATTGCTCCAAAAATATGCTATATCCTTTGTCCAGATAGAATTATAAAAACATTCATATGAACTCGCCTACATTTCAGTTTTAACATCCACTTTGGGGAGCTCTCCTAAGAAGCAGAGGTATGAGATAAGTTCGTTCAGAAGAAATATTGCTAATGAAAATTGAATGAACACCCTGCTGCTCTAGGTGCGATTACTGCCGATTAATAGGTGTTTTTTCAGTCATTGTGTCCCTTTAAAGAGTAGATATGGGGGATAATCATGTTTCTGGAAAGTATTGTGAAGATAACCAGAATTTAGATTTCTATGAAATTATCCAAATTAATATTGTGAATTCATTTGTATAATAATTTACAATATTTTTGACAAAAATATATTCTATTTTCTGCCAAAAACTTAGTTCCTTCAGAAATTTATTTTTATATGTAATATTTTTTGATGAAATCATCCACATTTTCTTTTATAATATTTTGTCTAACAATATAATAGGTCCGATAATATTTCCCCAATCTTTTATGTACATCTTTTATACAATTTTTCTATGCAATCATCCACAAGAATGCTGTGTATTCATTTTTATAATAATTTTTTATGATAATTTTGTTGTTGTTGTTGCCCTTTGTCGTTTTGTTGACTAGTGTACTTGTATATATATGTAAATAGTTTTGTATATACGAAGTATCGTCGTCACAGTGAATATGATTACAACAATGGAATATTATATTGTAAAAATAATATTCGTTCTGTTATGTTGGTCACTTAAATCCACTTAATTTTAGCACAATTGCATATTTTTTTTTGTTTGTACATTCTTCATTTTGTTGTTATATGACAACGTCACTGCACAACATGAGGTTAATTATGCTGCTAACGTTTATACAATGGTGCTATCTGAGTACCAAAGAAGCAGCATCTACGTACATTGAGTATTTGTGTGTGGGTGTGA
This sequence comes from Megamerina dolium, assembly GCA_963854835.1. Taxonomy (NCBI): domain Eukaryota; kingdom Metazoa; phylum Arthropoda; class Insecta; order Diptera; family Megamerinidae; genus Megamerina; species Megamerina dolium. The sequence goes on along the minus strand of OY978527.1, from coordinate 61,819,188 downwards.
ATACGAACAAAATATACATAATAAAATAATAGTGCCAAAGGCACAAAAGCGTCAAATGAACAACAAAATATTCACCTTTTTGTCTCTGCATGCTTGTCTGTCTTTCTGTCTGCAATGGCAAATGCAATTTTTTTGCTATCACACCTCCATCATCACTACAACGGAGAACAACTGATATGGGTTGACAACTTGAAGGTGTTTGTGTGTTTTCCACACACACACTCATGCACTATTATGTATGGAAAATAAATGCAAATTTGCATCACCATCACCACTTAAACGGTGGTCACGGTTTTGATGCTTTTGTACTAGTACCTAAATGCATACGAAGCGAAAAGAGATGGCGATTAAATTGAAAATGAGTATCCACCGATATGGTGGATACGACAAATGCGAAAAATTGATCGTCAACATCATCTGAATATTTTTTTTAAATGCATTTTTTATTTGCATTCTCATATAACGACTCAGACATTATTAAATTATGGCAATTGGGTGCAATACCATTTTCGCGGCCATTTTGTATTTGTGCATCAAGTGGAAATTAATTCGTAATCGTCAGCATAAATTACAATTTAATTGTTGCTCGATGTCGAAATGCTAGATAAGTGAAACGCGATAACCATCCAGCCAGACATGCATTTTTATATGAGTCCCCCTCCCCTGCTTCATATTCTGCCTTGGTGCATTTCATTTGATTACACGGTACTCATACGCCATCGATGCTATTTTATATTGTCTGGAAATATGCTGCTGTAATATGTATGAAAAAATCATAATAAAACGATATGAAAAAAATTAAACTTAAATTGTCTTTTTAAAGGGTTTTAGTAAATTTAATGTCACTATATGAAATTCCAAAAGTAAATCTCTAAAGTGTGAATAGAGTTATTCTTTGGGTATTGAAATATATCTCAACTTCATAAACCGTAAATAGTTTTAGTTATTTTTGATATAATTTCTATTTTTAATACAGAAAGAATGTAACCCATTTTTTTTTTTGGTTTTTTTGCTTGTTGGTGTCCATTTTTGGTTGCATTTATATATGAATCTCTCCTCTCTCTATGGTGACTAAATAGTCCTTATTGTACAAAAATCTCTGTTCCTGTTTTTTCTGTCAACTATTAGACTAACGAAGAGGTCGAATGGGTTTATTGCGACAATGATAATAATTATGATCATGATGATGATGATGTTGATGATGTTTATGACAAAGCCACTCAAACGCACACAGCTATACAAAAGGCACACATTCCATGACCATCAGTTCGTACATACATATTTATGAAAAACCACAAATATGTCCACAAGTATCACAGTTATGTTTATTTGTTGTCATTGTTGTTGTTATTTTGTTCTTTTTTCCCTGTTTGATTGTTTTTGTAAAATTCCTTCTTCAACGTTTGTACTATGAGTTGTGCTTGAGTGCTTGCTTGCTATTTGGAGCTGCTGTTGATGTTGTTGAATATTTTTTTCTTTTTGCTTAAATTATTTCTACAAGTGTATATATGCGATATTTGTTTAATAATCATTTCAACAACATTTATATAATGTTTAGAGAATTTTACATATTTCTAAGAAATATTTAAATACCGTAAACATCTTTTATCAGGTTTAATTTAATTTTAAATTTAGATTTAGTTGGATTTTTATTAAATTCCTCATTTTATTGCCGCGCATTAAGGAAATTTGCTCAAAGATCATTTGACTTTCTATATGACCATTCAACCGATGTGGATCTTTTAAATAATATAATTAAAACCTATTCAATTGTTGAATAAAAAATTAAATAATATCTCTCTCAATTTTTGTATTGCAAATATTAAAAGCATATTAAATTTTCTAGCAAATTCAAAGAAAACTAAAAATTTGTTTGAGGTTCTCAAAGACTTAAGTGACAATTATTCAAATACAAAATCATGTTATATAATGATATGAAAATGAATCAAGCACGTCTTATCAACATGCATATGATGTATGGAGTATGTGCATATATCAACATTTGTAACTAAACATATCAGGATGTTTAAATGAAGTATATAAACATGTATACGTAAAATAAGATGTATACAAACACTACATTGTTTTATTTGATATAAAAAAAACATGCCAAGTTATTAATAAATTTAGTAAATTTTTCTTATCCATAGATAAAATTTAAAAATTTATATTTTATATATCGATCTAAAAATGATATTTTTATAGTTTTTATTAAATATCACAGAAAGACATATGATGATACATTTTTAATAGGGATTCTTTTGAGATATCACGAACGAATTGTGTCCAACAATAATTGCAGATTAACTCAAACTCAGATTGCTCAGATTTATCAGAAATCCGGATGGGCTCAAAAAATCAAAGTTCTCTGTTACTTTTTGATGCAGAAAAGAAAAAAAAAAAAATCTGAGCCCACTGCTTATCTTCAAGAAATACTACGAATATCAATTTTAATATGATTCAAGCAAACTAAGACTTGGAGCTTAACTGCTAAGGTCATAGATACGACACTGTTTATATTCGAATGTGAACGTCCGGAAGTAATGCGTTGTCATTTGTTTCGCTTGCTTGTTTATTTGTTGCATACAAGTAAGTGCTATACAACAAGCAGCAAGCAGTTAAAATGTCGCCAAATGTCGTAATGTGGTTGCATAAATCACATGTATGTATAAGATATGAAGAGGGTTAACGTTCGTTGTTTGTTCTACAGTACACTCGCATAAGAAGAGTATGTAACTATACAAGCATATTGTGGTAATAATAAATTTCAAGTGCAGCAAAGACAATATATATAAAGAAGCTATTCAACCATTCGTCCAGTAAGGGAAGACCTTCAAGACAATAATTCATCTAGAATTAATTTTATTTATTTGAAAAACATAATGCAAAGCATTGCAATTACTTTGAATGTGTATAAATACAATTGTTTTTGCTATGAGCTGCTACTTTGGTAAAGGGTATAAGTTCTTGGAGGTGGCGGTGCTAGCATTTGCAATTTTGAACTTATTATTGCTTGCATTCATCTTATTACGGTTTAGTCCATTTATGATTGTATGACTCTATTATAGTCAATATCAACATCATTATTATAATAATTATTAGTACTTGTAATATTTCTATTATTATTATTATCATTATTGTATTATTACACGCATTCTTAGTTATAATTTATCATTTGTAATTTATTTCGTATTCATGTGCTCTCGAAATTTTACTTTGGCCGAGGATATCGCTACAGCCGTAGAATATCTCAATAATGGTTGGTATATGCCAACTTGAACTTGACTTTTTAACTGCATACGGAAGTCGTTTTTGAACTTTCGTTTCCGTTTTCCATACAGCATGTGTGTCGTCTGGGAGCTTTTTCTTTAGTGTTGTAAGGGAGGAGGGTGGATCTGACATTAGTGCAGCACAATATAGTGAAATAATCGTTTTGCTGTCATTTGTTTTATTACATTCTTTTACTCTCACTACTCGTTATATTGTAGAGTGTAAATTTCATGTGTGTGTGTGTATGAACTTTTATTATTTTTCGCTGCAATGGAGCGGAAAAGTGTTCTCATCATGTCGGTTGAATGGCTGGTTGGTTAGTTGGTTGCTTGGCTTGTTGAAGATTGCCATCGTTGTCGCCATTTTCTTCAAGGCTTCCTACATGCTTCATTCCATCATATTGCGTTCTTTTTAGTACAGTTTTTTTCTACTTTATTATCATGTCCATGTTGAATTGGTTTCCTCATTTCATTGCCGGCTTGGCAAATTTATTGCAGCAACACCACATATTATTGCAAAAATTCTCTGTTTCTTTTTTCTCCCTGCTAATATGACTATCGGAAGCACTAACATACATTACATTTTATATTTATGGCATACTTAATATATTAATATAACCATATTAAAAATATTAAAATATGAGTTTATTCATATTATAATTGAATGCATTTCAAATAAATTCATATATTAATTATTTCACAACAAACTTATAAAGAATTTTCTGATCTAACTTGTTCAAGTGTGTTGAAGAAATTGTTAAGAAAAAATTAATGAGGTTCATTAATGCATTATACCTCTTTAGGGGCAATTCTGGGTATTGCCATGAATATTTCAACCCAGGATTTGAATTCAGCGACATCAACCAATGAAAATTGCTCAAATTTCGGTAAGGTGTTCAAAATAATTACTAATTATAATTATGATTATCTGAAAGTGATTGAATTTGTTGAATTAAATGCCTTTGAAGGATTAATATTCGCCTTCTAATGTTGTTGTTGTTGTAGCAGCAGGAATACAGAAATGTTAATTGGTGCCATTGTTGGCAATGGTGTTGTTGTTTGCGTCGGTGTTGGCGGTGGCATCGTTGTTGTTGTTGATGTCGGTGATGCCGTTGGCATCGGTGCTGTTGTCATTTACTCCCTCATAAAGCGTCAAATTGAGGAAGCTTGCAACATCATGTGGGGCCGTCCACAGTGCCTCAACTCGCAGGTCAGTAGGATTTGCAGCACATGCGAAGAGGTGATCCATCTCACAACCGGACCAGTATCACAATGTGGGCAAATGTCCAGAACCTCGGGATCCAGGCGAGCGCGATAATGCGCCAGCATGCGGGACCAGCCAGTTCTAAGCTGTGCGAGAGTGGCTCTGGTCGCCCGCGGCAACTCCCGCTCCCTTACCGAGATGGGCGGCGGACGGCCTCCCAGCACAATGTTGTGCTGAACACTAGTCACCTCCTCCACCATCTCGATGTGGATAGATCTCAGCGCCAACCTGTAGTCCGCAGGGTCGTCAGTAATGATGTCCGCCAGTTCCTCGATGTACGACTGCACATTCTTGCGCAGATTTTGTGGTGGCGGTTCTCGCAACATTAAGCCTCTGTTCGGATGACTAGCAACATGGCAGGCAAGCGCCAACTGTTTGGCAAGCAGTACATTGTGAGACTTCACAGGAAGAAGCGATGTTTCTGCATGAAGATGGTCATTAGGTGGCAGCCAGTGATCACCCTCATTGGTGCATTTTGGCATGACTGTAGGCTACTCCAGTGTGTGTCTGCAAGTTGGGGAGTCCACACTGCAGCCGCCTTCTAATCAGAACCGACAGTTGCCTCCTTAGATTAATTCATTTTATGAACGATAAGTAGCTTTTCAGATCCCTTAATTTAGCTTTGTTGAAGGTATTGGGATGAGAAGAAATCTAGTTCTACTAAAAAACCAATAGATTCCTTTGCCAAACCTCAACAAGTGAGTGGATGGACGATCAGGATTTCTAACGATTTCGATGGGTTGAACCGCAGATCCCATACTGTTTTTATAACTGACTAGAAAGATTTTGTAAAAGTTGTTGTAAATATTTAAGACGTTACCATATAACCATTGATCACTACGACTCTCAAAAACTCATCGAACTAAAAAGATTTGTATAGAAACGAATATATGCAACATTATATATGAAATTATAGTAACACTATTGTTAAATGTTATTATTGGCCAGTAAGCAAAGTTCGAGACATGTTTATTTTACACGAATGTAAGTATTAGGGCGTTAGATATCTAACCAGGATATGAATATCTGCTCCATCAAATTTCTGTCCCACATAATACTGTACAATATGCGATATGAACTGGGCCACTCATTAGCCATTCATTATTCTCTTTTCACTATCAATACCATCAGCAACTTTTCTACCATGTACTTTTACTCTTTCCGCCTAGTTCCGGTAGTTATGTTAACTGTTCACGGTAATCAAATTAATATTCACATTCACTTAATTCTAACATAATTTGCGATTAATAATAAAACTCTTTAATGTATACCTTCACTGTTGCTTTCATAGTGCAAGTATGAAATTCGAAAAAGTAGTACAAATGTAAAGCGAAACTTTTAAACTCAGTTTTTATCTTCAACTTAACCATTTTCATACATTCTGATATGGTTTATTTGCATTTTATATGTATAAGTAGTCGTATGTATCTATATGCAAGCTATTTGAAGTGGTTGACTTATGGAGAAAGTGGTCAACTGTAATGGCAGATGGTCAATAGTTAGATATATAAAAATGTATGAATGTAGTTATACGTAGATATATGTTATGAGATAAATAGGTTAAGTACTATACTTAGTTGAATACTGTAGAATATTCCATAAATAGTAGTTACTACTTGCTAAGTAGAAGAAGCAATGAAGATGAAAGTAAGTAGTACTAACGTTCAGTGAACTTTACATACAGAGATGACGTACATATTTGCATTGAATTGCGAGTAATTACAGTGGTTGAAGTAACGCTATCGATTAATTGCAGTTATGATGATAATTATTGATACAAGGTGCCTTCACTGTTGAAGCTGCGTTTACATTTACACCTTATGAATAAATGCTTATAAACCATTCGAGAATTGTATTGACCATATATTACCGTTGTTTGTGGTAAAAATTCTATTGTTACGTTTTTACTGTAATTAAGCGGCTCTTATTTTTCATCTTAATCTTTAATCTTAAAGAAATATATTTAATACGAACGGATTTTCTTAAAAATTTCTAATTTTATTGGCTTCAGTTGGAACAGTTGTTAAGGATAAACAAACTTTAAAAATGTTATTATTGTGGTTAGATGTTGTCGGTCATAAAAAAAATATTTTGTTGTTGCATTTTTAAGTAGATTTTGTAACATTTTACGATGCATGCATGAACGATTGTAGGAGTGATGGAATGTGGAAAAAGTTATGGTAAATTCTTATCGTGCTCTGCTACTCGATTTGTCTCAGCTGGTCATAAGTATTAGACTATGTTTTTACGCTTCAGAAATAAAGTCGTAAAATGGGTAACAAATATACAACCAACAACAACAACAACAACAACACCAACAACAATTATTGGTTGGATAATAAAACTAAATTAAGTTTTGAACTCACTCACTCACTCATTCACTCATAGATGTTGATCATGTTGATCATCATCATCATTATCTTTGTGAGCATCAACATTATCTTTATTCTCGTAAATGGCAATAGGAATGACCAATAGTAAGTATATAACATTTGCATCATTTTCATTGTGCTTCGTCCCCTTGAAAACATTATAACTACATAAAAACAATGCAAAAAAAAAAAAAATAAAATAAAAAAAAAAAAAGAAATAAGGAAATATAAGAGATATTAAAAAAATGCGGAAGCAAAAGATTTTATTGAAAATATTTTCAAGAGAGTGAAAACTTTTCCCATTCATTATGCATATATTGCTACATTATGTATGAGTGTATGCTGTGTCTGCTGTGACGTAGGCGTTGTGTTTTAGTGTGATGACTGTTTGGAAGTATGAGGTATGGTGGATGATGGGTTTTATAGCAAATATTCTTATTTTATGAGCAAAACTTATACATATAAAAGCAAAGAAATATGCACATTAAGGTAGTAATGAGTCGAGTACACGCATAGGCAAGCAACACTTGACCACAACAAATGAACCATTAATGATAAAGATAAACCAGTGCTGATTAACATTATTGAGCTTATCCATAAAATATACATATAGGGTGTACTTTTAAGAGTGTATTGTCTTTAGAATTAAAAATACAAATAGAAATACTTTTACTCAAATAAGTGTTTTATGCTATTATTATTTTATATATGATTTTAAGCAAATGGCCAACTTGTCAGTCCAATTTTCACAACTTTTTTGGTTTTTAAAGATGTTTATTTGATGCTGATTTGTAAACGTGCACAAGCAACTGAGATCAAATATTCCATTATGAAATGGTAAGCTATGTATTATGAACAGAACTGGTTCTTTCCCTCTGACACAGAACAAATGGTTATTTCTATCGCAATTTTCACCCCATAAAAGTACCCTATACATTTTTTTTTAGGTTTTCGTCTAAAAAAAAAAACTTTGAAATCTTCAAAAGAAAACTACAAATTTTAAATTTCGCTTTTATTTAATTCAAATACTTATAGAAAATACTTAAAGAGCAACTAACATGAGAAGAAGTGAAGCGAACTCAGTACTTGGATTATCAGAATTAAATGTGCAGACGGATAATTTATGAAATGTGTTGAAGTCTAACGTTATCACGGACTTTGTTTTACGAGTGACAGTTTAAAGATAAATTTTATCGCACCTAAGTATCGGATAAATATATTGTCTTTCTATAATTTACTTAAGCAAATTTTTCCAAAACCTCAGTCAATTAAATGGAGTACTTGGAACTTTCTGATTTTGATAAAAATATCATCAAGAGTTAAGACAAGACACAAAAAAAAAACGTAGACTCAACGCCACTATCAGTGCCAAACACCGGATCCTTTGGATTTCCAACGACTCACTCTTTGATGACTGGACAAAAACCTTTGGAACTCATACTATGAAAGCAATCCTGGTGTCAGGTAAGCCAAAGAGTTCACCACTACAAGCACGGGTTTTAATCTTACAGCTTATAAAACTTAAGTTTCCTTATATACGAAACTTCAGAGTATATCCTGTGAAACTGACTAGATTAGAAGACTAATCAACTGAGAAGAAAAATACTCAGCACGCGCTTCTCAATCCATCTGACATCAAATCAGCTTTAGCATAGGAAATCTGAACTTCACTTAGGACATCAGATAATATTTTACCTCAGTAGCGATATTTTAAGTCACAGTGCTTGATCTTTTTCAACTATAATAACAAACACAAATGTTACTGTATTGACCTACCATTGTATTGACGAGTTTCTCATTTGAAACCCCAAGCAGATTAAGTGCCAAATATAAACAGCTTCTTTGCAATGCTAACCAAATTTAATATTAACGGAAATACTTAAAAAGACGCCTGGTATAGAAACTCCGGTGCCTTTCTATCAATTTCAATTATTTTCATATAATTTTTGTTTTGTTTTGAATAATAATTTGGCCGTGGTTGTTCGGACAGTTTATCTAAATTATTTAATTTTAATTATGAAATATTAGTGTAAATTCTTCAAGCATAATTTTGTTACTTCCATTTTCATGCAAAAATATTCAACATAAAATTTATTCAATATAAAAAGTATAATTTATATTACACCTCCAAACGCGTATACCTCTAAGAATTTTTCCCTTACTTAATATTCTATTGGCCACTCTATCAAATAAGTGAGCAACTTACGATGAGGTTAGCCATAATTTTACAGTTGTGGTTCCTGCGTTTTAAACCCCTTTTTAAATAACAATTTTTTTTTCTAATACTCATTCTTGGTTTTCTGGTTTGCGTTCACTTTCTTAAAGCAATACATTATTACATTGTGGGCAAAGTGGCTCTATTTTAACTTTTTACTTTAAATTAAAACTGCGAATAATAAAATTGAAGAAAATGAATGCAGAAAAAAAGAAAATCTGTTGAACTTTTGAGGCCATTTTTGTTGAGTGAGTAGGTACTACAATCGCCTTGCGACCACCACGCAATGTCTAATTGAGGTTATTTCCATTTTGCTGTATTTTTCTTTTTGCGTTTTTTCCTTTTTCATGGTTTTTCTCCACTTCTTTTTCTTCCTCTTCTTCTACTTGAATAAAATGAGCGATTTGGCTTATTGTTGTTGATGTTACTGCTGCTGCTGCTGCTGTTGTTGTTGTTGTGTTTCTTTTAGTAAAATATTTTTAATTAAAATTTAATAAGCTTGCGGCTAATAATTATTATGTTAATGGTATGATGGCTTTAAGTCATCGAGAGCAATGTTAACCCGCTTGCTTTGCCTTGTGGCTCAATGTTGACCTCTTGAAGATGCTCACAAAATAAAGAAATAAAGAAAAAAATTGCAAAAAAAAAAAAAACAGGAAAACGCAAATTAAGATGAATGCGTTCAAGTAGAATCTACAAGATATAGATGAAGGAGTAAAAAGTCAAATAGGTTGAGTGGCACAAAGTCAAAGTAATAGAAATGATTCGATAAGGGGTGAAACGAAATTCTTTTCCGGCACTCCACCTAATTATCCAATATGATATTAGCACGTTTTTGAAAGAATGAGGAAATTGTTTTCTTTCTTATGTTGTGTTGTGGTTGTTGCTGTTGCGTTAATATTTTCTTGTTTTTAATTAGTTTTAAGATTATAAAAGTTAAGTAGGAGAGGGGTCCGTTCTGGCTTTGGTCAAGTCTGCAGTATTGTTGAACGCCTAAATGGGGTGCTTATTGCTTTTAGTTGATATTTGGTTTAATTTAGCTTTTAAAATTGCAATTTATCTTCAGTGATTGCTTAAACTAATTACTAGAAATGATAAAAGGTAAAAATTATATTTATTTGAGATGCATCTACATACCACAGATGTAGAGATTTGTATTTTCAAGTTCTAAAGTCCTAAATACTTGATTCTATTGCCTAAAAATAAGTGTGTGTCATCGTGTGGCATGCAAAAATACCAACTGTCCGGTGGGAAATGGAAAACGATATCTTTAGCTTTTGTTATGAGAATTATGATGTTATTGTTTGTGTCTGCACGCTTATGCTTTGCTTTTGTTCAATGCTCAATGCTCAATGCAAAATATAAAGAAGAAAATTCACATTTGACCATGATCATGATTTTTCTTTTAGGTCGTTGTGTATACACTCATACTTAGATACAAATATATTTTAATATATATGCACTGAGTCCAATGTACTATACTGATTGACGGCATAAATAACTATCAAAATTGTTACTTATCTGCAATGAACTACAGTGGGACAAAATTAATATAATTTTGTATGAGAGGTGGACGTGGTTTTCATCTGCTTCTATCAATTATCAACAACAAATTTAAATGAACGTACCAAGTTTTAGCTTGATAACTTCTTACTTTCGGATGAAATGCGTGAAAACGTACATACCGAAGCATTAACTTATATGGGAGGTAGGTGTGGCTTTTATCCGATTCAGCTCATTTTCAAATGTAAACAGTTGTTGGTAAAAGCAGTCGCACGTATTGAATTTCAGCTCAGTAAATCTATATTTTCGTTCGGAAAGTATGAAAACACACAATAAACAACATGCTCTTGTAAGAGAGGTAGTGTGGTTTTTATTCGACTTGAATAAATTTTCCAACCTATAAATTTTGTGATGAAAGTGACTTTGTGTACAAAGTTTCAACTCAAGAGCTTTATATTTTAGGGCGATAAGTGTGAAATTATGAGTTCAACGAGGTAATTTCGTATGGGGGTGGGCGTAGTTTTGATCTGAATATATTCATTTTATAATATGTCTATCATTTGGTAAATATAATACCATGTGTTTAATTTCAGCTTAATAGCTTGATATTTTCGCACTCAAAGTGTGAAAATATACATTCAATATCATACTTTTGTAAGGGAGGTAGGAGTGGCTTTTATCCGATTTCGTTCATTCACTCACTCGTGTGTTTGTTAGAGAAAATAATTATATGTACCGATTTTCAGCTTGATCGCTCTATAATTTTGGAGGATTTTGTGCTATCAAGCAGACAAACGTTCATCAACGTTCATTTTTAGTGCTATATACGAAAGGATAAGTTCCCTTTATTTCATGGAAATTAAAAGTCAACGTTACATAGAGTAAGATATATTAATGAACAATAGAGTCACGCCGTTCGGAATTGTGTAATATTAAAACTAAGTCCCTTCTAGTCCATTTCGGAAGCAACAGAAAATTCTTTCAAACGCATTTAATGCCTGTCAAGGAGTTATTGTAATTATTATTGAGTAAAAACCTGAACAAGTCTAAAAAGTGTGAAAACCTCTATATTGAGGTAAACATATTCTTCAACACTAGACTTATAGACTCCAACGAACACTTACCCCACCTTTACTTCCAATATTGTTGTGCTTATTAAATGTGTACAGCATCATAAGGACCCAACTGGCATTATCCGTTTACAATTGTCAAACTTCCAGTAACATCACATTCTCCATAGCTCTATCAAAAGTTTTTCCATGCTAAAGCTATTTTTTCAAGTAATCAGGGAACCATTAAATACTAAAAAGAAAAATTTAATAAAAATTCAGTTTACATACATTCAAAGCCACAAAACCAATATGTACACAGCGTACACATATACACATGTACTTCAATATATGCATATTTTTCAATACACACGCTCTCAATTATATATAGGTGGAATGATTTTATCATACATACATACATACATATATACTTGTACAAACACATGTGCGATGTGTCCTTGTTACATTGATGACATTGTGGATCCTTCTAATACCGCAGTGTGACAATATCGTCATTTAGCGTAACAAAGTTTCATGCGGTGCCAAATCGAATTACAACGGTATTTTCTTTTCTCATGTTTTGAGTTTTTTTGTACTCTTGCCAACCAACATGTACCACATTTTGCGTGGCAATGTTGCCATTGGGATCAATACATATGGTATGTATATATTGTACATAGACAGAGAATTGAGTTTAAAAAACGAATAAATATGTAGAACAGCTATTTTTTATTGTATTTGCGCGCAAAGTGATATAATACCTAATGACACGTTGTCTATATTCTATATTCATAGTATATAAGTAGAAATACTTGTATAGGTGTTCATATGTATAGACAACATATATAGTACATGGCTGGATTGATGCTATTACAAGCGTATAATAATGTTATAGTTAATTTGCGTTATTTGGTTAATTTACTTCTACTGAAATTGTTGATAGAAATGTAAAAAGTGAGGGATTTGCAAGTAAAGGCAGATTAAAATTGTTAAGAATGTAAAAGTGTCTTTTAAATGTAAAAATATCTTCATGCAAGATACATTTTGTTTAATTTCGTATTTATTTTTTGTGTTTCACTAAAGTTTGCCATCTCTGAACTCTCTCTTGTCATGCCTCTAAATAGGTTCTTTCCAAAAACATGTCTTTCAGATGACGTCGAGTGAAGTGTATTGAAGTCAAAGGTAGATCGTGTTGGAAAATAAATTTAAATCACATCAAAATGCCTATCACTCATCTATTTATTATACCACTGTGCTTTGTCATTTTTATAGCATCATTGTCCATACGCAAACGTTTCTCCACAAAAGTCTACATAATATATAGTATGACCAACACTATTATGGCACAATAGTAATAATTTTAAATTAAATGGTAGTACAATGGAGCAAACAATAACAATTGTATATTGAATTTCAAAGTCATGCATGCAAAGTCAGTTATTTTCTTCATATGGCCTACGTTTGTTACCAATGCAGCATTGTGAATACTTACTATATTAATATTGCCGTTATTGTTGTTGTTGTTGTTGTTGTTGTTGTTGAATAAACATAAAAAATATCTAAGTTTGTCTCAACAATATGAGTGCACTCCATATTTCATATACTTTGCGACAGTTTTTCGATTTGGTCGAAAGCATTTGACGCACGAAGTGAGTAGTGCTCTCGCTATACTTATTTTAAAATCAATTTATAATCTTTTCATGATGGTCATTTATTTCGAATATGGTTGACAATATGCATTGGTATTGTTTTCTATTTGTTGACTTAAGTTGCATGCCACAATAAAAGTTAATATGCACCTAGATATGCACATGAACTTTTCACATAAATATATTTTCATTCATTTACTTTGTGATGGTGGGCGTAAAGAAAAGCAATAAGAAGAAGAAGAAAAGTATAGAAATTCAACTTCCTGAATGCACTACCCATCTACCAGTACCTATTCTCTTTCGAATGGAATTTCTTTATTTCAATTTTATGTGTAAAATTTTTCATAGTCTTTGTCCGAGTGGAACATTAAAATCCAAATACTTACGTTTATTACAAGTGGCTGCATTAAGCATACAAACATTGAATAAATATATGAAACTATGTACCTCCAGTACTTATCCAGTCAGCAACTTTGCGGCTTTGGTACATTTTATGCGATTATTAAAGTGTGTGCATGCATGTGAGTTTGTGTGTGTGTGTGTGTGTGTGTAAGTACTGCTACTGCTCACTATCAATTAATTGCCACTTTGATTGTGCTATGTTGCTTTCAAAGTAGTTTTATTATTTCGTGTTCTGGTTATTTTATTACCGATGGCCATTAAACATCAAGCGATGCTTTAAGTACGACTAGCCATTGCAATATTGCATGTAATTTTGATTTGTGTATTTCTTAGGTTTGATTTTTTCTACGATCAAAAATATAGTGTGACATTTTTTTATGTGTCTTTTATATATTTCTATTTTTCGGTCTTTCTTTTTATTCTAATGCTGAAGAAATGAAAGGACATATTTGTTTACGTTTATAATGCTCACAATGAGGGTTGGAATATATAGAAAATTTTATAAGCACCTGAGCGATTTATTTATACTAGTCTGTTAAGCCGAAATTTAGTAGGTACATCCGAATATTTTTATAAACAATATATTTGAAAATAAATATAATTAGTTAAACTGGATTAAAATGCCACCTGCTACACATAAATAATTTTTAGATATTAATCGAAATGTTTGAAAATAAGCGTATTCTCATGTAATTCGAGTTTTACGAGTGTATTATTAACTTTCTTAATATTCGTAGCCATTAAAAATTTTAAGCTCATGTTGCATGTTACACATTTGCAGTGGCAATCGACTATATTTCATAATGTCATTTTATTCATATTCCTACATTTCTCTCTATTTCTCTCTTCCTCACTCTGAATCTGTCTCACTTCCGTTGCCTCTTGCTCATTCCTGTGCTCATTTCCACATAATGCACTCATATTTAATTTCATTTTAATTTTTGCGTAATTTTCCACTTTTATTCGCATTTTTTTCCTCTTGATTTCCGTATGTGTTGCACGATTTTATTATACTAAGGAGAGGGGAAAAAATATTCTGTTCATAGTTTTTCCATCACATTAGCCGTTTGCCATGATATTTTTTTCTAAGTTTTTTGCTTTTATAACGCATAATTTCAGTTGCGTGTGCCACCAACATTCACACACACACGCACACACACTCATTTTAGTAATTCTAGGACTCGCCAATGCCACTGACCACATGCATCGTGTTAAGGCTTTTTGTAAAGTACCTTCATTTAAGAGTATGTATATGGTCTATACATATGTACATGTCACACATTACCGCCACTTAATAGCATATTATGAATATAAACGTATGAACGTCTGTGTATGCTTCAATAAGGACACCAATAAGAACAAATGTCTGACCGAGAAGGGCAATTTTGTTTGATGTATGCGTTTGATGCACTTATCTTTACGCTTAGATTAACGCGTTTAATTGGCGACAACATTCGTAATGGCACACAGGCAGTATTCCTTCCTTTCCGCCATTCTTTTGGTATGTTCAATCACGCATCGTTATTCAAGTCAATTACAAATACACAAATGTACAACATACATTTAAATAAAACATCCTTCATCATTGGTATACCATTTATGTGTGTTATGATGTCCTTTGATGATTGCTTACAATTTTATTGCTATTGGTTCTGTTTCTATTCGCTACTCGCGAATGTATTTGGTTTTAATTTTAATTTTTCGTTTCTTTATTTTATTCTTTCTTGATTTTAGAAGGGATTTTCTGACTCCAATGTATCCTTTTTAAGATAAATCAATGCAAATTAAGAAAAACGTTGGTCATTTGTGTGGCGACAAAAATTATATAAAAAATGCATAATGCATACTACAGTAATTGTCACAGATTAAACGTTACTGCCGAAAGAGTTGTGGAAATAGAAGATCAATATTTTAAGGTCAAATGTTCGGATGAAAAAACTAATTGTGGTAAACTGTGGCAACTGCGGTCAACTCCTAAGGAGCTGCGGAGTCATTTATGAAATTTCCTCTCATTTTTACTAATCCAAGGCAATCTAGGCATTTTCATTTCATAAAGAATGGACGGGTCTGCGTCCTGGAAGCACTCGACTAAGGTCCATTCACCTCATCAGAATACGAAAATGCTTTGTACGGGAACAAAACAAAGCATTTGCGTATTTTTTCAGCTACAACAACAACAACAACATTTCATACAAGTGCTTTGATATATAAAATGACAAAATTTAGCTGAATGAAGGCGGTTCTTTAATTTCGATATGAATCAACAAATAAGGACTACTATAATAAAAACAACAATGTACATTTTGGCTTGAAAAACTCAAAAACTTTTTTTTTATTGACCTCTACTCTGACATGTACGCTTAAAAGCTAGCTTACTAGCAAACAACTATTTCATAAGAAACACAAATATTGAGTGCGCCATCAACAGCAGCAAAAAGAACAACTTCAACAATTAAAAAACTTTTCTTTTTGGCAATGTGGGCAAGAGGATTCTTCTTCATTTTATCAAGTTAGTACTAATAAAAATGAAGCATAACAACCGGATAAAAGCAGAGCGCAAAATGTTGAAAGGCGTAAATATGTACATCTTTATTTGATGGGAGGTATCTTAGTTGATAAGGCGGAAAGACAAATAAAAATCCACAACAATACTAAAGTCAATTAACAGATACTACAACAATATTAGCAATTGTAATAGTAGTGGTAGTAGTAGTAGTAGTGGTAGTATTTTATGTACATACATTCTTAAAATTGTTGCTAATAAACTACGTCTATACCGGAGGAGCAGGAACAAACAACAAAAACAAAAACAAAAACAAAAACAAAAACAAAAACAAAAACAATGGCAATGTAAACGAGCCCAAACAATGATTTTGGTAGTTTTACAAAATTAGTTTAGCACGCGTTTGAACGGTAATGGAATACTACAGCAAGCACTACAACAATAATACCATTAGAGCAACAACAATGTCACAAATAGCAATAGAAACATGATTCAATTGCTAGTAGCAGCAACAGCAGCAGTCGCGGTGCCAATTTACACAAACATTTTGAACAATTGTCTATGTTACGTATGTCCATTGTTGCTGTTGTTGTTGTATCATACATAGCAGTACCATGTTTTATGTTTTATGCAAAATAAAACATAAAATACTACAGCAGTAACAACAATAACAATGGAAAACAACACCGGAATGAATTCAACAGAATTCAATTGCAATGCAAAAAGCATCATCCTTCTTCATCCGCTCTCTCATACAACTCTCACTTTCTTTACCCTTTAAATTTACATATACCAAAGCCATTTTGGATCGGTTTGAGAAAAATACATATACACTTTTAAAAACCAACAGGAGGTTGAAATATATTTTTGAAACTTTTCGGATATTTCATTCTTCTATCCACAACGACCACACCACCACCATCCAACATCAACGCCATCGTTACTTGTTTCCTATGTTAAAGGATGTAACGTAAAGCGACCATAGCATACAGAGCATGCTGTGACTCCCACCATTCGAGCTACTACTATACGAAACGAACACCATCAGAATTGCAAAAGTTGCAGGCACACATGATGCTGAGGCAGAATTGAGACTGGAACTGTTTGTAGTTCAAATATTTGGTAATGTTGCTGCACAGTGTCACGTCCTCATGTAAACTGTGGGTAGAAATCTTAAAATCTCGCTTGATTTCAATGCAATTTATACCACGTAATTATTTCACTGATATTAGTTTCCATGTGAAAAGTAATATAGTCTTTGCAAAAAAAAAAAAACAGAATGTCCGACGGACTATAGTTGTTGTTGTTTTTGTTGTAATAGACCGAAAAATAATAAGTCTGAATTTGCAATCCTTGGTCCAGATCTCGGAAGTAATCCAAGATTCCGGAGTCTGTTCCGGGGCGGAGAACAGACGAACTAGAGTAGTTACATTCTATGGATTTTGCGTTGGTCTGCCACCACTCTTAAGTTTCTTTCTAACCTTAAAAACATTTTTAAGAAGAAAACTGAGGACGATGTCTGAAATCCGATTACGGATTGCGATTCAGTAACCTAAAATCTATAGAATGTTACTACTCTGGTCCAGTGGACATGCTTTTTTCTTTTAGGACTCCCACAGCCACAAAGAAGAAGACTTGTTTGAAAGCAAATGGTGCCCATTTGAAGAGCAGTGTTCAGCACAACATTGTGCTAGGAGGCCGTCCGCCGCCCATCTCGGTGAGAGAGCGGGAGCTGCCGCGGGCGACCAGAGCCACTCTCGCTCAGCTCAGATCTGGCTGGTCACGCTTGCTGGCGCATTATCGCGCACGCTTGGATCCTGAGGTTCCGGACATTTGCCCACACTGTGATACTGGTCCGCACACTGTAGAACACCTCTTCGCGTGTGCTGCGAATCCTACAGACCTGCGAGGTGAGGCACTATGGACGGGCCCCACATGATGTTGCAAGTTTCCTCCATTTGCCGCTGCATGAAGGAGTGGATGGCAACAGCACCGATGCCAGCGGCGTCACTGATATCAGTAACAACACCGATACTAACGCCAACACCGACGCTAACAACAACACCGTTGCCAATAATGGCATAAATTAACATTTCCATATTCCCGCTGCTAAAACAACAACAACAACATTTGAAGAGCAGTCCGAACTTAGGTTTCTTTTTGAAAATAAATTAAAACGAACAAATACAATTTCTTGCCACATATCGTACACATATTGTTGCAGCAAAGGTTTCTATTATTTTCGAAATACCATCTCGAATACTTTCATCATGTTAACGGGTTCTGGCTCCATCTCACAAATAGCTTAGATGATATTCGTCTTAAGTACCTGAATGATTTTGGGATTGTCCCCACAATATTTTCCTTTTATTGAAACCTAAAAAATAAAGTCTAAAGGGGTAACATCGAAGCTTTGTGACGTCCACATGATATCGCCAAAATGCCAGATTAAACAATACCGAACTTAGCGCTCGAAAGATTGATTGGTTGATGGGATGTGTAGTAGGAGGCTCCATCATGCTAAATCCAAAGTTCATCCAGATTCAATTCAGTTCAATTTCAGTTCAAAAAAAGTTAGTAATCGCTAAAATGGATGATAGAACGATTACTGAATTTTGTTCTTAGAAATACGACTATTTGACGAGTTGTGTGGCATGGATCTCCGACGAAAGACCGTCTGAGAGCCCGTCTTCAAAGTCCGTGTCTTCAATTACAGTCAAAAAAAGTAAGTAATCATAGCTCCTTAGAGCCCAATTGAAATCTTTAAGATTGCTAATTATACGATAACAGAACTTCGAGCTCGAAAGATCAACTGTTTCATGGGCTGTATGGCATGGGGCTCCCTCATGAAACCAAAGTTGTTCCAAGACAAAAAGTCAATAATCATAACTGTGTAACAATTACTGTTGATTGAAATGGAGTTTCCATCAACAGTTTCGAACAAAATAATGCAATCTCTCCAAAACCGGTACCAAACTGTCAATTTTGCTCCTCAGCCTCATTGTAAGATATTTGGAAGATATTTGGGCCAAACTCGATATCCAATTGGAGGTGCTGAAGTGCGATAATGAGACAGATGGTAATTTTTTTGGTTTGCTAATTCAAGTGGTTCTTGTAGATGAATAATGCGAGATCTCGCGCAACATTGCGAGATGAGTAAATTTTTCTGGATCAAGTTGAACCATCACATCAGCCACATTTTTATTGGTACGCAGAGGCAATTTGTGAAAGCAATTTTGAATTTTGTTTAGTTATAAGCAACTTTTCTTTAACATGACAACTAGCTTTTGAAAAATTTACGACCAATAGTGAAACACTGTGGGTTAACCTACAACGACCCACAACCAAAATATTGTATATACCAATGGTGTCATCGAGATGCGGCGCGCGAAAAGTCAACGTAGCATACAATTTGCTTCCTTCCGTCATTGAATAGAGTTATGTGCTATATGTCCTGTTGCCATTGCCATTTGCAAGTGGACTCCAAGTGTTGCAAATTTTTGTATTTACTTGTACAAAATACTATACATATGTATATGTGGCAACAGGCTGTACAACAAGTGTAGTGTTGTACAAATAATTGCGATAGTGTATTGTTCCTTACTGCAGTCTCTTTGTTCTTGTTTTTGTTTTGTATATGCTACAACTGTGGTTCTTCGGTATTGCAACATTTGTGATGAAATGTATATTCCGATGGTCCGCTGTATAAATATTCCTCTTTTTGTGATTATAAAGTTTTACAAAATTTGTGTCCCTGAAATGTTGTAAATGTGTGTATGTTGTGTCCAAAAATGTTTTCAAAGTTAATTTACATAATTGCTTACCACCTACTTACTATCACTCTGACTCATTACTGTTACATCGTTATGCATATGCGTATGCAATAATATTATGATTTTTATTAGGTACATATCACATACATCATACATTCGGTTGACTGCGGTGATGGAAATATATTCACAGACGTGTATTTTAGCTTGAAGCAAACGACTGATGAACCAGCTGACGACTATGACTATGATGATGATGATGATGGTGATGGTGAGAACGACAGCGACCATGCTAATGGATAAAGTATATTAAAGCGGATGGATGTAAGAACAACATTCATCAGCCATCACTGCATATGTATATGTAATTACATATACATACATAATAAGTAAATGTACCTATAAGCTATACACCTGTATGTCCATCCATGTGATATACCTACGATGCGATGTGTTTAAATAATTTTCACAAAAGTATAACCTGTATTCGTTTGTGTATTTACTGTGTCTGTACTGTGTTATTTTTTGAAAGCCAAAAATACATATACACATCATCACACACACACATGTATGTATGTATGTGGTTTGCCGTTGGCATATTGTGTTTGCTTCAAAGTTACAGTTTCCCACTGGTATGCAGGAGGACACCCTTTGCATATGTGTATTCACATCCTTCAAGTGTAGTCATCATCATCATCATCGTCATCATCAACACCACATACGAGCAGCAATATACAATGTAAACATAACTTTCGTTGTTGCTGTTGTTGTTGTTGTTGGTTTTACTCTTTTTATTTTGTGTTTTTCTTTTCTTTTTTGCTGTTGTTGTTTAATTCATCTTTTTACACATCCTTGTACACATTGCTCAAATAACCAAAGGCGTTAATTCATATTTGTGTTCTAACTGCTGTTGTTGTTGTTGTTGTTGCTGCTTTTTAATTTTACTGATTATTTTTCCTTTGATTGTGTCGGTGTTGGTCGGTCAATGTGTTTTTCTTTTTATTATCTTATTGCATAAATGCTGCATTCCATTGTGGTTTATTTACATTATGGCATTCTGTGGTCTATGTATATCACATACTTATGCATGCATACTCTTATGAACATATGCACAGGACACAACTATAGGAATTTCTGTGGAAATCACTACCTGAAAATGTCAAAAAAAAAAAAATTTTAAATGTTCAACAAACTTATTTTAACCTCCAATGTTAATATGCAAGTGTGTAGATTTATCAACTAAATTATTATTTTCCAAAAGAAAAACGAATATTACATATAATATGTGATGTATTGTATTATTAACAGACCCTGATGCACTGCGACCAGACTTGATCTATTGTGCAATCTTTGGGTAACGCTAAATTTTCAGGCTCTTAATAAATTTCAGCACTTCGTTGGGTTCATTATTCCACAATTTATATGGAGGCACTGTACTATCATCAAAGTGGTTTAGTCTTTGTCTGACAAGAGCTTGACAATCACAGAGAATGGGCTCCGAGCTTTCAATGTCTAAGTTGCAGAATCTGCAGACATCAGTGTCAGATAGATCTACTTCTTTAAGTGGTATCTGAGGCTGCAGTGGCCTGTGAAGTAACCACAAAGAATACTTAGGCCAGCTCTACCAAACGTGAGTATCTTTTTAGATATCCCTTTATTTGGGATTAGGAATTGTTTTGCTTGACGCTGCCCTGCACTATTGAGCCAGTGTTCTGCAAATGTATTTTCCTCCTATTTCATGATAACCTCCTTGGCGTGGCATTTAACCAAACCACAGAAGGGTTCAGGACCGATCAGGGTCTTCTCAACGCTCATTTCGGGTAGTTTATCAGCTATTTCGTTCCCCTTGTGTCTCTCATGGTCAGGTATCTACGTTAATACTACAGTATTTAGGTTTGCTAGATCATTTAGAAGGCTGAGACATTCATCTATTAATTTAGTGGTGATTGTGAAAGATTGAAGAGCTTTTAAAGCTGCTTGGCTATCTGATAATGTTTAAATGTGGGATCCTTGCATCTGTCTTCGAAGACTCTGCCGCACGCATATTTCAATGGCATGAACTTCCGCATGGAAAATTGTTGGGTAGAAACCCATTGGGATTGATCGTCTGAATTTGGGGCCATAAATTAACCTTTAAAATGTTGCACAATTTTGTAAATTTTCATTGAAAACACTAAAATTTGAATTAGGAATTTTAATAAAAATCACATTAAAAAAATTCGACTGCCCCTATCTGTAAAAATTGTTAACATAATTCATAGAATTAATATAAATAGGTCCTTTATTAAGGACGAGGCATTTTTATGTAAAATGTGCTATTTTTGGATAAATAGAATGAAATTATTTTTATATTTATATTTTATACCTCTCAGTGTCCAACAATTAATGCAAAATAATACACTCTTCAATTACGTTTAAAAAATATCCAATATTTCCCCCATTAAGGTTCTTGTCCAATGGGATCAACGAATTATCTTCAGAACTGGTACAATCTCAGAATTTTTATTGAAACATTGATCATTTCTAATTAGTCAAGAACCTCGGATGATTTCAAGACCAACATAAAACAGAAAATTGTTGAAATATTGCCAGTTATTCATACATTTAAAAAAAAAGTATGATTTGTCAGAAGGTAGAGACTTATATCCACGATAATATGATATATTGATCTCGAATAAGTTACCTATAATGGAGAAATGATTATCAGTTTCAATAGTGCACTGTTTAAATTAGTGAATTCTCTATTTGAATTTAAAATCATCACTGGTACTAATGCTAGTAAGCACTTTGACTATAAATATGGTATTTCGTTCGAACTAAAATATTACCATAAATTGTCTTAAATTACTCGCTCAAATGTCTATGGCATGTATTAAACCTTCCAACTAGCCTATGAAATTAACATAAATTTATTAACAGCAAAAAACAAAAATTTTTAAATTGCATATGAATTTATTATTTTTAATTAAAAAATTCAATCGTGATTCTTATGTACATTTACATTCGCAGATAAATTCAATTTTAATTAAAAAAAAAAAAAATATTAATACAAAATACAAAAAGTTGAAAGTCATGTTGCAACAATGGCATTAACATAGACATCGACAGTTAATAGCAACACCAGCACCATCAACAACAACAACAATGGCTATAATGTCATCATCGATGAATTATAAATGCAACAATTAAAATGAATTAATGCACCAATTCACGATCGCATTAGGCGGTAGTGATGGCGTCGACAACAGTGCATTCTGAGTTAAGCCAAGTGCATACGATAGACCCGATCTATGGTACAATACGAATGCATGCATATACGTAGGTATACATACTATAAGTACATATGTTCGATCTTTGACTCAGGTAATGGCGGCATAGTATATGTACTCGCATGTTATAATATGGCTAACATGATGGGAGGATGAAAAAGGTGAATAATTAAATGTTCAACAAGTACAACTACAATAAAATGGCAAAAGCAGCAGCAGCAGCACAATTTGCATAGTGAAAAATTCGTATACGTAAAAGCAGTATGTTGTATTGCAGAAAATATGTTATGTTGCACGATTACTTTGTTGCATAATACGACTACATAAAAGTATAGTAAGTACAATACCTACACTCTTTCGCAATGTACATCGATCGGGCCAAAGTGCGTTGTTGTCTTGTTACGTCTGTTGATAATGTTTATGAAAAATTGATCTGGAGGGGGTCTAATACTATTCTCATAACTGTACAGTGTGCTGCTTAAATGTATATGAACAAGATTAAGAAGGCAACAAGAAGGCAGCAGCAAGTTCAACCATAACTGAGTAAATGTTGTAATAAATTCAATGATGCAAGTGTATAGATGATCTTGTAGTAGCAACTAAAAGAACAAGAACAACAACAACAAAAGCAGGAACAGCAACAGTAGTGACAACTACAACAACAAAAACAATAATAATAATATTGAATACTTCTTTTGCTACACTCCAAACGAATTGTGAGAAATTGCTGCTGTTACAGCCGCAAGCAACTTTTTAGGCGATTGTTGTTGAGTGTGGAAGCAATGCGAATCAACAATTTTTGGACTTACCTTACCTAAGCTTATTTTTTTTTTTTTTTTGACATTCATGTAATTGTATTTAAATTAAATTGTTAAAGATAATATTTGCATTATTTAAACTTTCTGTTAAGTGAGCAGTTCTCGAACTGTTTTTGCTGTTATATGGGGATTAATTGATTTGATGGCAAAATGCAGAAAATTCTATTTTTATAAATAATATAGTTAATATGAATTATGTCCTCGAAGCTCAATTTTTAGACTTGATTAACTCGCGGCAAAATGTTTATAGAAACACACATTTGCGCTTGGAAATGGTGTACACAACTTGCAAAATTCTAAACATTAATACAATAAAAAAAAAATTCAAAAATTCTGAAAGAGCTTTGTCATAGAAAGTTCTTCGATAAAAAAGCTTCTGAAAAAACTTTATTAAAAAGCTTTGATACGATTGAACTAGAAGATTGCTGACAATCTAAATAAGATGGTTTCTTCTAAAAAAGGCATATAATGGTAAAATAATAGTCTAACAAGCAGAAGACTTCAAAATATGAACTAAGTACATGTTTTAAAAAAAAATTCCTATAAAAAATTCTTGGAAGGCGTGTACTTTGGCGAATCAATTGACTTCAATTACCGTTTCACTAGATTTGTTGAAGAAAGACGGTGCGGAGTTATGTGTTACAATCGATTCGTTAATGCACAGAAAATAGTCGGAAAAACAAAGCCCATTGTCAAGATACTAGAAAGAATCCCAACTCATCTGCTTCAAAAACAATACATTAAAATTGCCAAGTGTCTTGCTCTTAAGGTCAGCTTTTTTTTCTACAAGACCTTAGAGGATCATGCTCATAACATCGTGCTGAGGGGTCGCCCACCGCTAATAGCAGACTGCGTACAACAGCTCTCTAGATCCACTCGTGCCACTTTGGCGCAGCTAAGGTCTGGATGGAGCGTCTATCTCAACTGCTACATGCACCGGCTGGCTTATACAATTCCAGACCGATGCCCGCGGTGCCAACAAAGCCCTCACGACACCCTTTATCTTTTCGCCCACCCCAGAAAGCCTACCAATTTGGCCCCTTCTGCACTGTGGACGCACCCCCTGGAGGCTGCCGTCTTCCTGGAGCTGGTCGATGTGAATAACAACAAATTAAGCCGATTTACATACATATTTGTCATTTCGAAATCGTTGTCTCTGTTACAACAACAACAACAACAACAAGACATTAGTAGTTTTGTTTTGTTCTTGACAAATTAACCATACATCAAACCTTTGAATTCCACTAGATAGTGAAGAAACCCTGACATAATTTGCTGTGGAAATGAGAAGAACACCCGTAACCTAACAAACACAGAATTCTGTCTTCTTGGACAGCATGTGGCTCTTGATAACTAATGATCATTAATGGTATTGTGGCTTCGTTATCTAGGAAACGACATTACACCAGAGTATAAGCGAAAGTTAAATTTTATCACCTGATCCTATTTTGGACCTATTATTAGACTATTCAGAAGTTGAATCTTGAATCTTGAACAATTATTGGATTTAGTACTTTTTTTCAATATATATTTCTGTTCTTTCAATTTTATAAAAGCAATATTGTGCCACACTACAATACATACTGAAATTATTCAATTGATTCGATATCTTTTCAGTGATATTTTACATGCAATTGATATTAACATTTAATATTTTTTAAAGTTTTAAGAAATTTTAATTAAATTCTACTTAATTTGATAATTGAATTTAATTAAATGGGCGTTTATTTACACGATCACTCACACCCATATATAAATAATCAGGTAGTGTGTAACTAAAGCCAACACACAATTAAAATATATGTACATACATATGGCTATGTTACCTTTTACATTCATACGATATATGTAAAGTTAGCTACTAAAATTTAAATTTATTTAGAATTTGGTCTACCATTCTTCGCTCTATAAAATTGGCTAACAAAAATGTTTGCTACATATCAAATGATTGAAAAACATTTTCAACAGCAGTAACGCCCCAATACGCCCATCTAACAACACTTATGTGATATATGTATGTAGTATGTAAGTATTTCTTCAAATTTAATTTGCTTCAATATACTGTAATAAAGTGCTTGCATACATTAGCGTGTGATTGTTTAAGTTTTTGTTTTTTTGGGTTTGCTCTGGTTCGGTTTACCTTTGTGTTTTCATGCAAACTTCAAGTACAGTATTCAGTAGAAGTACATAGCTATTTTCAATATATGTATGCAATGAATGGTATGGAAGAAATGCAATTTAAATATCCTCTTTTTTTTGATATCGAAGTGTGGAAAATGGGTGTTGCCATCTAAACTATATTTTCAAGTGATAAGATGGAAAGTGTTTGATTTGATGAGAAATAAATAATGAGGGTCTTTGAGAGTATTTGTTTACTAATAATCAAATGAAAAAAAAAATTAAAACTACTTTTTAATTTGAGCAAATAAAAAACGAATAATAAAATGAAGATTTTTTTTTTGATACTCCAAAGAATTGAGAGAAATTTTATAAAAGTTGACGTTATTCCCAAAATTTTTAGAAGTTTTGCGCTATGTAAATAAACACCTTGGTAAAGGTCATCTTTAAAAATCGTATTTTTTTTCTTTTGCCATCAATTTCATCACCTTCACCAGCATCACCATTATCATCATCATCATCATTGTCATTGCATCTATACTGCTTCATGTTAACAATAAAAGCTTTTAACTTGTCATTACAATTTCAAGAGCCAGTACAGAATACATATACTCAAAAGTATAACGCACCTATATACAAGCGTACACACACACACACACACACACACAGAGAGACGCTTAATGCAATGAGGCGATAATTGTATTTCCATTTGACACTCGGTCAGGCTATGCAACAATAACAAGCATTAAGCTTACGCACACACGTACATATATTTACGAATATATACACATAGATATATTTACGACATGTCGCTACGGGCATCATTTACACATCGCCTTATACACTTATGGCATACAATAAGAGTAAGTATGTATGTGAGTATGTGCGTGAGTGAGTGCACTTCTAGTCAAAACCAATTCAATGCAATCCATTGCAATGCATATGCCATACATACACACACACACACACATCACATATACAATATATTGCTATAACCCATCTTCCTTCCGTTCTGACTTACTCGTGCATCATACGTTTTTTGCTTCAGCTTCATTCATTCGTTATGCTGCTTATGCAGTGTAACATGTATGTAGTACGAGTATAGCATGGCCTCAATGTAAGTCTATGGCGTGTGCAATTGACATCTACATACGAGAGTACATACACATGCAGACGCATCGGTATGCTCGCTTGCATGCCGCTTGTATAGAACAACAGCAACAGCAACAGCAGCAACATAATCGCATAATTTCTGCTTAATCAGGTGCCTACGCATCGCTTTTAATGCTTCTTTATAGTGTTGTTTTGCTTTTATTTTTACATACACACACACATATAAGTGTACGCAAATTCATGTATGCATACTCAAATGTATGCACTACTTTATTCAGTCATTCATTTATTCATTCATTCATTCATTCACTCACTTGTTCATTCGCTCATTTACTTAAGCATTCAAGTGACATACGATAAACAAAATAACATCACCAACAGCAGAGGCAGCAGCAGCAGCAGTAGCAGCTGCAACAACTACTACAACACAAAAGCATATTTTTAAGTTAAATAAAATATGTGTAACGCAAAGTGTAGTAGGTGAAGGGGAGATAGCAAAACACACAAAAATTCAAATTAAAAACAAAAAGTCGTAATTCAATGCAATGTAATGCAAAATAAAAGCATAATTATGCATGTACATTAAGGTGGGTACAATTTATTAACAACTTGGGTCAGTGAAAAATATAAAATTTGGATCAATTCAAGTTTATCTTTAAGTTTATATTTAACAAGTAGGATTATTGGAAAGAAAGAAAGAAAAATATGTTTAAATTTTTATTTTTACATTTTCTTCGAACAACCTTACTTCTTATGTCCATTCGTTAATGTGGCAGCCGTACAAAACGAAGAAGAAGAAAAAAACATGAAAATCGACAAGAATCGAATAGCTGCCTATAAATTGCCTTTAGATTGGTGAAATTTATCACCAAGCTACATTAATTTGTTCTCCACAATATTTATTTTGAACATATTAACCTTCGATCTACACCCCTTAAGATTGCTGTCATGAAAAATGAATTTCAAATCACGGGAAAAGCGATAAATATCACCCCAACTGCCAAGGATTCGTCCGAAGAACGGTGAAATGACCCACGTTAGGTTTTACTCGCCAACATTTTTTCCAAACGTACTGACCCCACATCTCTTTCCCTTAGGGAGCTCACCTACAAAATTGATGCTTTTATAATATCGGTAAAAACTAAGATGAAGCCGAATCTAAATTTCAAGTCTATGAATTTTGTAGGAGAGTGAAAACGGTAAATGAACTAAAACTCAATCAGTTGGTCGAATTTGAAATGAACATGTTGCTCCATATATTTCGATCCACCTTAATGTAAGGTACATACTCATATAGGTATGTATATTAGTGTATGCAAATAAAAA
The DNA here is from genome assembly GCA_963854835.1 of Megamerina dolium. Lineage (NCBI taxonomy): Eukaryota > Metazoa > Arthropoda > Insecta > Diptera > Megamerinidae > Megamerina > Megamerina dolium. Next base: position 61,790,548 of record OY978527.1, on the reverse strand, counting down.
TCCACACAACACACAATGTCTATGTGTTTCGTACGAGTGCAAGGTAAACGCATTATGAAGGTGAAGAGGAGAATAAACGCAGAAAGTGAATGCGAAATGCGTTCAAAATAACTTTGTGGTGAAGCAACAAAGAGAGCAAACAGCGAGAGAAAAAAAAAATTGTAATAAAACAGCGAATACCAAACAAACAAAAAAACGAACAAAATGAAAACATGCGAAAAGTATTTAAGTGGAAAGTAGCAGCAATAAACAAGAACAACTATAATAATAGCAGCAGCAACGGTGGCAAATTTATATCGGAACCATTACATATAGAGCAATAAATGCGAGCACTGTGTATAGGTGCCGTGGATAAAATTTTTGAAATTTACATTACATTACATTTCTTTTTTCTTACATGATTTTTTTTAAGGTATTGGTTTTCACATCAGATTAGTTTCAATTGAGATGGTCGGGTCTTATAGTCCCTACGATATATTTTTGTGCTAAGAAGAACTTTATTGGAATCTAGTGGGTTTCATAAATTTTCATGCAATTACACTTTCAAGGTGGTGAAGGACTTCGTCTATCTTGGAACCAGCATCAACAACTGTAATGACATTAGCCTGGAGGTCATGCGTAGGATAACACTTGCTAACAGGTGTTGCTTTGGGCTGAGTGAACAATTGAGTAGTCGAACCCTCTCTCGAAGATCGAAAATCAAACTATACAAGTCTCTCATTATTCCTTTCCCAACATATGGCACAGAAGCCTGGACAATTTCCACCACGGATAAGACGATGCTTGGAGTTTTCGAGAGCAAAGTTGTGCGCAGGATCTTCAGACCTATTTTCGTTAATGGCGAGTGTATTTAATTCGGCACTCGCTGGAGGTCGCAGAAGAAGAGGAAGACCAAACCTTCGTTGGAATCTGGTCGATAGTGGATTTATTAGGTCTGAAGCCACACTGATATGGTCCAGTCAGGTTGTTCAGGATAGACTTTAATCTTTCGCACAGTACGCTCGATAGAAACTTGTAAGCGATGCTAAGAAGACTTATTCTACGGTAGTTGGCGCAAATTGTGGGGTCTCCTTTCTTATGTACGGAAGAGAGATTATATATATAAATCCTATAGTTCCAAGGAGGAACAAAGGTCCACAAAGAACAGAGAATACTGAGTCTCTAATCATCGGGCATGCTTTCATCCGACCATATTCGGCTTATGAGCTGGTGCATGCAGGTCAGCTGCTCATCGCCTCCGGTGTTAAACAACTTGGCAAGCATGCACCTACAGCTTTGTTGCTTTTCAGCCTAAGGTTTAGAGAATACCCTAAGAGAATACGCAAGTATATAATTTTGACGGAAACTACAACCTATTAAAAAAAAAAAAAATAAATATGTGGCCACATAAAGCCCCAAAGGGCTCATTGGCCGAGCTTCTCTTCCATTACTATTGTGCGTCTTAAATTTTGGACAATATTAGAAGGGACCTACTTATTTTAGCCGGTTCCGAACGGCAGAACACTTGTGACTTCACTTTTTCTGAGCTTTGTCACAGAGTTCTTTAAGAAGCTTTTTCATGGCAAGTTGTTACTGTCGGAAGAATTGCCAATTGCTTGCCGACAGGTGGGTACCGTTCGAAAGAAAAATCTTATCGATATTAAATTTGTTATGCATCAGCCGGGGATTGAACCACCGACCTACAGATCAGAAGGCGAACACACTAACCACTGAGCAACGGCACCCATAACACTACACCCACTACAACCTATTACGCATGTTAAAATTCCTAAATATTGGTTGTAATAAAACAAATGTTCAAATCTTCCAAATGTACTTTGGACTACGTGGTATTTGTATTTGAATAGAGAAACGCAAAAGCTATGTGGAAGAAGACACAAGAAAGAGAATTGCAAAGCAAAGAAAATACACATAGAATTAAAATTTCAAAAGAAATTCTATGACGCGCACAACACAAATCGAATTACAAAGTCATTAAGCCAGGAGTGAAGAAAAATGAGACAACTCAATGCACACACACACACAATCTTGTACTGGTAGACATGTTGGCATACATATTGGGAATATATGAGTAGGTACGCATAGAAAAATAACAACCACAAATGATAATACTGATGTGGTGGAATTTCTTTGCATAAATATGTAGTATCGTACATAAGCGTAATATGAAGTAACTTCAAGTACGAGTATTTATTTGCAGAAGTTGTTGCTACTTGCATGCATTGTATGAGAATATACTGTTGCCACTGTTGACTTGATGATGTCACATACTCTTAAACAATATTTGTTGTGAAATTCATTTAAAGTATCAATGTGTGTGTGTGTGTGTGTGTGTGTGTGTGTACATTTTGTACGCATTTTAGTGTAAATAATTTTTAAGGTACGTCATATTTTGTTGCTTTTTTTTGCTATTTTACATATATACTGTTGTTGCTGTTGCTTAGTAGCTATCGTAGCTAACAATTATATGTATTTTAGAGTTAATGTTTATGGCATTGTGGTGTGAAGATTGAAAAAAAAAAAATAATCACAACTTAGTCATTCCATGCTATGCTACGTAGAAAGTAGAGAAGATATACATAAAGTATATAAAGTTATTCATATGCTCGAGTAAGGAAGCTGCCAAATGAATGGCTGTTTGTACGCGTTTATTCGTGTGACGCATCTTGTGTGGAAAAAAATAAAAAATTATATGCAATAGCAAATCTCAATCGATCACAACAGATTTGAAGTGTAAATGAATATTAAGGTGGATCAGCAGTATATGTACTAGAAGTGCCTTTCACCCTTCGAGTATCAAAATCAATTACTTGCCACACACATAGACACATATACGTATACAAACACACATTTGAAAAATAAAAGCATTACTCATACTACCTACATATTGGATCAGAGATAAAGTATTGCACATTTTCCAATTAAAATAGCGACTTAACAGTAACTTATTTTTTTATGTCATTTGGACAACCTCAATTACACTCCTTGACCAAAAAGTAGATAACAAATTTCGTTCTCTCAACAGACTTTTGGACATCCTCATTCATTTTCAGAACATGTCATATTCTCGATCTCAAAGTACAACAACTCGTATCAAGTTTCCTTCTCTCAATTGATTTTTTATATTTTTCCATACTTTAGCACTCAGCACACAGTATCCACTGTGCACCTTCAGTTTTGTTACCAAAATGTTTTTTAAACCAAATATGTTCCAAATTCATGTTGTTGTTATAGCAGCAAAAATACGGAAATACTTTGTTTTGTTCCCGTAGAAAGCATTTCCGTATTCTGACGAGGTGAATGGAACTTGGTCCATGGTAGACCCGTCCATTCTGATTCATGTGTTAAATGATAAATGAAAAATGTTAGGTACCTTGAAGATTTTTACGTCTTGACTAGCATTGCCCACATTTCAATGACTTTTTCGTTAAAAGATAAATGAATGAATTGCGGATTTTTGACCTCGATCAGACCGATCGATAAATTAGAAAATTTTATACTCGAAATTAGCAGCAATTATTTTGAAATTATGATGCTTAAGCGCAATTTCCTAAAGAAAAGGCCACATAATTTTCCCCAAAATTCAACATAAGCATAATTTCGCTTTTCCTCTTCAGAACTTTTGGTTACTTTTTATTTGTGTATTTATTATTATTATTATCGCTCTTATCATCAATATACAAGTATATATTTTTTTTGCCTTGCCTGCTTATGCTTCATGTCAAATGATGTGGAATTGAGCTGCAATATGATGACAGCAATTGTGTGTGTAAGCTTTCTTCGTATTGCGTTACCTAACAGCAGCAGCACTAGCAGCCACAGTACTACACTTTCTTGTGCTATTTATTCACTTGTGCCATCGTATTGGCTTTGCTTCTTGATGTTTCTCATCACTACCAATATATTCTTTCGAATGCGAAAAAATGAAAACATTTGTCAAATAAGCACATTTTCCAGCGATTTTTTTCTTCTATTTTCTTTCTTTCATCGAATTTATTTTTTCGTTTTTCTCATCTGCTTTTCACTTACTTAAAGCTTGTTTTTTTTTATTTTTTCTTGTTTTGTACATTGCATATGATGTTGGTGTAAGCATTATCATTGAAATTATAAGGGAATTTAATTTAAGCTCAATTTGTGCGCGATTCTTCTCATTCTGTTCATCTTTCGATGTATGTAAGTACTAATGTACATATATGTATTGTATGTAGAGTTTGTACGTAGAGTCCCTACTTGTTCATCATACTATTCGTTATGCTTATTATGCGCCTTTAAATATGCTTCATTTCATGTCAAAGCATGTTTATTTGAGTGTTGACAATTTAATTAACTGCTAGGAAAGAGAGTGATAGAGTGAGAGAGAGAGAGAGAGATGGAATGAAGAAAAGAGGAAAAGAAGAAAAGTTGAAATAAAAAGTTGCCTTGTTGCTCGCTGGTAATGATGCGAATGGTTGGATGATTTATTATTGAAATATATTTACAAATGGATGGAGAGAGAGAAGAGAAAAGCTATTTTTATTTTGTTTTTTTTCAATTCAAAAAGCTAAAATTAATATGTGTAAGAAAAATTAAATTTTTTTGTATGGACTTTATTTTAATTTGAAATAAGCTTTTTCGTCATATTTATTGACAAATTCGATTCATTTGAAAGAAGAGAAAAATTCAATTGTTCATACAAAAACTTAAAAGCTAACAAATTTCAATGTCTTTTTCAATTGCTTTAACTGTTCTATTTTGTATTGAATTTTGTATTTGAATTACCTCTATGGTGACCACAAAGAAGAAATGTTCTTTCATTCACAATGACGCACTTTGTCAGCCAATTGTGTATTTAAAAGGTTGCTTGTTTTAATTTTGGTTTCGAATTGTTCTACCTTCATTTCCCCTTTTTCAGAAGATTCTTCATCATTTTATGTCGTTCATATGTTATTGTTGATTTTGTTTTGACTAAAAGGGCATAAAAAATATTAAATACTTGATGACATTTTTTTATGCCCTTTCATCCTCAAAATACTCAATAATACTTGTACGCATAATCTAAACAATGAATAAGTGGAAGAACCACAACAATAATAACAACAAGCCTTTGAAGTCTTTTGCGTTGTGTACTCCTTTCTATTGTGATATATGAACTTGAAAGTTTGACAATATCAAAACAAATCAAAATGAAAACAAAGAAGGAGAGGTACAACAATAATGAAATGAATTAAAACTGGAATAAAAATAAAAATCAAAAAAAAAAAATCCTATAGAAAAAATTATAGAAGCAAAAGCTGTACAATAAATGTGAAGCAAGCTCATCATATAACCGATCATGTGGCTGTTATTATACAATATGACGAAATGGGTATAGGTCAGACATTATAGTAAAATTTCAATGAGATTGCCTTGTGGCATTTAATCTTCATCATTTCATCTTCAACTTCATAATTTCTGGAGTTTGAGACATGACATTATTTTTGCTTTGATAACTCAGTGGCAAATGTTGGATCCAATAATTTTGGCCGAGACCCAAATAGGTTTGGTGTTGCCATACAAACATAAGCGGCGTAAGTCCAGTCCAACAACCGGTTTCCATAAAGCTGACCGGGATATTGAATGAATGAGATATTTTCTATATACTGATCGTTATAAAGGAGATGTAGCCTACATAAGACTAATACGGGTCACCAAATTCTAATCACATAGTTTGACATTGAACGCACTATTGCTGCGCACATCTAGTGTTCGATATGAGGACATAAGGAAAATAGCATGATATAAACTATGATGATCAAAGACATGGACGAAGGAAATCGTATTACATGAGCTTCAATAAAATCAAACCTAAAAAAATAAAAGGTTTATCTATTATTTGTTTTTATAAAAATTATACAATACAATTTAGCCTTTGGGAGCTGCAAAAATGTTATGTGAAAAAAAAATAAAATTATACAAAACAATCGAGAATCGACGCGTTTTTACCTAGAATTACCTATATCCAGTGTGTGCTGATATTTATGTCAAATGCAATGGTACATTTGAACACAGCACGCACAAATAAATTAATCAAGAAATAACAAAGGATGCAATAAGCTCAAGTGGCTTTATTAGGAGTAAGCCATCATATATTATATCACGACAAAAGCAGAAACAATAACAAAAGGAACGTATGCCCATGTACTTCCATTTCACTTATTGCTTTAGATTTTGTATATGCGAGTACAAACGAAAACACATACTTGGCGTAGTACGTAATTCAAATGTCGACAACAAGGCAAATGTTTTAAACATTTAATCTGAGCAAGATTATGATGACAATGCGGATGAGATATGAACGATGACGATGCGGATGAGAATGAAAACGAATGAGAATGACGAGAGCAAATATTTCATTTTAGTCGGAAATTTTGAAATGTACTGGCATACTCGTTTGCATGCTTATAAGAAGATGTGCTTCAATAATGTTAGAAGGAGGATATCGAAAAAGGGCGGGTTGCCAACAATCAATGGGTTACAAGTTGTATTAATTTCTGGGGCAAATAAATGTATATTTGTATGCATACAAAAGGCTACCCTTTTGTTAAGGGTTGTTGCTGTTGATGTTGAAGCATATGGAATGTATTACATACATACAAGTTAATTTATAAGTATGTGTCAGTGTATAACAATTTTGTGGTTAATTTAAATAACTTGCTGCTTGTTTGTTTGTTTGTTTGCCATTTGTTGTTGCTGTTGTTGGAAACCCTATTTAATTTTTTGCACTTATGTTTATGAAATTTAATTAACTTTTTAATGATATCGACAACAGTCCATGACCTGGCACATGCAAAATATGGGCATACCCCCATATTGTTTGTATTATTGTAATACCTATATCAGAATACAACACCATTAATTATGGATTAAATATTTACATATTTATTTAATAATTTTTTTTATTTCTTACTTTTTTTTTTATTAATAAATATCTACATATTTTTTTCAATTTGTTTAATTTAATTTTTACATTAATATTGATTTAATTATTTTAATTTACTATTGGTTATCTGTTCATATTGTAATGGAGATATCTATTTGATTAGTGGTTTTATTTTTATATGCATCAATAAATAAATATAGCAATACCCCATTCTTAAAGAACATTTTAAATTTAAACTATTTTGCATGTTATGTTTATTAATTAAATAAAAAAGGTTTGTTTGTTGCATTTCTTAATGAGCATTGATTTTATGGTGATACTTTAAAATATACTATATATTATTGTTGCCTTAGGTATATAAGTATATATAAACAAAACAATAACTTGTAATTTGTGTAATTTATGTATTTTTTTCAGACAAATTTGTTTAGTTCATTCACGTGAAATCTTACGAAAAAAAAATTACTAAGTTCTTGCATATGAAATCTGCCGTCAAATTCCAAATAAAGTTCTTTTATATACCTTAAATTTCAATATGAAAGACAACTCGGTTTTCTCATATGAAATTAGCGCAACATGAATCTAACAGCAGTGTAGCAACATTACAATGTCTACAAGTATTTATATGCTATTTAAAATTTCGTAAAATAGTAAAAGCTTATTAAAATTTGATAGGTTTTATATGAAATTTATAATAACAATCGATACTAATTTATTTTCAATGAAATGTACATTACATTTCATTAGTATTTCATTAAGACAGAGTATTTTTTGTTTTATCGTATGAACTGATTACAGCATGAATCTAACATCAATCTGGCAACATTTTTTATTGCAATTGATATATGTGTCTATACAATATACAATTTAAAATATCGTAAAAAGTGAAAGCTAATTGAAATATGATTGATTTCACGGAAACTTTGCTATAAAAAATTGAAAACAAATTACCATGGATAATTAAAAAAAGTTACATGAAAAGATCGCAAATAAATCTAACAGCATTTTAAGATTTTTTTAATACAATAAATTTAAACATGAAAACCGAAGTTTTATTATATCGCCTCACTGCATTTCTTAATAATTTTGTGCAGCAAAATTCTAAAGAAGAAAAAAATTACATTCACCAAATAAGTAGCTTTCCATTTAATAACATTTTCAATTTTGTGCTTTATAACTTTTTTGCTCTTTCCAAAACCTTAACAATTTTTATGTACTATATTCTAATGCAGTAGGCACCCTATGCAAATGGATTTGTACTTATTTATGAGTTTTCACCGGTTCAGTGGTTAATGCCAATTTTTTCCCTACACTCATAAATATGCACTTTCTTGTTTTAATATTCTTTAAAATCTCTTTTACTTTCACTGCCAAAAAGAAAAAAAGAATAATAGAAATTACACATACACAGAGGGAAAGAAAGACATAAAATATTTTTTTAAAAAATATTTTCATTTGTTTATGCACACTTTCGAATGCTATAATTTGTAAAACTTAAACATTTCTTTTGCACAATATGGAATAATATCAGTGGCAACAATAACAACAACAACAATGATAATAGAAGTGTACAATTTATGTTTATGTCTATACTACATAAAGGGATGTTTCGGGTAATAAAAATGTTTATATTTTTTGCAACAAAAGACTAAAATAAAATATAAAATAAAAAAAAAAATTAAACAAAAAGTTTTTGCAATTTTTCCTCATAATTTCTCTGCTCTCTTTCCATATTTATGTATATTGTTGTATCATATTTTGTTTTTATTTATTCTTTTTCTTGTTACTACATACTTATGTAGACTCTACTGCTGCCAGCTTTGAGATTTATGACTCTCACGAAACGAAAAGCATCAATGTCATCAGTTGGAAAAAATTTTTGCACAACAAAATACAAAATATAATTCATCATAAATATGATGAGTTGGTTGTTTTTTGCTTTTTTCTTATATTTTCATATTTTTGCTTTCTAAAGGTGAGTAGTGAGAATGGGGCGGTTTGGATGAGTGTTCGAATGTGTTGGAAAAAGAAAAAAAAAAAACAAAAAATATGAAATATGAAAAATCCAACAAATTTATAAAGTTCGACAGTAAATGTCAACAGTCATGTTGGCGTCGATGCTATTGGTTGTAGTGCTGATGGTGATGGTGATGACGCGTCGTGACAATACAACATTGCTCATATGAGTACATACGATATATTGTACGTTATGTACGAGTAAATATGATATAATATGTGAAATATTTTTTGGGGAAATCACAGTCATTTGTTGGTGAATTTTATGTATTAAGCAAATTTGATGATGATTATGAAGATCATGATGGTGATGCTGGTGATAATGATGTTGGTAATGATGAAGTTGGTGATATTGTAGATATTCATGACTATGGTATTGGTGATATTCTTTGATTTCTTCGGTGAGCATGAGTGGGCTTGAGTGTTGAGTTAATATGAGTGAAGTGAAGAGGTGGGCAGGACAAGAACCAAGGCACTCAGTCAAATAACCTTTGTACATTAATATGAGTAAAAGCGTTTACGGCAAAAGAAAAAGAATGTCATGCAATAAATTTGTAATTTTCTGTCGTACTTCTTATGGAATATCACTAGAAATTTCCCAAAATCACAAAAATCACAAAAAGGTTATTCTCGAAATCTTCAAAATAAACTCAACTACTGAAGAAAATGACAATCTGGTTAAGCTTCCCAAGAAAGGACGAGTCTACGTCCCGGAAGCACTCGACCACTTGGTCGACCAAGGTACATTCACCTCGTCAGAATACGGAAATACATTGTACGGGAACAAAGTAAAGGATTTCCGTATTTTTGCTGCTACAACAAAAAGAATCTGGTTAATTTCTTTCCAGACAAAATTTACAGCCTTTTCATATTTGCTCATAATTTTCTAAATTTTGCGAGTCCAAACTTACGAACTGAAGCCAGTCATGGTGGTGCTCATAATTGAATTTTTTCGCATGATCACTGTTGTAATTATGAAGCAATATTAATATTTTTACTAACGAAAGAACAGAAAAGAACCAATGGGTGGAATCTGTTGAAAATCACGCATACCTCCCATATAAAAGTATGCTTACGTAGCACCGTGGGGTCGGTTTTACCGAAGTTAGCCACGTGTAGCCACATTTTACATTTCCCCACACAGAAGTGACCTTTTCTAGTTTCACAAGCATATTTTACTCACTCATATTGAGTTGTGTCTCCATAAATACGTGACTATTCTTTGTGCACTTCACTTGAAAAAGCACATGGATATTGTAGAAAAAATTAATAAACCCTATTATTGATTTAATAGTTAATTTATCGGCTTTCACAGTAGTGTCCACTAGAAACAACACACCTGTAATGGATTCGATGTACTTTTCTACAGTGAGTTTAGATTTATCTCATAATTCTTCTCAAAATGGGTTTTTATTGAATTTTTGAATATACAATATTAATTTCAAAAATCACAGCCAAATCTATTTACATTTATTGCAACTACAATGGAGTAATCACAATTATAATCATATAAAATTTGGTTAATATTAACAACTGCTTCTGTGTTGCTATTCTTGCTGCATTGCTGCATTGCTGCATTGTTGCTACACTCGTTGGCACAGTTGTTGCTACAATTTTACTACAGACTTGTAAATATTCTTTTCGATGTGTACTACATATGTATTGTAATTCAATTGTCTGCATTGTTGTTATTGTATTCTTAGTTACTTTGTCTTCTTCTCTTTGGTATTATCATCGACTCCTTTTTTTGCTTTCTTGTTGCTTTTGGGAAAAAAAAAACATTTTCAATTCAAATATTTATGTAAATCAGTTTTTATCATTGTTATTCGTGTTGTTGGCTTGCTGGCGGACACAATTGTTGCAGCAACAGCAACAACAACAACAACAACAACAACAACACCAACAACAACAACAACAACAACAACAACAACAACAACAACAACAACAATGATAATAATAATAAAGAAAACAACAACAGTGACAAGAACGACAATGGCAATAATAACAGCTAAACTAATGTACGTATTATCATCATGAGTATTACTGGCAGCAGCAGTAAGTAACAGCAAGTAAGCAAGTAACAACAGCAAGTTGCTTGAAAAAAAAAACAGCAACAATAATAATAAATGGAAAACAACTCTATTATTACTGTTTGATACTGTTGTTGTTGCTATAATAGTTGTTGTTATTGCTATTTCCTGTTGAAGTTGTTGTTGTTGTTGTTATTGTTATTAATTTTTGTCCCCTTCTTCTTCCTCTTTTTTTCTATTCTTGTGCTTCGTTTGCAAACGAAGCGGAAAATTGTTGCACTGCATAAATTGTTTTATGCAATTGTTTTTTCTTTTATATTCAATTTTATTTTAATTTAAATATTTTTTCGTATTTTTCGTATTTATCACTAGCTATTTATGCTTGCTGAATGCTCTGATTTTTTTTATATACAATATGATACATATATAAATAAATTAACCCTGTCCATTTTTGTTAAGAATATTTAATTTTGAAATGCTGGAAGTATTTTTGAAAGCTTTTGCAAATAAAATTACGCCTTGATTGCCCAGTTTTCATTCACAAACTTACTGCAATAGTTGGTAAAAAATTTGGCGACTTTTCTTGTTTACATTCAATTGTCGACTGAATGTGAAAAAAAGAGCTGCGAGAATGTATTTGATTCTCGAATACTTCTCTTCACTCTCAAAATATGTACAATTATTGCAAAGCATATCTAAATAGAATGACAATGAGTGAGAGTAAAATATTAGGCAAATAGAATATTGCACTCATTTCTTGTACAAGAAATATTGAATATATTCGTTTTTTCTCTTCAAATAAACGTATATTTGAGAGTACTACGAGAGTTTGAGAGTACTATGATGATTTGTATTACTGCGTCTTACCGCGTCATATTGTTTTATCTACTGTATTTTTTGCTTATGTGTACTGTTATGTAACATAGAAAAGCAAAACGAATGTTTAGAGTACTCTCAAATGTTTTACTTCCATTTGCAAATGTTGAGATTCTCATTCTCATGCTATGAAAACGAAACATACACTCCATTCCATTCTATTTCTATTTGATTCATTCTAATTCGTATTTGCTTAGAGAGAATGAATGAGAGACTCTATTCTGATATGAATTGAGTATTTTGAAGATGCAAACGAATACATTTCTGCAGCACTCTCATGTGAACATCCCCCTGTTTGCCAATACAATCTCCGTCCATGCCTCCTGAGGGCCTCCTGAGAATACCATAAAAATATATTGATGCAGTTTTCCTTGACGGACCCGCGCAATTATTTAATGTAGGGTGAAGTAACATGCAATATTTTTCGAAAAATTTTTTAGTTAGGTTATAATCACTGTTGTTTAATGGAATTAAGGGTCTTTAGTCCATAAAACCAGCACGTAATTATGCAAGCCACCTATATAACATGCTTAACTCTATCAAACCATATGGTTTCTGAAATGAAAAATTAAATAAACTATTTCAATATTTCTGGAGCAGGGAAACACAGGAGCACAGTCGAACATAAAGGGTTGCTATCAGTAAACAGTGAAATACAAGAGTTCACTGAGAAGTTAAATGGAAAATCAATTTTGTGGCATCACAAATGCTTTGGCAACCAACTCACTCAAAGCGATGGTCAAAATTTGTACGTAAATTAAAAATGGAGTTGTTTCCGCATCAATAACATTTACTAGATTGTACAGCATCCGGCAATTCTTCGGGACAAATGACTTTGAAGAGCTTGAGACAAACATTGGAAGGATTTAAATGGATACTGTGTGCAACAATAAAAATAATTGAGAGCTCAAATGATTTTCTTATCATATTAAGTCATAGTAGCAGATGCAGCGTCACTACAATGGTAATCACCGGTCAATGGGTGATGGGCACAGTGGGACTGTCATCTATAATATATTCTGAAAATCCCATATATTTTTGGGATATATCTAATATAATACTGTGTACTGATTTTAATATTTATTTGCATGTAAATTGTTCATTCGTTCATCACTTCAAGTGGTACTCTCTGCTGCTACTGCTGCTGTTGTTGGGGATGGGATTAACATAAAAAGAATAATGCTTATTTAATGTAGTAGCTTGAATAACAATAACAACAACAACAATAACAACAACAACAATAAGAACAACAACAACACAAATATCAAATAATACTACATATTGTAAATGCGCAAGTGCAACAGCAGCACGAAATTGGCTTCGTTCCTTTACTTACTCACTTATTGCCTGCTGAAGCTCTGTCTCTTGCTTGTTCCCTTTTTCTCTTAATACTAATTCTTATTTTTCCTGTTGACGCTGTTGCTACTGATGATGATGATGATGATGATGATGATGATGATGATGATGATGATGATGATGATGATGATGATGATGATGATGATGATGATGATGATGATGATGATGATGAGAATAATGACATTGTAATTATTGCTTTTAATGGCATTCCATTCAACTAACCCATATTGCTTGCTGCTGCTGTTGCTGCTGATACTATTGTTGTAGGTTAGTGTTGCACATTAAACTCTTTTGTTGATTTCCTTGGAAACCAATTTAAGTATGTACGCGAATATGTAAATTCATTGTATTCGTTTATATGTACATACATACATATCCAGAGTAGTATTATTTATGTTCATTTGACGTTATATTTTATCAATTTTATTATTACAATTAAGTTTTTTTTCTCGTCCCTTTTGATTTACATTGTAAGTTGCATTTTATAAATTTGAATTTTTCATTTTTGTGGCAAGTGTTTCCGTTTTGAGATTATTTATGTCTTTTCAACGGAAATATCTTGTTGATGATGGCTTAATTGGTCTGGCTATTGGCTATGTGGATACATTTGTATATACACATGTACATATCTATACATAGGGTAATTTCGAGAAACAAATATGTAAAGTAGCACTAATGAATATTCTTAGTTGTCACTATTCGCATTGCTATTCAATTATGCGGATACATATATCCCAGCTGGAAAGCTGTCATCAATATATGCATTTTATAACAGCATTAATTTCCTTACATTTTATGATATTTGATGTAAAATTTTACTATTATTTGAATTTAATTTAATTTTTATATACATGTTTTCAAACTTTCATTCTTCTTATTTTTCTTTGTTAAATGTAAACAATTTTTATGATTTTATTTACCTATTGGGAGTAATAAATTTGATGTACCCGTATATAAAACAACAAAAGCTACAATAATAGCAATAGCAATAGCAGCAATGAAAACTTTAAACATTTCATTTTATATGTATTTCTTCATTTTCATCATCTTGAAGGAACCATGCATTTATTATGCATCCCACCGCTCAACCTATGCTATAGTGCCTTGTATAGGTACATATATTCATTAGAATGGGTCAAATTGTATGAAGTAAATTTGTGGCCGTTTGGATTATTGAAAAATATACAATTTGGATCATTTCAAACATTTTTACCTTGCAGATTGGCAACCGTCTAATAATTAAGTATTTGCCAGGATTATGAATTCAAAATTAGGAGTGTGTATTGGGGGTTAATATGTTCAGAAGAATTGTTGGGGAGTAAAAATCGATGGATGTTTTTCACAAACATCAACGCTATCGGAACGTCCCATAAAAAATAAACATAAAAGCATAGGTTCGCCATAGAGTGTGATGAAATATATATACAAACATGTATCTAAACATGTTTACTTCCTATCATTACTCTATAGGGGTACGAAATGTTCACATTCGACAAATACCCCATTAGCTGCTCAGGAATCGTCTCTAGAGACTAAAATATATGACCGTCGTCCATTATTTATACCAGCCAAAGAAACTTCAAAGCTATCCAGAAACCGACCATAGTATTCTTAACGACCCTATACATTTTTTCTCTTCAACATTTCCTCCAGACATATTCATTCCCTGTTTTCACCCCTTAGGACAGCTCTTTTTAAAATTGATACTTTAATAATGGCTATATACCATGATTTCAGTGTTTAAATTAATTTTATGTTGGTTTTATGGGCATAAAAATAAAAAATAAATATGTGGCATTTAAAGCCCCGAAGGGCTCATTGGCCTAGCTTCTCTTCAATTACTGTTGTGCGTGTTTAATTTTGGACAGTATTAGAAGGGACCTACTTATTTTAGCCGGTTCCGGTTTTATGGGCATTCTTTCCATAAAATTAATAACCGTTGGAAAAAGTAATCTTATATCTAATTTTGAAGCAATCATATGAGATTTATATCAATAATCTCCCATAAAGCGGAGAGGGACCGAGTTTGTTTAATAAAAAAACGACATTTGTAAAAAGGCATCGATCACTATATAAACCGATCTCAAATAATTTTAGTTGACTTTTATTGTCCAACAAATTGCCAACTACTTGTCAACAAATTGCATCCTTTTAAGAACTTTTTTCGTTGTAAAACAAAATGTCTTTCATTGGTCGACCTGGAGATTCAAAGCATAGAAGACCAGCAATATCATTCTGATTTCTTAAGTTTACAATCACTTACTTAATTTTGAAATTAAGTATAATAGCAATAGTATGATAATAGTACGGTGATCCATAAGTTAAACAAAATCCATATGATTTAAAATGCTTGTTTACGTATTTTCTTTTATTGATATTCCTTTTTTTTTTTTATTATATTCGTATTTATTTTTCTACCACTAATACATACTTATAACATTCTTCTATTGTATTACACTGTTTTTCCATTCCCCGTATTAGATTTTATTTGTTTTCTGTTTTCTCAGATTTTTATTATGTATAGTTTATAGTATATATAATATAATATAATTTTTTTCTCTTGAAGATGGTAAAAATCTTGTGCGCTTGCATAAATCAGCACATAAATAACAAATATGTATGTATATACTAGTATAACTAACAACTATGGCTAAGGTGGGGGAGGGGAAAAAATAAGAATAAGCATAAGCATACAAGTAAAGAAAAGAAGAAAATCCTTAAAATTGCTATGACAAGGACACTTGGGCGGCATAGCCATCGTCGTAGTCGTTGTGTCACACTATTTTGCGTACACACGTTAGCATATAAATCTGCTACTTGCAACAATTCTCTTTCTTCTTCTTCTTTTTTTTTGCTAGCAATTGTGACATCGGTATACATATTTGTTTTCTCTCATCTACATCTTCATGGTTGTTTGCTCACATGCAGGCTTGGATTTGTTTTTATGGTTTATTGAACGAGCCAGTGAGTAAGTGAATGAGTGAACGAGTGAGTGTGAAACTATGTGCGTGTGTGTGTGTGTGTGGGTATGTGATTTATGTAAAACTACATATGTGTACATGAATATTTTCATAAATGTGTGTGTGTGTATTTGAGCCCTTCAATACATTTATTTACATACAAGTGTAAAAATCGAAGCTGTGTACATTCGTATGTAGGGAAAAGGTATTTATGTTGGGACGGACTTTAGTGAATGGTCCCCTTTCAATGATGTAGAGATTTATGTAAAAAAAAAAACAAAAGAAAAAATATTAATAAAGATTAGTTTCGTTCGAATTGAATTGATTTTTTTTTAAGTTAAAAAACCTGCAATAACTTCGATGCCATTCATTAGATTGACCAAAAGTGAGAGTAGAATATACGTCGAGAGTAACATCAAGAACGTTGAGAAACATCGGCGAAACTCAACTGTCCCATAGCTCGAACCATCTCATTATGCGAATTGTACTGTACCAACCATGTTGTTGTTGTTGTAGCAGCAAAAATACAGAAATGCTCTGTTTTATTCCCGCACAAAGCATTTCCGTACTCTGATGAGGTGAGTGCTTCCGAATGCTTCCGAGACGAAGACCCGTCCATTCTTGGGAAGCTGTACCAACCATGGACCTTTCCCCCTGTATACTATTATCAAAATGCAAAAATCTTTTTTTTTTTCTTCATATTCTCTGTTTTCATCTTTTGGTTGGCCAAATTTATCTATACTACTCCTCGAACTACTCAGTTTTGTGTGATTATCATTTTTAGCGCATAAACATTTTATTTATCCGGTTCTAATAAATATACTATATACAGAATAGTTCTTTGTTGTCTTCGCAAATATTTTTTGTGTGGTACCCAAAGTCACAAAACAAATACAAAAATAAATAAATATGAAAATTCAACACGATAAAATGAAATTTTTGTATGATATTATTACTTTTGATGCTTGTACTAAGGTTTAGGTTATTTTTCTTATATATATTCTGTTTATTCGAATTGTATTTAATGGCACGTATAACCTTTTTTTTTTTGGCGATCTAGTCTATTATAGTAGTTGATGCTATTCGTACATATGTTTGTTTGTGGATGCGAAGAGAAGAGTATCCTTGAAATGTGCTTTCGCATATATTCAATATGTTTTTCGTATACTCTCGACATGTTTTGTTGAAAATTGGTTTACTATTTTGGTTGGCTTGTTGTTTCATTTCATTTCATTTGATTTTTTGTTTGTTTTATGTTTATGGGCAATTTTCTGAATATTTATTCAACAATATTCGATGGTACTCAAAATTGTTGTGAGCGCGCACACACACATAGTATATTTTTGGATGGAAAAATTGCTTTCGAAATTGGTAACGTAAATGTAAAATAGTTTGGTACTCGATGACATTTTATTTATGAGGAGGTTCTTATGGTGTTTGTCTATTTGCAAGCATATAGAGTGCTTAGATAAAGGAAAAATCGTATTGTAAAATTGATGATAAGAAATTTCTATATATTTTTCTCGATTCTAAATAATAAGTTTTGTTTTATTTTTGTGTATTTTAATTTTTGCGAATTTTGCTGCGTTTGCAATTGCTCTGTTTATTGAGAAGGTGTGCTTTAATATTTTGTATCGTTCACATAAAGATGGGGAAATTATTTTGGTTTGTGGCAATTATTTGTGATACTCCGCATGCAATCGAGTCAATCGAGTGAATGAAAAAGTATTTAATAGAATTGACTCTAAGTCAATACGAATTTGAAAATTCAATTGACTCTCAGAGACTTAATATTGCATATCACAACAATTTACACACTTTTGGTGTAACCAATGAAAATATATAATACTTTCGACAATTCTAACAATATATTTTCAATTTTAAACTAAATAATAATTACTACATACTACACACATACATAAACAATATTTTTGATGGTGCTCATACAATATTTTATAAAAACATAATTTGAACTAAACCCAAATAATTTCAATGTACATGATTGTTGAGAGGTCTCGCCTTTTGAATACATCATTCTTGTCGTCGCCAGAGTTGACATCGTTCTTACTTGCCTCGTATTTGTTCTTACGTCGTATTATTCTCTTAAAATAGATATTAAAAGAAGTAGAAGTACTAGCAACAAAAAGTAGTTATAATCGTGTCGGTCGTTATCTCTATTTTATATTGTATATTTGTGTTTTTTTTTTTTGTTTGTTATGCTTGCCTCATATATTTTATATGTAATACGACAAATGTTGTATTTCCCACAGTATTAAAATATATTGGTATGGCATATACATAAAAATATACATATGTACGTTTACATACTTGTGCAAGCAGACATATATGCTTGCATAATAAAAACATTCAGAATAACAAAAAATGAAAAACAAAAAACAGAAAATCGATTCTCTTTATGTTTCTAAGTATTTTATGTATACATGAATATGTTTATCAACACTCGTACAAGTAGGCACATAGGTGCTTCCATATTGAGTGTTAGAAAAATGCTTTACGAAACGTCCTTTATTGTATGTGCGTATTGAATCATTAGAAATATTTTTGCAATAATAAAAGTGCTAATTTTCGTAAACATTTAACATAATTGAATCAATTGAATGAATAGCAAATGGTAGAATAATTTGTAGAGAACATATGTATACAAACATATGTTGCTAGAGAAGAATCCTTGTCGTATAAGTAACTTTATTCGAATTCATATTTCTTTAAAACAAACAAAAGGTATTTTTGGGGATGTTAAGATTTTTTAAAGAAGATAATATAAGGAAGTTTCACTTTCATTTCACGCATTTCATGTACTATGAAGGCCCTAAGCGAACTCTGGGTGATCGAATTCAACAAAATGTTGAATTATTAAATTATTACTCTTCTGGTAATTTTGATGTCAAAGATGCTCCACGCTCTGGAAGGCCAATTGTCGAAATTGTAAATTTAATGCAAAAATAATGGATTTCTTTTTACTACACCTAATATATCAATGCTAACAATTTAGCATTCATATTTTATTATTGTGGGTGACGTAGCTCAGTGGTTAGTGTGTTCGCCTTCTGATCTGTAGGTCTTGGTTCAATACCCGGCTGATGCCAATTGCTGTCGGCAAGCAATTGGCAATTCTTCCGACAGTAACAACTTGCCATGAAAAAGCTTCTAAAAAGAACTCTGTGACAAAGCTCAGAAAAAGTGATGTCACAAGTGTTCTGCCGTTCGGAACCGGCTAAAATAAGTAGGTCCATTCTAATACTGTCCAAAATTTAAGACGCACAACAGTAATAGAAGAGAAGCTCGGCCAATGAGCCCTTTGGGGCTTTAAGTGCCACATATTTATTTATTTATTTATTTTTATTTTATTATTTTGATTCCCATTTTAAAATAAAATCATTAACTATTTGTTCTCAATTAGAATTGCATTAAAGGGGATAAATTTGATCAATTTGATCCATTTTTTATGGGAAACTTTTTAAGAAGCAGATATAGCGAATTAATATCTAAGAGAAATGTTGAATAGCTAAACTGAATGAAGGTCGCTGATATATCTGATCACTGTGTGACTACCCAAGAAGCGGATGTGATCCAATTTTCTAGGTGAACTACACATAAAGGCAGTAGAATCTTCAAAAAAGTCTTCCAAAATCAAATGCACTTTCCTAAACACTGATTTTCCTTTCAAAATTCTTCTTCATGCACTAATGTGACTATTTTGTAGGAAATCTAATATCGTATAAGCAATTTCATGAAGCCCATTTTCATAATTATCTTCATTAGTGTATTTTATGAATAATTAATATTCGTTTATATTGATGACTTAATTCATTGTTTCCATCAAAATTACAAGTTATCATAAAATAGCTTCACACATACCCACAATGTGTTTCAATTTTAATACAATACAAATTGCTCAACATAAACTTAGTTTGCCCTATTTTCTCATCAAATAGTTACAAGTATTTCACGCACAACTATTAGCCTGGGTATTCATTAAATGTCATAGTTAGTTTCTTTCTCAGTAGCAAAAGGGACGAGAGAATAAAACAAAAACGAAAACTTTTCTCATTTAATAAATAATGCAAAAGTAAAAGTTAAATAATTAAAAATAATATGAAACAGCAATTTGTAAGAGAATAGAATATGGTACCAATGAAGTATAGTTGCTTGTTGTATAGATACAATGTTGCTATAAACACCTTCAATATACATATATGTAGTATGTAGTATATATCAAAAGTGTCAATTTATTTTTTTATGATTGCTTCATTAATGGGCAAGGCATTAGGTGGGCCGGCAGTGTTAATGTGTGTTTGTGTGTGATTTTATGAAAAGAACTAATATGGTGGTGGTACAACAATAACAAAAAAAATAAAAAACCATTGATGCACAAAAACATACTTGTACGTACTTATTATTCAGAAGGAAAGAATTTATACTTATATTCAATGGTATGTAGGTGTTTATATGTTTGCTTGAGTGTGTGTGTGTTTGTTTGGCTTAACTTTGAAACCATCTGTCAATTCACACCCATCTGTATTGATATACACGCACATACGTACAGATATTTGTTGTTATTGTAATAAATACTAACTCGCATTAACTCATGCACAAATTTACACATACGAGTACGTACTCATACATGTAGTGTACGCTCTCTCTATATATAATGTATACGTGTGTGAATATAGAGACATTAATACAAACAATATTATGGCTGTCAAAAGTAATTGAAAAACGTGTTCAACAGAAACAACAACTCATTTGCAACAACAAAAACGTCGATGTTAGCAGACAAATACACGTACATAGTCCTAGAACGTAATATACGTTCAAAGTTATTTGGTTCACATTTAGTCAGTAGTAGCAAATAGTCTTCAAAATTGTTACTGGCAACTTTTTGCTACTATTGTTTTATTAGTTTTTTTTTGTTTTTTGCTGACTTGGATTGGCATGACATTGAATTGTGTTACAATATGGTATTAGGTGAATTTATGTGTATATTAGACTGGTCGTTAGAAGTAAAGTTAAAATTGCGTTGATCTAAATAATGCCATATGCAATTACGACCACTTTTATGGGATACGAATCGATTTTTAAAATACATGTATAAGTTGCACCAAGTAGAGAATATTCGAAAAAGTTAATACTTTTGAGCTGGAAAAACGCATGATTTTCATTCGAGACCGATCACTTTCAAACATACTCTCAGGTTGATGAAAATAATATTTTGTGCAAAGATTTAGTCATTCACCTGGAGTGGAGTACACAATTTTGTATGAGATGTAGGCGTGGTCTTCATTCGATTTTCTCCATTTTTGAATTCGACCATTTGTAAGTAAATTTAGTCGGCAGAGAACTATTAATACCAGAGAAAACTTGGTTTGCATTTTTAAGCTTTTTTCTAATTGCA
This sequence comes from Megamerina dolium, assembly GCA_963854835.1. NCBI lineage: Eukaryota > Metazoa > Arthropoda > Insecta > Diptera > Megamerinidae > Megamerina > Megamerina dolium. Next base: position 61,768,996 of record OY978527.1, on the reverse strand, counting down.
ATATCAGGGCCACTTAACAGAGTTGCAGTATACAGAGATTTTGTAATTATGTGATCTTATTTCAATTTAATTCGCTATGTTAACTTACAGCATTTGCTCTCCTGGTCATAGCATTGTCCTCTTCAACATCTCTGTATACTGGAGCTCTGTTAAGTGGCCCTGATGTTCAGCGGTAATCAGCGAAAAGTTCAAAAGCCAAAATAAGACTTCTCTGGCATTAAAAGTTTTCTGGTTTAAGCAGAGAACTTTTAATACTAGAGAAGTCCTGCTTTGGTTTTTGAGCTTATTTCTGGTTACAATATCAGGCTCACTTAACAGAGTTGCAGTATACAGCGATTTTGAAGAGAGCAATGCCATGATCAGAAGAGCAAATGCTGCAAGTTAACATGGCAAATTATAGAATTCATTCATAAAAATGTTTACTAATTCACATATAAATGTGTTATTATGTGATCTTATTTCAATATAATTTCTCACTCTCTCGCTTTCTCTCGCTCTCTTTAAAATCTCTGTATACTGAAACTCTGTTAACTTGCCCTAATATTGTAATCAGGAATAAGCTCAAAAGCCAAAATAGGACTTCTCTGGTATTAAAAGTTCTCTGGTTTAATAATTTTGAAGCTAAGATTTTATATACAAATTCTCCATACAAATTTGAGCCACTATAATGTGGATGGATATGTACATTTTTGCGTTTGGTACATATATAGAACCTACATATATGTAACGTTATTGACAGTTTGTTTGTAAAAAGTTGAAAAGTTATGAAAAAAATGTTTGGATAGAAGATATATATATGTACCATTTTTTTTTATGAATAATTGTACTTATACCAACATCAAGGTTTTAGAGAAAAAAATTTATTGTAACTAAAAAAAAAACATAATAAAATGAAATAAGAGACACAATAAAAACTAAATAAATTGTTTATTTACACTACAACGGCACAAAAAAAAAAGAACAACAAAATATTGCTGCGACAATTTTTAAATTAAAAATTTACAAAAACACCAAACACAACTGCAATGTCATCAACCACAACGACAACGACAATAAACTACTACAATTCGATTGTATTTGAAAAATTGCACAACAGCAACAACAATACTATGTGTCAGCCATTCTTGTGTAACTATTGCAACTTTGTGACATTTTTAAAAGTGTTTTTATTCAACTTGTACACATATCTATATGTATGTACATATATAAAGAAATAAACACAACTGTATTAGTCAATCGAGTATTACAAGTGTATGTGTATATGATCCTTTTGGAACCACATACGCATCATCAACAACATTGACCTCAATTTATCAAAATCATTTGCAACATTCAATTGAGTTACGAATTGAGTTGCATTACTATTGCCATAAGCTAACTTTGGTATTTGTGCTTGCTGCTGCTTTTGCATCATCTTATGTATGGCTGCGTGCGCATGGCTGTGTGTGTGTGAATGGTAGTATAAAAGTGTGATGTGTGAGTGTACGCGTTATGTCAATGTTCATTTTTATGTTGGCTGACAATATTATTGGAACAACAACAACAACTACAACTGTAAGAATACAATAATAATAAAAATAATTATAAAATGAAAGAAAAGTAGCAAGATGCGAATAAAAAGGAACAAACTTCGTGAAGAAATTGCGAATATGTTTTCGGAACAATGAAATATAAAATGAACAGGGTGTTTCATATGATGGGCATAATTCCATGGATACTATCATTTCTCAAATAAGATTACCAAGACGTAACATTGGCAGACAACTTGTAAAGACAATTAAATGATCAAAAGCCCTGTCTTATGATGTTCAGGGGACCTTCTCCAAAGCCAATATCTATTCAGCCTTCTTCTATGCCAGATGCAGTCTAAGAATTATAACATGAATTACACTTTTGTCTAATATGATATCAAATGGAGAGTTACTCAACCGTATCAACATTGAGTTCTACGATGCGAGGTATACCTTTTGCGTATACCTATGGTAACAATCATATAGATTACTTTACATAAAATTGAGAATATCATGACGATGAAGTGCCAACTCGAGTCTAAGAAATATTATCAGAAAGGTTCTACTATTGGGAAATATGTGCTGCTGGCTCGGATTAGCTCGAATTAGTTCTATTCGAGTTCGAATAGAAGACAAACATGCTAACACGTCTTCATTTTCTGAAATGGATCTGATACCCAAATTTTTACCATCGCTACCGAAGAGTGACTTCAAACGAAACACTCTATATGCATATATGTATTTATAAAAGTATAATAGATATATATTGTAGAATGACATATTGTTGCAACAGTGTTAAATTCACATGAATATAACATTCTACCCACTATCGAATTTACTATCGGTTTGTATTGATTTCGATATAGCTACTTATTATTTTTCTTATATTTTCTTTAATAAATAGTTTTATAGTCTTGTGTGTGAGTTGAATTTTTATTGTCTCCAATGTAAATGGTGTTGATGAAAAATGAAATTTTTTTATTGCATGCTTCACATACATATATTGTTATATATATATACATACATCAGAGTCTCCTTAACTCTGTGGGGAATTGGGTATGACATTGTTTTTAAAGGTGTACTCCAAGAACCAGCATTAACAGTAGTAATGACGTCAGCATGGAGATATTGCGAAGGATCACTCTTGCAAACAGGTGCCACTTTGGGTTAAGTAAGCAATTGAGAAGTCGAGCCCTCTCTCAAAGAACGAAAATTACACTCTACAAGTCTTTTATCATGCCTGTCCTTACATATGGCGCTGAAGCCTGGATAATTTCCACCTCGGATGAGCGAATGCTTGGAGTTTTCGAGAGAAAAGTCCTACGCAAGATCTTTGGACCTATTTGCGTTGGTGGCGAGTGCCGATATTGACATAGTAAAGTGCATCAAAATCCAGCGGCTGTGCGGGCTAGGTCATGTCGAGCGAATGGAAGAATACGCTCTAGCTAAGAAGAGGAAGACCTAGCCTCCGGTGGAAAGACCAAACCTGTCGGCGCTTAGAATTTCTAAATGACGCCAGCTAGCGAAGAACAGAGATGGCTGGCGAAGCATGTTATATTTTCTCCTAAATCGATATTCGGTTGTTATGGCCACATAACGAACGAATGAACTCCGTATTTTTTATTTGATGTATTTAAGGGTCATTGTCGAAATTTTGTTTCTACACCAACAGTCGTAGAGAAGACCACTTGGATCATGAATAAAAAGTTGAATTGAATAAGTCGTGTTCAAATCTTAGATTAATTTTGAATAATTTCATTAGAAAAATCGATGAACACTTTGTATCGTTAAGGAGAGAAGCTTTGGAATTTTCAATGGATACGTCTTTCACAAGATCTTGGGACCTATTTGTGTTGCCGTGAGTATGACATCAACTACAATTGTGAACTTTATGAGATATAATGCATATCATGGCATATTTACGTGTTCTAAAGTCCATCAATAGTGTTGACGCGGTCAGGTCGATCCAATGGTAGACACCATCCCAATAAAATGGTTGTGGCATTCAGAATTCGTTTTTGAACTATCACAAAGTGATCTATTTACCCACTGAAGGACTGCTGGAAAAGATGTCACACGTTTCTAACCATCCAAAAGCTGCAACGACTAGCAAAATCACGATCAAAATCGATTTAGATCGATTTGAATGACCAAATATGTGCATATAAGTAAGTATCGCGCCTGCTGTGCAACTATTGCATAATAAATTTGAAATTTATGTCAAAAAACTGAAAAGAGTAATAATAATGATTTACATTTGGTTCTTTTAGGAAATGTAAGAGCATAAAAATGAAAAATTTTCCAACTCAACAAACAAAGAAGACGTGAAAGCTCGATTGGTTATCGCTTAAAAATACATTTTATTCCAAAAGTCCCCTAGTAGATACAATTACACATTTAAACACATGCACACAAATGCACACATGCATATAGAATATTTATTCAACATTTACTACTCGAAGTTCTACGTGCAACATCAACACTCTCATAAAAAAAAGGTATCGATATCGACAACAGCAAGTAGAATTGAAAATTGAATTTCAATAAACATGTATGTATGTATGTATGTATGCTACTTGTTTTTTATTGAACTTTGTTGGCATTATACAACACATATTCGTACATTCATATCGATTCTAATTTTAAGGGCATACTTCCTTAAGACGCTTAGTTCCGTTTCCTGAATGCAGTTGCAGTTGGTGTGAATATGAACAAAAAAAAAAATGAAAACTGAAATGAATCAAATTGGTGGCAAGCAGATGAAGAAGTATAGATACTAGTATCATTTCGAAGGATTTATTACATTATTTGGCACATATGGATATGTATAGTATATAGATGTGAGTGCAATATATATACATCTATGTGTATGTGTTGAAACTATTCTATTCATTTTGACGCCCATTTCATTTGATATTGTTGCTGTATTTTCAGAGTTTTTTTTTGCTATGAAATATTTAGCTTGAATGTGTTCAAATTGAAGAAAATCCTCTTTTCGACACTTGCCAAGCAAAAGTGAAGTGTGAAGTAGAGCGTATTTGAGTCTCTACTCGTATATATGTATAGCAAAGAAAGTGCTAGAATTCAATATACTCACATATATACTAAATACTCCAGTATGTCGATGTGTCAGCATAATAACACCAGCACGCGTGAACATACCAATACACTTGCTGACACCTTCACAGAGAGAAAGAGGAAGAGAAGACTAGATGGTAGAAAGCTTAAAAAGTAGTAAAAACAAGATTATTCGAAGTATGTATGTATGTATAAAAACGCATTTCAATTTTAACGCGTTCAAATACAATAGCAACAACAACAACAACAATCAGTGAAATAATACCAACAGCCACTGCAAATCTCCAACATAGCTAGATTATATATTTTGCCTCTACAATATGTACATAGGTACATATTGAATATAAAAATTGCATTGAAGGCAACAAATGCACATATGCGCTACAACAAGCTTTCACACACACATATATTGCCTTTTTTCGCCCTTTTCTTCAATATATTCAAAATGTGTAATTCATTGAAATGCGAAAAAGCGTAAAAGGCGCTACTTACCAACCAACCAACCACACAACCAGTCACCCTACATTTTGGAAAAATGTTGAATGCGAATGTTACATTGTATGTAGGGGAAAGCCATTTAGGTTGGTATACAAAGCAGACTGAAACAGTTGATGATTTCCACTTGTTTATTGTGAGATCAAGCAGTTGGTCGATTCTTAAATGTTCTTTCAAAACTATTGAGTCGATGAAAAATGTTTGTTTCGATATTTTTGAATTGTTATTTTTTTATAAAAATCATTTGTAAACTTGTGCTAATGTTTATTCCATTTTTGCTCCAACAGCACTTCCACAACATATATTCACATATATTCACATTTCCCCCACATGGTGGACACCTTGATGTGGTGTGGGGGCTTAAGTTGCAATGATTGATAGGGCTCCCCATGTTAGGTTGGCCACTGATGAGCAACGAACAGAGTTCTACCCGGTGTGCTTCTGTTTTTCCCAGGTTAAGTGCGGGACACAACTACGTCTTTTGGTGCGTGGGGTGGCAGACATTAAAATTAGCTTCAAATAGATTTGTTGTGCAATAGATTGTATAAATTTGATTTTTATCGCAATCAAAATGGATTTTTTTTTTCTACAAAACTTTGCCAAACGTCTATAGCTTCCATCTGATATATCAGAAAAAATTATGATTCATTAAAATGGAATACCCTAAACTCAAGTTCCCACCAAACCAATGGGTATTTACCCTGCAAATAGCGCATAGTATAAATAAGTATTGCTTGCATGCTTTCTTACTTGCTTGCATTGGATCAACTAAATGTGAATTGTACATTTATTTTATTCAAACACATACATGCATACATACTACTATACATATATTGAAACTAAATAAAAATTCCTTGCAACAATGCATCATGCATGCATAAAATATGAGAAAGGGGTGAGAAATAGAGAAGCGTTAAGCAAAAAAAAATATATATACTTTTACTCCTCCCTCTGTATTATGCAACATGTAGTATTCAGTTGAGGAGGTAGTACCTAACTGGAAATAAATAATGACGAAAAAAAACCTCATTCATTTTCCCCCCCTAAAAGCGAATATAACATGCTGCAATTTTATGGAAAATTGCAACAAAAAAGGAACATATATATATATATATATATATATATATATATATATATATATATATATATATATAATATATATATGTAAATGAATTGTTGCAAGTAAATAAGCTTCTTTCGTTGCATAAAAACATTTTTGGGTGGAAATAAAAAATCGACAAATAATATAAAATGTGATACCAAATGAATGCACAAAAAACCAAAAAATAAACAGCACGGCAATGCAATAAAGCCAATACGAGTATATATGTTAGAAACAGAGCAGATGAAAGAAGAGACAACATTTTGTTGAGCTAGTACATCATTTGTCAGGGACTTCAATAAATATGAGAAAAATTTCTAAGAAACTTAATATATCATATTGTTCATTGTTCATTTATCAATTGTAACATTGGCGGATGCTTCTTTACAAAAGGCAATTTTGTTGCAAATACATACTACAACAATTGACTTACTAATTGGTTGTGTTCATAGTATATTCAATCTCGGGCATCTATTATTAAATTTAATCATACAGTACACCGAGTTTTAGCTTGATAAATTTATATCTTCCTCCGAAATATGTAAAAAATTCATATAGAAGCGTAAATTTGTATAGCATACATTCCACAACTTTTGTATGGGAGCTAGTCGTGATTTTTATCCGATTTTTTCTAAATTTCGATTATACCAGAGAACTTTTAATACCAGAGAAGTCCTACTTTGGCTTTTGAATTTATTTCTAATTACAATATCAGGGTCACTTAACAGAGTTGCAGTATACAGAGATTTTAAATAGAACAATGCCATGACCAGAAGAGCTGTAAATAAACATGGCAAATTAAATTTAAATAATATCACATAATAAGTACATATTTTTGATGTGTGAATTAGTAAATATTTTTATGAATGAATTCTATATATAAAAAAATTCTACATATGATAGAATATTTTATCAAAAATTTTTACTATTACTTTATACTATTACTTCACCAATGCATATATTTATAAATTATACACTTACTATATATGAGATGTTTCACAATATTATTTATCATTTTCATAATATTAAATTTTATAAGACACCACAATTTTTGACAAAGAATCAAGGCATGAAAGCATGGTTTTACTGAAGCACCCGATGCCGTGTATCAGACAATCAGAAATATCAGCAAGTAATATCACTGGTTTTTGTTGTATAATCCATTCATAAAAATATTTACTATTATGTGATCTTATGTTAATTAGCTCTGTTAATTTACAGCATTTTTTCTCCTGGTTATGGAATTGCTCTCTTCAAAATCTCTGTATACTGCAACTATGTTAAGTGATCTTGATGTAGTAGAATTTCTCTGGTATTAAAAGTTCTCTGATTATACATATTGAAAGTTTACATACCAAGTTTTAGACCTGAAGCTTCATATTTTCAAAGCTTGAAAAAGCTTGCTGTTCAAACATTCTGCTGTAATATATTTATACCGATTTCCAGATGCATCTATCATTTTTTCAAATAGTTTACCCTATATTTTCTAGTTTTTCCTCTTTTTCTAATGATTTTAATGACTAATGAGCAAGTTCAGTTTCAAGAATTTGCTGACACGTCGAACTTCGATTCAAATAAGAATTTCTGTTACCGGAAAAAAAATTATATAGTACCCTCCATTATTATACACAGAAAATCAAGTCTCCACATTACTCATTAGACCTTTTTTCAAATAATGACTTCAAATTAAGTACCATCAATTGAAGTTGAATGCGAAAATCATTTACACATTATAATTTTTTAATATTCTTATCTTTTTAAAAACAAAATTCTTCAAATGCACATATTAACATATATAATCCTTAACTTCATAAAATTCAATCCACTGTAATACAATTTAATCTCGAATGGAATTTCTTCATAAGAAAAGTTTTTAATAAAATTAATCAAATTTAATTATGAAAATTAAGAACAACGACAAAGAGTTATATACGCACGAATACATATAGGTATCGTTCGTACAGTCGTAGTAGTAGTAGTAGTAGTAGTAGTAGTAGTAGTAAAGGAAGAAAGTAAAGAAAAATCTTCAAATGTGTTTTAGGTACTTGAAATAATAATTTGCTAAATGAAGAAATGACAATGACAAGGTATCTCCTTACGACGATACCAACTAAACATATGAGTATATGTATGTAGTTGAAAAGATAGAAGAAATTTGTCAATTGTTTGAAATACTTTGACATGCACAATAATATACAATCATCATGATGATGCTGCTGATGATAAAATATAGATGGCGTTGATGACGATGAAATTCCAAACTTGAGTAGTACGCCTTATCATATTTGGAGTTTTCCCTTTTTTTTTGTTGTTTTGTTTTGTTTTTTGGTAAGTCATTAAAGGAATTTCTCATTTCTATCCAAACGGAGCAATTCTCTTTATGTTTCACACAACATATTCTCTTTCCCATCATATAACAACCGAATAGTATGTATTGTAAGTACGTAGGATGAACAAATGTGTTACATTTGTTCCTTTTTGCATTGAAATACCAATTCGAATTTTCCAAAAATTAAAGGATAAACCAAATAGCAAAAGAAATTGTGAGAGGTAGGTAGGGTGAGGAAAACTGTACACATAGTTGGGGTGATTACAATGGGAGGCTCGATTTTTAGTTTGTTTGAGTAAAGCATAGACCAAAATGAATTGAATGGGTTCGAATGTATGGGCTTAGAACATTGTTCTATGTTCTCGTACTTGTATTGGATTAAGTTCGAACATAGAATTGACGATATATGTAACCGAATATGGTGTCTATTGTTATTGCCCATACTATGTACTTATAGATTGTAAATGGAACACATTGTAATACATTTGAATAGATTTTCAGTTGGGCTTCCATTCACACTAACTCCTCTCTCACTCTTTCTCATATGCACTCCTTAAATAATTTTGACTTTGTAGCTATCACTTCGATATTTATATTTTTGTTACCGGGTAGTTTTGTTTTAATTGCAACAATTTTAAATATGTACTTGTTAAGTTTTTTATACGATATTATAGGATCTATTCATTTCTCATTTCTGTTTATCCGAAAGGATATTGAACAATTTTTTTTTAATGTGCTTTAAGTTTTGCACACACACAATTAAGTTAATTTACAATTATTGTTTTGAGTAAGGCTGGTTATAGCTGGTGCAAAATTTTGTATGATTAAGATGCTAGCATTGCTATTTCTATATTTTGGAAGTGATTTTTTAAAGGTCAAATACTTTGAGGGACCAGTCCAAGGGTTTAGGGTCGAAGCATGTGGTTCCATAATGGAATTTTAATGGCCTTTCGGGTTGGCCATTGATTGATTTTCTAAAGGTCAAGAGGGACCAGTCCAAGGGTTTTGGGTCGAAGCATGTAGTTCCATAATGAAATTTTGATGGCTCTTCCGGCTGGCCACTTTAATCGAACTGTCGCTTTTATTATAATTTTTGGAAGCCACAATGAAATTCAAGACTTTTAAGTTTAGCTGGAGAACAGTAAATTTCTGTAGATACCAAGTTGTAAAGACTTATAGCAATTTCACACGCAATTGTATGGAATGTGTGGATGTTGATTGTAGAAGCTGTATGATTGCGCATACTAACTTAACCCACGTAAGACCCATTGTGGCGGAATTCCGAAAGTATAATAGAATATCCCAATCTTAAGCGTATTTAGAATTGAAATATATTAAGCGAATGTGCCACAATTCTAAGAGTCCGATATTTTAAATATTTCTTCTATTTTCCTCTTTAGTGAATTATATCAATTTATTCTTTTTTTATTTATATGCTTTCTACAATATGTTGGATTGCGATAGTCTTAATATATATATATTACACTTGCCACAAAATAACTTGAAATTCCCACTCGAAAGGATTTTAACAATATTATTCTTGAGAAAATCCATAGATTTAAGTTTAATCATTTTTCCATCAGTTTTTTTATTTTTTTATTTTAACATCATAGCTTCGTATCTCATAGAAGAGGAATGCAACAATATTACTTCTTCCATGATTATTTTTATACATTTTTTCAAATAAAATAAAATTCAATTTTCAATTTTTTTTTGTTTCTTTATAAAAGCATCTAGAAACAAAAAATAAATACTTATAAAAGAATTTCATATGAAATAAAGGAAAAACTGATTTTTATTCAATTTTAAAGCAGAATACAAACAAATAGAAGTGTAGCAGTGTGCTTGTGCTTGATAGAGATAGATATATAGAGATATAGGATAATAGTGCCTAGTTTATAGAGTATTAGTTGTCTCTCGTGTATGTTGAGAGAAGCGAGTGTTCTGTGTGCAATGCATTGCAACAGCAGTAAGCACATTATTGTTGGTTGACTGAATGGTTGCTGGGTTGGTTGGTTGGTTGGTTGGTTGGTTGGTTGGTTGGTTGGAGTAGTAAGAACAAACATAATAATACTTAATAGTAGTAGTAGTAGTAGTACCTAATAACATTAGCTGCAATTGCAACGCAATCTTCTTGTTGTTTTTCTTACTTCTCATCTTCTTCGATTTACTTTGGCGTAAGAAATAGAAAAAGAAAAACTCATTTTCTGAAGGACACCACTTCAGAGCAAGTGCTTCAGATTTTCTACGCGCTGCGTTATGTTTGTCTATTGCGTTCCATACAAACATATAGTACTGCATATATGTAGTTTGTGTGGATCTTTACGACTGCCAAAGTAATGCTGATGCAGCAGATGTTGCTACAGTTGCTGCTTATGTTGCTGCCGCTATTGCTGCCATTGTTATTGCTGGTTTTGCTGTTTGTCGCGTTTTCAATGCAATTTTCGTTTATTAAATTTTATGTACCGTTATTATTTTCTTATTACATTTCAAGCACTTGCTGGAAGGAATAAAGGGAGATGACAATATAAATACCTATACATACTTCTATATAATGAAAAGGTGGTTTCAAAGAAATAGTTATGGTTGGTAGCAACTCTTATAATAGATGCTTCTTATACGTCTGCCTGTAATGAAGATCCTATTTTGGGCTTTGAGCTTGAGAAAGGGGTGAGTAAAAAGAAGAAGGAACGGGAGAGAGAGAGAAAGAGAGAGTGTGTGGTTTGAGAAATAGTATGATAGTAGATAGTATGAGTTATAGCATAAGCAATCGCACAAATTGAATTTAAAGATTTTTAACTACAATACGAGCAACAGTAATACACATATTTACCACCGCTCAGCATATTGTAAAGTTAATTATAAGAAGTGCCAACTAACCATAACATATTATTTTACTCTTGTGTGTACGATATATACCCACTAAGGTGAGTCAAATTTTCTGGAGAGCAAATTTTTACAACCTAACTTTGTGAAAAATATGTAAATAAATTGAAAATGAAATAAAATTACAGATTTTGAATTGGCTATTTTGCTTTTTTGTTTTTAATTTTCGCAGCTACTATAGAATCAGTTTTATAAGGTAGCACCACTAAGGAGTAACGCTAGAGTGTAAGTATGTTTCGAGAAAATATTGCAAATAAGAAATTAGTATGACTCGACCTTACATTTCATCCCTCTAGAGGCTATTCGTAGGGGGGTAGTTGGATTTTTTTTTTTGAAATCAAGTATTTTTAGGCTCACTTTGTATGGAAATCGTTTTAAGGTGTGGAGATAGAGGTAACGTATGGCTGGAGAAAAGGTTGGAAAGTACAAATTATTAAAGGTTGGATTTACACTTTATTGCCTGTGCAGCTATGGATTTTTTGTTGATTTTCAGATGTTTTTAAATTCAATTTATATGGCAGCCTTCGTAAAGGCTGGTGATATGAGGGTGAGTTATTTGGATTAAATGTTGAAAAGAATAAATAAATGGCAATTCTCTTTGCGTTTTATTGCTCTATTGGTAATTCCTGCGAATTTGTTATGTTATTTGTGTTCATTTTGTATGGTAGCCCTTTGAAAGGGTAAAGAAAAAGGGTAAGTATATTTGAAGGAAATTTTTATAAGTAAAAATTAGATGAAATTTGTCATTTATGTTATTTACCTGGGGGCACCATAGGAGCGGTGGGAGCGAATTGAAGTTTAGAATAGCGCATGAACATTTCTTAAATAAACACTTGAGTAGTTTAGTTTTGGGTCTGTGAATGCCCAGTCCAATTGATATTAAACTAGCTTCAGCAAAGGATGTATTAGTTTACATTAGTGTGGCTGACATTATTTTGCCCTAATAAGGATATTTTAGCTCAAAAGAACATTTAGGATGCTAAAACTTTTGTAATGAGTAAGAATACTTTAAATGGTTAAAACCTTTTTTATATACGCCTATTTTTGTGTTTATTGAAATTTATTATTATGTGCATACAAGCGATTTATTTTCAATTTATGCTACAGACATTTCCAATTTCGATGCACACATTTACCTCTATCATTTTGTGTGGTAGACATAATAATGTCAATATTGTTGGTTTCGTTAGCAATATGCAATTTTCATGCAACATGGTTGATGTTTGTTAATTGATAACACACATCGGTCTGGTAATTATAACATGCAATACGCGTTATTATCAATACCTAGCTTATACGTATACGAGTACGAACTACTGTTGTGATTAAAATCACAACAGGATATGTCTGATTGGAGTTTTTTGTTTTACTATTGTCATTGTCGCTGATATCATTGTTAGTAATTTATAATTTGTTGTTACTGTGTTTGAATTGTTCAATTGATTGCAATGAATTGTGCAAATGAAAATTTTATGGACGGAGCAAAGGCAATAGAAATTATGAACATGTATCGAAATCACTCTAAATCACATTTTTTTGTAAGCAAGCCAGTCACATGACTGAATAACACCAATCAGTATTACATACTCATACACAATTTAACAAATTTTCAATAAACTTACACTTGTAGTCCTGCAGTGTTAATCTTTTAGGTTTAAATGGTATTGAAATAATCATTATAACGTTTTTAGATCGCCTGTTGAATTTTAGAGCTCCCAGTATTTTCAAGATTTTCACAGAAGTGTTGACTAAGTGGAAGCAAGCTGCCGAAATGTGTAGTAAGTAAGTATTGTGTGATTTTGTCAATAGTCGTAGAAAGTGACTAAACTAAAAAATTTTAAAGGTGAGTTGTTGGTAAATGGTGTCGACTAGAGATCAAAGTTCAAACAAATGGAATATAGATCAACAAATAACCAAATCGCAGATCAGAAGTAGCTCCTAGAGAGATCATATTATGATGGACTTACATTAATTTTATCTGCCCAAAATTTTTTTAAACATACTTACTCCTTCTATGCGTCCCACAGGGCGGCTTTCCTACGAAATGAAGTTAGTGTCCCTAGAGAGCTTCAACAAAGAATCGATCACTGTAGAGCTGTAGAGCGTAGAGCATGATATATGAAAAGTAAGTCCGACGTCTACTAATTTTTCTTTCTCAATATTTTTCCGAAACTCGCTTATGTCCTATTTCGATCGCTCTTTACGAAATTGAGTTTCACTGATCACAGAATGTCCCTATGGCGATCGACTTTATCACCGACCCCCATTGATTATTACTCTTTACTTGATTATTATTGATTTTAGCTCTATACACTTTTATTTAATAGCTTTGATACCCTGTTTATAGGATGAACTGTCTAGCTCACTAAAATAGCCATCTATCGCAGACTCCACCTCTTCATTATTTGCAAATCTTCTACCAACAAGCCATTTTTTCAAATTTGGAAATATAAAATAATCCGAAGGAGCTAAATCTGGCGAATAAGATGCGTGCTGAAGCAATTCAAGCTTTAAGTCATTGTTTTTGGCAATAGCGGATGCGTGAACTGGTGTTTTTGCACCTATCTTGCACACAGTTTTTTCATCTTCAAATTTTTGGTCAATATACGATGAATAGCACTTTTGGAAATGCCTGTAATTTCTCCTAGCTCACGCACCTTCAGCCGGCGATCATCCAGTACCATTTTATGGATTTTCTTAAGCGTTTCTGGAGTGACCACCTCAATTGGTTGACCACTGCGGTGTTCGTCTTGGCAGCTCGTACGACCTCGTTTAAATTCTGCCATCCAATATTTTGTGGTCGTAAACGAAGGAGCAGACTGAGACTGAGACTGAAATTGAACGGTGACCAATTTGTTCCATGTTTACAAATTCACTGAGGACGTTAACTTTCGATGGCTCCAAACAAAAAATAGTAAAGAACGTGGAGGTATAAAACTTAAAACATACGTTTTATAAGGTTACCACTTTCTGCAAAGTAATTTATTGGAACTACTGTCGCCATCTATATATGAGGTGTGGTGATTCTGGGACCGCCATCGTACATATGCGCTGTTACGGTAATTCTGTTTTCGCTGTTGTTATTGTTATTGCGTTGAAATCATCAATTTCGAATTACATTCTGTTATTGTCTTATTGTAAAACAATTGAAAGGAAATCAATCGGTCTGTCGATCAAATATAGTCCATTTAACGGTGCTATATATGAATTCATACATGTATGTGTGTGTGTGTATGTAAGTAGTTGCCATCAATTTGGCTCGCCCAAATCAGACAATCCGTCACTGTTTGTATTTTGAAGTGAACTTGTCATGAAATGATTTGTGCCGGTAGTGCTCCATACCCATAATATTATATTGTATATAAGTAAGTATCTATATTTACTGTTACACTTTCACTAAAACTCCACAACACAACAACAACAGGAGCAATAGCTTAACTTACGGTTATAATTTTTTTTATAATTTACTCACTCCCTGCGGTTGTCCCATTCACTATGTATGTACTCGTATGTATTCATTGACTGCTGACTCGTTGAATGATTCCTGTTGCATTCACTTTATGACTATGTCTTTGTTTTTGTTGATTTTTTTTGTTATAAGCATAAGTAACAGTATTACTATTAAAGCATAAAATTGTTTGTTTGTTAGACGAATAGAAAAGTGTTTTGTTATTATTGAATTGCAAATAAGAGTATCTCACTTTATGTGGCTGGTACTATTAAAATATTACTACTACTATGACTACTAGTACTAATAATATGACTATTAGTACTACTGATATGACTACTGCTACTATTACGACTACTACTTATTCTACGACTACTATTTATATTGCGACTACTACGACTACGATGACTACTACTACTATGACAACTACTACTTACTACGTAAATATTGCATCATTTAACATTCAATACAAAGTTGAGTTTTTGTCAGTTCACTTCAATAATATGCATTCATATATACTCCTATAACCTCGTACATTAGATCTTCAAAAATAAAAAAAAAATATTTTTCTGTTAGAAGTAGAACGCTTTTCCAAAGGAAGAAGTCCGAAAATAAGGATTTACAGGACAAAATATTGAAACAATTTTCTGAACCTATTTCAATATCACGTATGGTTATCCACAATACCATTTAAATATCATCCACGGAAGCGTTTACAAGGCGGTACCACTTGCCATACTACTCGAAACACAATCAACATTATTGAAAGACAAATTGAAAGACAAATTGAATGATCTACCCCTAGAAATGGTCCCGTTAACTGGCCACCTCGTTCGTTTGCTCTATAAATTGCTCTATAGATTTTTTCTTTGGGGCTATATTAAGTCCAGTACTTTAGAAGCATTGGGGGAATGAATCGTTGCTGATATTCGAGCCGATTTATGTGCAAGGTTCATGGAAAATTGGGTTCAACGGATGCCGTCCTATAGACAGATAGATAGATAAGATAGAAGAATAAAAAAAAATATGTGGCACTTAAAGCCCCGAAGGGCTCATTGGCCGAGCTTCTCTTCAATTTGTGTTGTGCGTGTTAAATTTTGGACAGTAAGAGAAGGGGCCTACTTATTTTTGTCGGTTCCGAACGGCAGAACACTTGCGACATCACTTTTTCTGAGTCTTCTCACAGAGTTCTTTTAGAAGCTTTTTCATGGCAAGTTGTTACTGTCGGAAGAATTACCAATTGCTTGCCGACAGGTGGGTACCGTTCGAAAGAAAAATCTTTTCGATATTAAATTTGTTATGCATGAGCCGGGGATTGAACCACGACCTACAGATCAGAAGGCGAACACACTAACCACTGAACCACGGCACCCAGAAGAATAGAAGATAGATAGATGAATAGATAGATGAATATATCAGATAATACCGTAGAATATAATTTCACCAGGCACTCAGGCAAAAGATATGCATTATACGAAAGTCAATATAGAAAAGATTAGCATGAGGAAAAGGAAAGCGACATTTTGGAAATGATGTGAAACGGAAAAGGGATAGTTCATTCTGGTTGCTGTCATTGATTTTAGCAAGACAAAGATTGTGGAATGTGGTCTTAGCCGGCCTAAATTATGACAGGGCAGACCTTGTTTTCCTGGACAGCAGCGCTTCCATGTCAATAGCAGATGGAAAGAAGACTAACAACTGGGCCTACTTCTCCAAACAGCTCAAGTATATGATAAATGATCTTTATTATTTGAAAAAAGGTATAGTTTTTTGGTTTTTAGAAAGGCTTTTAGCGCATGAACAAAACATCTTATGAAAATCTAATACATATATCTGTACAAATCTAATATAAATAAGTTTCGTATGTATGTATGTATGTACTACATACGTGCATTATCAAAAGTGCCACAAACCAAATTGTCTCATTTTGCTTGTAAGCTTCTGAATAGCGATTACATACAACACATATTTTGCTCTAATTTCATCGCTATAGCGGCAAAAGCAACAGAAACAGCAACAACAACTATATCTATTAAAAATTGTTGTGCTTCATTGACGACGATGATGATGATGATGGTAATGGTGGCGACGCTAAAGTTGTTATTGCGGTTGTTGACGTTGCGCATGCGCTTTTTATTTTCTGCTTGTTTGTTACCTTTTTTACGCTACAACAGCAGCAGCAAGCAGAAATGCATTGTTCTTTTTTTGTTCTTTGTTTTTGGATATTATTAATGTGCAGACACTAGTTTTTGTTGTTCTTGTTGTGGCACAATTTTCAATTCAATTTCTCTATTATTGCTATTGTTTTTGCTCTGATGGTTGGTTGTTGTTGTTGTTATTATATCAACATTACTGACATTTCCTTGACACCTGAAGCATTCAAGCGCGGACATTTCTGTTGATGTTGCTAAAATGTTGTTAATGTGTTTAAAGTGTAGCGGTTTTTGTTATTGTTGTTGTTGTTGGTGTTGTTCTATTATTTTCAGAAATTTAAATATGAACAAATATTGTGGTCTGTAAGTAATGCTTGAATGCGTTCAAGTGATGGTAATTGTGATTTAGTATAGCATTAAATTTGGTTTTTCTTTTCTTTTGTTATTATATTTGTTTAAGGAAATGGTGCGAATTATTTTTATTGTAATAGAGTCAACCAATTTTTTATTTAAATAGCTTAGTAATTTTTTATTGTTACAAGTCGGAAATTGGGTCTATTCTACTCTACAATGTACATAAGGTAATATTAAATTGGCAATCCAATTTCATAGAGCCAAATGAAGCCTATTACAATGCTTCACTGTAGAATTTACAAAAAAATGAATAAATTCAGAGGCATATACCATATAATATAATGTAATATGTTAACTTTGAGGATAACGTTGAGGATCGGTTGCACCTCAGTATTTAAAGAAACTTGGGCACTTTTATTGACACAACCTAAGTATAGGTTTGAGCTTGATTTTACATTAAATTTAAAACAACTTGAGGAATTCAGGTTGAAACATAAGAGCGGCACTGCAACCGGGAACTTAAGCAACGGGCATCATTTGCTTGAGTAATAGGTTAAATTACCTTATACGGTGTTCTTTGACCTATCCGTTTCTAGGTCGTGATTGGAATAATGATATATTCACTGTTGGATCCACCTTATTTGTTTGTAATTAACAGAGGAACAATAGATTGAAAAGCGAAAAATAAGTTTTACGTGGCACTGTAAAACCTTCAGGGAAAATTAATGGTATTTTGGATGCTTTTCAGTAAAGCATTTCGTTAATTCATCTTAGAATTGTAAAAGCATGAACTCATTGAAATCCACATACATATTCTTAATATAGTACTACAGGGTGATTTTTGAAGAGCCTTCGAATTTGATTTAAAAAAAAAAAAAAAATTTAAACATAAAATTTAGAGAAATGTATGAAATCTTTATTTGAGTCGATAGAACGATCTATCGTATGTAATTCAATGTTTAAAGATGATTTCATGTACATATTTACCGCGGCTGCTGCGCCGCAAATGGTTCATACCGTGGGTCCAATTTTGACATACTCTCTCCAACATATCGGCCGGTATCTCACGAATAAATTCCAGTGCGTCAACCGTTGCGGGCTTGTCGCTATAGACATGAGCCTTAACATAGCCCCACAAAAAATAGTCTAAAGGTGTTAAATCACGCTATCTAGGCGGCCAATTGACCGGCCCCAAACGTGAAAGAAACTGTTCACCGAACTCACCTCTCAATTGGGTCAATGTTTCGCGTGCTGTGTAGCATGTGGCACCGTCTTGTTGAAACCACATGTCAGTCAAGTCCAGCTCTTTCATTTGGGGCAAAAAAAAAAAGTTTTTAATCATCGCACGGTAGCGCTTGCCATTCACAGTAACGTTCCTGCCTTCGTCGTCTTTGAAAAAGTACGATCTAATGATGCCACCGGCCCTTAACCATACCAAACAGTGCATTTTTCGGGATGCATTGGCAGTTCTGGCAATGCTTCTGGCTGCTCTTCACACCAAATATGGTAATTTTAATTGTTCACGTATCCATTCAACCAGAAATGAGTTTCGTCGCTGAATGGAAGAAGTGCACTATGCACTTTCTTAACCGAACATGAACTTTGATAATAAAATTCAATAATCTGCAAGCTTTATTCGTTTGTAAGTCGATTTATGGTTAAATTATAGACCAAATTGAACATGTTTGACAGTAACATGTTACACGAAAACAGCTGAGCTGCCAAAAACAGTGTTGCCAAAAAGAAAGTTGCTAAAAAAATCACCCTGCACAAGCCGCGATTATCCGTCATCTTGAAAGAATCGTCATTCCAAACATCACAGTCACCTTTGCTGATCTCGGAAAAATGAAAATAAGATAGAAATCTTAGTATGGTTCATAATTATTTCAATGAAAATATTTTTCGACATTTCTTCAGTTAATTTTAATTTATGTAGCCATTCGTTTTAATACAAAAATTGAACAAATGTGAGTTTGAATTATGATGAATTGTCCAACTTATATCCAAATTGAACAATAAAATGGATTTTTTGTAATTTAGGGATTTTAGGATCTACCCCGAAAGCACTCGACCACGTGGTCGACCAAGGTCCTTGTAGGGGAACAAAACAAATCATTTTCGCTGCTACAACAACAACAACAACATTAACTAAGTATATTTTATATCGATAATAGGTGAATATGAACCAAGCTTGTGTCATAATTTCAATATAAACAGTTTATTATTTAAAAGTGTATAATTTTCAGCTACTTCTCCACTGTTGTAAAAATGTACATACAAGTATTTATGTTACTATGCAAACTCAATGATGGGAGATCAAGACTACTATTGCTCGTGCATCCTAACGAAATGTGAAAAGAAAAAATACATGACAATAATCAAATAAACAATCGCAAACACGTGTTTCTTCTTCTTCATCTTCACAATAATTTTCATTTTGTTGTTGTTATTGGTGCTTCTGATACTCTTAATATTAGTTGTTTCTTGACGTCGACGTAGGTTTTTTTTTTTCGATAAGCTTACATGGATAGTTGGCTGACTGAAGTACCCGGTTGCTTCGTTCGATAGACGGTTGGATGGATGGATGGATGAATGAAGGTTGCTGAATTGAGTTCCATAACAACAAGAACAAAAATATTATATTGAGTAAAGGCCTAAAGTTTAAAAAAAAAGTAACTTTGTTCAAAGGCGCGTTTAGTGTATTCAAAAGGAAATCGTTTATGGCAAAACCCTTTGATGCTGATGATGATTATAATTATTAGGATGCAATAGTTTTGTGTATGTAAGGTGCATAAATGTATATGCATTTTGTTGCCGCTGTTGATGATGTTGTTTTGCTTCACATATTTTTATTGGCAGATTCTTCAATTCTTTATTTAGTCACAAAATTCGTGATATAATTCACTCGATTCTATGTGCTGCCATTGCCATTGCATTTGTGACGCAGCTGCAATGACGACGGCAGCAGCAGAAACAGCATATGCAAGGTTCTGTTGAATACACAATGCTCAAGTGGATCAAGTATGGTAGTGGTATTGGTGAGATATTACGAGGTTTTTGTTTTCTTTATTAATATCCACAATGATTATGATGATGATGATGATGATGATGATGCCAATCCAATGCGATGTAATTGTTGGTTGTTGCTGTTGCATTCATATATGTATGTATATGTATATGTACTTACTACCCTAGATAACTTTGTAATATTAATGTATGTACCTTACATATATCATGTATGGTTGTGTGTGTCTGTATTTTGATGAAACGCATTGTAGTGCATTGCAGTGCAAAAACGACATGAGAATCATGAAATTATAACAGCAACAACAACAATAAGGACAAAAAGAAGAACAAGAACCACAAGAAAGCAACAAAAAAAAAAAAAGAAAACAACTCATGGGAATAAATGGAGGAAATTAACTGAAGCAACAGCAACATGAATCGTGCTGTAATCAACAACCACTAGCATACAAGGTAAATACTGGGAGTATGAGAGAGAAAGACAAAAATTCTCTATCTTCCTTCTCTTAGTCTATAGTAGCATAAATCTACAGAGCAAGGGCAAAATGCGGGTTAAATAATATTTAGGTACACTTTTGCTATTGCGCATCATCATAAAGCTATAAATAGTTGATTGAGCTTTATGGGTGGCCGATATACTAGCAATTATCTATGTATACATACTATTTTTATATACTAAAATAATTCATGCTTACTATTGAGCAGCTATATTATATAAAGGTATGCATGTTACTATAAAATATACTTGTAGCTATTATCAATTTATTACAATGATGTTAAAATTGTAATTCAGCGATTTAAACGACAAAGAGCTATGAAACTGATTGAATGCTTGAATTTTTATTGAGGTGATGCAGTAAAAATGCAAAATGTACAAAAATTGATACTTTTTTCATTTTATTTTACAAATTTAATTTGCATATTGGAGATTTTGTAGGTTAAAATGAACCAAACAATAACTAAAATGTATCGATAAGTTTTTTATATTAATAAATAATATGGTATTTGGAAGTCGGTTTTAATTTTCAAAATTTGAAGATCGAGTAAAGTAAAATGCTGAGATTTTCGACATTGGTGCAAAAATGTGTGCAATATTGTCAAATCAAAATAATACAAAAAAGACAATTTCGACATTATGGCTAAATCTTTGAAATGAAGTCGAAACTGCAAAAATGGAAAAATCGATTTTAATGCAAACATTCTTGAAATAATGCCGAAATTTCTTTTCCATAATAGAAAATATCGATATTATTGCAAAAAAATTTCGAATTTCTACAACAATACAATAATATCCTATCAACATTATTGTAAAAATGTGTGTAATAATGTCGAAACAAAATAATGTGAAAATTGCAGTTTCGACATTATTGCAGAAATTTTCAAAATAATGTCGAAATATTGTATTCATATTAAAAGGTATTCGATATTTTTGCACAAATTTATCGACAGTAATTCGATATTAATACAGTAAACCTAATATACTTTTATATGCTTGCTTATAATTTTGTTGTTGTAATATGTTAATCTTTTATATTGGATAATCCGGTTTCCTGAAAGTTTATTGCTAATAAAAGCGAAAGTTCATGTGTTGTGTAATACGAGGGCGGTCCCTGAACTACCCAACCTAACAAAAAAAGCACAACAAATTTGGGAAAATTTTTCTTTATTCCTCAACATAATCTTCTTTTCGCTCTATACACATTTCCCAGCTATATTATATAGCTTCGATACCCTGTTTCTGGTATGAACTGTCTAGCTCATTAAAATAGCCATCTACCGTAGACTCCACCTCTTCATTATTTGCAAATCTTCTATCACCAAGCCATTTTGTCAAATTTGGAAATAGAAAATAATCCGAAGGAGCTAAATCTTGTGAATAAGGTGCGTGCTGAAGCAATTCGAGCTTTAACTCATTGATTTTGGTCATCACAATAGCGGATGAGTGATCTGGTGCATTGTCTGGATGAAACAACACTTTCTTTTTCGCCAAATGCGGCCTTTCTTCATTTTCTTTAATTTCATCACTTAAACGCTGCAACAAATTAGCATAATACTCACCGTTGATTGTTTTTCGAAACTTGTTCGTCCATTGAGGAAAAAAAAAATTACTCTATTAAGTTTGACCGACACTAAAATTTTGCAGTACAGCCAGTTGAAGGATTTCCGGATTCAAGTTACGTCTCACAATAGAAATTAACAGAAATTAGAAGTTTCCGAAAAGTTTTTCCAGTAAAAGTATTCTAAAATTTTTTGCAATACTATCGAAAAATTAATTCTTTATATTTTTTGTTCGATATTATAGAAATTCGTTTGCAATAAGGTCGAAAAATTGCTCCTTTTTCGGAACAAGTTTTCGACATCAATTTATTTGACCGCAATTTATATAGCAAAAAACTTGAACAAACCAATTAAGCCTTAGCATTCATTCTCCACTCTCATACATATTTTGTGATTGTTATCATTTTGTTGTTGGTATTATGTCATGTTTATTTGATATGACTTGTTGTTGATTTGCCACATTTGGCATGTTTGTCGTCGCTAAATACCTCTTAAATAATTCTTCCTACAATATAATGGTACATGAGAATGTTAATTTGGAAATGCTACATTCTACTTACTAGACGTATGATTCATCATGATTATTTTTCATACCAAAAAAAAAAACATTACTTCATCCTTGTAACATTTGTTATCTCGTTTGCCTTCGTAGTTGTTATTGCACATGGTTTGAGGAATATGAGGATTCTTTTTTGGATTTTAATTACTGTCAGTCAATAGGCAAAATATCACTAACAAGAACTCGAATAACAAAACAGCAATATCACCGATGTGGAGTTAAGGAAAAAATAAAATAAAATGAAAACAAAATGTACGAAAGAAGAAAGCATTGTCAACAGCGACAACATATATTGTATGATTGTAATTATCGACATCATTCTCATTGACATTGTTAGCAGATACTATGTACTACAAGCACAGAGACATAGAGGTATGCTCCGGGGATATTGAGATTGGCTTGATTAGCATATGTATATTCAATACGGTCGTTGAAATGAGAATGAAAATTATCGTAATAACAATGAAATAATTCTTTCTTTCAACATATTTGCTTGGGTTGAATTAGAATTCGAATATAAAAAATGACAAATATAAATTACTAAAATCATGACTACTAATATACACACACACACACACACACACACATAATAGAAACGAATACAGAAGACAACGTCATTTAAGGATTTTCTTGTCTAATTACATAGAGTGCTAGCTAGCTATAGTACATACTTCCTGCTACCGTTGATGCTGCTGCATTATATTCATATATATTTATACAACTAAAAATGGCAGGCATTTTGAACTAATACAACACTTTACTTAATTCATTTAGAGCCAATAGCCTCACTACTACATATTTCTTTGTACATTCATATCGAACATGAACGTAAATGTACAAATAAACGAATGAGGCAAATGAAACTTTCTTGGCATAAACGAAATTGTTGTTTGTACGCAATACACAATATGTATGTTCGTAGGTACTTATAAGCTATATACATATACAAATTTATATGTACATATAAACAAACACAAACAAAATTTATTAACATTTTGGCTAAGTTCCAGTAGAGTAAACAAACCAATAAAATTGTCTACAATATGGTCGGTTGTCGAATAACTACATAAGCACAAGCATAAACATACACTCACACACACACACATACAAATACCAATCAGCAAGACACAAAAATAATGGCAAAACTTCGTTTGTGACTAAAATGTTACATAAATATGGAAATGAGCACATATTACAAAGGATATGGCTATACAATAAATGAGCGTATGCGCTTGTGTATGTGTGTGTGTGATTTGATGTTTATTAGTTTATGTACACTAAGAATAGATATATTGCATTTCTCTTAGGCATATTGTTACTGTTCCGTTTTACGTTTTCATAAAAGAACTTTTTTCAATGAATTTTAAAGGATTTTGAAAATATGTCTATAAAAACAATATTAGCTAAGCCCATATATATATTTTATAATTTTATTTTATGATCTCTTTAATGATTTTACCTTAATGGCACATTCTTATTTTTTCTTGCATTTGTGAGCAATATATTGTTTTTTTTATAATAGAAAGCCTAAACTTTTTTCTTAGAGATTTCACATTCTTTCTTGAAGTGTCAGATACGAACTTTTTCTGAGCAACTGAGTTAACATGCATTATATCATTATTTGTTGTGTACAAGTATATGAAATACAAAAACAACAACAACAATTATTTGTAGATTTTGTTCTTCTTATATGTTTTACATATGTAAAACAACAACAAAATATTTGCAAAAATAAACCAATATTCTACCACATCCCTCCCATAGTGAAAATTTGTCATAAATATTTTCCGAAAGAGCTGATAAAGCCAAATAAAGATAAAGTACATATAAAGAGATATCTCGAAAATAACCTAAAATGGAGAACCATTCTCTGTTCTCTGGAAATGTTGCTTTCCAACAATTTTTTCCGTACATAATGCCATTTTGTTTTTTCAAGTAACGGGTGTCAACAATAAATAAATAAATTTGAGGACTTTAAGAGTCAATGCTTGTGTAGCAAAACCATGAACAATGAAAACACATTATCTACCTTAACCGCGGTCTAGGTTTTCTACTTTCAGAGGCACACCTATTGTTTCCTTTACCAAGCTCTTTGCCAAAATAAATTAAAGTTTTCCAATAATTTGCGAATTGTTTAATGACCGATTTGACACAGTGGGAATGGGCATTAAAAATCATAATTATTGCTCTCACATAAAATATGTCGCTTCTAAAATTCAATAGAGCAACTAAAAGCAAAGGGAAGCGGATGATTATTTTACAAATTCAGCTTAAATATTTTGAGTGCAGACCCGAAATTCGGCCTGAAATAATCAAATCAACCCTGAATTTTAATAAATATGTAAATAAGTATAGATATGTTTATCTCGTCTGGTTGCATTTTACTTCAGGTGCCTCTGATCACTATCACATTCATAAGTATAATTTGTAAAACAGAATTTTTCCCTTTTTCTCGCCAAAAATTTTGTAAAATTGCATTTTCTATACCAATATTCTAACCAATAATTTTCTCTTGATCAATAAAAATTTATTTCTTTATTAGCATTAGACAACTAATATTATAGAATATGAAAATTGATGATGTCTGACATTATGTATGAAGCAAGTGTAATGCAGTGATGCACAAAAATTACACCAGCAACCAAAAAATAATAAAAAAGTAGTAACAATTCATAGGAATAACAAAAATACTACAAGTATAGAAGAGACTTAAAAAATCATCATAACAATGGTTAGCAATCACAACCAATAAAAACAACAACTACAAAAATGGGAATGAAAATGCAATTATGATTAAAATTTGAATTTATTGAACGATTCTACAACAAACAACAGATCAGCAGACCAGCCAGCCGGGTACAGCCCACCACTATTATTACGTATTACCAATAGTAATATCAACAATATAATACTAAGTAACGTTACAACAATAACAATAACAACGACAAGAACACCGAGAGCAACACCAACAACTACAATGAAAGAGTAGAAACTCCCAAAACAAAAAAAAAAAAAAGATAAGAATACCAAATTTTGAATCGAATATAAAATATCCTTCGGCAGCAGTAGTAGTAAGTACACGTCGAGCTGTGCTGTGCCATCATTGGTTTATTTACAATGGGCATAATTTCGATTTGTAATAAAATAATCGTCGAAAAAAATCGTTTCATATTGCTATTGCTGCTACGATGCTCCTACGGTGCCATCTAAATAAAAATGAAAACAAAACTAAAATTACTCTGAAAACGATTTGAGCAGCAAGTGATCATAATTTGGTTAAGCAAAGGCATTTCAGAAAGGCTGAATACGTTTATGAGCAGTCAGCCCACTTTTAGTCAACGATATCAGAAGGTAAAGAGTAAAAAGCATCATCGTTATTGTCGTCGTCGTCATCATCATCATCATCAGTACCAACATCATTATCATCATCTTCATTGTTGGTAAGCAGGAAGTATAGTATTTGCATTGCCAGTTGTTGCACAAATGATCAGTGTAGAGTGTCCTTCAAGTGTATCATTTTATGTTTCTATTTTTGTAGTATTCTTCTTCTTCTTCGTCATGTTACAAGTGTACTCGTACTTACCTCTGCCATTACCTCTGCTTCATCTACAATTGTATATATGCATGTAACATATAAATTTCTTCACCTCTATACTTCATCTGTAAATCTCTCTTCCCTCTATACTGATGTGGTGCAAAAACACCCATCAACAATGCGTACATACAAGTATGTCTGTATGTATGTATGTATGTATGTACGTGTGCATATAAATATTTGAAGTCCTCCAGCAATTTGCAGAAAATTAAGTCACGATTTGAAATTAAAGTTGTAGATTTGAAATTCAGCAAAGAAATCAACATCAAACAAAAGAAAATGATGATGAAAAAAACAAAAATTGTAAAAATTATTGTTAAATGAGCCACATATGCACAGTGGTATGCAATGAGTGGATTTTTATATAAAACTGTCGATTCCATATTGATTTACGAAAAACACAAAATTTGTTACGGGAGATAAGTATGTGTGTTCAGAAGCAGTGTTTGGAGGGAAAAATATTGGAAGTCACTCGTATGTATATTCCGCCGCTCTCGGAACAATTCCTAACCCCTAATATTTTGTCGATTTCTAGAGATGTAGATAAGGACAAAACATTTTAGGAGCAAAACTGAACGGAGTACGGTCTAATATATCACACCCCTGCAGAGTGCGTCGATCCTATACAACGCTTGAACAAAATTCGAAGGAGTGATGGGTTTTCAATGAAATTTCGTATGCTATTAAAGACTATTACCCGTTTTATTGTGAGATTCATAGCTCAAAAATTTCCGGTACTTTTCTGCATATACCATTACTAAAATTGTAATTGCAGCTACAAATCAAAAATCATAAAAATAATTTTTTAAATGAATATGTGGCATTCATTTAGGCATTTGCTTTGATAGTCATATAATTAAAGCCATTGCCAGAATTCCGGCGGGAGACGGTAAAGCGGTCGGCGGTAAGTGAACAGCGGTTCAGTTGCCGCAGTGAAATACGTTCGAGTAAACACAATTGCGGTAATCAGCTTCTCATAAATATTTTTTATTTATTTTTTATTTAATTTATTCTTGAATATACAAGTAGAAGTATATTTTAATTTCTTCAAATATAAAACTGAAATTAATTTAAGTGATAATCAGATCAATCAATACTTAATTAACACTGTGCCGTTTCTACTAGTTGACGCACTGTGCCCTGGGACAATTTTGTGACTACAATGACTCCTAGAATGACCCTAGTTTCACAGGAATCATCGCAAGGTCAATGAAATTCATGACCGATCTTTATATGATTTCCTACCAAATATTTCCTCCGAACATACTTGAATGCTCTTTCAATGGCAGCAATAATTGAAAAGTATTTTTCGCATATAAGCTCCACGGTAGCATTCAGTTTAATGGCAAAAAACGCGTAATTGCATATGTTCAACATCAGTAAAGCGATCGCGAATAGTTTACCTTATTCATCTGGTGTATGTATCTATAGCCGCATTTTACTTTTTCTTTTTCTTCTTCTTATTCCTTCATTTCTCTATAGTTTGGTTGCAGCAATTAAAGGCGTGTTTGGATTGCTTTGGTTGCATTGCTGCGTTTTGCTGATTTTGCAATGCAAAACAAACTTATTTTTGCATTATGTTACGTTAGTAGTAGTAGATGTTGTTGTTGTTGTTGTTGTTGTTGTTGTTGTTGTTTTTGTTCATATTACTGTTGTTAAATTTTGATTATTAAATTATTTTTACCCTACACTCAAGACGTTAATGATATATTGAGTTTAAGCTTCCGTTCGTTACACTGATAAAGTGGAGTGGCAGTTAGAGAAAAGTTTTTATACATTAATAA
The DNA here is from genome assembly GCA_963854835.1 of Megamerina dolium. Taxonomy (NCBI): domain Eukaryota; kingdom Metazoa; phylum Arthropoda; class Insecta; order Diptera; family Megamerinidae; genus Megamerina; species Megamerina dolium. The sequence goes on along the minus strand of OY978527.1, from coordinate 61,740,620 downwards.
TCAGATTTATCATCTAAACCGATTGTGTCGAACCCATTTTTCGATCGGATGAAAATACTTCCACTTGCCATACAAAACTATATTTTCGAATATAATATTTCAGAAATAGTGCTCTTATATATTTATTCAACCATTATCCTGATGCTTGACACAGAACCCTAATATTACCAATGGACACATATTTTCGAGTATGGACGTATTCGGATAAATATCACTGCAAAGCTTTCATACGAAAGTATGATTTCGAATAAACTTTTCGAGACTTTGCTCACATAAATTCAAAGCTATTGACAAAAAACTTGACATAAAACATTGAATCGATGTTTTTAAAAATATTCATAGACGTAAATTTTATCCGAATATGAATGGATAAAATTTACGCCTACATGCAATACAAAATAGTGTGTGTGTGTTTTCGAATAGTTTATTTCAGAATTTTCACAAATAAATATTAAGTTATTGAGCTGAAATTCTGCACGTAATGTTACTAGCTGATAAATATTTGATGAAATAGATGTAATCGGATAAAAACTATTTCTACATTCCTTAGAAAAATGTTTTCGAATGAATATTTTGCTATTTTTGCGACTTAAATATTAATCTATCAAGCTGAAAATCGATGCAGAATGTTGTTTTCATTTGAGAAAAAAGACTGTCGTGAATGGATATAATCGGGTAATATTCAAGACTGTCTTCCATCAAAAGTACGTTTTCGAATACATATAATTTCAGGCTTGACACACGTAAATATAAAGCCATCGATGTGAAATTCGGTTTATGAGGTTATTTATATATGTATTTGTAAGAATGAGCGCGATCATATGAAAATTACGTCTACCTTCCGCACAAAAGTACCTTTTCGAAGATATTATTTAAAATCTCATGCAACTAAATATCAAACGATCAATTTGAAACTTGGTCAAAAAGCTTATTTTTCCCAACGAGTCTAATCAGTTTAAAATTTCGCCTACCTTCCATACATAAGTACGTTTTCGAATACATATAATTTCAGGCTTGACATACGTAAATATCAAGCCATCGATCTGAAATTCGATAGATGAGTTTATTTATAGCAACCAAGATGAGTTTGTAAGAATGAGCACGATCAGATGAAAATTATGTCTACCTTCCGTACAAAAGTACCTTTTCGAAGTTATTATATAAAATCTCATGCACTTAAATATCAAACGATCAATTTGAAACTTGGTACATAGGCTTATTTTTCCCAACGAATAAACATTTTCGAATATGAGTCTAATCGATTTAAAATTACACCTACCTTTCATACAAAAGTATGCTTTCGAGCACATATTTCTTAGCGTAGCATCGCTATAATTCGATATAACTGAACTTAATTGCTCACTGCTCAAATATTTGATTTTTTTTTAGATCTTACTGGGTGCTTGTAAGGTATATAATAGACCTTCAAAGGGTTTCAACCAAATTCTAGTGAAAGCAATAAAAATGAATACCCACAAAAACATCAACAACAATATCAATGCATTTCGTATATATTCCCACATGACTTATAGCTATGAGCATATGATGAAGCTGTATATATAAAGGCATGCAGAGAAAAGTCTTAACTAAATCATATCATCTCATGTCTTTCTTCTTCTTCTTTATCTGAAACAATGTTATTTTATTATTATTACTGTCGAACAGAAAACAGAAAAAAAAATAATGAATGTTGCAAAATCTAAACTTCACACTCAACAATCGACCAGCAAAAAATATACTTCTCTCTTGATTACATACGAGATCAAATTAAGCAACCAAATGAGTGTATTAGCAGCATAAAACTGACATCTACATATGCAAAAGTATGAATATACCCACATGTATGTGTATATGCGATCGTGCGAGATTATTAAAACGTCTCTTAGCAACTTGCCACAACAACGTATAGGTATTTGTTTTATTGGTTTCACCTCATATTTTCTCATTTTTTCCTTTTTTTTTTTTTTATCAAACACATTCACATAAGCATCTGCAACATCTTAACCAAAAAACGAAAAAAAATGCAAAAAAAAAAAAATAATAATAATAAAAGTGGCATGTTGGTAGGACGCCTTCGATCGTCGTGGTTGTTGTTGTTGCTGTTGTTGTTAATATTTTATCAGCGATAAGCTTAAAATGCAATCAGTGCGAAACTTACATGGACACATAACATAGCGTCTCATATAGCAACGCTCATTCATTGCTTTCAACTTCATTGAATACTTACGAGTATGCTTACTGAGGCATGTTACGTATGTATGTATGTATGGGGGTATCACATCAAAGCAGCGCAACACATAAGTGTGAATTGAGATTTTAATTTTGTCGATTTGATTGCTGCCGCTGCTTTATGGTTGGTTGTTGTTGTTGTTAATGGCACTATTTGTTTGTCCGTTTTAGTTGTATTGGTAAATATTTTATATACCTACAATACTCGTATGTAGTAGAATATTATACAATAGAGTGATGCCACTGGAGGATGTGGCAATTTAAAGCAATTAAATTAGTTTTGTGTCAATGTTGTTTATGTTACTGTTGTTGTTGTTGTTATAATTGTATCAGCTACAACAATCGGAAATGCCAACAATCACAACAACAACAACAACAATAACAATAATAATAAAATAATGGTGGCGGCGCATCGCTTGTTCTTTGCTGTCGTTTTTATTGCTAATGAAGTTCGAAATTATTAATAAAATTGTAAAAGTTTCTCTGAGGTTGCTGCTATTGTTGTTGTTTTTTTTTTTTTGTGTTATTTTTCATTGTAATTCATTACTTCATTGGTTGATGAAAATTTTAATGTTGCCGATAACTAATAAAGTGATCTTTTATAATGTTGCACGAATACATTCTATGAGTATGTATTTTCTCACATAAGGTGTTCACAATAATTAAGTGCTTGCAACACAAAAAAAAAAAGGCAATATAAAAAAAAGCTATAAAATTATTATTATTGCCGCCAATTTGAGCCAATGGTAAATTGCATTTACTCGTACATCTATTATAGTTATTATTAGTTATTATAGAATTGTCTGAATTAAGTGTCAAAAATTTCTATCAATAGACATAAATCAAAAAGGTCTATTTAACTTTTAGCACAAATCCATCCATGCATCCATTCGTGTGCATGTGTGTATGTTTCTATGTGTGTGTACATTGCTTTAATCAAATCTTATGACAAGAGACCTCCAATGTGGCGGCAATAAGTGCATATCATCATTATCGATGCAATATGCAATTGCAATTCACAATAGCAAAAACAATAACAATCACTACATTACAATAGTATTAACAGCGAAATATTGCTCTATAATACGACGAATATTTGCCGACAAAAGGCTTTTAAAGTAATCACACAATTTCTGCTAATGCCATAAAGACACCCAAACACATGCATAATATAGTCATATATTTATATCGTACGATATATATGTATGGACAACCCAACTAACCATAATGAAAGTCTTCAATTGCAAAAAATTCCCTTCATCACAAATTGAAGTGCTTACGATTACGGATTTGAAATGCATGCTCATGAAATGAGAACTTAAAAATGTTAAGTGGTATTGTATTTCGAAAATATTTATCTTTCGTAAACGTTCTTCCAAACCTATTTGATTATCTTTAAATTATCGTCAAACGACACAGGGCATTTATGCAAACATTTTTCCTTAGACCTCGGACTACATTATCGAAGTTATGCAAAGTTTCATCGTCTTTTAACAGATTTCCTTATATGGTCATTTTTGCGTTACGGTCGCGACACATAAAATATGAAAAAAAAAAAAATAGATATATAGAGGTGATAAAGGTAACAATAAATGAGTTTCTACTATATTGAAGTCGAAAATTGAGAACAGTGTTGAGTATTTGATTATAAGATATCAGTCAATGTTTTGTGTTTCGGATGCGACAAAATATGGAAGTGCTTTCAGATATGTAGCAGATGTACTTACTTACTTACTTATGTGGCCATAACAACCGAATATCGATTTAGGCCGAAAATAACATGCTTCGCCAGCCATCTCTGTTCTTCGCTAGCTGGCGCCAGTTAGAAATTCCAAGCGCCGTCAGGTTCTGCAGTACTTGGTCTTTCCACCGGAGGTTTGGTCTTCCTCTTTTGCGTCGTCCTCCAGCGGGTTCCGAATATAACACCTTCTTAGCTGGAGCGTGTTCTTCCATTCGCTCGACATGACATAGCCAGCGCAGCCGCTGGATTTTGATGCGCTTTACTATGTCAATATCGGCATACAGCTCGTACAGCTCATGGTTGTACCTTATTCGGTACTCACCACCAACGCAAATAGGTCCAAAGATCTTGCGTAGGACTTTTCTCTCGAAAACTCCAAGTATTCGCTCATCCGAGGTGGAAATTGTCCAGGCTTCAGCGCCATATGTTAGGACAGGCTTGATGAGAGACTTGTAGAGTGTAGTTTTCGTTCTTCGAGAGAGGGCTCGACTTCTCAATTGCTTACTCAGCCCAAAGTAACACCTGTTAGCAAGAGTTATCCTACGCATGATCTCCAAGCTGACGTCATTACTGCTGTTAATGCTGGTTCCAAGATAGACAAAGTCCCTTACTACTTCAAAAGCGTAGTTGTCAACAGTGACGTGCTGTCCAAGACGCCGGGACTCTTTGTTTGTTGACACTAGATACTTCGTCTTGCCCTCGTTCACCGTGGGACCCATCTGACGCGACTCTCTTTCCAACTCTGAGAATGCTGCACTGACTGCTCGCGTGTTCATGCCGATTATGTCAATATCGTCGGCATACGCTAACAGCATGAGACTTTTGTTGAAGATAGTGCCATTATGTCGTAGATCAGCAGCTCGTATTATTTTCTCCATAATAAGATTGAAGAAGTCGCACGATAACGAATCACCTTGTCTGAAACCCCGTTCGGTATTAAACGGTGCGGAGAGGTCCTTCCCAATTTTCACTGCACAACGGGAGTTATGCAGTGTCATTCTACAAAGTCGAATGAGCTTTGCAGGAATACCGAACTCAGACATTGTTGCGTAGAGGTAATCCCTTACCGGACTGTCGAAAGCGGCTTTATAATCAACAAATAGGTGGTGTGTGTCGATCTGTTTTTCTTGGGTCTTCTCCAGGATTTGGCGCAGTGTGAAAATCTGGTCGATGGTGGATTTACCAGGTCTGAAGCCACACTGATAAGTTCCAATCAGGTTGCTGAGCATAGGCTTCAACCTTTCACACAGTACGCTCGATAGAACCTTGTACGCGATGCTCAGGAGACTTATTCCACGGTAGTTGGCGCAAATCGTGGGGTCTCCTTTTTTATGTACAGGACAGAGAACACTGAGCCTCCAATCATCAGGCATGCTTTCATCCGACCATATTCTGCTTATGAGCTGGTGCATGCGGGTGAGCAGCTCATCGCCTCCGGTCTTAAACAACTCGGCAGGCAGGCCATCAGCACCTGCAGCTTTGTTGTTCTTCAGCCTTAAAATGGCCGTTTCAACCTCGTCATAGTCGGGTGGTGGAACATCAACACCATCATCTGTAATTGGGGTTATCGGGCATTCTCCTCCACTGGCGGAATTGTTCGTAGCATCGCCATTCAGTAACGTGGAGAAGTGTTCCCTCCATAGGCTCAGTACACTCTGGACATCCGTAACCAGATTCCCATTTCCATCACGACAAGAAGAGGCTCCGGGATTTAAACCTCCACTCAGGCGCTTGATCTTTTCAAAGAATTTTCGAGTCTCATTCTTGTCGGTACACATCTCTATCTCCTCACACTCGCGTCTTTCCAACTCCCTCTTCTTGCGCCTGAAAAGACGTCTCTCTGCACTCCTTTTCTCTCTATACCGCTCCTTAACAGCTCGCGTTACGCCTGCACGCAGGGTTTTTCTGTAGGCGGCGTCTTTCTCTGCGGTAGCGTCGCGACACTCCTGATCATACCACTCATTCCTCAGAGGCCGGTAGTAACCGATTACCTCCTCGGCAGCAGTAGTCATGGAGTGGGATATATGTGTCCACCGTGCGCATGTATCATCAAGTGGGGGAGTGTTCTGCATAAGCAGATCCGATAGTCGAGTGGAAAATGCATCTGCTGTCTCTGGTGATCGTAGTTTACTGACGTCGAGCTTTCTCTGTGTGGGACTTCTCTTGTTATTTGCGACACATAGGCGTGTGCGCACCTTAGCTGCAACAAGGTAGTGATCCGAGTCGATGTTGGCACCACGGATCGATTTCACGTCCATCACACTGGAAGCATGCCTTCCGTCAATCACCACATGATCAATTTGGTTTCTTGTACGTTGATCTGGAGACAGCCATGTCGCTTTGTGGATGTCGAGATGCTGGAATCTGGTACCACCAATTACCATGTTTCGTGCTGCGGCGAAGTCGATCAGCCTCATTCCGTTATCGGAGGTGTTCTGGTGGAGGCTGAATTTTCCGACAGTTGGACCAAATGTACCTTCCTTGCCCACCCTGGCATTAAAGTCGCCAAGCACGATTTTGATATCGTGGCGGGGGCAGCGGTCATAAGCTTCTTCGAGGCGCTGAAAGAAGCTCTCCTTGGTCACATTGTCCTTCTCATCCGTCGGAGCGTGGGCACATATAAGGCTGATGTTGAAAAATTTTGCCTTGATGCGGATTGTGGCCAGCCGTTCGTTCACAGGCGTGAACTGCGAGACAAGATGTCGTAGTCTCTTTCTGACCAAAAATCCACATCCTAATTCGTGCCTTTCAGCATGGCAACTGTAGTAGATGTCACAGGACGCTCTTTTGGAGCAGCCCTGTCCTGTCCATCGCATTTCCTGGAGAGCGGTGATGTCAGCTCTGTATTTTTCGAGGACATCAACCAGCTGGATAGAGGCACCCTCCCTATAAAGGGATCGGACATTCCAGGTGCATATCCGTAAATCGTGGTCCTTTTTTCGTTTGCGGGTGTCATCAACAAAAGCGGTAGTCCTTATCCGAGGCATATTTGTTTTTTTCATTGGGGGGGTTTTTTATGTGGCGGGTCCCAAACCCAACGCACAACCTCTAACCGAGGAGATTTTCGCCACTCACTTCAGCCGCCTCCCAGCGGGTGCCAGGAAGACGTTGCCCGGTGGTCGCCACATGGAGGGCCCCCATTAATAATAATGAAAGCGCCATCACAGAGTAAGCAGAGCAAGCTATATAACTACCCCTCATTAACAAATAAAGGTATCATCACATAGCGCTCAGATCAAACTACATGACAGCCAGCGAGTTGACTTGCGATGAGTTCAACAAGGATTGCGCTAGCCCCACCTGGTTGAGGCAGTTAGACACGTTACCTTGCGAAAACACCACCAGACCACCATGTAACAGATGTATTATGTGAAAATATAAAAAAATTAAAATAAAACAATCTACGTGACATATGAGAGGATCATAGCGGTTGTGACAATACGGATGTGACAATTTTTTCTTTTGCGATTGATAAGCAATGACATTATAATTAATGATAATTATTAATATAATTATGAAATTAATTTGTTTGACCAATTTGTATTGTATTAAAGCAAAAGGAATGTATGAAGCCTACTTTATGAGAGCCACGGAGGAATGCTTCTATCTATAGTCTATAGTGCTACTTTGGGTTAAGTAAGCAATTGAGAAGTCGAGCCCTCTCTCGAAGAACGAAAACTACACTCTACAAGTCTCTCATCATGCCTGTCCTTACATATGGCGCTGAAGCCTGAACAATTTCCACCTCGGATGAGCGAATGCTTGGAGTTTTCAAGAGAAAAGTCTTACGCCAGATCTTTGGACCTATTTGCGTTGGTGGCGAGTACCGAATAAGGTACAACCATAAGCTGTACGAGCTGTATGCCGATATTGACATAGTGAGGCAGGTCAAAATCCAGTGGCTGTGCTGGCTAGGTCATGTCCAGCTAATGGAAGAACATGTTCCAGCTAAGAAGTTGTTATATTCAGAACTCGCTGGAGGACGACGCAGTAGAGGAAGATCTAACCTCCGGTGGAAAGACCAAGTACTGGAGAACCAGATGACGCTTGAAATTTCTTGATAATAATTCAGATTCAGACATTTAAGTTTTCTTAATATTCATGCACCAAACCTTTATAATTGGAAATTAAATAGAATTTTCGGGCATATAAAATATTTGAATATATTTTCAATTTTGGCAGATCTTTTCTAAGAAATGACTACATATATGCATTGCATATATATCCATTCGTATCTATCTATCTAGATTCCAGAACACGCAAAAGCAATCAAAAAAAGTCACCGAATCAATTAATTGAATTTAAAGCTTTCAAATGAATATTTGATGCAATCCGCCATCGCAACCAGCAACATCATCATAATATATTAAATTAGACTAGAACTCTGAAGGGGACAAGTCATTGAGTATAATCATGATCATGATGATCATAATGATGCGTCGGTGGTGGTGGTGCAATTGCCAACATAAAGTAAATAATGAAAGCGGCAAACAGAAAAAAAAAAACAAAACAAAAAAATGAAAGACACAAAAAACACATTGAAAATTTCAAATTTTGCAAGAGTTGGTAATAAAAAAATTGCGGCACGTTGCAAATATAATTTATTATTGTTATTTTATTAATGTATTGTAGTAATACGGTATGAGCATGAGCAATATCATAATATTGATACAAGAATAATAATAATAATAATAATAATAAAAGCAAAGGTAATGGCGACGAGAAGGATGATGATGATGATGATGATGATGCCGATGACGATGAGAAGAAATATAAGAGTAGCGCATGCAGATATACTGTCATACATACGTATACCCTACACATATACACATATAAATTTATAAGAAATATAAACAATGTGCAACAACAACAACAACATCAAAATATTGCGCACGCGTCATTCAATATCGCATCGTGTTTGTTGTCATGCATTGTTCATATTGTTTCTCTCTCATCGAAAATTATATAGCAGCTTCATGCTGCACGTATGTGTGGCGCGTATTACTAACATACTGCTTGCTGATGATGATAATAATAATGATGACGATGATGATGATTAAGATGCTTTTAAGAAATTGCTTGCTTCAGCTTGCCATGATCTCAATCATAAATTGCAATTGCCATATAAACGTCATATGTATTGTGGCATGAATGTTTACACATATTTATACAACATATACATGTATATGCCGCATATGCTAAAGAAATTCAACAATAACAACAACAATAGCAGACATGATAAACTTTTAAAACCAAAAGCAAGCGAATTGATCACGACAATGACGACGACAAGCATGTCCATGCACATAAGTATACATTCGCAACATATTTATACATATTTGCCACATAGCCATGAAGTTGGTATCTACATATGTTGTATATACATATATGGTATTGTTGTTGTTGTTGTTGTTGTTGTTATTCTCATTGTTGCACCGCATTAATAATTTCCATCAGTCAATATGAATTTACTTGATTTGAATGTTTCACTTTAGTTGTTATTGTTATAGTTGCGTGCATGAGCACCTCACAAATTCACACACACACACACTACAGTCACTACAGTTGTTTTGACTATATGCCACGGATTGCCGATGAGTACTTACCCATCTACATATAATCATATGTTCTATATACTATATAAATGCATCCTTGATGCTCTTAATTCCCATGAATGTTGCACGTACAGAATAGTTACATACAGAGTGAATATGAAACAGAAAATTAACATGACTTTGATTACTTACAAATATAATATTCTATATATCTCTATGTGTATGCATAAAATTGAACGAAGTAGCATCAGTCAGCATGTTGCAACAACACATGTATATGCACGAGTATGATAGTTGCATATATTGTGTACCGCACGCGTATGATGAATTATTATAATTCATGGCCATGACTCTCGCTACCATCATATGTACAATACATGTGAACATTTGTGTATCCAATACCTCTACTATATGGCACATTGAGTCGAACAATCATACGCGTAGAAAATTGAATTGAATTGAGAAGTTGCAACCTTGCATTTAAGCTAGCTAATAATATGCGAGTATATAAAAAGTATGAAAAACATGGTGCCTCAGAAAATCGTATTCATTTATATAATTTTTGCTCTCTATTGGATTTTGGCGTTTATAATACGGATTACGTGGTCCAACTTGGTATCAACTTGCGAACAGTCAGTGCAGTATTCTCTGAATTGGAACGAGGGTCACGTCTAATGGGTCTTACGTACCAAGTGTCTACAAACAAAGAGTCTCAGCGTCTTGGACAACACGTCACTGTAGACTATTACACTTTCGTGGTGGTGAAGGGCTTCCTCTATCTTGGAACCAGCATCAACAACTGTAATGACGTCAACATAGAGATCATGCGTAGGATAACTCTTGCTAACTGGTGTTACTTTGGGCTGAGTAAACAATTGAATAGTCGAGCCCTCTCTCGAAGATTGAAAATCACACTCTAGAAGTCCCTCATTATTCCTGACCTAACATATGGCGCAGAAGCCTGGACAATTTCCATCACGGATGAGATCGCGCAGGATCTTCGGACCTATTTGCGTTGATGGCGAGTGCGGGATGAGGTACAATGATGAGCTGTATGAGCTGTACGCTGACATTGACATAGTCAGGCGAATGAAAATCCAGCGGCAGCGCTGGCTAGGTCATATCGAGCGAATGGGAGAAGACGAAGAATGGGTATTTAATACGGCATACGCTGGAGGACGCAGAAGAAGAGGAAGACCAAACCTTCGTTGGAAGGACCAAGAGTTGGGTAACCTGGTGGCGCTGGGAATATCCAATTGGCGCCAGCAAAGCGAAGAACAGAGAAGACTGACGCCGCATTATATGTTTGGCCTAAATCGATCATCGGTTGTTATGGCCACATAAGAAGAAGAATATGGATTACGTGTGCGGATTAAAGATTGTTCTTTAAAAGACAAGCTTAGACACTAAAAAGGGATTGCCGGGTTTACATGTAGCCGTAAGAGCACAAACACTATCAATCCTTTTGTAAACCCAAAATAAATGGCTACGAAACAAATGATCCGATACATTCATGATATCGTTCTGGATGATCGGAAAATAAATCTTCTTGAATTCGCAGTGATATTAGAGATGTCATGTGGCACGATGGTTTCAACTTTGTTAACGAGTTGAGTAAGAGAAAGCATTTCAAGGCATATTTGACATGTTAAAAGTGAATTTAGTATCACACACCAGCATCGAAATAACATGCAAGAGTGTAGACTGGAACTGGTCTCAGCCTGCAAAGAAGCAGCAGTGAGTCGGAAAGGTTTTGGCGTAAGTATTGTTTGTTTGAATTATTGTACACGATGGGCTCAACTTTCCACTTAAAGAAAAGAATCTCTAAAATGATCTCTTCAACACCCTGTATGTTCATATTCATTACATGGCACATACCTGTACTTGTAAGAATTAGAAAGTATGTAGCTAGTTGTATGTCGTTGCTGCTGGTGCTATTGAAACTATAGCAGACAGCACGTACAAATTTAATATGAACATTATTACTATGAGATCAGAAAACTGCATTGGCATGTACGAAACAAAGAAAAGAAAAACTTGATATTAGAATTAAAGCTACAACTACTACATACTGCTGTTCACTGCCACCCTCATGTTGTTGCACAACGAATTCAAATTATAATACAATGATGCAACATATTGTAGTATATTTTCTTACTGTTGGTATACCTGTTGGTATACTTGCCCATTTTTGTCCACCTGTTTCTTACAATGTGTAATAACTTTCATACATATATGGTTGCATGCAACACTTGCATACTAGCTACTGGTAATACATAGATGAGATGTCGTAGATGAGCATAAAGAAGTTATCGTTAAACAATTTACTCGCACTGCTGCTCAAAGATGCTAATGTTGCCACCAACATCAGAATCTATACCAACACCACAATATCATCACTTCTGCGAAAATACAAAATGCACCATCATCATCTGCATCATCATCAGCATGACTCGCAAGATGACTGATGCTCTTGCTGAGTCCAAGAATTCATGACCATGGCCATTGCAATGTTTTAAGTGAATGCTTGTTTGAATGGATGAATAGATAGATAGATGGATGGATAGTATATGTTAATGGAATATTAATAAATTGCACAACAAATTGCGTATTCAGTTCAGGTTGCCACTGCCACTGCCACTGACACTATGGCACGAATGAAAATTTATGCAGCTGCAAGCAATCAGCCTCAAGCCAATTCGTACTATAAAATGAAGTGACGTATCTTCCAATGAACCACCACCACCACCAATAGTCAGTGTAATCATTGGCAGAATATTTTTCTAATGCAATCTGGCAAGCAACAAACACCTTGCCACATCAACAAATATTTATACGGAACAATGCAAAGAAGGTAAGCACGACATGATCATAATGTTTATAGTGATGATGATGATGACGATGATGATGATGATTGTGAAGAAATGTGTGTTCGAGAAGACAACAGCAACGACTATGGCAAGGATGAAGGTCATTTTTTATATTGTGACAAATTGATCAGCAATTGAATTTCTACAAGAAATACGATAATATACCGCTACTAACCAATTTTAATACTGCATCTATCTCTCTCTCTCTCTCTCTCTCTCTCTCTCTGTCTTTCTCTTAGCTTTGATTGTTTGTGGTTGTTCATGTTGATTTTGTGTTGTTGGTCACAGCCATATATTTAGTTAGTTAGGCAATAGGTGGGATATAGGTTGATCGATAAAATTCAAGAATTGAGTAATTGCACTTGAAATCGTCGATATCATGAAGTTGTTAATTGCATTTTTAGGGAAAATTGATGGACCGTCCACCTTACAGATATGACTGGGCGCCTATGACTTCCTTTTCACGACAACTGTCAAGCATCTGCCTATGTGCTATACCTAAGCGCATGCATCGAATCGATTTGGCAACAATATAAATCTAAATTGGTCAAATTAAATATATATTATTATTTTCTTTCCCAAAATTTATCTAGCAACCCCCAAACATTGTATTGGATCGCATTACCAAAAGGCGGCATTGAGAAGAATTGTTTGGAATAGACAGCGTACATGCTTTTTATGCGAGTAATTTTGTCGCGCAATGTACGTTCATATATATACACACATACATACAACTTACAAGGCTATTTAATACAATTGAGTAGTAGAAACTATTGCTGTGGCAACTAAGTAGTATTTTACACAGTATTGCTTTGCTGTGTTGTTATTGTGTGGCCAAAGATATGTCGTCGTATTGATTGCCTACCTGATCTTCTTCTTTTTCTACTATTACTACTACTACTACTAGCACTTCTACTTCGATCATTGCGTTGAACCCCAAAAGCCAATTATAAATTGTCGTTGACTATTTTTAGTCAGATTGTAGTAAGTAGAAAAAAGAGTATATTTTTTATTTTGAATTGTCTATCTTACTGCCTGCCTGCTTGCTAACATATCTTCTTGACTGCTGTCATATTATGGTCATAATATCATACAAGTTGCTGTTGCTTACTGCTATATTTGTTATTGTTGCATATTAATAATATGTCTAACGAATAGAGCGTTGATAAAGAAGGAGTAGTAGTATTATTATAGTACTACGATAGAAGTAGTATGTAAAGCCATCAAAGTCGCGATGAAGCTGGAAAGGAATCAGCAATATTATGATGATGCATTATATGCACTCGTGTGCACTCGACTATATACCAACATCACCATCCTGTCACTAAGCAATGCCAACGATATATATTAAGCGATTGTTGTCTACCTATGTTGTTGTTGTGCTTTATCTATCATTTCTGTCTACTCTGCTTTTCTTCATATGCGAAAATTGTTGTTATTGTTGTTGTTGTTGTTGTTGTGAAGACCTCCCGCTTTGATTTATAATGATATGTTCAATGTCAATCAATAATGTTATGTGTGTATGTGTGTGTGTGTGTGAGAGAGTGTAAATACATAAGTATGTAATATGCTTGCAATTGTGGTAAAGCTGATTATCATACATTGTTGCATAAATCGAGCAACAATATCTTATATATTTATGTATTTAGTATGTTAAGTAATGCTGTAGTATTAAATTAAACATTTTTTTTTCATTTATTTTGCCAACAAACTTTGTCTAGCATGAAAAGGGTGATGTTTTCAGAGAGGCCTACTATTCAGTTCATTCAGAATAAAAGTTCAAAGTAGTAGTTATATCAAATCTGGCAATCCAAGTATTATTTCTTCTTAGTAAGGTTTACCATGGGTGGGTGAGTAGGTGCTGTAGCTCAGTGGTCATTAGTGCGTTGGCCTTCTGATCTGTAAAGCATAACAAAATTTAATATCGAAAAGATTTTTTTTCGAATGGTACCCACCTGTCGGCAAGAATTGGCAATTTTTCTGGCAGTAATAATTTTGAAAAATGGTTTTTAAAGGAGCTCTGGGACAAAGCTATGTTAAAGTGATGTCACAAGGGTTCTGCCGTTCGGAACCGGCTAAAGTAAGTAGGTCCCTTCTAATAGTATCCAAATTTAATACGCTTAACAGTATTGGTAGAGAAGCTCGGTGGTATCACAATGAGTCTTTCTGGCCTTAGTGTGTCCTCTCAGAGAGAGGGCAACCACAATAACCTAACCAAAGGTTTACCATTTTATCAATGCTTACAAATTGTTGCGAAATATTTCGTGATTCTATCATTGGAACTCAAAGTTTCCTTTACGCATTTTGTGGTTGATGTCGGTCAATGGCAGATTTTGCATTAGAGTGTAGCAGTATGCAGTATTTGTAGTTAAGAGAATCTACAGCAGACTTTCAAGTGATATTACAACCAATAAAACAGTCATCGGACTGTACTTCTTCCGAAATGTGAACCGCTATTGCGTTACAACCTAGGATGAACCATTATAGGGCCACTGTATTTTAATAAAGGATTAAGTTCTTCGAAAAAACTCCCGAAAATTAAACTGGGATCTCAAAGTCACTAGCAATATATTTCCAAGCTGATATTGTGGTACTTTCATTACTATTCATACCAGCGGCAAGTAATTTGAATGTAAAATCTTCTAGTCTACTGAGAAACTTTAGTCTGACCTTTACCGATGGCTCTTAAACCTCATTAGGAATCATCAATTAGGAAGAATATGCTACAGACATAATACTATTTGTGTTATTCATACTAGGAGGGAGTGATTGGTCTCAGTGAAAATCTCAGTTTGATTTTCACCGATAGTGTGAGAGGTGTGTCCTTATGTTGGAGAATCTATTTTAGCTCAATAGGAATAAATTTCACTTCGTGCGACTTCTTCAATCTTATTATGGAGAAAATAATACGAGCAGCTGATCTACGACATAATGGCACTATCTTCAACAAAAGTGTCATGCTGTTAACGTATGCCGACGATATTGACATAATCGGTATGAACACGCGAGCAGTCAGTGCAGCATTCTCAGAGTTGGAAAGAGAGTCGCGTCGGATGGGTCTTACGGTGAACGAGGGCAAGACGAAGTAACTAGTGTCAACAAACAAAGAGTCTCGGCGTCTTGGATATCACGTCACTGTTGACAACTACGCTTTTGAAGTGTAAGGGACTTTGTCTGTCTTGGAACCAGCATTAACAACAGTAATGACGTCAGCTTGTAGATCATGCGTAGGATAACTCTTGCTAACAGGTGTTACTTTGGGCTGAGTAAGCAATTGAGAAGTCGAGCCCTCTCTCGAAGAACGAAAACTACACTCTACAAGTCTCTCATCATGCCTGTCCTAACATATGGCGCTGAAGCCTGGACAATTTCCACCTCGGATGAGCGAATGCTTGGAGTTTTCGAGAGAAAAGTCCTACGCAAGATCTTTGGACCTATTTGCGTTGGTGGTGAGTACCGAATAAGGTACAACCATGAGCTAGGTCATGTGGAGCGAATGGAAGAACACGCTCCAGCTAAGAAGGTGTTATATTCGGAACCCGCTGGAGGACGACACAGAAGTGGAAGACCTAACCTGCGGTGGAAGGACCAAGCACTGGAGAACCTGACGGCGCTTGGAATTTCTAACTGGCGCCAGCTAGCAAAGAACAGACATGGCTGGCGAAGCAAGTTATTTTCGGCCCAAAATAGATATTCGGTTGTTATGGCCACATAAGTAAGTTAGTAAGTAAGGAATAAATTTGTAAGCCACTGTAGTGTCTTCCAAACAAAAAGAACATGTACATGTTTTTATTGTTTTTATTTATATTTGAAATTTTGATACTTTAAAAAAAAGAACACCCTTTACACACTTTATAAATATGCATAAGCTGCAATTTTAATTCATATTTTGCATATAAATTATAAATTGATTAAGTTGTGTTGAATACTTACAATATATGTTCATACACTGTGTTAGTATTATTTTTCTGCCTTTTTATTAATCATCTCATCATTAATTGATCAGCAACATTTGATCAACAATAAAAATGAAAAATAAATAAAAAAAAATTATAATAAAAATAAACAACATCATAATTGAGATGAGCTGTGAAGGTAAAATAAAATTAAAAAAAAAAAAAGAATCGCTACTCTCTCATCTTCCGCCCCAATCATGTGAAAGAACATTAAAATTGCAATTATAGAAGGCGCGCGTGCGTCATTTATTATAAGGGATATGAATCTATTGCTGTTGCTGTTGTAGTTATATGAAATTCACATATATATTTATGTGCGTCAATATGTATTTAGCTTGTGTTGATTATTATTATGATTATAACCATATATCTATATGTACACATATGTATGGACTACTCCATACATTGCACGGCAACTTAATGGTTTTAGTATTGCAGTAAAGAAGCAGTAATTTTTATTGGTTGTTAGGGATTTTTTTTTTTAAATTCCATTTTGAAATTGTTGATACGTCGTAACTCAATATTGTAGGGGATATTTTTAACAAAATGTAAATCGCCAATAAAAGTTTACCTTTAAAGGTTATTTCTTGACAGTTCGACTGCTTCTCATGTTCTGTGACATTTCGCCAAAATACATTTTGCTCCAAAGGATCCTCTGATGAATTTGGTATTCATAATTTGTGATCTTTTCAAAAACTGAATTAATTTTCAACAAAACGAAAATATTGAATCCATTCTATTGCCGTAGAGTGTATGTGTGTATGGCCATTAATGGTTAAATACATTGTTGCGATGATCAGTGAACAAATGTTAATATTTATTAACAACAAAATAACAACGACGTCAATAACAATTGTAATTTTATCTACGCACTCACCAAAATCAGCCAAAGGGCAAATGTTTATGAGGGCAACAACAAAAAAAATAGTAACAACAGTTGAAACATACATACATATATAAGTATCTGACCATCTAAGTACACATACTGTGCATGCAACGTAGTGAACGTAGCTAAAACTAATAGAGAGAAAAAGAGAAAAGAAAGAAAATGAACAAGATTATGGATGTGGAACACATATTAACGCTTATTGCCCCCACTCACATACAGATACGCCCAATTTTCAGTAATAATTTCCACACAATCCTTATTCGAATCGATACACAGAGCAGCTGAAACAACAACGACGAACAATTCAACTAAATTGTCGCTGCTGCTGTTGCTGCTGCTGCTGTTGTTGGGTCATTTATGTGCATCATTTGATTATATCGATGATTATTACGATGTGGTAATTTTATGGAGCTCTGCTGTGCCACTACCATTTGCCGTTTGCCATTTGCTATTACGAGTTGGAGCATGAGTTCGAGGCAAATGAAATAAATGTTTTCAGAGATGGGGCAACGGTAATGATATTAATGGCAACAGTAATAATAATGATAATAATAATAATAATAATAGCAACAACAAGAACAACAACGACATCATCAATAATAACAATAACAAATATTAACTAACAATGAGACGAACGGACATCGGTAGCAGTGTCAGCAACAATTCACTAATTCCATTGAATTTCATTGTATTCACCTTTTCACCAATGCGACCATGAATCGTCAACAATAATAACAACAACAACAAATATAACAACAAACACCCGCAATTGTATCGCATGATATTGCTGTCGTTGTTTATACTACCACAAAAGATGCAACATTTCTGATAAGAGATGCTCGCATTGCGATATCGAATGTGCACGTGCGTCTGTGTGTACCATATATGTTGTTGCTGTTGTTGCTTATTATTAATTCCATTGAATTTTATATTCACTGTCACAATGAATTTGTGTCCAGTGCGTGCGTGTTGCATGAGAGACTCTATACAAAAAGTCGTACATTTGAAAAATGAGCGCAAAAAAAAAATTGCTGTCTGTGAGAGTGGAGTGAGAAACAGCGAGAATAAAACAAAAAATAATAAAATTTATTTTATTTAATTTAATGACTATTGGTGTCATTTTCGCAATACAGTTATTTAACACTATGTCGCATGATATTTAAAGAGGCCTCTCAAATGGAGTTGATTCTCACAATTTTGATAAAGGATAAGGTCATTAAATTGCATTTTAAATTCTTTGCGATATTATTGCAGAATGCTGCAGTTTATGATGGCTTGGGAAAGTACTATTATGCTGCAAGTAATTCGACGAAGTGAATAAAGGTATTTGGATGAGCTCTTGTTCTAGTATTATTTTATGTCTTAAATTCGAAATGGGATTATTGGAATGAATCGAAAAGTTGATTCTGAGCTGCAAACCCTTATCACATCACTCGGAAGTGTGACGTGTTATTGCATATCTGACTCCACAGAGTCCACTGTTATGATATGGGATCGGTTCTTTATGCTCAAAATGTACATATGGCTTATAGTTGACGTCATTGTATTACAACATAGTATAATTATGATCACTGCGGCCTTGCAACATTACTAAATGGTACCTACTCGTATGTATGATACTAATTGTTATGGTATTCATTTCTTTTACTGCCACAAATATAAGTATCATGTGTATTTGTAATACGTACGCATTGTACAAGTGGCAACCTCCATCATCGTACATGTGTTGGTCATAAATTCATAATAAAATACATTAATTCCACAAATCTCGATCATCGACAATACACATTAACTGCCCCTTGAGCCATTGACGATGCTGATTATTATGATTATTGTTATTGCAATAGCAACAGAAGCAACAGTAGACAGTAGACTATGTACAATACTCAAACATATCTCCAATATAAAATATTCTAAGGCTCACATGAAAACGAATTGGCTATGAAATGGTCATAATGATTAGCACATGCATATGAGTGTTCATGTGCATGTGTTTGTAGTTATAGTTAGTACGTTCATATGCGAATACAAGAAGCGGAACGGAAATATAGTATCATTAATATGTGTGGCCTCCTACGGCTGATGATGTTGCTACTGCTAACAATGGGCAATACTCATATTACGGGAATAGAGGTGTAGGGATGAGTTAGATGAATTTGCTATATATGAATATACGTAGAAATGTATATTGAGTGGGTTATTTTATTTGTTGTTATTGTTGTTGCTGTGCATACAAAAGACAAATGTATAGTATATACTTACAAACGATCAATTACATTGCTTATGTGAGTGGCTAAAGAATGCGTAATGATGAGTGAGTATATAAATATTATAAATATAAAGCTACTATTTACCCTTTATCAATATAAATGAGTTACAAGTTGCCATTCTAAGGCGCATTCATCCATACCGTATCATAAAATTGTCATAATCATCGCCATCAATGCCGTCTGCAATAGAGCAATTACTTATTTCAATTCGTTTCATCCAATAAAACAACTCACATGTTCATTCATATTTATTTTGGGCGAATAAACAAATAAATCGAACAAAAAGTGTTAAAGAAAAGTTATAACTAAGGCAAAACTATAGTTAGAGATAGTAAACATTGTTCAGCTTTAAATTATTAGGAAGATCATAATCGCTAATCCGAAGACTGTGTCACCGGAATCTCCACCATATGGCGTTTATATTTATATATATATATATATATATATATATATATATATATATATATATATATATATATATATATATATATATATATATATATATATATATATATATATATATATATATATATATATATGGTCCTATGACACTGTGGGGGAGCAAAGGGCCGGAAAAAAGTTCCTCCATTTCCCTCTGTCATGCGCCAACCTCTTCATTTCGCTACAGGTTTTGTTGGTTTTGAATACGTCAGCTTCCAGATTCCTCCTCCAGGTCAGTGCTGGCTTCGCTCTGCCGACGGATGCCTTGGGGCTTCCAGTCGACTGATGTGCGGGTGATGTCGGTTTGGTTTCTCCTTAACGCGGGCCCGAGCCAGCCTCATTTCCTTTTCAGGATCTCCAGACGTATTGGTGTCTGGTTACAGTGATTCTAAAGGTCAGTGTTTGATATCGTTTCGGGCCAGAAAATATTCAATATTTAAGGCGTTTACAACATTATAAATCCATAGTAGTAGCTCTACGTATTTGCGATGGACTATTGTTTTATCTCCATTCAGATAAGAGCTCATAGGGTAAATATAAGACCATTATAACGACCTTTATAATGTTAAACGATCTAATATTTGTTGCCATGGCTTGGAAGAAGACGAAATGTGTCAGCATATTATTTGACATTGCTCAAACTTAGTTTACCTCCACTCTGCCAATTCTGTTAAAACATGAATTTTATCAAGGAGCCCTCTTAAGGAGTAGAGTTAAGAGTTAGAAATGTTTGGAAGAGTTTGTATGGGAGGATTTTTTGGAAAGGTTAGTATGTTTGAAAAAAAAATATATTGCTTAGCAAAAATTATATACATTATACCCCTCTTGGAGCCACCCCTGGCAATTTGTGCTCTTGTTTAGACGATTTTGTCAAATTTTAAGAACTTTGATCCTGCTCTAGCAACATTTAACCAACTTAAGCAACTTAACCAACTTTGTTAGTACAGTTTGTTGGCAAACAAATCTTGACCCACCTTAATGTGCCTAACATGACCACTCTGTTATTGCCTCATATATAGTATGCCATCATTTTTCTAGTGCTGCAAGCTTTTCATTCATCATTTTATAATTAATTGTTCAAAATACATTGGTTAGTCTTGCTCTACTTGATACTTGACTAAAGCGTACTGCATATATTCCTATCTATAAACATCCTTCTATGCCGTTAAACTTTTTCAATACAATATCATCTAGTTTGATCTGCGAAAAGACCATAGTAGTGCAGGGGTAACAATGTCGATAGAAATGCCGATTATAATCATGCTGATGATGATGGTAATGTTGAAAAGTTAAGCTAGTTGCTATATGCTGCTACAATATGAGCATCTTCTTTCTGAGTCAACAGTTTTGTATTTTTATTCATTTATATGTGAACATGTGAACATTTGCTTACGCAGCCATTCGTCACTGTACCCAGTAGTTCAAAGTGACTTGGGAGATAGAGAGAGAGAGAGAGAGAGAGAGAGCCAAAGACTCATATAAATCATTCATCGAATGGACCCCCAATTATTTGTCAATTTATGTCTCCTTCAAGGGCAGCAGACTATAAATAATTGTACTTGTACTAGGTATGCCATTTTCAATTGTCGGTAACTGCATAAGTACTACATATAATGACTGTTGTTGTTGGTGTGTAGTAGTAGAAGAATAATTTTTTTTTTGTTTGTTTTTTCTCATTCTATGTACTTGATTACGAGTATAACTAACATGTGGACAATCATGCGTATACGCCTATGTATGTATATGTGCTCATATGTGCTATAGGGTGTTCTTTTAGGGTAATAAAACTATAAAGTTGTTTAAAATACTTAAAAATCGGCATATTTGCTTTATTGGAAATTTTATTTTATATTTTTTTCTCCATACGTTGTCTATTTATGTTGAACTGTCAAACGAAACATATTAGCTGTTAACTGTCAAAGTGGCTTTCGCTGATTTGGAAAACTGTTACCAATTTGACACACAAAAAATCTCCAAAAGAACACCCGTTATGTGTCTCTGAATGGGCTGCAATGAAAAAAATTGACATTGGCTAGTCCATTTGTAGTCTGGAAAAAGAACTGTAGTATTTATTTATGAACTAGAATTGTTATTGTTGTTTTCATGCATCATACAATGACTTTGAAAATGACTCATTTTCAATGTAAATTTAAGTTTCTAAATAAATATGTAAAATATTGATTTTTATTGCTTCTTTCACCGTATTGTATTTTAAATTCAGACGAGAGAAGAATGAGTCTATTTATGTACGTACATCTATCAACTCTAGAGAGCAGATATTTTGTGGCATCACTTTTACAAATTGTCTGTCATATTGCTCCTCTCAGCTTTCGACCTGTAGCACATTATTTAATTTATTAAATTCTCTTACATATAATAATTTTATATCCAATAAGTATAATTTCATTTGATCGATTTTTGACTATCAAATATTGGCCTATAAATTAATTATAAATATATTTTCCATATAATTCGACATCAATTACCAATCAAAATACGTAAGTGTAGGGGAGTGAAATCAAATATTCAATATAAATTTGTAAAAAGCGCAAATAATTTTAGTTGCCCCACTATTATCGATACTATACTACTACTACAGGTTTGTTGGTAAACATAATCGTATAGAATATTTTTGTTTTCTTATTCACAATTTAGCATAAACTCATGTAGTCGTTTGTAGAAAAATATATATTGATTTAATGACCCACACAAAACGTTCTCTCATTTTCTAATTCACCATCATTCGCTATGAAGAATTTGTTGTTCTAACAACAAATTCTACTATTCATCAATGGTAAAAGGTGAAGACTCTAAAATGCCGCCAAATCACTAAAACCACCACTTAAAGTGATATACGGAAGTTTAGGCGAAGTGAAGACCCTAAAATGTGACACCATACGATATTTACAAGCCGGCCAAGGCAGCACATTTTTAATAATAGCTCAACTGAATTAGTATTAATAACAAAGGAAAATAAAAAATACATAAAAGTTATAGAAAATCTCCTTACAGTCGGCTGGGGCCGACCAAATTATACCCTGCATATGCAGAGCTATATATAAAAAGTTTGCTCGTTTATCCATCCTTTTCTTCCACTACTTTGTATAGGACCTACATTAAGAAGCAGGCGTACCTCACCAATTTTGGAGGATCAATTTCTGCTTATAATACTAAACTACCTAGGTTGCAATGGGTTGACCTAGGCGTATTATTTAGTAAGTTATGGGTGTTTTAATGTTTAAGATAAATCCGAGACTTTGTACGGAAGCTATATAAAAAGTGGGCGTGACGTATCTCTTTCTTGTATATCTAATTAATTTTTCAATATCAATCCACACCTTAAATTTGGTTGTCCTACGCTAAATGGTTTGTAAGTTATGGAGCTTAAAAGTTTTAGTTTAATTCCCTCGACTTTGTATGGGAGACCTATGAAGGAGTGGGCGTGGCACACTGATTTTCTGCCAGATTATTTTCGACTACGATATTAATTTAAGTGTCAATTATGGTTATTTTAGGCAGGAGATTGTCGAAGTTACAGCTGTTTAAATTTAAAAGAATTTCAGTCATTTTGCATGGGGGCTGCAATGAACAGTGGGCATGGCGCTCCCATTTTCTATGAGCCTAGTTACTCGTACAATACTAATCCATACCTTAAATCTCGTTGTCCTACGATAAATGGTTTGTAAGTTATGGAGCTTAAAAGTTTTAGTTTAATTCCCTCGACTTTGTATGGGAGACCCATGAAGGAGTGGGCGTGGCACACTGTTTTTCTGCCAGATATTTACCGACTACGATATTAATCTAAGTGTCAATTATGGTTATTTTAGGCAGGAGATTGCCGAAGTTACAGCTGTTTCAATTTAAAATTTGTATGGGGGCTACGATAAACAGTGGGCGTGGTGCGCCCATTTTATGTGAACCTAGTTGCTCGTACAATACTAATCCACACCTTAAATCTCGTTATTCTACGCTAAATAGTTTGCAAGTTATAACCGGTAACATTTTTTTTAATTTCCGCAACTTTGTATGGGAGACCCAAAAAGCAGTGGGCGTGGCACACTGATTTTCTGCCATATTATTTCTGACTACCATGTTAATCTCAGTGTCAATTATGGTTATTCTGGACAGAAGATTGTAGAAGTTACAGCTGTTTCAATTTAAAAGAAGTACAGACACTTTGTATGAGAGCTACGCTAAAAAGTAGGCGTGGCTCAACCACTTTTGGTGAGGTTATACAGTAGTATAATATAACTCTATGTGCCAAATATTGTTGTCCCAAGTAGTATATTATGTGAGTTATAGCAAGTTAAAAATTTTGAAAATTTCGAGGTTAGTCGCTTTGAATGCTTGGTGTGGGCGTGGTTATTGACCGATCATTCCCAATATCAATCCCCTCCGTACCCTTGGATCATAGATTACTTATGCCAAATTTCATCGAAATAGCTCAATATTTACTCAAGTTATCGTGCGAACCAGCCAGGTGACAGACAGACGGACGGACGGACGGACGGACGGACGGACGGACGGACGGACGGACGGACGGACATCGTTAAATCGAAAATTTAATCGACGCTGATCACGAATATATATCTATGTCTATATCTCCGGAGATTCCTTCAAGTGGACACAAACATCTGACCGAAATGAATATACCATGCATATTGCATTATGCAGGGTATAAAAAGAAAACAGAGGAAGGGCGGAAAGTTAGTTTGGAATTATGATTGAAAATGAAGCATGTAGTTGGGCGGTAGTATAAGAGTATACACTACAAAGTATACAATAAACAATAATAAAATAGGAAAATAGACAGTACTACAGAGTAGTAATAATACATAACAAATGATTGGTATAATTAACAAACAGAAGTTAGTTGTAATCGATACCATAATTCACGTTCATTCGCCAGTTTACTCTATTTGGATTTATTAGACTGTGTTTCTTAAATTAGGGGTCGGGAAGATATTTTTCTGGATTTTCCTTTAATACTGCGATACAAGTAGCTACTATGAAATCCAACAGATTGACGATTGTGATATGGTCTTGACTCTCATTGACATCCATTATCAGGTCCAATGGAGAGCACATACTTGCAACTACTCTAAGTAAAATGTTTAGGAAACACTGCTTCAGTGCATAAGTAAGCAATCGTTTCTTTTCAATACATCCATTGTCATAATACAGCACGTATAATTTAACAAAATAGGAAGGCGCCATCATATTGGCTAGTATTTATAATTATTCTTTCTGTAATACAGTACATTACACATAGATTTTAACAACTTGTAACAATATTTGAACAAGATAGTATATATAATGTTTGTTTATACCATACATACATTGATCATATGGTTTCTTGAGTATTTAAGGAGAGGTTCTATTTAACAATTAAATAAAGTATGTTGTCAATCAAAAGAAATCCAGATTTTGAAGGAAATGCTTATTGAGCGATTAATAATTAGATCAAGAGGTAATTAATATATTACTAGTATTTAGGGAATGGAATTGAAGATTGTCGAAAGAGGAAGTGGAATTGAAGATTGTCGAAATAGAGCACACTTTTGTCTTTAATGGATTACCGTAGTTAGAAATAAAAACAGAAATTGTCTTGTCTTACCCCATATTGGGGTAAAACCTAAAATTGGCTCCCATTAATTTTTTTCTCCCATTTTCTCCGAGCATTTCCAACCCTTACGGGGGCTCCGATATAAAATGAATGCAAAATTCCTGAAAATCAGGAATTTTGCATCCCATTCCGCTCCGCTACAACGTTAATATAAAAACACCTAAAAATTGAACAAATTAATAGCTTTGGAGAAATCGTCTCCAGAGCGTTGAAATCTATTATACGTTTTTTGCTGAATCGAGTTCTCAAAATTTTGCTGCATATATATACACATACATATATTTAATATATAGTTTATATATAGGTTAGATTAGGTCATGCGGCCGCCCCCCAAAGGGGGCGCACTTAGGCCAAATAATTGGCCCATTGTGTCACCATGCATCGTTGATACATACCATCCTATCTCCTCTGTTAAGCGGAACCATTGGGATTTCCTAATGAATAGAGCAATGTCCCTGACATCCATGGGTGCAAGGTCAGTGGTATCTGTAAAAAAGGCACTCCCTAGTAGAGTGTGCCTTCTGCGTGCCAAGGCGGGGCATCTACAGAGGAAGTGGTGAACACTTTCCTCCTCTTCCTCGTCCTGGCAGCTGCGACAAAAATCGTTGGCCGGTAAGCCGAGCCTTGCAGCATGCCTACCCACAAGCCAGTGGCCCGTGAGTACGGCGACTACATTACTTATGGTTTTCCTGCCCATTGACAACAGTGAACGGGTTCGTCTATTGTCAAGGGTTGGCCAGATGTTCCTAGTGGTAGCACAAGAGCTCTCATCCCGCCATCTTCTGTTGGCTATGGTGAGCAAATTCCGGCTTGATGAGATGGATAGATCTCTGGCAACTTAGTGCCCGATCTCGCCAATTCATCTGCCTCACAGTTCCCTGGAATGTCCCTATGCCCCGGTACCCATACAATGTGAACATTGTAGTGCTCCGCTAGCTCGTTAAGAGCTGTGCGGCATTTATGGACAAGTGCCGATTTGGCGAACGCTCCTGCGGGAGATTTAATGGCAGCTTGACTGTCGGTGTAGATAAAAACATCTTTGAAGGATATTATATTACAGCGACGCCACGTTGCCGCCTTCTTTATAGCCATTATCTTTCAAGTTCATTATCGGAACTTGAGCTTAACGCGTAAGGAATCAGAAAAGACGCCACCTCCTATCCTACCCTCCAATTTGGAGCCATCTGTGTACAATTGTACCGATTGAACTCCAGTTTCGTTGACAATACCCCTATTCCATTCTTCCCTTGAGGGTATATGGGTTGAGAAACTATTGTCAAAGCATGGTATGGGGATGGTATAGTCGATGTCATTCGGAATCGTAGTGCACTCCCCCAAGATCCTTGAATGCCCGTATCCTGGTTGAGCCCAGCGTGAAGCTATGTTTAGCCTAATTGCTGATATCAGAGCTCTCTGCCTGCCAAATAAATCTACGGGGAGTAGATGCAGTAGCGAGTAGAGCGCTTTTGACGGGGTGGTTCTTAAAGCGCCTGTTTTCAACACCGCAGACGTCCTTTGAACCTTATCTATTTGTCGTCTGTGTACCTCCTTATTTAAGGATTCCCACCAGACTATCACACCGTAAAAAAGAATTGGTCTCACGACCGCAGAGTATAGCCATGATACGATTGTAGGACTCATCCCCCATCTTTTACCTATGGCTTTCTTACAGGAATAGAGTGCTGCAGTTGCTTTATGAACCCTTTCCATCGTGTTTGGTGTCCAACTTAGTTTCCTATCTAAAGTTATACCCAAGTATTTCGCCTGTTCAGTTAGCTTTAGACTAGTTCTCCCAATTCTAGGTAAGGTAAAAATAAGTATTTTATGCTTTCTAGTAAAGAGGACTAGCTCAGTTTTGGCAGGGTTGACCAGACCAGAGTTTAGTTTATATATAAATATTCTAATTTTATTATTTAATTGAATATATAATTGTATTTCGCACAAATATATTGTTACTTTCAAAAGTTCTTGTAAATTTATATATAATTTTTATATTATTTTTATTAAGTTTTTATAAAAACTATCATCAAATATTATTTAAAAATTGTTTCTTTCAGCAGTTTTGTTTAGCTCACCAAAATTCTTTCTAAGAATAGAAGCCAATAAACACCTTAAACACCTAATTTGCTGCCCGAGTTACCAGATCTAGTGAGTTATATTATTTTCAAAATTTTGTACGACCATGAATATCCGTAACAGAATTTTCTACAAAATAAAAAAAATTATTTTAAAGGATTATGAATAATTATAAATGAAATAAGTTCTGTCATTCGATATCCGTTAGACATTAGACATACCATCAGAAAAATGCCATATATGTCAGAGTCTCAATTCAACTTTTCTGATGACTGATGTAGAAACTAAGAACATTCTGTGGCAATAGCTTTTTAAATTTATCTCTTTGTTATCAGAGTATTTAATCACGTACCAGAACTTTTGACAGTTCTGCGTATTAATATACTAATATTTAAATGCAATCTCTTTCATACAAATGCACATAGTAATCAACTCAAAATTAAAATTATAATATTATTGATTAATTTCCGTTGTTGCAGTTGTTTATAACTGTATTTTTTGTCACAAACGGATTACTGAACGGAAGTGGTGTTAACTATTGTATGTACAATACATATACGCACAATTATATGAGAGAATATCAATTGTTGTAGCATTCTCTCTCTCATAACCTGCACAGCAAATAGGAATGTGTATGATATGAGTCATTTTGGTACTAAAAACCATTGAGATTTGGTGAAAGTGGGATGTTTTCGCATTCGACCGGTGATGAACTTAATCAAATGTAAATTGGAAAATTGCGGTTTTTTCCACATACATCCATGTTGTATACCAATATAATTTAAAATACATATCCGCCCACCCAGTGTTGTTGCACATTGTGTGTATGATGATAAACTGTTCGTATGTACGAATGATTCTATGTGTATGTTTGATGTGTTATTGTGTTGTTTGCCTATCTGTTCGAAAATTAATTTATAAAATAATCAACGCATAATGAGTATGTGTGTTTGTGTTTGCATATTTTTGCATTTGCATATCGATTAATATATAAAAGTGTCTATGGTTGAGCGTAGACGGGTAGACGTAGAAGAGATACGCTTAAGTGTTGCATTAATTTGTAAAACATTATTTGCAACAATATTTGACAAATAAAATAACAACAACACCAACAACAACTACATATAATAACTACAATTTTAATAAATAATTTAAATAATACAATAAACGATTACAGTAATAACAACAACAACAACAACAACGAAAGCAGCTCGACTACGGTTGTTGTTGTTGCTATTGCAATTATATTTGCATTTTTAGTTTAGCTATGATTATTACACATACTCGTACCTGAGTAATTAAATTTTTAATTGAAAAATGAGTAATTTACGTACATGTCATTGTATGCTTGTGTATGTGTTCGTTCGAGTAAATTAAGTATGCAAACATATTTTTAGAATTATTATGTAAATAAAATATGCAAATATGGGCATAATTTGGTTAATATTGTCTATGTGTATGATGATTATAATTTGTTTTAATTTGTCTTCAAATTTAAAAAGCAATTTATTAGAACTAAAACTTTACAAATATGCCTTTAAAACCTTTAAAATTTATTATTAAGTTGGAGAAAATGTATGGTAACTCCTCAGCCCGAAGTTGCTTTTGATTCCATAAAGTTTTCTTCAGCATGTAATGGCTCTCCATTAACAGTTTTTATAAGGTCTACTATAAGCTGCGATTTAAAAGCAATTGCTTTCAGTTATTACTAATATTGCTATTACTTTACTTATGCGCTTTCTTGAGATGTAACCAACGCCACATCTAAGCCATATCGAAGCGATATTGAAGTTATATCGAAGCCATATCGAAGCCGAATCAGCAGAAGCCGTTTTGTTTTCATAGTCATACATTCAATATATTATATTAGCAGTAATTTGGAAAACATTTTTGAAATACCATAATATTTGACATTTCGACATTTCGGACGAAATGGCGTTTCTGCTTTAATAAAGTAATGTCATATTATACGAAGCAACTGTAGAGAATTGTCAACCTACTGAAAATATTGTGACTAAAGTCTTCACAAATTTGCTTCTGCAGTGATTGCTTTACCTCCAATAACCAATGGCCATAAGTCTTAAATAAGTTTCAAGGGTGTTTAATCTCTTAAACTTTTATAAATCCTGTAGCTTTTTCAGGTTGGCCATATGGAAGTATTAAAAAGTCTCATCAAAGCAATTATTTGCATTTTAATCATAGCAAAGCATAACAAAGTTACTGGATTGGTGTGGATTACTTCAAATGTTGATCGTTCAGTGACTGTTGGTTTGTACAAAATATATGGCCAGCTCGATTTTTGAAAGAGCTCAGTGATAAAGTATAGAAATGCTATATCACAAAAATTCAGTTTTCGGCAAAAGTATTGGCAACTACTTACATATAAGTTGCGTATATATATTAGAAGAGTATTCAAGCGAAGATTTTTTGGAATCTTTAGCGTCAAATGTTCTTTTTTTTTTCTTTAACAATGTCAATATTGATGAATAATGTATATAGCTGTATATAGTGTTACCTTATGCAATATTTGTTTTCAAGAAAATGTGTTCAAATAATGTGCTGCCAATAATTTTTCACAAAATTTTATTGTCTACGAGCCACTTCTGCGTGCATATGGAATCATCTTGCTAGCAAATAATTGGAAATTTCAAGAATAAAATTCAAGAATATATAAAAAATAAAGCAACGCATTTATGAATTATTAAATAAACGAAGAGTTATCTAAAGAAATTTAAGCATTTATATTATATCATTATATTATTTCTTCCTTTACTGAATGCTTGATGCATCTGAAACAGTATTTGAATGAAGAGTCTCCATATACCCTCCCTTATCATTGTTGCAAAGCTCCCATCATTACATCGCTAATATAAATTGTTTTTACTCCAGTTGTTATCATTGCGTCTTCTAATGAAAAAAGTGAGCAACGACGATTACTTCAAATGTACAACTCATTTTATTAGTGAGAAGAGTCAGAAGACTAGTAACATTGCACTCACTTCTTCTTTTATACAACTTTAAGAACATTTTCTTAATATTATTACCACAAAGGAGCTTAAAATTTTATTATTACCATCTCACCAATATACCACATGTGTGTTTGTATATAAATGTGTTTATATGTTCATTTCTCTAGATACAAAATTATAAAATTACCTCATTGAAATTAGATGTAACACTGATAATAATATTGAATACGAATGAAATGAATAAAAAGTGCAAAAAGTGAGAAGAAAGTGAGAGAATAAGCAAAATATCAAAGCAACAAAGAAGATATTGAAGTATGAGCTAATATTGTAAATTGTATATACAACAAACTAGATGCAGTTGGTTAGCATCAATAATAACGACAATGCAGCAAGTGTAAAATATTTAATAAAGATCCTTAAGGAATTGTGTGTGTGTTTTAATCATACCATATTATATTTATTTTTTCTTCTACGATTATTTTCTCTCTTCGTCAAGCAAAGCATAAAGAATTCTCATTCATATTTTTCTTCTTCCATTTCAATTTACATCTTGCGTGTAGAAGTTATACATGTATATAATATCAACACAACATGTAGCTATGCTTATTTATACATATGAATCAATGCAATAAGAAGAAACTGTATGTGAAGAAGAAGAAGAAGAAGAAAAGGAACCATGGCGTAAAGCCGAAGTAAGGATGTGTGTATAGAGATGGCGCTGAATTCAACACATTCAACATCATTGCACACAAATGTATATAAGTGTTGCAATATTTTGCATATAATAATAATCATAATGATTGTGGGAATGGTGATGTGGATGATGATGATTATGATGATGATGATGATGTGGATGTTGGTAATTATGCAACATGTAGATGCATCACAGTATAGAAACCTGACTCTCTCTCTCAACTCAGTTCAGTCCATTCATTTCATTCATATGAGTACATACTTATGAGTTGCAGTCGAGTGCAATTGCAGCGAATACAACAACAACACATCCTTTAGAATTTTTCTTCTTTCAGATTGCAATTGCATTTGGATGCAAATGACGCAAGACCAGGGAAAAGGTGCACAAAGTAGAAGATGATGACGATGACGATGACGATGACGACGATATTCTCCATGGACGCGTGCTTTTTGTGTTTGCTGTTGTTGTTCGTAACTGCATTTGTTGCATATCATCATCATCATCATCATCATCATCATCAAATCACACAGAAATGTTGTATGTTGCAACTGTGAATGTGAATGAGATGATGACGATGATGATGCGAATATGAATGAAGTGAATTATGAGAAGTGGCATTGTTCAAGGATGCAAATAATTGTGTAAGTGTGTATGTGTGTTTGTGCATTTGTCTAAAACACCAACATGCAACAACAATACAGAAACGCATAACATGTTAAGAAGGCCTTTTTAATGCGTGAACGATTTTATAATAAGTTTCCATATGGAGGAGTTGATAAATGTGTGTTGTTGTTGTTGTTGTATTTACGTGTTGTTGAGCAAGAACAAAAAAAAAAACAAAAAAACCAAAAGGATGTTTATATTGAATGCAGCTACAAAAAGTGCACTGATGCTGCACTTTGTACGACTTGTTAAATGTTTTCATTTGAAGAAAGTGTGTAATGTACTTGTATGTCTATTTATATAGGAAGTGCGTTAATATACTCATTATATGCGGGTGACATATGCGAACAATAAGAAAGGGAAGCTGTAAGGGAAGCAAGAAATACCGGTGCTCGCGCCACAGCATAATGAGGGGCACAATAAAAAGGGTAATTGTGCGTGTAAACAAATTATGGCAATTTACCTTTTGAGCTTCGGAAATGTCAGCAACAGAAACGGTGTATGTTGCAAGTATAGTAATATTAATGTCATATGTATGCATTGCTTTTGTTTTCTGTGTTTTCTTTCTTTCTTTCTTTTATATCTTCAAACGATTTTTGTTTTATCATTTCCGCATCAACAACACATTGATATTGTTGCCAATTGCAAACAAATTCAACATATCATCTCAAGTGGCAGCTGCAATTAATACAACAATAACAAATAACATCAAGCATTCATAAGAGCATGATGAAGTTGACATCTTTTTTTTTTTATTTGTGTTTGTTCTCTTATTTATATGTTGCATTCTTGTGGAAGATCAATTGCCGGTCATAACTTATTATGGACCAATTAATTATAAATGCACATGGAGGTGGAAAATATCATTACATAGAGGAGCAAAATGAATAAGAAGGTAAGAAAAAAAGGATACAAACTGAAAAAAGCAAAAAATAACAATATTAATATGACTACCAGCTGTTGCAACAAGCAAAGTGTCATCGTTGCATATTCGAATTCGTATGTACAGAAATATGGATGTTGCTACACATAATATCAGCAACTTATAATATGATCAACCAACAGAACACTTGTTGTTGTACGACAAATAGCAACGACATTCCGAAAATTTTAACAAAAGCTGTGTTCCTTTATTGTTATTGTCACTTGTTACTGTTGCAATGCTAACTGCTAGAGAAGACCGAAGCTAAACAAGAAAAAAAAAATAAAAAATAAAAAATAAAAGTAAAAAGATGAAAATACAAAATCTCCATTATTTTTGTTAATTTTTTGCTTGCTGAGAACATTTTTATTTTAATGATTTGATGTTGAAATACATGTTGCAATTGATTCTTTTTTCTGAGTGCTGTTTATATGACTGAATAGGTTGGTTGTGTGTCCGAATTGATGCAGTTGAATCTTCAACGAGATACATGGGCTTTCTTTCTTCAACTACTCGACTCTTCTTTGGGCAATATCGTGTCTGGTACCTGTTTGGAATATGAAGATATCCATTATGTAGATTGAGAAGGCTTTTTATTTTGTCCAAAATCATCCTCTTGTTTCAGTATGGTGAAATATTGTTAATTATTTAATTTATTAATAAAAAATTCAATAAAATATACTTTTTCTTTGAGAAATCGAATGAACAACTTCAGCATCAAAATGAAATTATGCTTTTAAGAAAATGTCACAATTGTTTAGGAATTCTGTCATATATATTGTTCCATGAAGTGAACGAAAGTGAGCGATATATATACCTACGTGTGTACCTACTCGTATGTACATATTATTTCATATTCACATACTTAATGCATTCCACGTACCAAATATGAATTTGTTATATTTCTCTTTCAACATTTCATCTTATATGCAATTAATAATGACAATATTTGTGTTTGCTTTATTTTTCATTTGTTTTCTTTTTCATTGCATAAAAGAAATTAACACTCGAAATATTGTATTATTTCGAAATTTCATATATTTTTTTGTGGAACTTTTTTTTTATTATATTTTACACCCTTCACTCAAGACGTTGGTATACTTATTTTGGCCTGAAATTTGTTACCATAGCAGTGAATACTTAATAATAATTGGAATAATAGTAATACGAATTAAAGTAGTCTTCGAAGTTATATAAAATTGTATATATTCTTCTTCAGTATCACCTCTTGTATTGAATATAAATATAACTGACCTTTTGTCGTTATATCTACGGGAAGAGACTGGATATTTCAATGACTTATAAACAAATGTTGATTTGAAATTTGACATTAGTTACCTCTAATCAAAGAGCATATACACTACTAATAATGGGATTGATTTGTCAACCACCACAACCAAATGAAGAAATCATCTGAATCAACCTCGGAAATTTTGAAGCAACGTGGAATAATTTAATATTTCACCTAAAGGAATCATATTGGGTAGATTGTATAATAATTTATTCGAAAGTTATCTCACAATAAATGGTCGAGCCACTGCTACTATTTCATTTAGCTGCCATATACAAGTCATTGCAATGATACGCTCAATTTTGTAGTTATACTTTCCTTGAAAATTACTAAAAGACAGGAAGACTAGATGTGATGAACATAATTTTAATATATGCACTTTTCGAGTAGTAACTTTTCCGTTGCATGACATAATTTAGTCGATCTAGACTGACTTCACTTTTCTTACTTGCCTTAATGATCATATAAATTCACATATGTGATTGATTTATTTAATGCAAGAGATGTAGAAACTACAACAAAGAAAGAGAAAAAATGAAAGAAAAAGTGTTAAAGAAAAATGTTTCAACTAACAGCTCTGCAATGTGCATATAAATATGTATGAATGTATCAGCAGCAGCAGCAGCAGCAGCAGCAGCAGCTGCTACAAATATTGCACACACTTTGTTATACTAACTATGTGTGTGAATAGTATGAATAGCATGTGAAATGTGCAAATGTATTTATGATGAGGTAAAATATACAAACGAATTCTCTAACATCCTTTGCATACCTTTGCACATACAATACATACCTACGAATACGTGTATGAGTGTATGTGTAACGTATGGAATACCATACCTTTACACATATGCTCATTATATGCTTGAGAAGGTAGCGAGCGTTTGTTAACCAGTAAAATCATTATTCATTGCTTAATTTTTGTTTTTTTTTTTAGTTCTTTTTGCTTAACACATAGACGCTCATACAATATACTTTCGTGCCACCCACACTTGTATGGGTATGAATAAACCAACCACATATGAAGCGTTTTTCAATTAAACTTTAATTAAATTTAATGATATTATTTTTAAACCATATCCGACATACTACATATATATATGCTATATTTATACCCGCATGTGCGCCATTTACATCAAATACGTAGACTACTACATTTCCGTTTCCGCATTAAATATATACTACTACGTACTCACACACTCGCTCGCCCGCACACAAATTTTAATTACAAATGAAAATTGTATATTCAACCATCAACATATTAATGTGTAGATGAAGTAGTATACGAGTCATTGTATAGGTGTATACATACATATATATGCTGCTTTATAGTATAAACGTAAGTAAAGTAAAGAATAATAAATAATGGTAGAATGATGAAATGATGAAATTGTTGAATCGCATTTAAACAGTTTCCATATACATATGTGTGTCTACTTGTGTAGGTGTGATTTTAAATGGTTACGATTTATAAATACACATGTGCTCATACTTACTGCTTGTGTTAAATGTCTGTTGTCCTGGTGTATTATCCTTTTCTTTTATTACTTTTTTTTAAGAAATTCTCTCAGTAAATGTTGGAATGTACAATTCTTATACAAATAAATAACGAACATGGATTTCAACACCTGTGACAATAATGATTTTAATGAGAATAATATGTATAGATATTTAACATATTTTTGCCATTGACGTTGTGCTAACAGGATGGTACGGTAAAGCGATAATGAGGTTATCAAACTTTTAATATTTATATTATTCATTACAGTAATGACATTGAACAAAAAAAAAAAACAAAAATAACATTCATTCAATCATGGACGGATTCACCCATCTGAAGGACGGCGAAAGTTCTGTGGCCCACGCTCAGTAAGAAACGCTCGCGTAAGATCACTGATCTTAACAGACCTCATGCAGCTAGAATGGGCTTAGGTCATCTCGTGCATGACTACTGTAGAAGCTGCAGAGATGAGGAGGAACTCGAGACCGTCTCACATCTGCTGGGTACCTTCCCTGCTTTGTGCAAAAGACGCAATGAATTCCTGGGATATTACCAGTTGAATGACTTAGCCCCCCTATCAGTGGTTGATATTAGCAACCTCCTAAATTTCGATAAAAGTTCTGGTTGGTTCGACGTAGTAGAGTAGGAATATTCGCCTGGTACCACAATAGGCCTTTCTCTGACCTACGAGTGCCCTCTTTTTGAGAGGGCGGCCAGTCTAACCTAACCTAACCTAACCTAACCTATGCTATTCACTGCACGAAATTAAATTTTAACATGGAAATTTTAATATACAAATTTCTATAATTTACTCTTGATTACTACTACACACCCTTACTCATCTCAGTAGATTTCTAATTTTTGTCGCTGTAGACGTCCATTTTGCTACAACTTTCTTACATGATAGGATAGCGCTGATTAAACAATAAGTATTTCAATTTGTCCCTGAATTTTTTTCAAAAAATTATGCATATCAAATTTATTGCATACTTTTATGCATTAGTAAAATATATAGAATATAATTCTCATTTGGTTTATTGCAGGGCACATGCATAGTGTACGTTATTTTTGTTTAGAGTGATTTACATTCCAAGAAAGATTGGATATTAAAAATTCCATTATATATCTTTTGAATGCGTATACTAATTACGATTTGCCATTTTATCGCAAGAATGCTGGACTTTTATATCGAAAATTATAGATCTGTTCTCAAAACTTCGACCGAGGTGTCAAGTATAAAACCTCAATGAGAGTGAATAGCACCTATCCATCGCCACTATGGATAATATTGAGATGTTTAGAATGAATGATTCGATTCACTTTTGCTAGACCAATACTTCATTGTACCAGTTAGATATCAAATGTGCTTTTATCCATTTCTCCATTTTCTTTGTGTAAATATCATACTTTCATCATATCTGGATATGTCCGCGAGGAAATTTGCCATCATCATTCCCTATATGGAATCTTGTTCATTCGCTACTATTAATGTCAAAAGTCAGTCGGCAATAGTGAGTCTTTCCATTCAACTCCTAGAAGAAAATTTTATATTATTTTATTAAGTTAAATTTCAACGAAAAAGTAAAATCTTTCGCTTCTCCATATAAACTATAACTTTTTACAAATAAATAACATGCGATTTCAATAATAAACGAATAAAATGAAATGTGCTTCCGTTGTTTCTCTGAACAAAATTTGCTTAAAATCAATAACGAAACAATATTTCATAATACAAACTCATAAACTACTAACTATGTACTATGGGTGTGTCATCCATATATCCCTTCCACCATCACCAGCACCAGCAGTGGGGACATCACTGTTTCTTCAATCAAGTAAAGATATTCATTAGAACTTTAAGTAAAAAATATGTTTTTATACTATTTTTACTTTTTCCTCTTATACATCTTCTTGTGGAATATCCTTGAATAGCATCAATATCAGTTTAAGAAATAACAAAAACACTAAACTGAAGTAGGGGAATGGAGAAAATTGCCAGTAGTTGATGGTGTAGAAAAAGAAACTTTTAATTTAACAAAAATGTTGATGATGTTCATCATTGAACATTTTTGGAGCATTATGATGATAAGGAAGGAAGTCAAGCAAGCAGAGAGGCGAGCAAACAAGAATGTAAGCG
Organism: Megamerina dolium; assembly: GCA_963854835.1. Lineage (NCBI taxonomy): Eukaryota > Metazoa > Arthropoda > Insecta > Diptera > Megamerinidae > Megamerina > Megamerina dolium. The sequence goes on along the minus strand of OY978527.1, from coordinate 61,702,790 downwards.
AATTTAGTTTATGCAGCACTGTTGTGTATACTGTGAAAGTGTGTCATGCATGGCATCCGCTCTCATAAATTTAATTGAATAACGAATAATTTCCGATAAACACAAATAAAACAAACAAACAAAAAATCATCATCGTCATCATTATGATCGTTATCATTATCATGATTGAAAAATTCATTGAACATGTAATAAAATAAAGAGTATGTAAATCGGTTGAGCATTAAAACGAGGTCAAATTTAGAAGTTCTTGCAACATCTTCACTATTTCATTATTATTTTTCTTCTTTACATAGAATTTCGCCTTAATCAATTTTCCTTAAATGTATTCTAGCAAAGTGAGGAACTACTAAATATATATAGAAATGGAATGTAGTGAAGGACATTAAAGAAGAATGCTTGCTGTTTGAGTGAATTACGATGTTGTTAGCTTTATCGCTTTTCATTACATGTGCACACATGCGTATGCATGTGGTAAGTGGTGCACAGAATATTCAGCATGTTATCGTGTTGATGTGAATAAAGCATTACTTAAATGCAACAAAAGATTTATTTGTTCAACGTCTTCTATAGTAAGTAGTGCTATTGCCATTATTGACGATGCTGCTAGTACATATTGTTCTTAATCGTACAAGTTATAGGTAGGTTATATACTCGTAGGAGTACTAGAGCATTCGTTTCGCATTTCAACACTGATGTATGGTTTAATGATGGCAGCACATCTACGCATATTTATATATCCATATTCATGTACACATTTTTGGTATGTGTATGTGTTTCACACCATTTATTTTTGTTTTTTATTGTTTTGTTGTTGTTTTTTGTTGTTATTGTTGTTCTACACTAGCTTTGGCCTACATTCAATATATTGCCAGCGACATTTCCCACGTTCCCGCAACTGTTTTGTGTAGATATTGTATATAGCGACCTCCATAGAGGGCATAATAAGCCCAGAGAGACACTCTTTTTAAGGATGTATGTGTGTATATGCACTTGTTATATGTGCATTAGAGTGATTCTGCCTTGTAAGGATAAATTTCGATTGTTTTGATATACAAATTACGGATGGTAAACATTTTGTTTTGCTTCAAAAAAAAATCCTCGGTGAAATATGAATCAATTTGATGTAAATTTATTTGAAACTGATGAATGTCACTGAAAGCCAAATTTTGTGAATACCGTCAACAATCCATTAATTTGTAATTTAGTTCTATGATTTTTTTGACGATTTTTTGACTCTTGTGAGCAGACGTCTTAGTCTTAGTCTTTAAACTAGGTGTTTTCTTATGAATTTTTACTTCCAGCTGAACTAATTCTGATTACAATAATACTCTGAGTTAAACTTTTTGCCAGTTGCATCACTTTGTAAGAATAAAAATGCCCTTGGAAACCTAAAAAACCACTGTCATGTCCTTCTCCTCTGATGTTTGGCCTTTGGTACGTTTTGGGATCGGATGTGAATGGCTCAAAACAACCCCCTATCACGGTGGAAGACCCAAGTTTAGCCCATAGTGAGACCAAATATAAAAACAACACAAATGATTTAAAATTGATGTGGCACTCGAAACTGTTTCCTAACCACTTATTTTACATGAAATTTGATTGTATCGATCTTACGAACAAGATGAATTCACAGATAAATTCACTTGAAGTGGATTTCTTGCCGCCTTCGGTCGGTATTAAATATTTGTTTCAGCATAACACCTCGGAACTTTATCTGATTTCAATAATTTTATTTGTATTCGATAGGGGAATTATAAAATAGAAACTAAAGATAACTGAAAAATGAGAAATTAAGTTTGATTTTCAAAAAAAAAAAAAAAAAAAAAAAAAAAACAGTGCCGCTTTGTAAAGTAGTTTCTAAAATCTATAAAATGTTTTTTTTTCTAGAAAACGCCGAAGACGGAAGATTATATATTTCTAATTAATATAAATATTAATTGTATGAAAACGCAAAAAAATTACACTTTCGTTTTCAGCGACGCAAAATCCACAGTAAACCTTGAGACATATGAATTCTCATTTTCATATGGATGATTTGAGTTTATTAAAGATTTTACAAATTAAATCAATTATTCCACATGTACTGCTTATTTACATCAAAATAAATCGTTTGCTATCCGGAACACCGAAATCGAAGCAAATTAAATTTATTTCAAACAAGTCGTAACCAGTCTAATATAGAAGTAGTTCGATATAAACATACTCGTAGATGTTTGTGTGCGTATGCGTGTTTATGTACAAGTGTAATATAGTGCTGGTGTTAAATGCTGCCATTTTGTTGTTCTTGTTATTGTTGTTTTAGTTATTGCAGCTGTAAATTTAACCTGCTCTCTGCATCAGTCACAGTGTCTATACATTTTGCCCTAATTTAATATTATTTTCTTCTTCTTCGTGCTTCTTAGTCCTCGTTCATTCTCTTCTGTTACTAGTTTATATATATATATGTATATATTAGTCCTATCCACAAAATATCAGAATTTTTAGTGGAATGAATTTTCAAACAAATAATATTGAAAATGTATGCAATTTTCTAATCTCCTTTTTTTATTACAGCGTGTATTTAGAAAAACTCTGAGCTCATAAAAAATTCCATGTACAATTTGAACATATCTAATACAAATACATGTGTACTTTTTTTTTTAAGTGCATTCCACAAGAAGAAGTTCCTACTTTTGCAACTTGGCAGGATTCTTCTTTATTATTATTATTATTATTATTATTATTGCGAGTGTTGTTGTTGTTGTTGTTATTATTGTTGTAAAAAAGTAAAACTAACAAAATTTATTATATTCTTTCATTATGAAAAGTGTGTGTGTACACGTGTGTTGTATGTGTTTTCTCACAGCAACAACAAAATAATAAAAAAACAAAAAACTTTTAAAGAAAAATAAATGAAAATAGCATCAAAAATGCGTTAAAATGTTTTCTTCTTCTTTTTCTTTCAACTTTTTGTTACTTTTCATCCTGTTGTTGCATCATTCTTTTCATTTTGTATACAAACTCGTACTACTATGTATAGGAACCTGCATCAGTTATAGTACGAGTATTCAAAAGTATTACCGTTGCGACTGCAATTTCAGACCCATTTTGCTCTTCTGCTTCTTCTTTTTACTCGTTGTTGTTGTTGTTGTTGTTGTTAACGTTGCAGTTACATATCCTGGTGCTTTTCAATGTGGCTTGTAAAGATGGCAACTACATGAGAGAGATGTACATGAGAGTTTTATATACAAGATATATGTAAGTATGTATGTGTAAAGACCCCGAGATCGAGCCACACACGTAAAAACAAAGCATGTTGTAGAGTTTTAAGGGAACTTGCAGCCAAAAAAGTTTTTCTTACAACTTTACAAAGTTTTGTTGATGTTGCAACATGTTCAAATGCAACGCTACAAAACATCATGTTTTTTTGAGGTTCTTCTATTTTTTTATTTTTTATTTATTTCTCTTTTTTTCATTTTATTTGTGAAAAGATTTCTTTTCTGCATGTAACATACTTCCGCCATTTTGTTATTGCCTCAGATTTAATGTGGCTAAATGTTAGTCCAGAGTGCTGAGTGTGCTTCAATGGACTTATCATCAGTGTTGCATCATTTCTTTTTGTTCTTATGCAACTATATAAGCTACTATGATGCCGTTCTAATGCTACTCTGATTCATTGACGCCATTGTTTTTTTATTGTTTTGCTGTATGTCATCGAATGAGCGTTGACTGTAAACATGGATGTCGATTGAGACACCAGCTAAAGAATAAAATTCGCGTGCAAAAATAAAAGCATCAAAAAGAAACAAAAAAGTGGGTGGCAAAAACAAAATCCTTATGTCTTTTAAGTGTTTTCACTTCCGTCAAAAGTTCTTATGTTTGTTTGGAAGATGTTCAAGAATATATATGTTCGTGCATACTAGTATCTCCGCACTTCCGATGATAAAGTGTTGGAAAGTCTGAGAAGTGGGAAGTGAAAGCAACAACAACAACAACAAAAAGTGATAATCTTTATTTATTTACTAAACTTGATAATGGTATTTTGTTCTTATCAGTTGTTGCAACACAGATAACAACAGAGCAAGAGAAAGGAATGAATAAGAATAAAAATTTGCAAAAAATTAATATTTTCTCTCTCGATGAATATCAATTTTTACTGCTGAACAAATTATTTAAGTTGTTGTTTTTAATTTTAATGCTATTAGGAAAAAATAAAATATTTAGCTGACATCGAATATTTGGAATGATTTATTCAAACATTTTAATGAAAAATATAGAAATTTTAAACTTCAACATTACATCACTCATTGCATGAATTCATTGAATGAATTCTGGCTGGTCATTGTTGTGCTTTGCAACTAATCTCATAATTATGCCACTGATCAAGTAATCCTTAATCAATCAAATCAACAAAAAAAAAGAGAAATGAATGCTAAAAGCAAACAAGTTGTTGGCTTAAATGCACAGTCATCATTCATTGATTATTTTTTCAATAATATCGACGATACTCAAGTACTGTATTTGGTCAGATTTTTATATAGAGGAAAATGATAACAATAATATTTTCTCAAGCTCAACACTAATGATGTTGGTTTTCATTTTTAGGAAAATAGCAAAAAAAAAAAAAAATACAACAAGCATTTGTACCACTTAAGTTTTTATCAATTTCAAGTACTTGCACAAAAATGTTAACAAAAGCAAAGAGAAACTTATGCAAGAAAAAGGAATCAGTGAAATTTTGCTCTATCAATTTATGTCAATAACACACCCAAATACTAACAACAACAACAGCAAGAACAAGAAAAATCATAAACAAACTCAAGGGCCATTAATAAAATTGTGAGTGAGTTATGAAAGAAAATATATGTCGGTATATAATACATACTACTACTAATACTAACACAACACAACAAGGACAATAGCAGCACTAGTAGGACAATGGTAAAGTAAGTCAATAAATCGACAAAAGATGAGTAGGTATATGTTAGTAGATATGAAAAAGCTGGCTGACTGACATATTTACTACCTTACACATATGAGTACTCCGAAAAGAAATATGATGTATGATGGCAAGGTATATGTAATGCTTGACCCAAATTTAAAAATGAACGAACAATGAACTTATTGACTAACTTCATCATATACAAACACACATATATACTCACATTCCATATATATGATGTATGTGTATATGATAACTAACAAAGAAGATGAAAATATTATGTCTGCCAGTCTGACCAATACAGAAAGGGGACGACTATGTATAATCAAAAGTGAGTGGATCATTAGAAGATGAAGGAAATATGCTTCAGGCATTTCCACTTCATTATAACTTATACACTTTACTATACTTGACCGCCAGTCTTCTTCGTCTCACTGAATATCATATACGTTCTCTTTATGCCTGGTAGGAGTTCTCTAGACAACACAGCAGGAGCTCGAGAAGTTTCAAAATGGCTAATGCAAAAAAAAAAAAAAAAAAAATCATGTAGAGAGAAGAACTACATTAATACTTGTTGAGTAAAAACTAATATATTTGTATTATTGTTAGTCGTTTTTATTTGATTATTTAATAAAAGTACGATGAGTATGATGAGTAAATAGTTTGAAAAGTGAAAGTATGTTATTATTGATATATGCAAGAGGAATTGCATCTGGTTATACATATGCTTATGTATTAAATATGTAGCTTTAGGATGGAACAAAAAATATGGCAAATTATGAAATATGAAACTGTTTAATATTATGATTTTTCCAAAGAAAGTCAAAAAACTACGTAAATATTCGCTAATACGTTGTTGGCATTTTTCTTATATTTTTTTTTTGTGAAATTTCATCATTTCAAATAAATTCGAAAAATTTGATTTTTAAAAATTATTTTTATTTAATCACTTTCTAGATATTCTTGCTTTAGCTTAGTTTAATATTATATAGTGGGTGCCGTAGCTCAGTAGTTAATTCGTTGGCCTTCTGGTCTGTAGATCGTGGGTTCAATCCCCGGCTGATGCATAACAAAATTTAATATCGAAAAGATTTTTCTTTCGAACAGTACTCACCTGCCGGCAAGAATTGGCAATTTTTCCGACAGTAACAATTTTCCAAAAATGCTTCGAAGAACAAGCGATAAACTGATTTACCATTTGATCACCATCAAAAATAACAAAAAACGAACAATGAGAAGAACAAGAAAAAGAAGGAGTAGTCAAATATTACAAAAATCCATGAAAAAATAGTTTTTGTATGAATGTTGCTGGTATGAAAATTCTTCACGCTGCAATGTTGCATCTCTCTAATATATACCATATTATTCTATATCGATTTAGTTGATCAATTCGTGGTAATAATTCCATACAATTGCTTGCTTGCCATTTTATAGTTTTTGCGTTGTTGTATTTGAAGGTGTTCAAAAAGTATTTCTTCAACTATTACAAGTGTTAAGCTACAAGCGAGCGCTTTAAATTTTTGCTTTTATTTTTTTCCCCAATTCCATTACCTTTGAAGAGGATGTACATAAAAGAAGAAGCATTTCTGCATACATATGCTCTTCTTCTATCAGCAACGTGTGATGATCGTGCACGAGCTTCAATTGGTAGCAGCATACTATGATACATATATATTATATAGAATCTTACCCTTTTGCTTTTTTAGCATGCAACATGTAGGTACATACATACTACAAAAGGTATCTGAATGGTACGAGTATGCCTATGAGTACAGATGTTGACAATATTAGCGGCAATACGATTACAATTGTTGCATGCAACAATAACAATTACAACAACAACAACAACAACAGCAATATGATTGTGAGCGACGCATTTACAACATTTATTGTACTTACATACGGTGTTGCTTGCACCTTCAGTGAATATGGGCGCACTGTGGTGGTGATTGTAGACAACAACAATCCGAACGACAACAATGACGGTCATGCACTGCACCACCTTCATATGGCAATATCGAGTGATAGTGAGTTGCATTAGTAACGTGCAACATACATAAAGTCAGCCAACCAACCAAGCAAGCAAGCAAGCAGTCAGCCAGCCTGCTCGCTATGTTGCACAAGTATGTATTTTAAAGTAAAACATGAGAGCTAATGTGGCAGCAATAGCAATTGTTATTGTCGCTATTATCATTGTTGTTGCTCATGTTGTTGTTGTTGTTGTTGTTGTCTTTATTCTTGTTGTGTTGTTGTTGTTGCGGTTAACACGTGTAGCACTTGGAAATCGTGCGAATGCAATCTTTTCGGGATCATGTATTAATTGCACGACTTTATTGCTGCCTCAGCGGCAACGCGGTAACGGCTGCATGTTGCCGCATACATCCATCGTCATTCATGAGTAGAATGAGCGTGTGTGTGTGTGTTGTGTGTGTGTAAAATATGTACAAGCATGTGGACAACATATATTACATTGATGTCGCTTTTGTTACTGTTGTTGTTGTTGTTTGCATTAATGTTTTCTGATAATGTCTTTTGTTGCACACACACACACACACACATGTACATGTATATTATTTGGTTGACTCAGGTGCATAAGTTCAATTATAGTGATGCAATATATATATGTACAACGTTTTCCATGACACAGCATGATTTTCAGTGCGACGAAAAGAGTGGCAGAGGTTCAAATATCCAATAGAATCCATCGATGTCGTGTAGAAATGTAACAAAATCAACAACAACAACAACAATAATAGAAACCAAATGGGCAACAACATTTTAACACCATCATCGACAGTACCAGCAAATTGTATGCTCAAATATGCGACAGTGCAACATTAATGTGCAACATTTATTTTTTAGTCATGTCGATTTGTTTTTGCAAAAAAATAAAAAAAAAACAAAAACAGTATTTATTTTTTGCCCTTTTGCAATATATTTTCTTGTTCTTATTTAATGTACAGTTATTAATTTTGTTAGTATTTTGGTGTTGTTGCAATTATAACTTTTTTTTGCGTATTGACGACTTCTTTCCATCAGCCAAGCCAGATGGCATGGTATGGTATGGTAACGCCTCTTTATTTACATTCGTTCAACATAAGAAATATGCATTTCAATTCCTCCAATATTTCATCTTCTTATACTACTCAGACTTCTCATACTCCTTTTTGATATTTGCCTTATGGTTCTTTATGCTTGAGTCATAAATAAGCTCAACTTTCCAGCCCATATCAAATTATGTCAAAATTTTGGTGTTTTTTCTTTTTGTTGTTGTTGTTGTTGTTGTTGTTGTTGTTTAATTAATGATGAACATCACTCTTAACAACGACCATAGTGAGACTGATATCGCGAACAGTTGGTTGTTGGGGTGAAGCAAAAAATTATATCCACATTAGAGTTGTTCAAAATTTTTAGAATATGAATTTTGTGTATGGAAACACACAGAAACTGTAATGAAAAGTAGTTTCACGGGTTTAAAATTAATTTGTGTTGTTGGAGAGTTTATATCGATTTCAATGAGAGTTCCTTATTCAATATACACATTGAGGTTAATTCAAATTGCGATTGTAATAAAAAACACTTTACTAATTTTTAAAAAAATTTTTATAATTAAATTAATTATAAAAAATTAATCAAAAATAGAAAAATAATTAGAAAGCAAAGCCGAATTTGAAGAAAAGTCCTGAAACAGAATAAATAGAATCGTCCTGAAGTCGACATCAAAGACACTACCACTTACTGGCAATATTGTTGGTTGGTGGTCATCTCTTTGGCCCCGACTTCAACAGGATTCAAGTAATTAGCTTTTAGTTCATACATTCAAAGTCAACTTTGTTTTTTTTTTTATTTTTTATTTCTTTTTTAATTTTTAGTTGCTTGCAAATATTTGACCACCCTTTATTCATCGTGCTATATTAACTATTTTTTAAATCTCCGATTGCAATTGGTTAACCATTAGTATGATAACTGGTAATACAATGTAAACAATATTTCTTTCAAACTAAATTTGGTTGCGAGTGTGTTTTTCAAATTTTCATTAAATAATTCACAAAGGAAAAATTTGACGAAAATAGTTCAAAATTCACACATTTGTTCTGTACAGAAATTCTATAATTTATTATTTAATTTAAAACATGAAATTAAAAAAAAACTGTTCCCAAACTGTCAGCATAAAATAAGAATGTCATCTTGTGAAAATCCCTGCACATTTCTCGAACAGTTCTAATGTAAATATTTCATTTTTTATGATGCTTGTAGCATAGCCACAAATTGGTAGAAGCAAAAGAGGGCAGCGCGCAATGAAATAATAAAAGTCAAAAGAAATTATAATGAAAACAGGAACAACAACAACAACAACAAAATGAGAGCACGTCCAACAACATCAATAGGAACGCAGAAGACAAATACAAAGAAATACAAATTTCTTCCGTTCTTCATTACAATTTCTTTTGCATTGGCAATAACTAACAGACAGAGAGCGGTAAAGGAACATGAAAAACAACAACAACAACTACAACAACAACAACAACAGAAGACAACATTAACAGAAATCAACGAAAATTATTACGACCAACCACCACCAGTCATTTCAATATCCTCCCTTCATGAGACGTAAACAATGAATTAATGTGCGTGTAATTTCTCACTTGTTGGACATGCAGCCGGTAGGTAGTACGATAATAGCAGAAGAGCAATATTGGAGCATCGTCATTTTCATCATCATTGTTGTTGTTGTTGTTATTATTATTATTTATATTATAAATTTTGTACTCATTTAACTGACTTGGCTTTAAAATCAGTACTTCTTTACAACATTTACTTGAAGCCATATTCATGAGTACCAATATTCATTGAAATTTTTAACATTTTACTTACAAAATTTACTCCATAATTTGATAATCTGTATTTTATACGCACCATGAATATTTTTATAAATGCTTTACACAATACAAATACTCGTACATATAATCAATCGATCGTAGAAGACATTTCATTAAAAATAATTGACCATTTGGATAAAAAGTTCATTGAACGTTCGCGTAGTACGAGAGCTTATGAATGAATAGTGCGCACGTCTTTAACGTTAACTGATAATTAAAAAAGAAATTATGTGAAATGTGAAATGTGAAATGTGAAATTTTCATTTTAGTTTGATCAATTTTTTTCCCCGCTTTTTTTTTATTAATCAAGATTTTGCTTCATCATCATTATTATTGATTGGTTGCAGTGTAAATTGCATCAACGAAACTGAAGACAAAAAAAAAAAAAAAATTACACTAAAAATGCAAGGCCATACAACAGTCAAAATATTTACAGAACCTTTAGGGTATTCACGTTTACTTCTTCTTTGTTGTTTTTCGTTTTTTTTGCCATTGCTCACATATGGCACAGCTCCGACTTTTTGCTTTGTTACGTTAATCATTGTGCGCTCAATTCTATATAATGTATGTATACAGGGTATCTAGGAAAACATGTAGGGGAGATCACTTTTATAAATATCGATATTGGCAACAATAATATCGATATATTTAAATCAAAAGCGATAGAAAAAAAAATATTTGAAAGTTGAAAGAGTGATTGAAAACACAGAATCGCCCCTCAATATTTTTAGTCAATATAATTATTGCCTATCTCTACTACTTAGAGGTGTTTCCTCACAAAATTGTGTTTTCTTTTTCTGAATTTAAGTTCCACAGTTCCCAAAGTGGGACTATAAGAGTACAATATATGATTGACCCCATTAATTTTACTGCTCAACATTTTTTCTGAACAAACTTACTACATATCCTTAGTCCTTATGCAGGCTTCCTTACAAAATGAATATAAAAACACCTGAAAACCGACGAGTCTACCTGAAAGAGCCTGTATTTTCCAGGTAAATTCTTCTTCTTGCTCTCTTCATGCTCTTCAGAATTTATATTGCAATATTTTGTGTCTGTGGTTTTTTGGGTAATATACTCCAATACATCATTTCAATATTATTGTATGCTGACTTTTAAATATTGCTATTGTTGCTTGCCTTCAAGTCATTGCTGTACCTACATTTGTTACGCATGCGTAAATGATTATTTTAGGTTTATAGCAAACATTCACAATTCACATTTGTACTTTTATATTCGTATATAAATATATGAATGGATTTTACAACACCAGAACACCTTTAAGGCTTTAATGACTGGCTGAGTGCACATACACATACACATATATTATACATGTATATGTTCATAAATTGTTACGGTAATTAGTACTAAAAGGGGACTTATGTATTCGCGTAACAATATAGAATGCAAAAAAGAAACATAATTTCAACAACAAAAATTGAAGGCGTACTAATGAAGCATCATCATTTAAATGTGATTTGTTACTTTAAAAGGTTTTATATTGGATGTATGGTGTATTCTTAAGCTTGTGGTAGGAGGATATTTTATGCAATTATGCAATATTATACATTAGCAAGAAAATATAACATCAGTCAAGGAAGAAAAGACAGCAGCACAAACAATTGTCACATCAGCACAATCAACAACAACATTTAACCACAACAACAAGAACAGCAACAGCCCAAATATATACTGCTGCAACCTCATTAATCGTATCGTTATGCAAATTCATAACATTTATGCAGTCAACAATGAGGTGCATTCATTGACGGTTAACATGGCTAGCCATTTCATTCAATGATAACAATAGCCATCACACAACAACAAAAACAATGACCATTTTTACAACAATTGCTCGCAATTTCCAAGATATACGCAAAAGTGTCACCATCGATCAAAATGAAAGTGCTACAAGTACAATGAATGGAAACGATCAATAAAATAAAAAGATGAAAAGATTGGGTCATTCTGATAAAATGTAATAAGAATAAAAACAATGATGACAAAGAAGAGCGGGAAGAAAAATGAAAGAAGGTAGTCCCCATTAATATTTTATTGACAATTGATCATTGAGCATACATATATTGAAATGGGGAAAAAATATCGACTCTGATACTAGCGGCCTTTGTTCTAAGGATACACTACAGGATACGAGATACTGAGAATAAAGAACAAAATCGTATTGCAAAGAAACTAAAATCGATCGAAGGAATTTTACGTATGGCTGCTCGAACTCAGACCGTCTCGGCAAATTCTTTTGCATCACCCTAAACCAAGCTCAAAGGGGTTTTTGTCAGATCTTCACCGCTAAATTGCATATAAAAAGACATTGCATATTGTTGAAAAGCTCTCGATGAATGATATATTTGCTTCTCAGCCACCTTTAATTGCTGAACTCTGTAACCTAGTTGCACTTCTTATAAGTTGCCTTTTTTTTTCCTCACAGAATTCAACCCCTGAAGCAGTTTAAAATTATATTCTGTCTTTAGGGGAATCGAGGAAGATAGGCTGAGAAGCTTGGGCGCATTTTATAGTTTTGAATCTCTGCAGCATTGGACTACTATTTGTTGTGGTCTCCGAAAAACTGTCCTGCCAGTATAAAGCTGAATTTAGGATAGATTTTAGAAAACTACGAAAGCAACGAGAAACCTCATGAAACTCTGAAGTCTCGGCAAAATTTGAGAGAGTTTTTCTGAAAAAGTTCAGTGTATCCACAGTCTACATATCACAGTTGCGGACTGTAATTGCTTTCGGTCTTGGTTCCATGTTTCACCCAAAATTCTTGGATGATCCAACGAACATGTGTCGTATTCCACAATAAGAATGTCAGGTAACACATACATACATTGGATAACTCTGCAGAATTTGTAAAAAACTCGTGTACTTCGACTGAAGCGGGCCTGATTCTTTTTCCATTCCCATCAATATAATAAATATGCTCTTGAATGGCTTCTGCATTTTTCTACACCTACATATGAATGTATGTAAATCAATTCAATTCAATTGCTGCCAAAAATCAAAAGACATTATTCAAAATGATGTCCAAAAAAGTGTCATAATGACAACTGACAAAAATTTGAATACAATGGCAATGATGGTGTGACGTTGTATGATGGTATGAAGGTGCTGCTGCTGGCGACAACGACAACCAACCAACCACGCCAGTCACATCGACATTGACACCAGTCGTACTCGTTGTAGTAAATTATATTACTGCACACATATAGTATATGGTATATATGAGGAGAAGAACAATAGACAATTGTACAGCCATCATCCCCAACAGCAACAACAACAACAATAATACGATTAACAACAGTAGCAATTGAATGTTGTGATTTACATAGCATATTCTGGCATACTATGTCAGCAATATTTGATTGAAATAACACAATAAAAATACAAGAAAAAATGGGTAACATAATCAAAAAGAAACAACAATAATGATGACAATAGCAAGAAGTTTAGCCCGAAAAGAAGCCAAGAAAAACCAAAAAAAAAAAATAAATGAATGAATGTTAAAAAAGAAGATGAAGAGAATTGTCAACATTGACGTATATATGACTCGGTGCAAGTAGAAGCAATAGCGTATATAGGCGTGTTTGTTACCATAAATATACATAAATACATATACTGACGCACATGCAGATGAACATGATGGCGAGATGCAACAATGAAGTGAATTTGCAATGCAATGAATGACAGCAATGACAGCAGAGACAACAGAGTCAACAGTCGCAAAGGGAACAGCAATATAAACAGCTGCTGTCATTTACTTCCACTGTTCTACATATTCTCTCGCCTCGACATACCTCTTATCATCGTTTAAAAAGACACACTGACTTGTGAGTTGGTTGTGTTGTGCTTTTATTGTTAGTTTCATTACATTTCATTAATTTATATGGCATGGATGTGAGTACACGAGTACCCAGCCAATATATTCAAATGTAATATTTGAGAGGCATACCAGTCTGAAGTTAGTCCAAAAAACTTGTAACGTACAACCCTATAAGATGTTAATAATTTGATTCCATGAAATTGAAAATCACTTTACAATCCTCTGGAATCTCGTCCTCAATGAACTACTGAGAAGTCTGGAGGCAGGGGGCTACAAAATGATATCGTATGTGGATAATATAGTCCTCACTGTAACCGGAAGACTCCCGGACTATAAGGGACTTTATGCTAAACTTGTTAGACAAAGTTAGCATATGGGCCAACACCCGTGGTTTAAATGTAAGCCCGTCGAAAACCTGTCACCAGAAGATATAAACCCAAATCTTTTTCACCACTCATACTAAATACCACAAGTCTCAAGCTCAAAGAGCGGCTAACTTTTTGGGAAAAGTCATAGATAAGAAGCTATACTAGGAACAGAACATTAAAGGCAGAGTCCAGAAGGAATCAGTCGCGTTTATTCCATTTGACGTTTTTAGCCATTCCATTGGTGGCCATTCCTCGATAACCAATCAAACAAATGATATAGGTGAACTGGACTACACCACCCCAACAATTAAGTTCAATAAGATATACTTGACAGGAGAGAATGAGATAAGGGACCTCCAGAACTTCTACATGAATTCAATCTATTCTTTACTGACGGCTTCAAATTGGATAGGACTGTGGGCGTAGGGGTACATACAGAAACCCTAGGAATCCTAACTACTTCAGTGCAGTAACTACTGCAGTGTCTTCCAAGCAGAGGTTAAGCCAATAGACATAAACCTTTCTATAGTCAAAGAAAACAATATCTGCATGAGGTGTATTGGAATTATCTCTGACAGCGAGACTTTTGTCAATGCACTATGATCGAACATTTTAACATCTAAGACCACAATTTATTGCCTCAAATCTCTCAATGAGATGGCTGAGCAGTATAATCTGCACCTAATATGGGTGCCGGATCACAGTGATGCTCCAGGTAATTGCAGGGCGGACGCACTAGCCAGAAATGGCATGACACTAGAACTCTCCCATGATTTTGCATGCATGGGTACTCCACTAAGTATCTGTATAACACGCTCTATCATGGACAAGACCGAGTAACAGATGTGGTCAGAGCTAGACTTGAACCGCACAAAAAATCTACTCAGTCTAGATAGAAGTGTGTTGATGGTCACGATGGGAGTAATAACAGGGCACTACAGTCTTGGCACATATGTTAGTAGAATGGGATTATGTTCTGTAACACATGCCTTTTACAGAAGATTTCTACAACTCAGACAAGCTCACAAGCCTCTCAACAGAAAAAACGAGGGATCTCACGAGTTCTCTTTTAAGCTCAAAATGGTTTGAGTTAGGGATAGAGATCATGTGGTATCACAATGGACCTATGTTAGCAAAATGAGCCTATGGTTGCCACCCTTTACCTAACTGCCTACCTGTTTTCTTAATCTTTAATCGTCTGAGAATAGGATATAATGCATTGTACATAGATGTGAATGACAATCATCAACTACAATTCGATCAACTTGTTATGTGACAAAAACTGACATGAAAACATAATCTCTGCGTTTACCTACTAATATCAAAAATCAGGACATAAGTGGCATACAAATAGATAAAATACAATAAAGAAGAGCAAAATTCACATTAAAATACTTGCAACAGTATGAAGAATAACAGTATGACTACTCGTATCATCAATCATTTATTTGCGATTAGGGCTGCTGCTGTGGTTGATTATCTTCTTCGAAAAAAGGTGTGGTAAACATATTCATCTACTGTCATCTTTTTTTCTCATTTTATTTTATATTTTGGGTGGAATTATGATTATGATATCACCGTTTGTTTGTTTGTTTACTTTCTTTGGCACTTGTTTCTTAAAGAATTTTATATAGCTGCAGCATGTGCAAGTTTACCACCTATAAATATACATTTATGCGTTACTCTGTCACATCAATTACTTGCATAAATATTTTGTGTTGACACACCCATTTATGCCACAAACACATGAATACTTAAACTACAATACTTACATGCACGTAAATATCAATGCATCATCAAGTGTGACGGATTTGATGCTTTACATTAAGATTTATTTATTTTTACTTGTAATATAAGTAAGTAAGATTAATTGGATTTAACTATAAAACTACATACAAAAGCAAGATTTTATCATTGTATGAAGTCAATTTAAAGATTTTTTATACAAAGTTTATTTTGCATTTGGTATTCTTCACATTTGGTATATTTTTTGGTGCACTTTTGTGAAATTTTCGCATGAATATATTTTTATAATAGAAAAGAACGTCATACTGTTGCCACAATTAAGGAGTTGTACACTTTAAATAGATATCTTCTTCTTCTTCTTCTTCTTATGTGACCATAACAACCGATGATCGATGTAGTCCGAACGTAACATGCAGCACCAGTCTTCTCAGTTCTTCGCTTGCTGGCGCCAATTGAATATTCCAAGAGCCACCAGGTTACCCAATACTTGGTCCTATCAACGGAAGTTTGGTCTTCCTCTTCTTCTGCGATGATGGTCAACTATTGGGATTTAAACAAGGTGCGGTTTCGATATGATGGCATTATGAAACACAGCACGTTTTTTTGAAGATTTGGTGTTGTCCATTGCTTTCCATATTATGAGATTTAACGCATGTTTATGTGAACAAATCTTGCGGTGCTGAAAGCATCTTGATTGATAAGCAATATCAAAATCAATAACAACCACAATA
Source organism: Megamerina dolium (assembly GCA_963854835.1). NCBI lineage: Eukaryota > Metazoa > Arthropoda > Insecta > Diptera > Megamerinidae > Megamerina > Megamerina dolium. The sequence goes on along the minus strand of OY978527.1, from coordinate 61,686,306 downwards.
ACACTAACAGCAACATCATAACAATGAAATGCGTTCTGGCAAACTTTCTCCTTACGAAGGTAGGCTCAGCCAAACTCAATAGCGGATTCTTCAATAGCTCTTTCAAAAATTGGTCTAATCCAAGAGCTCTGGACTCTGGCCATATATTCCAATGTTTACAAAGGCTTTATCCAAGAAAGTAGGAAATCAAAAGAAAACAAAAAAATTGTGTACATTAAAATCGGCTGTAAAAGTAGGATTTTCTTAAACTACAGCAATCACAAATCTTTCTATTCGAATTAAAAAAGTTTAAACTACAAATAAACGACACAAAAATTAACTTTCCAACTTGAAAAGGAATTTCTAGTAGTTCACATACACATAAACATAATTTAGTCTAAAGTATAGTGTCTAGACGTGTGCATACGCCTGCTGCATTGCTAAAATCTGTTGCAACTATAAACATATAACGACGACAACAACAACAACAACAACAACTACTACAACAAAATGACAATAAAGGACATAGAGACAAACACATGCATTAATACACAGAATATATATGCAATAGTTACCGTATATATTTAGTAAACTCTAACAGACCAGACGAAGGCACTACTACAAAAGTCAAAGAAAATGAAAATGAATGCCAAGAAAAAAATTCACTCAAACTTAAGTGAATACAACGCCAAGAGCTACACATTGCATCTGTGTACGTATGGAATACATAAAATGCGTTCCCTCACATACAATATATTTAGAAATGTATGCATTGAAGTAGTTAAAAGAAATGTCATAAGAAATGCATGAGATGATGCCACAGCTGTGTAGCTGGAATAATAACAACAGCAGCAGCAAAAAGACGCTGCTAAACACAACGAAAGTAGAAGATGCAATAAACCAAATGACCACACGTTGCAAGCAAAAAATAATCATACATACAAAGTATAGACACCGTGGCAAGAACAAAACAATGATAATGATAACGATGATGATGATGATGATGATGATGATGATGATGATAATGATGAATAAAAACACTTTCACATTGATGCGTCACTTGAAAAAGTTTTAAACGAAGTTCATCTCATACATATGGGGTAGTAGAGAACCATACAAAGTAGTAAAGGATGGCCAACTATCACATGTAGGGGTTTATAACAGCCAGAACAACATGTCGGAAGAATATACACTACACATATAGAAAACCATATGCAGTGAATTTTCTTTTCTTTTAATTTTTAAATTTTATTTGTCATACAATAGAAAAGCATGTTGCACTTACAACTACATAGCACAGTACTGTGTGTCGTTAGAGAGAATGTGTGTGTTTAAGAGAGATAGAAGAAAAGTGTACAATGACATTTCTTAGCATCTTTAGAAAGTAATATCGTCAGCAACAACAACAACAATATTATCAATTGCAATGTTCTAGTCAAGATTTTCTTTTCTTATGTAGTATTTGTTGTTGCTTTCGGGTAACTGGCTAGCATGTCCTTTAATGCTACATATTTATAAAGATGTGGTCAGCTGTTTTTTTTGTATTGTTGTTGTTTGTTGTTGTTTCTGTTGGATGCTGGTAAAAATTATTATTTTTCTTAGTAGTTACATTCATACACGCACACATATGTCTGTATGCATAATACATCAGCAAAACAAGTTTACGTGTCTCCATTGATGCGTTAGGCACATACACTCTAAAATATATTAGTACATTTTTATATGTATATTGGAAACGAATTTATTGTTTATTTTTCTATATTGAAACTTCAATATACTATATATGTGTTTGAAAACATAATTTTGAATGGCAGATAGGTGTGGTTCTTATCCGATTGTACCAAATCTTGAGCTCATCTATTTGTTGCTAAAAATAATCATATGAATTGAGTTTCAGTTCGATATCTTTATATTACTGTATCTAAAGTCATAAAATAGGTACAAGTATATGCTCGAAAACATAATTTCGTATGACAGATAGGTGTGCTTCACATTCGATTGTATTCATTCTCTCAACTAATCAGTTCTTTGATAAAAATAAGTTATTGTAGTGAATTTCAGTTCGATTTCTTCAATTTCTTGTGCGCAAAGTCAGAAAATATTTGTTCGAAATCAAACTTTTCTTTTCTCCGTGAGGGCGGCTTGAAACAGGCTCTAGCTTAGAATTGTCTATGCTTGAGTGCTGGCAAATGGTAGTCGGGCGGAGAGATGCAAACCTCCCGCCCTTCTGTTTTAAGCTACGCTTCCCTTGGCAATCTGGCTCTACCAAGGGTGACTTTTACTTCCAGACTACTAAGACAGCCAAGCTGCCATCAAATCTCTCTCCTCATGGAAGTTGTCATCGAAACCAGTCACTGAATGCTTCCTTATCCTACAAAAACTGTATATACAAAATAACATAACATTTCTGTGGTATAAGCTGGGCATCGGCCAAAGCTATGATAGAAAAACATTACCTCGACAAGCACCAAATACAGCGGACAAATTCGACAGGTCTCCGCCAAGTAAAACCCCTCATCAGCTTTGATAAAGATTTTGATTGAATTAGCCTTAGCAGAACAAATCTACGCCTAGTAACGTAGGACATAACTGGTTAAAGTACCACCTCCACTAAATGGGATTATCTTCTGACACGGAGTGTCGACTCTGTCTGCAGAAGGATGAAACATCGATCCACACCTTTTGCGAATGTCCAGCCTTGGCCAGCTTCGCTTTACATTTTTAACTGAGTTTCCCAACACCAACTTTAATCATCAAAATTTCTACAATATCAATTCTATATTTTATTTAAAAGGTAGTGAAGATTCTAGTGTCGTAGACGGGCTTGGATACAAAAGACCTAGTATGATAGCAGTGCCCGTAACACTTGTGGTTGACCCTCAGAGGTATCAGCCGTTGGGCTTATATCTTCTAACAGACTTCAGTCTGGTTTCGCGTGGTCCACTTGATGAATAAGGATTTTGTCCTTGCTTCACCATAAGCTCCCTTTTATTGATTGATGAGAGGTATACTTGGCTTTCATTAGATTACGCCTATTTAAAAACTAGTTAGTTTGTTGGTTAAAATGATATTGCAGGCTGAGTCACAGCTTGATATCTCCATATTGCAATGTCACATTGTCAGAAAACGTATATTCGAAAACATACTTTTCTATGACAACTGATCGTGCTTTTCATCCGAATATATCCATTCTTAAATGTCTGCATGCGTTGATAAAAATAGCCTTATGTAGCAAATTTCCGCTCTATAGCTTTACATTTACTTTTACATTTGCAAATTTACGCACGCAAGCAGAAGCATAAAATCTATATCCCCTGACTTGAGAATATACAAATTTTCTTATTTTATTTGAATATATTCCATAATGCATACTAAAAATACTCTCCTATAAGCAATTTATTTTGAGTGTATGAAAGAGCTTGTTGAGGTTTCGGTACAAGTACCATATTAAATAATTTTATGAAATTCCATGTGGATTATAGTTCTTGCATGCATATTTGTTAGACAAATGCAACAACAATAACTATGTGACTGTTTTTTTTCGTATCTATAAATGATTTCAAGTCAAAAAAGTAGAAACAGAGAAAGCAAAAAAAAAAAAATCAAAAAAACCAAATGGTGAAAACTTGCAACGCAGGACATTAGTAAAGTTTTTGTTCTTTTTGTTTTTATTTTATTTTAAGAGATAAACAAAAGAAACTGCATTCGAAAAAAAAGGATGTTCCTCTTAAAGTAAGGTCACTCGCATGCAAAAATGATGCTTAAATGAAGAAATGTGAAAAAAAATGAACCAAAAAAAAAAAGCACATCAAAAATGAACAGCTGTTGCAAGCATTCATGTGAAATTAAACGAGGCGTACGTACTCCAACTCCAACACACGTTTCGGATGGTGAAGAAAAAAAAAAAAAAATCAAGACGAAGAAGAACATATTTTAAAGTGCAAAAATGAAACGATTTAAATATTTTAAAATACACCCACACACGCCGACCACATAGTCTCACACACAACACTTTTTATGCAAGACAAAGTCGATTTATTACAAAATATAAGCTGAGTTGAACATTGTGCAATGCTTGGATGAATGCGGCAGCATCAGTGATATTGCTCCTTTGTCCACTAACATAATCATCATTATCATCATCATCATCATTATGATTATCATACGTAGCATACGTAGGGATGTATGCTTTGTAATGAATACAAATCACGTGCCTTTAATTTATTTTAGGCATTCAATGTATTACAAAAAAAAAATGATCACCTTTTAATAGTGTTATTGTTGTTGTTGTTGTTGCTGATGATGTTTTTTATGTGGCATTTATGCATATGTAATTTGATATTCATTGAATCGCTTTGCTCAGAGACGATTAAGATTGTGGTTGTGTATTGCCCACTTACAATCAGCTACATAGGCTATTGATGGTATGTACGTAAAGTATATATATTCAGATGCAGTCCAACATGAATCAAAAACTACAAAAATAACAAAAAATTGCTTGAATATATTAAAATTGTTCATTCCATTCATGGTTGTTATATTGTTCTATATTTCATACACCACCACTACCACCTTGGTTGTGCCGATCACACGATCGATTGAATGAACGGCCAACGGGGGCCGACCAACGTTTCTTGTCACTCCTTCTTTTGTGGTTTTAGATATTTTTTGGTGAAGAAATTACAAAGCACACTGAAAACAACTACAATTAATAAATGTTCCTAGTCATGTGGAAAGTGAAAGAAGGAAGCTTAAAACAATATCGATGCCAATATCAAACCAACAACACTAACATTTAATAGTTTTTGTATTTTAATTATACAAGTATAGTAAAAACATTCATGACAATAAGGAATTCCATATGAATATTCACTGTGGTTGATAATGGAACTAATTCTTTTGTAAGTAGTTGTTGGAGTACATAACTCTGGAACTCTGCATTAATAAGGAAAATATCAATTTGGAAAAGAAAAAATTGAAATAACATCAAAATTGTAGGGGACTGCCCTTAGGAGTTGGAGTTAGGTGGTAAGTATATTTGAAAGAAATATTGGAAATGAAAAACTAATGAGGGTCGGCCATACATTTCATCGCTCTAGGAGCGATTCCTGTGGACTTATGTCGATATTTTTCGATTTTCAGGTGATTTTCGTTTATTTTGTAGGGGACTCCATCTAAGCGCTAGAGATAGGAGCAATAAGAATGTTCGAAAAATATCTTGAACGAAAACAAATTAAAAGGGCCCAATCATATGTTTTATACCTCTAAGAGCACTCTAGGAACGATGGGTAGGAAATTTATCAAAAAAAAAAAAAGGTAATTTTGTACTGGAGCCCCCTTAAGGTGTGGAGGTATCGAATAAGTATATGTAAGGGAAATGTTGGTGCACGAGATTTATTGTCAAAGGGCCGATTTTGAGCAATTGCTGGGATATTTGTCGATTTTCACAAGATTTTGTGTTCATTTTTCAAAGGATGCCCTCTAAAGAGTAAACGGAGAGACTAAGTATGTTGAAGAAATTTGCTTAGCAACAAAAATTAATGGAAGTCGGACGTATACTTGATCTCTTTTCGAACACTCTGGAAGCTGTGACATAGAAATTTACTAAAAAAAGCGTCAAAACTGTAGCGGAGTCTATTTAAGGAGTAAATATCCACGGTGTAGGTATATTCCGGGAAAAATGTTAAGGAGAAAAAATTAATAAGATTTGGTTTGATCCTGCTAAGGGCGACTCTTTGTATTGCATTGCAAATTTCTACTTATAATATAATACATAATTATTTTGAGATTAGGTACAAAATGAGCCATCGGCTGAACCATTCCAATCTCGGATTGAAGTAATCCCGAATACGTATGGAAATGTCTGTCTTGTATGCTGGACAATATCTTGATTTTTTCTTAAGCATGCGTTATGGTTAGCCAATCCTAATGGGTAATGTATCTATTGACTATGTACTATAATGACGATATCGACGCCGACACACCTGATTATTGGAAAAATGCAAATTTTTGAATAGAAAAAGTATCCATGCGCATTATATGTGGATTATATGAAAAGGGGCAGGACATTGTTTGGCAAGTTGCAAGTTACAACTAGCAATTATTATATATATAATACCAATGTATGTATGTTTACAAGATAAAGAGAGTGAAAGAGAGTGAAAGAGTGTGTGTAAGATTTAGAGTGAGAATTCTTGTAATATTTTATGCATATTTATTTATGAATGTTCTTATATAGAGGCTCGATGATTATGATAATTTTTATGATTATAAAATTTTTCATTTTTAGCATGAACATCTATTTCTCAGGAACACGCATACTAACACATACTCATTCATATGACATTATTCACCACATATAAAGGCACACATTACTTAATATACTATATTATTCGTTTTCTACATCACATATTTAATTGTTGTTCGAGTTGTTGTTGTTGTTGTTGTTGCTGCTGCTATTGCTGATTACCATTATTTTAATGGCAATTTATGAACTGTGCTCATTTAAAAGTCATTATAGTTTGCGACATTCTACTTAATATGCCTATTCATTCGGCCAGTTAGCCTCTATAGTTTATCGGTTTGTATATTTTTGCATTCGCATACGCAGCATATAGAATGTACACGAGTATATAGTTACATATATAGCAACAACAACAACAACAACAACAACAACAACAACAACAACAACAATGACATATATGCATATATTCAAATGCACCAAATAAAATTATACTCAGTTCTTCTGATCCTAAATTTGTGTGTGTGCGACGACTTGTGTGTTGCTGTTTGTGTGAGCGAATGTTCTGTTTTGTTCTTTTAGTTTGCCATAGCAGCAGCAGCAGTAATAACAAGTCTCCATATACTCATCACATTCACATTTCTTTAACATTTTTACGATCTGCGACATCGTATCATTGCCATTATATTATTATTGTCTCTCTCTCTCTCTCTCCCTCTTTCAACGGATGCTATGATGATGGCAATTTCATAATGAGCCAACATAATAAATTTAATACAAATGACCAGTGTGCTCAACTATTCGCGCGCTTAATTGACTGCAAAGTGTCATGACTGAATTGAACTTTACTCGTTGTTGTTGTTGTTGTTATTATTGTTGAATTTATTTCATTTCAATAATGATGGCATATATTTATGTGACACATTTTGGTTTTTTATATACTAAATTAACTTTCATCATTGCATTTACAGCTTACTTTTTAAGATCAGATGTTATAAGCACAAGAAAATTTGCAGTAGCTCACAATTTATATTGTATCAGTGATCCAGATCAGTCGTGTGATCATGTAGATTAAGTGATGAAAATTGACTACTAGATTTTCATATCTTTGAAATGTTGTGGTTAATCTAAATTGATTGCTTTGTGGTCTAAATATGATCATTTTCGATATGAACGTCTCAAATGTATGTAATCGACAGCATGTGAGAATGGCGATCAGAGACACTTCGATCACGAAAAACAATCGGTTAAAGTCAAATGATCAAAGTGGCAGGTTTTGAGTGAAAGATTTTGACATTTTTCTTAAAAATTGTGGCTCTGATTACTGCATTAATCTTCCTCAATCATTTCTATATGAACGTCTCAAATATATGTAATCGACAGCATTTGAGAATGGCGATCGGCGACAGTTTGATTGCAGAAAACAATCGATTAAAGGCAAATGTTTGAAGTGTCAGGTTTTGAGTGAAAGATTTTGATATTTTTCTTAAAAAGTTGTTGGCCTGATTTCTGCATTAATCATCCTCAATCTCCCGTGGGTACGCCACTGCAGCTTCTGTGATTTCCATGGATCCGGTCTGGCATTATCTCTTAAGGCTATTTTAAACCTTGATTTTTCAATCATTCTTTCCCTGTTATTTTCAATGCAATTGCACTGAAAGCAATTGTCTATTCTCCATTGCTGTTGCTGACATTTCTTTATACAAAGAAGTCGAAATAAATTAAAACTTTTCCTTGACTAACACATATGCATTTGCATACATAAAAGCAGCACACACACAAGCTAAGTACATTTCTAGATAATATGACATAGGAATGAATAAAAATATAAGAAAAGACATCTAAAAAAGCAAAGCAATTTTTACGCTAGCTCGGTCATTTTACAGGATATTACAATATGTTTTAAGTGTCTCGTTTGTCCATCTGTCGTCTATATATTTTTTCGGATGCAATTCTCTCTCTTTGTTCAACATGTCTATTCATATAAATGAATCTCTTTTTTTTGCCCTCTTCTTTCTGCGTTTGTATGTCTGAGAAAGCGTATTGTTGATAAAACTTATTTTACAACAAATCAGACAGGCGTAAAGCATAAAACGGACCATCAAATGCACCAAGAGCAGCAATTGCTTCAACCAGCAGATATTAGTAAGTCAAAATGTGAAAAGAGACGATGACGATAGGAAACAGTTGATGTAGAAATTATTACAAATTGCATAGAGAATAATGAAAAAAGTGACAAAACTAGTTGAAAATGCAAAAAGGAAATGAAATAGAGAAAATAGTTGGTATAAAAGACAAGATAAATGAGTTTTTAAATACCCAAAAGAAGATGATATGTTGGAGTATGAGGTGGGCCACTTTGCGGCTTCATTTTAAATACTCAATTGTTTATACAAATATTATGTTTGTGTCACAAATTGAATATCTTCTATTTAAGGAAATTATTAATATAATGTCCGTATGCCATGGTCATATGTTTGATACAAAAATAGTACCAAATTCGATTAAATTAATCGTAATTAACAAACCTTTTTTTTGCTAAAATTTTAACGTGTTGACCGATATGTAGCATATTCTAGCGTCATATTGAAACTAGATGCCACATAACTCCTCCAATTCTGAGCTAATGGAAAGCACTTGTTGAGGAGACAGAAAGCTTTAGCGTTTTTCCTGGAAGCTATATTGAGAGTGCATTCAAATGCAAGAGTCACATGCACAGAAAGTATATCAGCTAATCACTCAATTACTGCACCCCTATACCATATCATTGTAAAATTAAGTCATTAAAAATTTGGTTAGTGATTACAGTGGTGCAACAATCTATTAATCAGTCACATAATCAAAAAAAGTAAAAGTTGCGATAGCTAAAGCAATTACCTAAATTATGACGTTGATTTTTTTTTCCAAGTGTATCTATGAAAGTTCGTATGTACAATATTTTTAATCAATTATTTAATACGAAGCATTTAATAACGTTATTCAACATCCAAAATACATGACATGCCAATAATAATGGCAACAACCAAACAACAATCACAATAACAACAATGCACATATGTTGGCCAAGTGAAGGAGAATAAGAAATCAGAAAAGAAAAAACGAACGAACGAACCAAAACCACCAAAAAACAAAAACGTGAGATTTATTTAAACTGATTTTAGACTACACGAAAAAAAAAGAAAAAAAAAACCAACAACAACAACAACAATATGCATGTAATTTTTTCGTTATTTTAATATGTTTTCATGCCATTATTGTTGTTGTTGTTTCGAATATGTGTTCACATTGCGCTAAAATCTAAATTACATCGGCAATAAAATGAATCGAAGTGTTGTTGCGCAGTCAAAGCAAAGCAAAACAAAGCAAAAAAATAAAAAGAAGCAAGCCAAAGTAGAAGGTAGTTGAAGTTAACAAAAAAAAAAAAAAAAAACAAATACTGAAATACACATGAGTAAATGAGCTAAGTTGCACATGCATAGAACACATTATAAGGTACATACGAGTACGTAGCATAGGTACCGACCAACATGCTCATATGTGGTTTACACAGCACTCGCAACAGCAGCAGCAGCAGCAGCAGCTTGAACGCAACAAATGTTATGTAGGCGCCAGCATCAACACCAACAACAACAACAAATCTCTTTTTTGAATATATTGGTTTTTTTTTTTAATATTTTTTTTTACATATATGACTTCAAGTATCGTTTGTTGTAAAAGTGGCTGACTGTGTTTGAGCTGGCAAATTGTTGGCGTTTATTTAACGGCTATTGCTGTCGCTATTACTGTTGCTGTTGCAGCTAGTGCTGCGCTGGTGCTGGTGGTGGTATTACCAATATTTGTAATTTATTTACAACAAATACACTAATAGCTATACACAGTCGCATACATGGGGCATAGCGATTTGAAATTTAATAGAATTAAGCATTTAAGAGGTTAATAAATATGTACTCCTGCATATACACCATAGTGTAGTAGAAGACAGTGGAGTGCAGTGATTGTATTACAATATATGTAGAAAGGGTGTTTTTTTTATGCAAGTCGCCTCATTTTGGAATGAAATAAAAACAAGTTATATACCAAACTCATATTTGAATCAGCCGATGACACCTCTCTAATGTCTAGGATAGACTCTGATACTCCAAAATGAAATACTAAATGTTCAAAATCAACGCACACATTATGGAAACGCATATAAAAGACCCAAAAATACGCAAAAAATCTTGATAGTGGAGAACGCAGGAACAACAAATATGAAAAGTAATTCTTGAGCTCTGGATTATTTTAGATTATTTTGTATATTAATTAATCCCTCGAAGTCAATGATTTTGGCGTACATGTTGACATCGACACTTATTTTGCAGGTACAATTGTCATCTATGTTAGAACACGCCAAATTCTCTGAAATGTTATTTTTTTTCTTATTAATATATATAATAAATTTGTATGCTGTCTAAATACAATAATCGACATTTTGCAAAAATTTGATTTAAACTAAGTAAAGTTATGGCAGATAATAACATGTGGAAGGTATGTTCCATGTGGAACATCCTTCTCTAATAAACTATTTTAAAGTTGTGGGAGCTATAACACAAGCTATAGCGGTGTTTCCCTTTTTAGCCTTGAAAAGATTCGCGATGATGTCATCAGATTAGCGGCAAGCTCATTTGGGTGTGATTGTAGTCCTTCTCTATATTTTGTAACTTTCTCTTTGATTTCGTTCTTCACTAGGGGGATTTTCAGGGCTTTATGAATTTGGGAGTTCGTTATGTACCAAGGAGCGTTAACTAGAATTCGCAGAGTTTTGGACTAAAATCGTTGTAGGATTTCTATGTTGGAGTTGGATGATGTCCCCACAGTTGAATATCGGAAGTCCACACCGGTTTGAGCATTGCTTTATATAGGATGATTTAGTTTTCCATGGAGAGGGGAGATTAACGATTCAACAGCCAATATATGTTGTGAAATTGTATACCAAGAGCTTTCCTTTTAGCAAAAATGTGTGCTCCCCACGTTAGTCGTCCAGGTCCAGGTGAATGCCCAAGTACTTAGCCGTTTCGGATTGGGGAACTGAAATATTGTTCAGTATCATTTGGGGACATGTATCTCTCCTCGTAGTAAATATCATGTGGGTTGATTTCGTCTCGTTAACTTTCAGTGGCCAGTTTTTTAACCAAGTAAAATTCGATCGAGACCGACTTGGAGCTTGAATGATATTACTATGGGATTCGTTCCAGTCGTGATAATAGCAGTGTCATCGGCAAAAGTTTCAGCGAGAACATCATCAGTTGTAGGTAAATCGGAAGTAAAAAGCATAAAGCTTCATTCGGATATATGAAAAATTAATAAAAAAAAAAAAAAATTACAAATTTCCCATATGAATGCTCTGATTTCAGATAACACCCTTTCGAAGATGTTAGTGTATATAAGTAATGTGTGTTTGTGTGTGTATGTATGTTGTTCCCACCTTTATTTCTCATATGCTCTTACAGTCAATATTATTGCAATTACCTGGTGGTACTCGTATAACATTTGCAGTAATTTTGTAATTCATTGATATTGTTGTTGTTGTTGTTGTTGTTGTTGTTGTTGATATTATTCTTGCAACCTGTTTATCGACAGCTATATTTGTGAATAATTCGATGCCCATATTCGTGAATATGATGTATGATATTTATGACTTTTAAAATGGCGTTTACCAATATTATTTTGACATATAATGTTCTTATGTTTTACCATCAAATCACAGAAGAATGAAAAGTTTTTGAGAGTTTTTTGTGTTTTTTTTTTGTTGTCTCTCATTCATTTTATATTATTAAAATATTAATACTTTTTCATTTTATGATCATTATAAATAATATATATACCCACACATATAATATTATTATTATTGTTGGGTATTCACTACGGCCAAGAGATCTATTGTGCTACACACATATACAGATACGTACAATTATAGTATGTCGTTATACGAGTATGCATACGAGTATGACATGCAATTCCTTAATATGAATATGATTTTTCGTACATATGGCATGTGGGTCATTGAAGTGAATAAAGACAATGCCATTCAATTTATTGTTGCTATGATATTTAACAAATATTGGAGACGGATCGCGGTAAAGGATGGTGAACACTTAATAATAATTATGTGTCATTCTTGTGAGGTTAAAATATGAACAAATTTTATTTTGATTTTTATGGAAATCAGTTAAATATAAAATTTATGAAAACTTGAGGGTTGGTATAGAGATTGTATGTAGGTACATTAGCTATGGGATAGTGACAAATGAAAATGGTTAGTACTGCAATTTTGATGAGTAGGTCTTCACTATTTTGTAAAATTCATTTTTGGGGAAATAATTAATGGCGAGTTGCTTATACATTTCATCACTCTAGGACGATTTCTATGCAAATAAGTGATTATTTTTCAATTTCCAGGTGTTTTTTTCTTTATGTTACTTAATTTTTTAGAGGACTCTTTTTCAAAAAAATAGAGAGCTAGTACACTCCGTATAAATTCAATCATTTTACCTCTTTAGGAACAACCTGGAAGCGATAGAAGCGAAAATTGCAATTTTATATAGCAATTTTTTATTTAATATAGCAATTTTACATATACCACAGTGAGATGAGGTAGCGGATGATAATAGTAGATTAAGGAGCTATTAAGTCAAAGGCGTATTGCTGTGACGATCAATTTAACCTGTGACGAAAAAAATCTGGTGAAGAGTTCAAAAGCACCAATATAAAATTACCATATAATTTTTGAACATGTTTAACGTAAGGTGTATGTATAAAAATAAAGTTCCAATCTAACGGGCAGATAAGTTTATTTTACTTTGAGTACTATTCATATGCCTTTGATTATAATGAATATGCAATTTTTATTGCAAAAAAAAATTTTCATATTCTTAAGCAATTAATTTCGATTATAAAAAATTCAATAATGTAGGACATTCATAAAAAAAAAATTATATACCAGTATCTACAATCAAATTTTTGTAGAAAACCAATATACATATGTATTTTATAAATATTCTTCATAGATGCAGATAAGAACGATCAATTGGCTGAATTTTACCTTGACTTCAGTTTGTGCTTATATATCCATTCATTCTGTTGCAAGAACGATTTGAGCTAACATTGCAAGTAGTACTAAAATATATTTACAATCACACAAACAATTGACAACAATTAATATGTTGGTGAGAAAAATTGCATACACAACCATATTCAACTAAATGTATTAATAATCATAGACGTGATTATAAATAAGAATATTTATATTCACCTCCCTCATGTCAATGGACAATGCCACTATAAATATTAATCAAATAATTTATGTGGCAAATGTTGACTCAAGAGTCAAAGTAATAAACATTTCATGCTCAAAACAATCACTAATTATAATAAATCATATATGTATTATGTATATTTGTTTTTGCATACATTCGCACCAGAATATTAGCATTAAAATTATTACAGAATAAGAAACGCATATTAAAAGGTACACACCTAGAATGTTGAATAAACCCAAAAATTTAAATACACAATCTCTTTTGTGTTAGAAGCAGAAACACACACACAACAGCAAAGGTGCTCATACTACACTCGTAAGTGTAGGAAATAAAGAGAATAGTTGGCCACTCATTTCGTCATAACGTCTAAACGCTAGGGACAAAAAGTATTCAATCTGAGCCCGTTGGAGTATATATTCACAATCACAGCGCTCGAAATAAAAAAAACTGCTTTATCGTATGTTATATTTTGGCACAATCGTCTACCTTTGGGAATACAAGACAAGTCACTATTCATAGGAAATATTATATTATGCATCTGAGTACAAAAAAAAAATACCACACTGATATGATTTATATATGATATAATTGATTTACAGAACATTTAAAGAACAAATCAAAGGTATATTGAGATCGTTCTTCCATTTTTTACACCCACAAAGAGAGGTGACATCGTAACCTGGAAATCCAATTTTCGTTTACTTTTTCAAGCAATTGTAGCCTAACCTAGTTCAGTCGATGTTGGCTTGAAATTCATCCAACTGCTGCTGGTTTATCAGAAAATTTATGTAATCGAATGGAAACTACATCTACCTCCCATACAAAAGTGCGTTTTCAAAAGATTTACACTTTTCACTCGAATATATAAAGTTATCATACTGACAATTAGTATATTTAATTATCAATTTGCTAATTACTAAACAAGTTGGAAAATGAACACAATTGGACCGAAATCACTCTTACCTCCCATACAAAAGTATGCTTTAGAGAGCATTTTGCTACACTTTTTGTATGAAAATGTAAAGCTATCAAGTTGAAACTTTGTCGATATAAATATTTTCACAGTTTGTGCGAGGTTTCACAGTTTGTCTTGGGTTCAGTCGCTGGCTGATGCACAACTCTGACATCGAAAAGAGTTCTCTTTCGAACGGTACCCAACTGTCGGCAAGCAATTAGCGATTCTTTCGACAGTAACAATTTGCCATGAAAAAGCTTTTAAAAGAGCTTTGTGATAAAGCTCAGAAAAAGGGATATCATAAGGGATCTGCCGTTCGATACCGGCTAATATAAGTGGGTCCTTTCTTTAAGAAATTTAACAGGCACAACATTAAGAGAAGCTCGCCCGAAGGGGAAATTCGGGGCCTATAATTACCACATATTTATTATTTTTGATAATGATGAAAATCGGTACATACAATCAAATTGACTAATAAATGATGAATTTGGAAACGTTTTGGGATCGGATGAAAGCCTTGCCTACCTCTCATACAAAATTATGCTTTCACACCTTTGAAACTACAAAGTTATCATATTGAAAATTGGTATACCATATATGATTAATTTTTTGCAAATCATACCAAAAAATGATTCCTTATGAATTTTTCAACACTTTCCGCATAAAAATATAAAGCAATCAAGCTGAAATACGGCGAATATGGATATGTTTGCTATTTAAATAAAATAATTCGAAAACGAACTAAATCGGATGAAATCCATTCCTACCTCCTATACAAAAGTATGCTTCCGTTGATGCGTTTTCACACTCTATGCGCGAAAATACTAAACTATAGAGCTGAAATTTGCCACATCCGATTATATTTGTTAATAAATGAGTCATTATGAAAATGGGCGTAATCTGATTAAAATCGTTCCTATCTCTCATACAAACGTTTGCCTTTTTGGATGAATGTTTTTTATGCCAGTCACAGTTTAGGAGAGTCAAACTTCAGTTTTAGCAAAGTTAAGCTTCTTATTTTATTACTTTCAACAATTTTTTCGATCCTGTATCATTCGGACATATATTTTTTTTTCCTGAGACAAACATATTAATCTAAATAGCTTAATTACCAACAAATCCAATGTACAATTAATTTGCCTTATTCGAAGATGTCAAACTCAATCAAAGTTTAAATTTCATCGAAAAAATGTTCATCGAATAAAGAATTCTATTCGACGATATCAGTACCAACCTAGAGATTTAACTTTTCTCATCATCATTATCATCATTATCAGCATCTTCACGAATTTCATTCTTTATTTGAATACAAACAGAGATAGAGTATACAATTACGAGTGTGTACATAAAAAATAACAAGCATGCGCTTGATTAGAATCATTTACAATTGCAATTTCAATGCAACCAACGAACCAACCAACTAAATGAATACATTAACAACAACAACAACAATAACAAATAAAAAAATAGAAGAAAATCAAAAAAAATAAAACGAATGAAAGAAATTCCTATGGACAGAAGTCAATCAAAAAACGTTTTGTCTTTTTGTAACTCAATTCGTAATCGCAGCGAATTGCATTAACTAATCCACGCTTATGTAAGACGAGAAGCGCAAGCAACAATGCAACAATGAAGCGCCAACAACAGTAAATATATTGAGATTACATAGAAAACGATAGAGACGCAAAAAAAAGAGAAAAAAAAAATCTCCTTACAGTCGGCTGGGGCCGACCAAACTATACCCTGCATATGTAGATTTATATATAAAAAGTTTACTCGAATATCCAACTTTTCTTTTATTTCCACTTTTCGAGAAACAATTTTTGCATATACTATTAATTTACACCCGAAATATGGTTGACTTTGACGAAGTAAAAGGATTTTAAGATAATTCCGAGGCTTAGTATGGGAGCTATATAAAAAGTGGGCGTGGCTTACCACTTTCTAGTAAATCCAATTAATTTTTCCACACCTTAAATTTGGTGTCCTACGTTGAATAGTTTCTAAGTTATGGTGGTTAACATTTTTGTTTAATTTCCTCAACTTTGTATGGGAGCCCCAATAAGAAGTGGGCGTGGTACGCTGATTTTTTGCCAGATTATTTCCGACTACCATATTAACCTAAGTGTTAATTATGATTGTTCTAGACAGAAGGATGCAGAAGTTACAGCTGTTTCAATTTAAAATTTGTATGGGGGCTACGATAAACAGTTGGCGTGGTGCGCCCATTTCCTGTGAGTTTAATTGCTTGTACAATTCTAATCCATATCTTAAATCTCGTTGTCCTAGGCTAAATGGTTTGTAAGCTATGGAGCTTACAATTTTAGTTTAATTCCCTCGACTTTGTATGGGAGACCCATGAAGGAGTAGGCCTGGCACACTGATTTTCTGCCAGATTATTTCCGAATACGATATTAATTTAAGTGTCAATTATAGTTATTCTAGACACAAGATTGCCGAAGTTACAGCTGTTTCAATTTAAAAGAAGTACATACACTTTGTATGAGAGCTACGCTAAAAAGTAGGCGTGGCTCAACCACTTTTGGCGAGGTTATATAGTAGTATAATATAAGTCTATGTGACAAATATTGTTGTCCCAAGTGGTATATTATGTGAGTTATAGCAAGTTAAAGATTTTGAAAATTTCGAGGTTAGTCGCTTTGAATGCTTGGTGTGGGCGTGGTTATTGACCGATCATGCCCAATATCAATCCCCTCCGTACCCTTGGATCATAGGTTACTTGTGCCAAATTTCATCGAAATAGCTCAATATTTACTCAAGTTATCGTGCGAACCAGCCAGGTGACAGACAGACGGACGGACGGACGGACGGACGGACATCGTTAAATCGAAAATTTAATCGACGCTGATCACGAATATATATCTATGTCTATATCTCCGGAGATTCCTTCACGGACGGACGGACGGACGGACGGACGGACGGACGGACATCGTTAAATCGAAAATTTAATCGACGCTGATCACGAATATATATCTATGTTTATATCTCCGGAGATTCCTTCAAGTGGACACAAACATCTGACCGAAATGAATATACCATGCATATTGCATTATGCAGGGTATAATAAGCTCTTCAAAGACCATTAAAGCATCTCAAGGCATACAAATCCATCAGATACACATTACAATGCAATGCAGCCAACAACAACAACGAACAATGATGCAAGGCAATACCGCAAGGCAAAAACGACAAACAGCGGTATTTTTGAATAGAATTTTTACCAGACAGCCAACCGATAGATGACCGAAAGACCGACAACCGACAAGAACAAGATTTGCTAGAAAACCGTTTTAGCCATATGTGCATTGTAAAGACAAAGTCGACGACAAGTCATGGAAGATTCATTGTTGCTACTTAGACAAGAGCACATATCGTATATGTACAAAACTATATGTGCAATCAGGCTACAGTGTAAGTACATTAATCGCCAATAAATGAGATGTAATTTCATTTCAATAACAACCGATGTATTAGGTAGTACCTAATACGAGTATGGTAGTCATTCCCATCACAACCAACGGACAATGAAGAGGAAAGTGTTGCAAGTCATCTGTACTTTGTATATAGATTCTTTAAGCATCCAACTCTGATGCATATCCAATGGATAAACTACATGTGCACATCGAGTTCATACGAAGTGGATTAAGGCATGTGAACTATCGACTTTGTCTATCGGAATTTGAATGAGTTGTGAGCAAGCAGCAAGCAGTAATACTAGTTGCATAAAAATTTGCTGACAATGAATAAAATTAAATAAGATTTCATTCAGTTTCCTTCTTCTTGTTTTTATTTTTTTTTTTTTTTTACTTTTGTTGTGTTTTGTTGATCTAATTCTGTAGATTTGATTTAAAAGAATTTTCTTCTTAAAGAATTTGTAGATATGTGGTGAATTTGCTTTAGATTTCTAGAAAATCAATTCATCAAAGCTTTAGCAACAGCATCAGTTAGTGACTATGTAATATTATAGAATGTTGCGTTTTTTCTTACTGTTCTTCTTTGTAGCATAATAAGATGTGTTCACCTATTGTATTTTATCTATTTTATCACGCCGATGATGGCAGAGAATGGTTTAAAAATTACTTGAAATTTATTCTTTTGATTGCCAACGATTACACGCAATAGCCAACTGCTGTACCGCTATTACATATATTGAAGCAGTTGGATATACATCGACTTTCGATAAAATTTCAACATTTTCGCAATTGTTGAGAAGATATTCGGATTTGTTGAAGGGAAAAATTATATACAAAGTCTGTGAAAATTTCTTGCGGACGAGGCAAGTACCGATCTAAGCTAATATCCACTGACATAATCAAATTCTATAGTACCTTTTAAGGCTTTAGATTTTAAACTGATTCCACAAACATAAGAGTCACACACAAAAAAGTCTGACCCAGCAGATAAGATCAATATTTCTATAGACACATTGGGTTGCTGAATCCCAATTTGTGGTGTATTGGGCTATCAGGACAGGTTGCATTTCTTAAATAACTTTAAAAAATTGATTAAAATTGAAACTTTGAACGCAGAATAAATCTTAGAGGGTTAAAATATATGACCGAGCACTATTATTAAAGTTTTTCAGTATTTTTTTTCATGCTTATCCCGTACCTCTACCTTTTAGAGGAGTTCCCCTAGAAAATTTACGATTTTATAAATTTCGTTTTCAACGTTCTTACAGTGTCCCTAAAGAGTTCAAATTTATGAAAGGCTGTTATAAACTATTACTGCATAAAATGTTTTCCTGAACGTACTAACCCCCTATCTTTATCACTTATGGAGGCTCCCCTACAAAATGCTCATAAAATCAACTTAAAAAAAGAAATATAACTCTATAGCTGTTCAAGAGTTGCTCCAGAGCGGAGAAATCTATGATTTTCTGAGCATATTTGCTCCCTATCTGCACCACTTGGAGCGGTTCTACCGCAAAATACACGTAAAAACCCCTGAGAATCAACAATTAACCCCGAAGCTACCAAGGAATTACCCCTAGAACTCGAAAATATCATCTATTAATTTTTCCTCACCAACGTATTTGCTATGACTTGGATGAGCTCGTCTTCAAAATTTAGTTTTTTATAATTTTCAACTACACCACTCAACAGGTGCCAATATATAGGCAAATTTCTTACCACCCTGATTCATATGTGTTACTCAATATTTTTCCTGAACTTCCTAACTCTCTATCATTACCTCTTAGAGGGACTTCCCCTACAAAATAAATATAGACAACTGTACAACAAATGAAAACTAAAGGGAAAAAGTGTATGACTGATTTATGCTTTTGCCCCAACATTTCCCCTAAAAAATTTATGATTTTCTAAAATTCGAGTTGTATGGGGGAAGAGGGCACCTATATTATTATTTAATTTCAATTTGGTGGAACTTAATATTAATTCTTGCTCTTGTAAAATATAATTTAAATTTCTACTCAACATTAGGTATAGCAGAGGTTTTAATGTTTAACATAAATGTGAATAAAATCAGCTTAGTAAATCTCAATCAATATTGAAATTTTTCAATAAATATACCTTTGCTCACATATGAACATACTCGTGTAGATTTGCTAATTCATTATATCGTTTTATGTTTATTTAACCATCGCATCAACACTTGTATTAATCGCTTTCATATACTAACATGTGTATGTGTAAATTCTTAAACAAATATCTATTCAATCAAATCTGTGATAAATCTAAAGTATATAATATATTTCAGACAATTTCACTCATATTAATTTTGAATAAATTTTCATTAATTTTCTAATTCTATCCTCTATGATTCCCTTTCCACTAATATCGTTTTGCCTTTGTATTGAATAATTGTTATTTTCTTTTTTTTTTTTTTTGCCGATATTTCAAACTAATTATAATCAAGTTGTGTGTGTGCACATGTGTGTGTGAGTGTTCCCTCATAAATGCATTACTTGTGAACGAATTAAATCATGTATGAAGAATATTTAATTATAAAGGATTAATTGCAATCCCCAACCATCAGCTTTATGTATGTTCGTTTTTAGCCATTATGAACATTATGTTATATGTATGTATATTATGTACATACGTGTATGTATTCTCTAGTGTTACTAGTGCTTTGATATATGATTCATGATTCATAGGGTTTACATATATACACATACATACCCATATGCAATTTGCTTTGTATGCATTTTGCAATTTATCTTATTGAGAATATTTTAAGCCATTTTGTAAATATTATATATGTATATTTACACACAAACAAACATACACACACACACACACCTATGTATGCATGAAGATCGAGCATTTTCTGTGTGTGTATATCCATTTTAATTATGATGGATTAACATTGAAAATTAATTTATTTTCATGTTGATTTTTCTCAACAACAACAACAACAACAACAAGAAACAACAATATATGTATATAGTAAATACGATATACCTAATTCGATGATTATGTTGAAGTACAATTCATTCAATATGGATGCAACTACAAGTACAATTAGAAATACATATAGCAATATCCTATTGGATCGTAATGTAATTTTAGTTATTGAATAATATTGCTTATGTGTATTTTTCGCATATTTTTTCTCCATAAATAAAACATGATTAAATTATATGATCTTTGCCATCGATGCTTTTTATACAATTTACAAAATTTTTAAGCATCGTTCGGACTCTATGATGTATTGTTTCAATATTCATTCCAAGTAGCCTCAAGGAATTAAGATGAAGTTATTGATGGCAATTCACACTCATGTATGATAAGAAATTTCGGGAAATTTCGGTCTCATTGGGACCATTTCTACGTCCGCTACTTGACAAATGCCATCTATCGATTGCGTTTATCCAATTCAAAGCAATGATCATAGCTATAGTGCTTCGAAGCAGTATAAGGTACAATGATGTGGTAATAGCGTTGAACAAAGACTTTTGGTACTAACGTTAACGTTTTTTAATAACTTCTTCTCATTAAATTTGCTCCAATTTCCTTTGAACCTCAATATATCAATACGTTTTTCTTATAGTCATGCACCTTATGCACGTAGTTTCATTTTCATATTAAAGTTTGCAATTCAATTCATGTTCACACTCCATCATATTTGTTTATAGACTACAATATATGTATACTCGTAGATGTATTATGACAAATTTGTCAGCAATTTTCACTCTATTTGTTTATGATTATCATTTGTTTGATGCTTCTTCTTGTACTTGTATATATTGAATATGTGTGTACTCGTATGTCTTGATGCTCAACTATTATTTACTACACATCCATATTTCTCCATCTTCTTCCTTAGATGTATGTACATTCCATAATTTTGTACGTAGATATTTCCTTGGAGAAACATATTTATCCGCCGGTCTATTTGTATGCCCGTCCACCTATTGCGTAAGTGTTTAATTAATTGCAGATTATTGTGCACAACTAAGATCGATCGATAATATGCAGTAATATACTTGTATGGTTCCCTTTGTTGGTGTTGTTTTTAACTTAGATATTGCGATAATATCCAATTGCCATTGTGACTATTATTATTGTCTTTGTTGTCCTTGCTGTCATTGTCGCTGACTGACGACATAGCCATAACCGTTACCGTTGTCTATTTTATGCTATATAGGATTACTCGTTACAACAACAACAACAACAACAATATGAATGAGCTGCATAATTATTATAGACAATATCTGCATGTGTGCCATGGACGACTTTGTGGTTAGTGATACTATAATACTTAATACAAATGTGCTAAATATATAGTACATACATACGAGGGCGGTCCCAGAGCTACCCGATCTGACATATAGATGGCGGCAGTAGTTTGAAAAAAATTACTTTGGTGAAAAGTGGCAACCTTTTAAAACATATGTTGTAAGTTTCAAGGCTCCACGTTGTTTAGTATTTTTTTGTTTGGAGCCATCGAAAGTTAACGAATTTGTAAACATGGACAAAATTGGTCACCCTTATGTAATCCAATACTTTCATTTGAAAGGTCTCAGTTCAACGAATATTAAAGCCGAACTAGATTGTACTCTGGGGTAGTCCGCTCCTTCATAAAATATTGGGTGGCAGAGTTTAAACGAGGTCGTACATGCGGCCAAGATCAACACCATAGTGGTAGACCAATTGAGGTGGCCACGCCAGAAACGGATAAGAATATTCACAAAATAGTATTGGATGATCGCCGGCTGAAGGTGCGTGCTCTAGGTGAAATTACAGGCATTTCAAAAAGTGCTATACATCGTATATTGATCGAAAATTTTGAGATGAATGAGCTGTGTGCAAGATAGGTGCCGCGTTTGCTCACAATAGAACAAAAACAACGTGTTTGGCGATATTTCACAGTAATAAAGCCGAGTTTTTGCGTCGATTCGTAACCATGGATGAGACATGGGTCCACCACCATGTGTCTTGTTTCATCAAGACAATATACCAATTCACACAACAGATTTAGGTCCTTCGGATTTTTTTCTATTTCCAAATTCTAAAAAATGGCTTGGTGGTAGAAGATTTGCAAACAATGAAGAGGTGGAATCATGCGATAAATGGCTATTTTAATGAGCTAGACAGTTCATACTATAAACAGGGTATCGAAGCTATAGAATATTGCTGGGAAAAGTGTATACAGCTAGAAGAAGATTATGTTGAGAAATAAAGAAAAAGTTTTTCAAATTTATTGGGTTTTCTTTGTTAGGTCGGGTAGTTCTGGGGCCGCCATCGTATATGCATGCAATGTGACTAGAATGGATCGTTAAAGAAAACTCGAAATGTCAATTCGTTAGTTGAAAGCTTGTCACTGGAGCACCTTGGTAGAACATCCAATTTTTTTTGTAATAATTTTTAACATTTGTTGGCCGGCTTGCAGAAACTCTCTATTGGTGAAAGGATATTGTTTTTATTTTTTAGATTTCATTGGTCACCGAAGTCTTCAAACTATTATTTATGAAATTTAAGCTCATGTAAGTATATTATGATTTTTGGCTATTTTAGGATGGTCCAAAAAATACTTAAACATTGCCCATATTCTCCCAAAGTAAGTTTTGAATCAAGAGGTGGATATTTTACATTTGCTTTTTGTATAGGGAACGACCCAAGCTAATTCACACACGTTTATCAATAATACTTCATACCAACAACAACAACAAGAAATCCAATGACAAACGCAATAGTTTTGAATTGCATATGTACATTAAGTTGTCTCGGCCATCATGGAAATCAAAAAGTAGTTGAAAAGGTAGAAGATCTATAGCCAACATTACTAGTTTACTTCGAGAGTGTTTCACTGCTATAAATATTTTTACTCTAAGAATGCCTTAATAATCATTCTAAATTAATTTACAAGTGGTTAGGTTCGATTAGTATGGCTGCCCTTTCAATGTGAGAGAGTGACTCGACCTAATATTCATTTCTGTACAAACTATTAAATGCTCCATCTCATTGTGGCACACATATCTTGCGTATCAGATGCATATGTAAATGTATAAATTTGAGCATATCAACTAACTACTAACAATAGACAATTTATACGGTTGGGAGGTTGTAATATGGTAGCTTAGTATGAAGATCGAATGTATATCACCATCAACAACAACAACAACAATAACAGCATTATATGAGTAACTACATTTTGCTACAATTCATTTGTCACAATGTTTGATAGCTGAATAACAATAACAACAATACTAACACAATACAACAGTAGCGGCAACAGCAACTAACTGGGTTAACTGCAATAGTAATAATAACAACAAACATACGTTTCAGAAATATGTAATTCTACCAAAATATACGTCCATACACACTAGAACCACATATACCATACATATGTAAATGGGTCATACAATATGAACACAGACTGAAAACTGGACTGCTATTGTCGATGATGATGTTGCTAGTATTGTTGTTGTTGTTATAGTTCCCTATTCATTTTATGGTAATTAAATTTCAAAAAAGGTTTTACTCCATTGCAAAGGAATTAGTTGCCTGAAATATTTTATATAAAGAAGACCACGACGACAACGTCGACGACAACGTCGACGACAATAAAGTCAAATTGTCCCTAAAATGTTCATTTTGAAAATAACAATAAAAACAACAACAAAAATACTATGTACATTCTTCACACACTGCAAAAGAATTAATTGTAGTTGTTGTTGTTTTTTCTTTTCTTTTTTGTTATAAAATAAACGACCGAAATTTAAAAGTTACATGATACAGCAGTTGAAAATGATACGATGATGATGATGATTATGATGACGTTTATGGTAATAATGATTCTTCTCAAGATGTTTATACGTACGTAGAAATGTATGAAAAACAAGAGAAGATGCAAAAAAGGAAGAAAAACGAAACAACAAAAATGTTGCAAAGTCATAAATTAAGTTGCTGCAGCAATAATTCACTGTTTTACGCGTATCACATGCGTTTCCAATTAATCAACGAGTATTTTTCTGACGATATTTTGTTGTATTTTTTTTTGAAAGTTGTTGTTGAGATGCTGCTACAATAATAAAAACAATAACACTAACGACATATGAGCATATGAAACGACGACGACGATCTTGTTAGCTCAAAAGAGAGCAAATCAGCAAACATGCAGCAACTTAACCCATTTCATACCGCGCCATTCAATTTTGCGAATATAAAAATTAATTTTTTTTCAATATTTTTTTTGACTGCTGTCTAATTAGATTTTTTGAAATTTTTTTCAACTAAAGACTACTAGGTTTTTCGATATTTTTTTTTATGTCAAACATACTGGCGGCCTCCTGCATAAAGTGTCCCCGAACCCACAGACCGGTGGTGTTTGTAATTCAAAATTCCTTCTAGTTTATTTCTGTTGAGTGCCACGGAGTATACGAAAACTATGCTTTTTATTTTTGCGAAAATATGTCTACCTTTCTGTCATAGTGTTGTGTATCTAAGCAATTTATCTAATGTTCGATATTTTAAAAGTTTTTTGTTGCATATAGCACAATGGTTGCATAATGGGTTAAATGGTGTTACCATGTATATCAATATAAAAGTAGGTGTGTGCGTGTGTGTGTGTGTGTATTTGAAATACAATTCCCATATAATCACATTTAATTGTTATTGTCGCATATTGCTGACACCAGTATGTTGTTCTTGTTGCATGGTGTCATCATGGGTTGCATAAAGACATTTGTGCTTGTTCATCATCATCATCATCATCATCATGGCAAAGAAGCTGAGTATTTTGTGAGAGGTGGGGGCAAAAAAGTTTAGGAGGAATAAGAAGCAGCATACATATATACATTTGCTGCAATAAAACATTTTTAATTTTCAATTTTTGTCTCTTGCTTTTTTTGTGTTTACTCGCCGCCCTGCTTTTACAATATCACTTCATATTAGTATTTCACAGAAGCGTTATTAATATAATTTTTTTTTTTTGCTTTATCTTTGTTTTCGTGCTCTTGATTTTGCTTGTGCATGCATGGTCGTTTTGTTGCAATTTTTATGATTATTTCGTTAATAAACAACACAATTTTATTGTCAATCCGTGTATATGGAATGTTTTACTTTAGTTTTACTTTGTGCCTGCTGTTGTTGTTCGCCCTTCTTGCCACATTGTCAATGTATGAGCCATATATTCGTACAAATATCGTATATATTTTTAGGTAACCCAGTACATATGAAATGACAATGACAATTTTGTGCAAAATGAAAACTAAAGCAAATTTTTGTGTTGCCTGTTGTTGGGTAAGTGTGTGTGTGTGTGTGTGTGTGTGTGTGTAAGTATCATTATCGTCATCACTTGCACAATATTTGCAATAACAGCAAAACAGCAACAAATTTAATACAACATTTTGTGTCGCTTATAAATTAACGCCAACAAACTGCTGCTGGTGCTGGTGCTGCTGCTGCTAATGACAGTAGGAGGGCTACAACAACACAAAGTAACAACACAGAGAGTATACGAAACAACGACCAAGTGTCAACAGTAAAGATGAATTTATCACCAAAGAAAGACAGCAACAATGATACTCATGCAATGATGACTGTTGTATTGGCTATTGAATAGAGGAGATGCAGGCAAGTATGACAATATGAGTATGCATATATGTGGAATGCAATATAATCCAAAAAACATTATGGCGCACATCAACAGACATGTTGCAAAAAAAAAAAAAATGAAACAAACGATTCAAAATAACAATAAATATAAATGACGAAAAAAATTATTGTGGTGGGTGTGTGTTGTGTGGGCGGCAGAAGTGTTCTATATTTGAATACTTACAACTAACTTTGTTAAAGGGGAGCTATTTGAATGATGTATCCTTTTTTTTTGGGTGTATCCCACTCTGTTTATATGTTGGTCTTCAGATTTGAAACTCGGTATTTATCGAATGACACAGTATTGAGGGGGCTATGTGGTAAACGGAAGATATCCAAAAAATTGGAGAGGGAATTATTTCTCAAAAAAAGCAATAATGCCAGGAAGAAATCTAAAACTAATACTTTTTCCAGATATGAACGATGTTCAGGCTCTTAAACATGTTATGTTTGATGGTTCTCGCTTTGCCACTGAAGAAAAAACTTTTAGCTCTGGTGGCTAACCCAGATATTTAATTTTAAACAAATTCTGAGATTGATGAAAGAATGAGTCACTATTTATAGGACACTTACTTCACGCCAGAAGTAACTAAAGTGAGTAGATGCTGATATCCAACCTCTCCCGCTGGAAGGACCAAGTAGTGAAGAATCCATCGATATTCGTAATTTTTAACTGATTTCAGCTCAAATCGATTTTTATGTCCAAATATGGAAAGAAAATAGAAATGAAACCTTTGCCTTTCTGGTCATAATCAGGTAATACCATACAAGTATGTATAACCATTTAACCAAATTTATCATATCGCTTATCATATCATAATAAATATCATATAAATGCTAAAATTATTGTTGCAACATTTATATTTTTCACTTTATTTTATTTTAATTTTTATTCTACTTTTTTTTTGTCATTTCCACATACAACTGGACAACAACTGACAAAAGGCAATGAATGATAATCTCCTTGAGGCAACCACTTGACAATTACAACAGGATTATGACAGCAAATGTAAAGAAAGAATCATGCTGATAATAATGTTGAATAATGGCATTATAAGTAGCAAGTAGTATACACTTTGTATTCATGAACTTGCAACAATTATAATATCACAATAGGACAAATAATAGAGATGTAAGAAGGAATTAAAGGAAATGTAATTTAAATACATTGGAAAAAGTGGGTTATAATTATGGTAGGATGTGATATTCAAAGGATGGTTTTTTTTAATGTGAGAATTATACGCCTATAGGATAAAGTAAAGAATTTAAAATTATCGATGACATTTAATCATGCCACCATATCTGATGATTTATTTATTATTAATATTTTTTTTTTTTAAATATTCAAGTATTCATCATTGTCATTATTATCACTGGTTGCAACTTCTTTCCTACCTTTGTAATATGTATAAAGTGATCTCACTTAGGATGATGGATGGATTTTAATTTCTTATTTTATTTGTTGTTGTTATTTTTTTTGCAACAATTTAAATATTTAATCCATTTTAATTGTTGGCCTGAAATTATTTGCCTGCATTCATTCATTCACCCACTTATTCAGTATATACGAAGTTAGCTAGCCGACAATTCAGTCAGTCAGTCAGTCAATTGCAGTTGATTTCGTTTATTTGGCCAATTGTATGTCTGAAATGTATGAATAATAATTAAGTTTTGAAAATGCGAATGGTGGTCGTTGGAGCTCACACACAGGTCATAAATCATCTGAAATGCGATACGATATCTCTTGGAATACATACGGTGAAGTCACTGGCTGGTGCTGGCAGTATTCATCCGTTCGATTGCAATTCGAACGCAGTTAACACTCCCATTCATTTTCAATTCAATTCAATTTTATTCTTATGGTAGAATAATAATAAATAAGAAAAAACGGTTTATAAACATTAACATTTCGGTTTATTTGTTTTTATTCTCGATATGCCCATACTTATTATCGTTGCTGGTTTTTCTCACCTTGCTGTTTTTGTCTTGTATTTTACTTTTTGTTTTTTTTTTTCTTTTTTTTTTTTTGGAAACATTTATTAAAACAAGTTTATTTATTTAACAACAACAAAATAAGTTTTGTCAAATGAGACTGTAATACAAAGTGCAGCAGCAATTCGATATAATTGTGTATGCTTGTGTGTGTGTGTGTACGTGTTTGTATACCTAGCTGATAAAAATCTTGCTTAATATTGTTGAATGAGCCATTTTAATGATAACTGGCAGAAATGAATAATAATATTGTAAAAGAAATAATTAATACAGATCATGTTGTCTGATTGACGACGATTTGTTGTAAAAAAATATAAAAGAAGATGTTATAGTCATTGAATTGAAGAGTCCGCTGAAAAGTAAATATAATTTAAAAAAAAATTTCATTTTTTATACCGAAGCTTAAAAGTATTAAATACTCTTATACTATTGTATTACAGGCAGACGTTCGTAAGTGTATACTTCTGTATGGGAGGTAGGCGTGATTTTTCTCTGATAACGTCCATTTTTGCATATGCTTATTAGCTGTTAAAAATAATCCTATATGTGGAGTTTCAATGCTATTTCTTTCAATTTTCATCGTTAACGTCATCAAAACTATATTCTGAAACATACTTTTGTATGGGAGCTATACATAGTTTTTATCCGATTCCTTTCATTCTCGAACTTGTCTATGAAATCGTAAAAATATGAGTACCTACCAAGTTTCAGCTTTAAAACATTATAATTTTGCGCGCAAAATGTAAAAATACACTTACGGAAGCATACTTTTGTATGGGCGATAGATTTGGTTTTCATTCGATTTCTTTCATTTCCAAGCTTGTCCATTAACTCGCAAAAATAAGTGTACGTACTGAGTTTCAGCTGGATAACTTATTTTTTTAGTTCATAAATTGTTAAATAATACATACGGAAACACAATTTTGTATGGGAGGTAGGTGTGATTTTAATCCGATTTCATTCTTTTTCATGCTTATCTATTAACACGCAAAAACAATTCCACATACTGAGTTTCAGCTTTATAACTTTATATTTGAGTCCATAAATTGTTAAATAATATGTATGGAAACACACTTTTGTATGGGAGGTAGGCGTGATTTTAATCAGAATCAGCCCATTTTTAGGGATATATATTATTTTTTAAATATAATCGTTTATGTCGAGTTTCAACTGGATAACTTTATATTTCACGTTCAATATGTTAAAATTTTCACACATTTGGAGGGGAGGTGAGCTCTTTTTTCATCCTATTATGCATATTTTTGTAGATATCAGTCCTTTGCTGGATCAAATCAAACTTCCTAAGATTTACTTGGATAGCTTAATATTTATATACGTAATGTCTTAATGTCTTTTCAACCGATGTCGAATATTTTATGCCAATTTTCAACTAAAGTGCTTTATATGTACGGCAGTTATGGTGTTATCATATTTTTAATAATATCTTTAGACTTTATTTTGACTATAATTACGTTAATTATGTTAGCAAAATTAGCAAATATATAATTAGAAATAATTCCATAATAATATGAATTATTTTCCCCCCTATATCATTATCATTATCAAATTAATATTGCACAAGTAACGACAATAGATCGTACTAAGAAATATAAAATAAATCTATTTCAACATAAATAAATCAACTAAAATAAATTATATACGAGAATTTCATCATCACCCTGTCAAATACCGATAATAATTTATTGTAACACTTGATCGTTGGCACAGAAAAAAAGAAAACCAACAACAACAACATTAACATCAAAATGAAAAGAGGTGTTGAAAATTAATTTATTACTTGAAATCGTAATGAAATCTTTTTGTCCACTTTTATATAGATCGATAATTGTAAATACTTGGGTGTGTGTTTCTGTGTGTGAGTGTGTGCAGTCCGTAAGTTAAGAAATAAAGCACCTGAAGCAAATGCATATGTACTTGCATCTGTCAATATGTGTAAATATATCTATACGTTTGTTGCATGTGAGTGAGTGGTCTTGATCTCATTGTGTGAATAATTCAATTCACTCTTACACTCACTCGTTCGCTCACTCACTCACTCACTTGCTCACTTGCTCGCTCGCTCGATCACATTATCACTGTCACTAACCACATGAGTTGGTGTATTCGATTGCGATGCTATCTGCATGTTGCAACAACTCGATTTTGCTGCTGTTATACAACAATAAAATCTCAATTAAAATTATGCACCTTTTTATGCTGTCTTTGCGGTCGCTGTTTCGATCAACTAAATACACATACCAATGTTGCATGTTGTTCACATTTTGTATTGATTTGTTGTTGTTAATAATAATGAGTGCAGTATTGCGGCCAGTAAGAAATCGAACAAAAACCAACAAAAAAAGTGCTAATAAAATTGTGACATTTTTCATGCGGTTTTTATTGGAGCACATGCAGAAGAAAACACAAACTTTTTACGAACAGAATATTTAACGAGAACATTAATTTCGTTAATGTGTTTTATTTCATTTTATTTATTTTTTTCTTTCATTCTTTGATTGTTTTCCTTGCTTACGACAAATAAAATAATAAATTATTAATTAATTAAATTCGATTCCTCTGCCTTACCTTTCTTTATGCTTCTTCTTCTTCTTATTATTATTATTATTTATTTTTTCGTTGCTCATTTGCCCTCCACTTCACTCTCTTCCACTTATTCATTTGCATATTTTAACATTTTAAACGTTTACATATATTTTCTTTCTTCTTGTTCAAGCCATTTCATAAAAGGTAACAGCCATAAATTGAGTTACTCTTGGCATACGACCATAACAACAACAACAACAACAACAAAAAGAACAATAATAACAACACTGTCAATAACAAACAAAAGCGTATCAATTTGTAGCTTGTCAACATCATCTTTTTTTTTTTTTTTGGTTTGTATGAACGAGAATGTGTGTGTGTATGAACGAGTATGAGCTGCTCATATATTTGTTGTCATTGTTGTCACAGCAGCAATAGCAAGAGATGCTATACAACATCACATATAACAACAATTACAACAACAATTATAACAATTATCAGCATCATCATCATCATAATAATAACAATAATAAGAACAAAGACATTGTAGACAATTAAATTTGTTATTGGCAACACCAACTCAATCACACACACACACACACACACACACACGCACACACGTTCAGATACTCGCATATATACAAATAACAGAAAACCGTTTAATTAATAATTACTAATTAATTGTAAAAGGGCGGAAGGGAATGGCACCTATTTACAATGCTTTTGGTCATCCTATAAGGAAATGAAATGGTACATAGAAAACATACAATATATGAATAAGTGTGACGGGTGACCTGTGTGATGGGTCACCTGTCTTGGTATGAAAACATTTAGTATAAATGGGATAATTGAAGGTGTGAGGTCTTATAAGATACTTTTTTTTTGAGTTTTCTTTTACAACTGCAATATATATTCAATATTTGTAATATTAAAGGGTTCTTTGGCCAAGCTTCCCTTCCAGTGCGTGTTAAATTTTGGGACAGTATTAGAAGGGACCTACTCATTTCAGCCGATTCCGAATGGCAGAACCCTTGTGACATCAATTTTCTGAGCTTTGTCACTGAGCTCTTTTAGAAGCGTTTGCATGATAAATTGTTACTGCCGGAAGAATTGTCAATTGCTTGCCGACAGGTAGGCACTGTTCGAACAAACAATCTTTTCGATATTAAATTTATGCTACAGCTAGGGATTGAACTCATAAGTAACTCGTACAACTGTGAGTGCGTGTATAATCGTTTGAATTGGAAATTCCAAAAAAAATTGTGAATGTTTGCAATTTATAAAATGTTAATCTTGATCGTGCCTAACCAAATGATCTTGCTGTACTCGGTTGATTGATTGGTTGATTGAAGTGGTGACTCATCTATGAGTCCAAATAGCGCTTACGCGCCGTTTTGTTACCACATCCTCGCTTTCAACTGTTCGTTAGATTGTTTGTGTGGGCCAGTTCGTACTGTTTAGAAACCTTAGGAGGTCGCTGATGTTTATTTCCGCCAACTCCTCAATGTTATTGAAGAGTGGTTTACCTAGGGT
The DNA here is from genome assembly GCA_963854835.1 of Megamerina dolium. Classification (NCBI taxonomy): domain Eukaryota; kingdom Metazoa; phylum Arthropoda; class Insecta; order Diptera; family Megamerinidae; genus Megamerina; species Megamerina dolium. The sequence continues at coordinate 61,653,678 of OY978527.1, read as the reverse complement.
GTTAATTCTCTGCTACCAAAGGGCAGGGCATTTACTCACTCATATTTTGGACAACTTTTCGAGAAATATGCAAATCGTCAAGAAATTTAGTTTAGATTTTGCTTAATACTGACACATTTTGATAACTCGGTTACCTACGGCCTATGTTACAGTAAAGTCGATAATATTTTCTTCGAAAAATCACCACCAACAACAATCCAGATATATCAAATCATACGATCTTAGTGACTAGTACGACAAAATATTTTTGGTTTAATAACTTTGTAAACGAACTCTTGGAAGCAAAAGTAGGAGATTTTTTCTCTCTGCTTGACATCATTGAACGAAAGAGGGATTTTTGAAAGGTAGTACGTAACTATTTGTATAGTGAAGTCGACTTCGAAATGGTGAAGTATTAATATTTCGAATTTTCGCGAGTTCTGCCATAAAGCTCTCTCAAAAGCAAAGCCATCGGAAGTATTGTCAATTACTTGCTGACAGGTGGGCACCGATTTAAAGAGCAAATTTTCAAAGTTCTGACTTTTGTCACAGAGTTTTTTTACAAGTTTTTTTATACGCAGAAATTTTCTTATTTCTATATAAATGTTATTGAAAGTCTGAGCTGGGATTTGATCTTGGGATTCATGTACGTCCAATGCACTAAGTAGCTACAATTAGAATAGATAGAAGAAAATACCCGATGATGACCTCGAGAATCCAATCACTTCCATTAGTAACGCACCTTTGATACATATGGAAAAGAAATCTTTTGAAAATTGACAGTTTATTGATTTATTTATATAAATTATTGTAGTTATTATTGATGTTACAATGGGATTGAAGGGAGCACAGTTCATAAGCGTATTTGTATCGTTACAGCTATTGTTGTTGTTGTAGTTGTTATTGTTCAATTTATTGTCTATTGACATAAAAGTACCACCACACACGCAGTAAAATTTATTTCCCGCGGTTTTTTTTTGGGAATTCTTCTTTCCTCATTCAATTCATGATATTTTCTTTATTGTTTACACTGAGAAAAATAATAATAATAATAATAATAAATAATAATAATAATAATAATAAAATGCTATTATTGTTAGTACTTTATTTCAATTTATGGAGTGATGATGATGATGATGATGATGATGGCGATGGTGGTGGTGGTCCAATATATTGTTGATTTAATTTTTAGTACTTTTTTTTTTCTTGGCGCCATCACCCAGATCATATAGGTACAATGCTAATATTTGGTATGAGAATATTTAACAATATAATAAAAAAAAATAAATTTATATGTTATTGTATAATTGTTGTTGTTAAACATATATCTACATATGTACCCAATACATGTATGCATTTCTTTCAATTAATAAATGATCACTTTCATATTGTTGTGCATGTGTGTGTGTGTGTGTTCACATATTGATTTTTTACGTGGGTTGTTAGTGAAACGATAGTATTGTGAATGTATACAACTTGTTGAATGAAGCTTTTAATATTTTTAAGGTTTTTATATTTTGTATTTTTTTTTTTAATTTTATTTCATTGGATTGATGAAAATATTATTAATATGGCATATATTTTATAGATTCGTTTTCAGAAAAAAACAATAGCATTTATGTTTCTGTCAAATTAATTTTGTTAATTCATTTTTTTCCATAAATTTATTATGGCCACTCAATCATATATCTGCTTATTTGATCACAATCAATGTAGAGCTCATGTAGATGCTTCGTTAAATTTATGTCGATACATAAAATTGAATTTTTAATATTATAAATTTCATTTATTTACATCTTGTATATGATATTTTAGAAATTATATTCCAAGTCATTAATAATCTAAAATAAATTATATACAATATATATAAACCTATTGAATATTAACACTTGGAACAAAGTTCATAATTGTGATCGATCTTTTAGTCCGAAGAATGAGATGATTTTAATTGGATTGGATGCTATTTGATAGACTTAAATAAGCATTCAAGGCATTTTGCAAGAAAATAAATAAATAGTAGCCGGATGGCTGCAAGATGGTCGAAATTGCTTGGACATTGTCAAGTCTGAAGAATCAACTATCAAATGCTTAACCCTATATATTCTTGTGCAACACATACAATGTATGCATATGTATGTTGCCCGCTGATAATGTTACAACAACATAGCTACACCTTTAATATTGTACTTAAGGGGGTCCACCTGTGTGAGCGCGGTATTTCGAACGCTTTTTCGGGAATTTTCGTTAGGAGAACTAATTCGAAAATAAGAATAAGTTTTACGTTATTTTGAAGGTTTGTGCTTATATTTCAATAGTAAATTTTTCCAATAGTTTAATCCGAAGGCTTGTACTCATTAAGGGCGTTCAAAATGACCCATTCAAAATGAAATACCGAAATTGTGGGCAAGATTCCGCTCGAACCAGTTATCTAAAACGCAAAAATTAAAAAAAATCTTATTTCTGTTTATATCGTTGAGGTACTGACGTAGGATTTTGACGAAAGTTTAAAATTGAAGAAATGGAAGTTGTTTTTATAAAAATTATTCGTTTTCATGCTTTTTTTCAATATAAAAACTGCTGTAAAATTGAAAAAAAAAATTTCGAAAAACCGCTACGTGGGTCAGTTATCTGTATTAATGACTCTGTCAAAATTTCAAGTCAATCGGTTAAGTAGATTTTTTTTAATCCTGCCCACAAAATTCAAAAATATGGTTTCGAGAAAAACGCTTTCAAAGTTTGGAAACACAACAAAACTTTGTATTATAGACTCACATTTAATCTGCAATACCAGGACCATAAACTTCCCCTTCCTCATCCTTTAGAAGCTCTCGTTAAAGACGCGAAAAATGTAAAAAAATCGATTTTTCGAACATTTTACACAGGAAAATTCTTTGCTTTTAGCTTTGTCTCATTAATTTCAACATTACATGAAACATGTGACAAATCACCGGAAAGATGTAAGCATTAGCAAGTGTTCATAGAAGCATGCTGGAATACAAGTTTGTTAAGCAATTTTAAATAGATAAAAAAAATAAAAATAAAAATAAAAACGAAAATTTAAAAAAATAATAATAATAATAAGACAAGATTTAACGCTGTTCATTATTTATTTATTTATTTTCCATTAATATAATTATATTATATAATTATAAATTCACTTAATTTTACATTTGAAATTTTTTATTTCTGAAATTTTGGTTAATTTCCTTTTTTGAAAATTAGTTATATTTTATTTGCTACTGTTATCTCTCTCTCTCTCTCTCTCTCTGTTATTTCTACCACGTATTTTTATTGATTGCTATTATGTTGTTGTTGTATCTATCTATGTATGTATTTCGATGGTTCATAGACCTGTTATATACTCTATGTATATACGATATAAGCACATATCGTACATACGTATATCATCACCTATATCATAAAAGTCATCCCATTGTGACGGCGACAATTAAGCTACAGAGTATACCTTATAAATTATAAAAACAAGGAAAACCGATTTACAATAGCGGTATAGCGGTTTAATGCACTTCATGTTGTTATTGTTATTTTATTTTTTTTTGTTGGGTGGAGATAGTGCTTTGAACTTGAGTATATGATTTTTTTCCATATTTAATTTTCTTTTTCGTTTAATTTGAAAATTTGTGTACTACATATTTATATGCATAGTATAATTCGTAATTAATGGCAATGAAATAATTAAGTAAGTGTACTAAAAGTTAAATACAAATTGAAAAATCTATTAAAAATAATTAAATTCTATATATGTAAGATATAAATTAGGTACTCATTACTTAAGTTCTTAATACGTAAATTGTCATAGGACCCAATGATGCATTTCAAAGCTCTCAGTTGAGTCGAATTTAGCTCTAGAATCATTGGCATAGATTCTTTAGAATAGAATTTGGTTTTTTTTAATATCTTTAGAGGATATTTGCATATATTCGCAAAAACATACATATTTTAAGCATTTTTCACTGACATTATCAAAAAACTGCGGTCCCGCAAGATTAAAAAACAACTTCATTCAGTATTTAGACATTCAGAAAGAAAGCATTATTAGCAATTTTTTTTTTCCAATAATAAACTACTTCGTCATGACGTCCAGGCAAGATCATTTCGCAAGATCTCGTTGTAGGGCAAAGTACGTCCTCTCGCCCGCAGCCCTTACGTTTGTGTGTGCGATAACTGCTGTAACTAGTGAGCGATAGAGCTGAAAATTGTTATACAAACCTACTTTCATCCAAGAATAGACAAGCCTAAAAATAGACGAAATCAAATGAAACCTATGCCTACCTCCCATACAAAATTATGTTTTCAAATGTATTTATCTGTAGATTTTGAACACGAAAATATAAGGTTACAACGCTGAAACTCATTAAATATGATGATATTTGCTAATCAATATACAAATTTCAGAATGGAAGCAATCAAATAAAAATCACTACTGCCTTGCATTCAAAAGCTGGTTTTCGAAATCACATTTGTGAACTTTGGGCACTAAAGTGTAAAGCTATAGGACTGAAATTCGGCACATACGATTATTTTTATTAGCGAACGTGCATATTTGCCAATGGCTATTATCAGATGGAAACCACGCTTACATTCAGTTCAAAAGTAGGGTTTTTCGAAAGTACCTACCTCTCTGAATCAGTTATAGTTTAGGATATCTATGTTTTCACAATAGGGAAGTTAACTTTCAAAATTTTTTTATAAAGCGTTTGTTTGCTTAGTATAGTTTTAAATGAATTCATCTCCTTTGCTTGTTAAGTCGATTAAAGAAAAATTTGGTCACAACAATGACTTAAGTAAGCGGGAAGGGTTGCTAGAATTAAATATAATAATTACAAACTACAATTAATAGATAGCTAAATAAATGTTTCAATTTTTTTTTTATAGAGAGTTTATTTGCTCTAATAAATTCGAATGACCATGAAACCTAATCAAACCTCTCTCTCTCTTTGAAGCCGATTTTAGACAAATTCAACATCAACAACAGCTTATAGTATGGTGTAAAAGTGTTAAAAATAGGAGAAGCAAAAATAATCGCATTCCACAATTAATAAAAGCCACAAAAAAAAAAAAATTAAAAATAAAAAATAAAAAAACTCTTGAACGATGTTAATAACTTTCGCATTCTTATGATGTGCCATAATAGTCAGTGGTAGTGTGTACCACTAGAAATAGAAATAAAAAATTGTTTAAACATTTTACACATCTTTTTTATTTATTATTTTTTTTTATTACTTTTCTTCTTTCTTGTATAATTTGTAAATATTTTTATTAGCTTTGGTGTAAAAAAAAACTTTGTATTACAGAAGCTGTTGAAATGTAGACTTTCACTCTTCTTTACTATTTACCTTTTAATTATCAACATTTACATTTACATACATACATAATATAGAGATAATAATTACAACTAACTACTAATTATATTTAACAACTATTTAGTAAATGTTTTTAATACAAATCGCTATATTATTACTATAATTATGATATGAGCTTTGGAGTCTTTTTTAGTTTTCTGTCTTAATGTAATTTCTTCATTAATTATTAACATTACAATGACTAAAATGATCAAGTTTCCAATCTGAAAAATGAAATAAAAAAAAAAAAATAAATAAATAAATGAAATAAAAGCATACTTAATTAAGAATAACCCGCGTGGTTAGAAAATAACAACAACGAAAGAAACGTAATAAAAATAGGTCATAGACTTACTCGAACCGGTCATACAATTTTCGCGTACCAAATCACAATCACTGTAGAAAAATTGATGATCCCCATTGTATGAAGCGCAAAGCGGTTTGAACGCATCACATTCTTCCAAAGCGTCGGCGCAAGAGTGACCACCACGTACAGTTAGCACTAAGGCAAGTAGCATTAATATAATTGGACAACAAACTATTATGAAAACTGTTAAATTTGACATGTTTTTTTTGTTTGTTTGTTTATTTAGCTTTGTTTTTTGTTGATGTTTCTTTCGTTTCGTCGTCTTTTAATGATACTCAATTATAGCCAACCCATACTGTATAGTCGATATAGTCAATAAACACATTTGAATTAATTTTTGGTATTTTTTATTTTTTATTTTTTATTTGAAAGGGAATTTGTAAATAAATTTGCAAATGATATTCAGTGAAGGCAGTCTTTTTGAATTTTTTTCTTCTTCTTTCTTTTGATCACAATTCGTTATAAGTTTGATAATTTTTTTGATATTCACTTTGACAATATTCATATGTATAGATTTATAGCAGCACCAATTGAAGCAATAATTGACAAATGGCAACAGACAGCAACAGTAGCAGCACGACGATCACACTCAACACTCAGCTGACTGACACAATTAACAAGACAGCTCAACTGCTTAGAGTTCATTAGCATACCTTAGCGATAGTCGATTGTCGTAACATGAAACAACGCTTGTTGTGGATTTTTTCTTTTTTTTTTTTTACTTATTATTTTCTCATATTATTGTTATCTATTGTTGTTGATTAAAATATACATATGTAGGTACATACATAGACCACATGTTGGCAAAATGAGCAAACAAGCGGGCGATCTTCATTAACACCTTTTATTAAATTTAGTTCATACATATTTGCTTATACTCTTACAATTGTTGAACGATAAAAAATATTTATTGGCCAATATGTGTGCGTTAATATGCAATTTAATAACGAAATTTTAATAATTTTTTTTTTGCAAACTTTTTTTAACCCATTTGCTGTTAATCGTAATACTTCTCTTTGCATATACTTTATATCTCGCTAGGTAAACGTGATTACACTTTGCCGTTAACACTCTAAATGAGCATTATAAGTCGCTATATCAAATAAATTTAAAAAATATATATATACTTTTATTAACATGCTTCCGTAATTATGTACAGCATTTGACATTTCCATATAAATTCATACACACTACACATACCTTCACATAGAAACGTAGTCCCCCATTTATATGAGTAATACACTTGTTCAAATGAATTTCATTCAGTGACGCATGCACTATATCGTGCTCACTAAATGGTCGCGCTAATAAATATGTACTACTCAGAATTCGTGTAGTGTATTGTTACCATAACAACTTGCATATACCGGAAAACACTGGGACAACTTTATGTCTAAATACTAGTTGGGCTTTAGTGATTTACTTCTATTATAATACTAAGTAACTGACACGATTGCAATGAAAATATAATATATATAGAATATGTGAAATGGATGAGGGAGGCATAATTGTTGTATATAATATGATGTGCAGTTGAATGGAACAATACCGGTAGATACTTGTATGTATGTATTATCATCAGAACTATAACAATACATAATAGCATGGTTGGGTTAACTGATCATTCATATTTATATGCATATTTGATGCACATAGAATATATAAATATATACAATAGGCAAAGGTATTTAGAGAGACAGAACGAAAGAGAGACAAATGCATATATGTCGTAACTACTTATACGGTAGGGTGGATCTAATTTTAAAATAGCATAGAGTATAGATCTATTGTTGTTGTTGTTGTCGGTTGTAATGGCCACATAGAGTTTAGTTTATTAAGGAATTTTGTGAATTAAAAAAAATTCCTTACTTTGGTAATACTGAAGGTAGCCTGCATATCTCAAATAGATATTCTTTCAAAAAAAATAAAAAAAATAAATAAATAAATAAAAAGTTAGGCATAATTTTCATTTGGTAATTCCTATTTTTAAACAGACTCATTCATTAATAGCACAAGAATAGATTCGAAAGCATACTTTTATGTGAGAAAAATGAGTGATTTTCATCCGATTCAGCTCAATTCACTAAAAAATGAAAAGGTGTATGCCAGCTTGATAACTTAATATTTTCGTCTTTAAAGGGTGGAAATATGATACGAAAGCATATGTTTGTATGGGAGCTAGGAGTGGTGTTCATTCGATTTAGACTATTTTCGAATATATTTTTGAATTGATAAATATAATTGTGCATACCGAGTTTCAGCTCGATAACTCTGTTAGTTTGTTCGATATATGTGAAAAATATAGATTTCAAACATTCTCTTATATGGGAGAAAATAATAATTTTTATTCGATTACACCCATTTTTTGATATATCAATTGTATGGTAAAACTAACTTTGATTTTGTTCGAAAGCTATATATTTTAGTGTGAAAAGTGTGGAAATACTCATTCAACAACATACCTTTGTATGAGAGTTAGATGTAATTTTTCTTTCAATTTCACTCATTTACGAAATCATTCGTTTGTTAGTAATAATAATTTTACGTACGATTTTTGAGCTCAATAATTACGACACATATTGTGCCAACAGAGCGACAAATAGACATCCAGGCATATATCTCAGACTCTCAGACATCAATAGCAACAGCATAAACAATATCACCTTTCATATCATAGCCACATCATCTGTAAATTCTATTGAATTTTCCTATTGAATGGAAAAATAATAAATTTTTTTTTTTGCATAAATTTAGCAAACTTGAATTTGAACTTTTACATAGCCAGTAAATCCACTTTAGGACTGCATCATCTAATGCCATTTTTCGTCTCTGAATTAGATGCATATTTTTTTATTTTTTGGGTGATTTAAATCATTAAACCCACTCTAATATTTTTAATTTTTCATAATAGAAAAATGTAAAGTGTAGTAATTTTTTTATACAAATTTTCTCTACAAATTTGATTAGAATTTTCTTTACAAATATGATTAGAATTTTTCATCTAATTGACAATAATATTTGAATAGATAGAGCAAATTGTTCAAAATAAACTTTGTCCCTTAGGTTGTTCTAAGAGTACTTGGATCAGCAACAACAACAACAACAATAGTGATTATATAACAACAAACTAGTATTAGAATAAATTTCTTAATTATTGTTGCTTTTTTTTTGCATACTTATATCCGTATAGCTACTCATATCATTCAAGAAGAGATCTATAGTAGCCTTCATATAAAAGTAATCTTCATATGAAATTTTACTAAGTTTATATATCATGTAGTTTTAGTTTTCTTTTTTTTTTTTTTTTTTTGAAAATATAATAAAATTTAATCATTGTGAACAGTCCACTGAGAAATTACTCGTAGGTACCTTTTTTTTTAGTCATTACTGTATGACGTATGTATTTCACTAGTGAAATTAAGTCTATTTTTAATCAAGTTGTAATTTTATATTTTTATTCATATATACTCATATTTTCATATTTCCACTATAATATAGACATTCCATATAATATTTAATTCCCTTTTATATCTTGCACATAATAACTTTGTTAACAAATAAGAAATTCTAAAAAAAAAAAAATTCTACCATAATAAAAATACAACAAAAAATATGTCAACATTTGTCTGAAGGTAAAATAATCATAAGACTATGGCGATTTAATATTTTAACGAGATTTCTTTTATGCAATAAGGCATACTACATTGATTCACATATTCACATATATACATACTGAACAAACGCATGCGAATTGTTTTGAGGCAACGCGTGAAACGCATATTCCTCATATCGTCGTCGTCATATCAGAGGTATTTAATCTTTTAAGCTGCAATTTCATATCGTCTTGAGACTCATTAAAGCAATAATATTATCGCATCGTATATTGTTGCATATTGCTGTTGCTGCTGCTGTTGCTACAACACTTACTCATTCAAACGTATAGTGACTGGGCGATGGTATCAAGATAAAGACAGCAACCAGTTTTCACTTTTTTTGTTTGTTTTTAATGTACATTGCTGTTGCTGCTGTCTTTGTTGCAATTTATAATGCAAAGTGTCACATGCAACAACAACAACAGCAACAATGTCGATGACTATCACAAAAAGTGTTCCAAAAAAAAATATGTATATATATAAAAACCGATATTGGTAAGATGCAAACGCACATGGCACAACACATTCAAACCATTGAAACCAGCCAGCCAGTCAGCGAAACAACAAAAGCGAAAACATCAACGATATCGCATTGCAATTGCAACCGTGAAACTGATAAGGCACAAACTAAAAATAAACAATAAAAAACCAGTTGCGTAAACGCATGTACGAGAATGTATGGAGCCATGCATTGATCTTTTTGGTGGATTGTCTTATTTCGATGGCTTGCCGAACAGACTACCAGCTCAGCCCGCACATAAGCATATACTCTTATGTACGTATATAAGAATATTTTGCATTTTGAATGTGCCACATTTCAGCTTCTTCTTCTCCATCGACTTCTGCTTCTTCATCTTATTGTTATAGTTATTGTTATGGTATGAAGTGTAAATGAAAATATCAACTTTCAAGTAAAGAGATGGAGAGTGAAGCAGACCAAGACCAACTCGATCATGATCATATGATCATCTTAAAGGTGATCATATGCAGTGATCTTTGTCTGAATATGAAGGAGGAAGGCAAGTTGCAAAAGATAAAATATTTGAAGATATCTTACTTATGTATGTAGATTTTGTAGCAAGTCGACTTCAACTCCAGCTGTTACAATCTTATCTTAAGCGACATTCAATAAATGATTACTGCCCATGTAACAATTGTGTCCGGCTGATTAAGCGGCAAGCGCAACAAATGTTGCCGATCGAACGTGTTGTATTGTCCTGTGTTCTGTGTTGTTGTTGTACGTTATGTAGGTGTTTAAGACATGCCATAGGGAGTAACTCGTATGTGACCAAGATGATGATTTAATGAATTTTGTACACTCTTTTTCTTGTTATTTCTTCTCAGAGTCAATGCCATATATATACAAGATATCGCTTATTATCGCTATTACTGTCCACATAATTAATAATTATTATGCTAGCATTTCTACAATATTATGGTATATACCAGAACTAGTCGTATGTTGTTTCCATTTTTTTTCTTTCTACAAATTGTATAGTAAAATTATGAATTCAATTACAAAGAGATAATAAAATGTTTAGCATAGAAAAATTGTATTTCATAAATTTCAAAAAATATATACCTACATATATGGGAAGTTTATAGAGAGATTTGATAAAGGTGGAATTCATTAAAATATTTTTATGAAAAAAAAAATATAAAAAATTACTTTAAGAAGTTTCGGTCATATTGAAACTTACAGTTACAGTACATTATAAAATATAAGTTCGAATTTAGACTTTGCATCGAAAGATAGACGAGTTTCTTATTCGAATCCATCTACCATCAATATTATTACGTTTTTATTTTGTGAACATTTAATTGTATTTGAATCGACCTTGTTCGATCTGTCAATAATAATTGCGACACTTATTTTGTACAACTATGTGGAGCAACAATTTATTTAATTAACTCTATTTACAATCAACTATTTACTATAACTCTTTAATGTACTTGTAACTTTTGCCTCTGATACTGTACCAATGTTTGCGCGATCACTTTCGGGATTCAATTGATTTCATTTATCAATAACTGGCCCTGTTTATACTACGTGGCAACATTCCAGAATCTTCTTTTATCGTAGTCGAGATTCTTCTCTTTCTTTGTGGTTATCGCCTATTTCTTTTTGTTGACATTCGTTTCGATGCTGCCAATATTCATCTCATTCACAATTAGTGATGGGTAACCAACCATCGATACTCGTTAGAATATTTGAAATATATTCGATAAAGTAGAAAAGTCATGTTTGCTTGACTTTCAGCTCAATATTTTTATTTACACATGCGCAAGTTGAAAAAAAAAAATGCTTTCGAAATTAAAATTTTATATGAGAAGTAAACGTGATTTGCATCCGATTATATCTATTTTGGAATTTTTTCCTTTGCTGATGAATCTAATGTTAAATACAGCATTCTAGATTAATAGATTAATTAATTTGCATTTTTGTATGAGAAGTAAGTGCGATTTTTACCTAAATAATGTCATCCTGTGAGACTATTCATTTGCTGGTAAAAATTATGTTCGATAACTTTGTTATCGATAACTTTAAGTTTCCGTGCAGAATGAAGGGAAATCTACATTCGAAAACGTATTTTATGCATTCAAAAATATATTTTTGTATGGTAGATAGGTGTAGGTCTCATGCGATTTCTCAAAATATATAATTTGTTGGTGAAAATAGTGACAAATACCAATTAGTTGGTGATATAACTTTTTATTTACATAAACAAAGAGCGAAAACTGACATTCGTATGCTAGGCAGGTATAGTTTCTCATATTCTTCTAAAGTGGGATTTACTGTTAAATATAATCTTAAGTAGTGCATTTCATGTTGATAACCCAGTAGTTACATCAGTAATAGTGCGAATCGACAGATAAACTAGCAAACATCCTTACCACACCTTCACATAGATATTACAAACGATTTCTAATATCGATGTAAGCTTAACATCATAAATGTAGGGTGTCATAAGACGCGCTATTATCCAAGAAATTCCACATAGTATTCTTACGCATACTTCACACAGTAATAACATTGCTCGAATGATGACGTCGAGGACGACGACGACGACTACGACGACAACGATGAGCAATTCCACCAATGCACCATCTCGCAGAATCACGTCGTGCAATATATGATCGCTTCCATATTTTGAGATCACAGCGGGTAATATTGACAGGTGATCGTGAAAATTTCATTTCATTAAATCTTTGCAAATGTTAATCGTTCTGGTCGTCGACAAACATACGATATGTACATAGTGTCTACTAACATATAGAGAAGGAGAATGAGATGGGGAGTAAACTGGGGAGGCAGATATTACTCTACAGGGCGTAGCAGAGTAACGACAGCAGCAACACAACCCAGTATGTTGTTATTGTACATACGTAACTACAAGAGCATACGATCGTATACGTTGCTTATGTGCTTGTGGCAAGTTAAAGTTGCGCCCAAAGCATGTTGCAAATGAAAATACACATATTATTAGTCGTCTATACCTTGTTCATATGTGTCGGAGTCGGTGTATGAAGGAGCTACCCAGTAGGAAAATCAAAATAAATTGAAGAATTCTTTAATCACGACTTGTATCCTTTGGAAAAAAAACAAAATACTATCTACTAATAATAATATTTAAGAAGTTAAATGTAGACGTCACAATAGTCCTTTGAGCGCAAAAATCAAAAACATCTTTCATATGGAAGCTTACCTTCCTCTTTCCTTTGCCATTACTATAATTTTCGCACATGGATGTTATGGTGCTCGTATATGCTCAACTAAAAATTTCAATTTGGCAATCAGTGTTGCGTCAATGTTTGTTTGTCTTATGCAAGCCGTATAATTTACGTGCGCGCGCACGCGTAGGTTTCTGTCGATGTTGTTGTTGTTGTTCTATGGTAAGGTTCTCTTTTTCATATTCTCGGAAATGAACATGATCACCTGCGGTTTCATCTCAGTCTTCATACACGTTCTTCATTCTTCGTTTGTTGTTTGTCTTTTTGTTTTTTGTTTTTTTTTTCTTTTAGTTTGTTTAGTTTATTTATTTTGTTGAGGTGCGGCGACCTATGTATGCATGAAAATTTAAATTATTACAATTTGAGTATTACGGCCATTTAATGAATTCTACCATTTATTTAGTTCTTCCCTCTGCATCATCTTATTGTATGTGAATGGTTCAAAATTATTATTGTTGTCATTCTCTCGTTGTAATATTTGTTGATGATGACGATGATGAGTATAATAATAATGACAATTATTATGTTAATATAAAAAACAGCTCTTTCAGCAGGCATAGAGATGTTAGGTGTTCGAATTAATAGTTATGTGTTATGAATAGAAGGTAGAAGGATCAAATATTTGAAGGTCATTTGAAATACGTACGAAATTTTAAAGCAACGCTGGTGTAATTATTGCACAAAGTCTTGGGGTAATATACATTATGGATAATTTTGCACGAGATACCAAATTATCCATGAATTAGCTGTTGAAAATCGACATATCGCACCATTGTGGAGTAATCAGAACGTTTAACGATAAGCAAGTCCACCTATTTTGGGAAATTCCAACAAAAAATTCCAGTGCCGAAAAATGGCAGTGTTTATGTGGGCATAAACGGCGTATTTTCTAGTTGCAAGTTCAAAGAAATTGAAGAAAACCCAGTAAATAACCACACAAATGCCTCGGATTCGTCCCATAGTGGGATCAAGTGCGATTAAAGTTGAAAAACGTTGGATGGAAAACCAACGAAAATCTACATTTGCTAAACAGTCACCCCATGGGGAGCTGAAATGAATAATAGACCCCAAAAAATTTTTCGACCTCAATATATTTCTCAAATACCTTCTTTCTTTACCCCATTGCTACCTACCACATTTGTTTAGCAGTCGCCTCAAATGGAAGTCTAATGAATAATGGATCTCAACTAATTCTTCCACTTTAATATTTTTCCGAAATACTTTCCTCTTCTATCCCACCGACTTCATGGTTCTCGTACAGTAGTCATATTTTGGTTTGCCCGCAATTATTTTTTCTTCCTAACGCCATACGAAGGCTTTTATATAAAATGAATGTGAGCACATCTGAAAATCATAAAAATATGCCCTATTTACCCAGGAATTGTATCGATGGGTGTTAAAAATATGACCAATTCTCATAAATTTCCCCCCTCGACATTGTTCCAAGCATATATTTACTCCTTGAAGGGGCTTCCAAACAAATCATACTAATATACATAAAAAAATCGATAAATAACTCTTTAGATGTTCAGGAATCGCCTCTAGAGGAGTAAAATGTCGATCCGATCGCTATTAGTTTTGCAACCCAAATATTTTTCCAGAGCATTTTTACTTCATATATCCACGCTTGAGGGGGGCTTCCATACGAAATTGACTTTTCCATAAAATTTCGCTGCTTTCATTACTCTCAGAGTGCCTCGACAAAGATTAAATATACGAACAGCTTGCATTCGCTTTTGCTCGTTAATATTTTACCAGAACATGCCTACACTCTGGGTTATGGGTTAACCTATTAAGGGAGCTCCCTTATAAAATGGATATAGAAAATAAAATTCAATTTGGCAGCCTCATTAAACACGTATAATATCCACTTAATCTCTTATACTTTTCGGTAAAATTTCGTTCTGTTAAGGTTTTTGGATAGGTAGAGATATGTCGCTAATGCGAAACATTTGGAAAATCAGCTATCTCAAGTGAGATGAAATGTTTGAATTATCTCGCTTGGGTCCCAATTTATTTTTTTACGTCTCCGGACCACTTGAGTGTTCTTCTAGTCACATTTGTCATTCCCTTCAATATCAGCAATTCTTCGTTATCCTCGTCATGTAATTCATTTCAGTACTTGTTTATTTTTATTTTCTTCAAGTGCGTGAATCACATTTTTGGAAATTACATACAGCAGATCATGGCAATCCCGAAAAATGATGTCAAAAATTGCATTGGTCGCCAGGGTAGAAAGTAGCCTATTTAAAGGGCACTCAATAGATCAAGTAACATACGTAAATGAATGCATTCGCTTAAAGCCCTTCCTGATACCATAATGCTTCCCATGTCATTTGCATTTCTTTAACACGATTTCACTTGAATATCACACGAGATTTATCAAATTTCTTGTATCCATTTATTAAATATGATATTATTTACTGATCATACATATCGCCAACATATCAACGGCTCTCATCAGCAAGTGCTACCGATTATAAAGATTGTAATCTTAACAATCTTTTAATTAAATTCATAGATATTGACTTTTAATATCACTATATAAATCATACAATATATGTATTTGCAATGATTTTTGCTTCATATGATCACTATCATAATGGTGAAATTAATCGTTATCATATGATATGATGATCATCACCGTAGAGATGTATATAAATTGCACATCCGAATGAACATTTTCATTATCATTATGAAGATCATCAATATTTCTGAGTCTTTGTTGTTGCTATTGCTTGCTCTTGCACTCATCATTTTGTCAGTCAGCAAGTGACTAGTTCATTTCATTAGGTGCCTGCTTATACTCATGGAACTCATATATGAAGTAACATATCATTGCATGCTTTTGTAATCAACATTCTACCTATCAAATATACATTTGTATATATTGCATGGTACATACTGTGTGTTTTACATTCCCATTTATTTTATATATTTTTTTTATTTGATTTCATTTCAATTTGATTATTCTTATTTTTTTTTTTTTGCTTACTTTAGCTTCATTAAATCGAAATAGCATACCTTAGCATAACACATAGGTATCTATAAAATAATTTCAATTTATTGTGCTTGTTTAAATATGTAGGTATGTAAATAGATGTACATATATATGAATAGGTTGGTTTTGCCTTTTGCCTTTATGTACCATACATACATAGTACTACATACATATGCTAAGGCAACGCATAGCAGCACTCATTTTGTAATAAAATTGGCAGGTTTATACTGTTGAAATATGTATGTTTGTATGGTTTGTTTGTTTGTTTTTTTTACACCCGCCCGCCAAAACCCAAAAGGCTTATCCTTAGCCCCATGATTAGCCAAGTGCGATGTGTTCAAATAAGCCAGCCATTAAGCCGATGATGCTCTATAGTCAATGTCGTCGGCAAGAATTATTGCTGCTGTTGGTATTGCTGTTGCTGCTGCTGCTGCTATAAAAATGTCTTTCCAACTTTTGTACACGATGTTGCCTGCTGCCTGCCTGCCTGCTAGCCAGACAACTATAGCTAGCTCACCAAACAAATGCGTCGTGTATGAATGATACAATACGATACATATGTATAATGCTAGAGCATAAAACAAAGCTATGCCTTAATATTGCATGTTGTTGCTAGTATGAAATTTTTATATTGAAAATTAATTTTTACGATTGCACCCAAATGAAGTGAAGTACTATATAGATACATATGTATGGTTGGGGAGGGTTGGTTATGCCAACCAACTTTTTATTTTATTTGTTTTGCGATATTCAAACAAACGAATCCAAATTGCGTTATAAAAATTGAAACAACTGCAGGCGAAATAGCAACCAACGAAGCAAGCAATCTCATCAACATGAATTGAGTTGGCAACACTCACATATACCTATATACAACAGGATACACACATACACGCTGGTGATATGGCGTATATTGAATATTGAAATTGAATTTTTCGTTTTTTTGTAATGTATAATTTTTTATTTTGTTTTTCATGCAGTCAAATTGGCTTTTACCTCTTCTTTTGTTACATAGTACTCTCGTATATAGCAGCATCCTTGCTGTGCACCACCACCACCACCACCATCACCACCATCAATATTATCAACATCATTTGAATTTGTAATTACAGCAAATGATATAAAGTATCTGTTTTATGATGCCAATGAGAATGTTATAAATAATATTCCTCTATACAACAGAGAGTCTTTAATGATCTTCTTCATGCTGCCATTCATGTTTTCAATTGTTGTATGCATGTGTATCCCTTAGTAGTACGAGTATAATAGTATGTGCAATTTGAAAGGAATTCACTATACAAATATGCTGTGAATTAAATTGAATTTTTTCACATCAAATCATTATAAATTTGAAGCTACCGCTCTTCACATCCCATCAAAACTACAGCTTTCATATACGAGTACATATGTTATATGTATGTAAGTCGCAGATCCTTTTTGATGAGTCATGTCAGCAAAATGTCATTTTAATTGTTTCTACCTCGTCTGGCATACATACTTGTATAATATAATATTTATTGACAAGTAAAGTTATGCCGTCAAAAAAAAAAAAAAAAAAAAAAAAAAAAAAACAAACGTTTTTTGTATCCATAATAGCGTACTTGTCTGCTTACTGATACATGATCAATATAACGCACAAAATAAGGTGTTTTTCTTTGTTTGAAGAGTGCTCTTCTTTCAAATTACAAAGTAGATGTGAGAAAGTGCATTAAAGGTGACAAAAGCTCCCAAAATCCTCCAATGTTATATCAAAGTTCTATTTCCAAAAAACAAATCCCTCAAATTAATAGGAACCAAATATGATGAGGTTCTCCTTCAAAGGAATGAGTTTAATATCAAGTCAAATAAAAGGTAATGTTGCGTTTTTTCCATAAATTATTTTTTATACGCTTTATAAATAGATTTAATTAAAATACTGACCATTGTTACCAATCAACTTTCGCCATTTTACGGGTATCCTCATTATTCCATCTTCGTAGAATTTCTGTGGGTTAGGCTCAAACAACGCCGACAAGTGGTTGTTGCAGTCAATTTTAAACAGCAATTTTTCTCTCTGCAGGGAGTGGAAAGACCAACCAAGCTCGTCAAATTTTCCCCGGGTTTTCAAAGATATGTGTGGACTAGCGTTGTGCCGCGGAAAGGAAAAACTTTGCTATTGCTTCAATTCTGTCACATGCGAATGCCTCTTCAATGACCGCTTTCTGGGATATTGTCGTAAGTAAGCAATTTCTCGTCTTCATCTCCGGAGACCGCTCATTTCAGAAGTTTCCTGTTTTCAAACTCTCTTGCAAATACAGTCGAGTAATTTTTTCTCGCTCAGTTCATGCGGGACCCACTTATTTTGACTCTTGACGAATCAAATCCCATGCAAATTATTTGAAACATTTTTCTAAGCAATGCTTATTCTAAAATTTAAAACAGCCAGACTGAGGTCCATTTTTAACATTGATATCTCCAGAATGAAATCATTTGAATCAAAGTTGTGCCGCATATATCGATATGGCATTTTGTTCATAAACTACACTAAAATTCAATGATCTTTATTAGGGAACTCAGTGTACCCACATATGACTAAGCGCCACGAATTCCATAGCGGACTACGTTTAGTCAGTGTCAGTCGTCACTAAGGGTGTGGATTATTTTCTTTGGGGATACATTTGGGAATGTTTTCGAAAGTGAAATTCGTTGGACGTATTTTTGTTGTAGTATTATTGTCGTATTATTGCCATATTACTACAGTATTATGGCAAAAAGTTTGCAAAGAGTTTGACAACGATATTTTTTTTCGAAATTGATCTATCAGCTGACCATCCGCATCATACATATGTAATAATGCAAAATAATTTCCCGACATTAGATGATCTGACAACTGACAAAAATAATTTCAATTTAAATTAAAAAAAAAAAAGCTTGAAACCCAAAACACCCTTTAGCGAGACGATAAAGATAATAAAATTCATATTTTATTCTTATTTCTAGTTTCAATAAGCTGCTTTGCGATCATCATCATCATCATCATCATCATCACCATCATCATCACTATAATCATCAATGTCACCATGCAATGTAACAGTGGGCCTTGTTATTGAAATTTCAATGGAAATTAAAACAAGAAGTAAAAAATCATCTCATATTGCCACAATTGCAATTGTCGTCATGCCACTTTGCTACTGTTAAGATCCCTTCTGTTTGTTTTTTTTTTTTGTGTACTATACTGACTCAGGTTTAGTTTTTCTTTCTTCATCATTTCATTGTTTGTTTTTTCTTTGTGTTCTTTTCACATTCTCAAAAAGTCGTTCCTAACTGTCAAAGCTGTCAACAATTTTGATAAAACCCCAAAGAGCCAAATGCCGCCGCTACCGCTACCATCACCATCACCACCAACAACACCGACAACAACTTGCAATTGCAACACACAATTGCAAGTGTTTCTCAACTTGAGTTTTGTTGAATGCGTTTTTCTTTTTGTTGGTTGTATATATATACTTACATTCTTGTAACGTACATGTATGGATTTGTTATTGCATTGACTTTGACTGTCGCCTATATACGCTACACGTTAGTGAATGTAAAATACACCCCACCAGCCCAGAGCAGACTCTGTGACCAAGCGGCCGAAATCATGAGCCGTGACATAAATTCGCAATTGTTGAAATGAAATGAAATGAAATTGCAAACACTGATACACACACACACACTCACAGGGAGTGCCATAATCCTCAGCTCAAAATGCTATACTATGATGTGTGTGTGTGTGTGTGTTTGCAATAGTTTATGTTTTCTTTTTCCTGAATTTCATCAGTTATCATAATCATGATGATCATGATGATGATGATGATGATGATATATGTGTATGTAGGGTGGATGTTGGTGCAATATAACATAACAACAGCAACAATAAAATGAGAGAGAGAAGAAAAAAAAGTGCTGTCGACAAAACATGGCCGTGACATTACAATTGTCATTATTTTTGTGTTCTCTTGTCGGCTGGCTGGCTGGCTAGCTGGCTGGTTAGTTGGAATTGTTGTTGTTGTGGTATTGTAAGTGCATACCAACAACAACAACAACAGTAACAAGAGAATAATACAAAACAATGATAACATGGCGTAATTGGAGCGCAATGACAGTCTCGATTTTATTTAGTTTATTTTTCGGCTTGGATGGATTACGAGCATGCATGTATGTATATGTAAAGGCAACATAAAACAACAAACCAAATTAAATAAAAGAAAAATCCAAAAGAAAAAATATGCGAAGTTACTCTTATCTGAAATTAACAACAAGCAAAAAAGAAAGACAATTGTAAATGCGCTCATGCGCAATTCACTGCTTCGCTGATGAAATGTGAGAGAAAAGCTGCTTTCAAGTAAAATAATGCACATTTCACTTACAATAAAATTTATTTTCGTATAATATTTAATGATTTCTTATTCACTCGTAATTTTTTACTTATTTTTTTTAGCACATATATGACCCATTCTTAATCAATATAATTTATCGTTCTAAATGAACAAACACAGATCATTATATGTAACATGAGATTATTGAGGAGATCATAAGACATCATTTTTTAACCGCTACTTTTAATCCACTCCGAAAAAAAGAAGCATATATTTTTTTGTATGACAGTTTTACCCTTATCATCTTTGAAATTGAGTTTTAAAAAAATTTCCTGAACAAAATATTTATTTGAAGATCCCCATAAAATGGGAGTAAGTAATTGTCTGGGCATCAAAAGAACTTTATTTCCAAAAATATCAGTCACTTTTAATTGATTATCATACTCTTACTTTAATTGGAAGTCTGTAGATATGAGCAATAAATTACCTGCTACAAAAAGATCTTGCCTTTATCATGTTCGCTATCCTTTTGCCAAAAGTGATTACTTGCCATTTCCAATCAAACTTACGTATGTTGTACTTAAAAATATCAAACACATTGAAATATGACCAATATGCCGTAGCCCAGTGGTTAGCCCTTTGGTCTTCTGATCTGTAGTTCGTGGGCTCAATCCCCGACTGAAGCACAACTTTAACCTGTCGGCAAGCAATTGGCAATTCTTTTGGCAGTAACAATATGCCACTAAAAAGCCTCCAAAAGAGCTCTGTGACAAAGCTCGGAAAAGGTGATGTCACAAGTTTTCTGCCATTCGGAACCGGTTAATGTAAGTAGATCCCTTCTAGTACTGCCCAAAATTTAACACACACAACAGTACTGTAAGAGAAAGGGCCCTTTATGACTTTATTTTTATGACTGTTTTTAATGAGACAAAGAGTCCCGGAGTCTTGGACAACACGTCACTGTTGACAATTACACTTTCGAGGTGGTGAAGGACTTCGTCTATTTTGGAACCAGCATCAACAACTGTAATGACGTCAGCCTGGAGATCATGCATAAGATAACTATTGCTAACAGGTGTTACTTTGGGCTGAGTAAGCAAGTGAGCCCTCTCTCGAAGATCGAAAATCACATTCTACAAGTCCCTCATTATTCCTGTCCTAATTTATGGAGCTGAAGCCTGGGCAATTTCCACCACTTATGAGAGGATGCTTGGAGTTTTCGAGAGAAAAGTTCTGAGTAGGGTCTTCGGACCTATTTGCGTTGATGATGAGTATCGAATAAGGTACAACGATGAGCTGTATGAGCTGTATGGCGCCAGCAAGCGAAGAACAGAGAAGATTGGCGCCGGATTATATGTTCGGCCTAAATCAATCATCGATTGTTATGGCCACATATTAAGAAGATGAAGTTTTTAATGAGAAAATGCTTAGAGAATACTATATATGATCTCCTCGAATCAATCTTAAAGACACTCCCTATTAATACAAGATACATCTGTATAATACCACAATTAACTTCCATAATCAACTTGGAAATATTTCCGTCACATTTAACTGCAATTTGTGATATGTCTGCTGCTTCTTATTCCTCATTGCTGATTTCAGTCAACACTTGAAATATTTTACATAAATAAATCATTCATTGACAAACCACAATTTCCTTTATTTCATCTACAACTCACCTGCCACATAATCTTTCATAAATAGAGTGAATACTCAACTATGGGTATGTGTTCTTCGTTGTCATCGTTGTTATCTATGTACGAGTACATATATACATATGTGTGTGTGTGTGTACCTCGAAGACTTCCTTTTTCCTTAATTTGGGTTTTTGTGGTATATTCGCTGCATTCATATGCATTCGTACTTTTACTGGTTGGAATTTATGTATATGTAATCAGCAACCACATAACGATAAAATCGTAGATTGTTATTGAAATATATTCGCAACTACATTTAAACATGTATATCTATGTAACATAGTATATACATACAATACTTGTAAATACTGATTGAAAGATTTCGCATTTCCTTTTCATTATGATCCTTTATTCAGACTATATAGAATAGAATGGTACAGGATACAATTTGTCCGTACTCTTATTGTTCTTGTTATTGTTGTTGTATCTAGTCTGAAGTTTTACAAAATGTATACATATTAGATCTATCAACATTTTCAGTATATGTTTGTTATACTACATGTTGAAAGCTTTTTTTAAAAATTCCTTTGGCAGAAATGCAGGTTTTTAATAATCATATCATTGATACATAAAATAATTTTTATTAACGAACGAGTTATTTCATCAACCGACAATACTGGACGAGAACTAGATCTACTTCCCATATAAAAGTATTTCATGGAGCTTAAAAACGTTTTTATAATTTCTGCATACAAATATTAAGCTATCACACGAAAACTCAGTGTGTAAAGTTAGACTTGCTGTAGAATCAATATATATGGAAATTGATGTAATGGTATGAATACGGAATCTGTTGTCGAATGCATAATTTCACATTTTTCGCACGAAAATATGAGGTTGTCAACTTCAAACTCACAACCTGTAACTACGTTTACTAGCTCATGGAATGGAACCCGTCGAATGGGTCTTACAGTGAAGGAGGGCAAGACGAAGCACCTAGTATCAACAAACAAAGAGTCCCAGCGTCTTGGACAACACGCCACTGTTGATAACTACGCTTTTGAAGTAGTAAAGGACTTTATATATCTTGGAACCAGCATTAATAGCAGTAATGACGTCAGCCTGGAGATATTGCTAATATGTGCTACTTTGGGCTAAGTAAGCAATTGAGATGTCAGGCCCAAAAACCACACTCTACAAGTTTTTTATCATGGCTGTCCTTACATATGACGCCGAAGCTTGGACAATTTCCATCTCAGAAAAGTCCTACGCAAGATCTTTGCACCTATTTGCGTTGTTGGCGTGTTTCGAATAAGGTACAACCATGAGCTGTATAATCTGTATCCTGACACCGACATAGTAAAGCGCATTAAAATTCAGCGGCTGAGCTGGCTAGCCACATCGGGCGAATGGAAGAACACCCTCCGGCTAAGGAGGTGGCTTCTGCGGAAACCGCTGGTGGACGACGCAGAAGAGGCAGACCTCCTGCAGTAACAATTTGCCAAAAATGCTTCTTAAAAGAGCTCTATGACAAATCTAAGTTAAAATGATGTCACAAGGGTTCTGCCGTTCGAAACCGGCTAATATAAGTAGGTCCCTTCTAATGCTGTTCAAATTTAACACGCACAACGGTACTGCAGGAGAAGTTCGGTGGTATCACAATGGGACTTTCTGGCCTAAGTGTGTCCTCTTAAAGAGAGGGCAGCCACATAACCTGACCTAACCTAGAGGCAGACATAACCTACGGTAGAAAGACCAAGTACTGGAGAACTTGTCAGCGCTTGGTATCTCTAACTGGGTTAGAAGCGAAGTTAGTAAGCAAGCAAATAGGGAAGATCGAAAATTAGCATAATTGAGTGAAAACCACACTTAGCTCCCATACAAGAGTTTGATTTCAAATGAGTTTTTTTCACACTTTTCGCACGAAAGTATAATTTTATCAAGCTGAAACTCAACACATATGATCATATTTGCTTATAAATAGACAGGTTTAAGAATGGACCGATTCAGATGCAAATCAGTCCTACTGCCCAGACAAATATATGATTTCGAATATGTTTTCAAGCGAAAATGCAAAGCAAATTAGAAGAAGCTTCATCAAAATGATTAAATTTACTAAGGACTGGAATAGTTTTAAAATGAGCAATATCGGATGAAGATCAAGCCTACCTCTCATACAAAAGTATCTTTTCGAATGTTTTTTTGTGGGCTTTGTGCAAAAAACAAATAAAAGCTAAATGATTGAAGTTCAACGTGTATGATTATTTTGAAAAATGGAAGCTATCAGATAAAAAGCACACCTACTTGTGTAGAAATTTAGAAATTTTGAATTCTGAAAATCTTGCTCATATTTTGAAGAGATCTAATTTACATTTAGGTATGTATAAATGTATGGACATTTCTTACACAATCCTCTAAGGATTTTCCAACACAAAAGCATGATGGTCTGCACTTTATTGTATTCTCGCCATTATTTGTGGATTTTCTTTATATATTTTTATTTTCTGTCTCTTCTTGGTCGATCGTCTTCATTTCAGCAATGGCAAGCAACAACATCACAATGTTGTTGTTGTCCATTGTTGTTGTTATTGCTGTGATACTTTAAAATTCTAGAAAATCATAATTTCATATCACCACAATGGGGCATCGAATTGTCACTGCTGCTGCTGCTGCTGTGCATGGTACATGGTGCATCATCGATCCTTTACAAATTGCTGCCGACTACTAACTATTGTTGTGACTAATTTTTTTTTGTGTGATCATCATTGCCATTTGGGAAATTGCATATAGATTTCTGATATTGATTTTCATTTTATTTCAATGCAATTCAGTCATTTCGTTTCGTTCAATCACCCCCCGCCAGCCATCCATTCAATAAGAGATCTCTCAGCAGTCGTTTGTCCACAACACTGTCTTCTCTCTTGCTGATTGTTATTTATTTGATTTTATTCTATTTTACTGTACTTACATACGTATATTCTATTTTGTTAACAATTTTATTATATCATCATATCATCGTATCACCAGCAAGCAGTGTCATCATCAGCAGTAAACCAGTAGAATAGAAAATCACCGTAGAAATGTTGCTGTTGATAGCATATTTTTGTCTTCATAAAAATGATGGAGTACAACAACAACAACAAGAGCAGCAGCAGCAGCAGCAGCAGCAGCAAATTTTCTCTAAATTAAATTATCGTTAAAATTTATGTTTATTGATTTCCGTTTACGGATTTGATTACATCCGATCCGATACCAATGTGGTTGCTGATGCTGATGTAGACGATGTTGACGACCTCGCCTCGCTTCAATGCTTCGATAATGCGGCGTCGAGTATCATTATATGTTTCTGTGTATATGTTTGTTAAGTAATTTTAAATTTAATTTAGTGAATTTATTTTATATATACTTTAGGCATGATGCAGACTGCAGACTTATTCGTACATACCAAAATACCATCTCATATGCAAATTTACGCAACTCATAAGGATGTTGTACATATATTAGACTGACGGACGAACGGCAAGTAAAGAAATTGCATATACTTGTAGCAAGTTGTTTATGGAGATTTATGGATTCAATAGAATTTTGCATCTTCCATATATACTCGTATAGTAAGTATGTGGTATCGTTAGCATCATACTCTTCGTCGTTGTCTTGTTATAATATTCCTCAGTTTGCATATTGAAATTTATTGCATACTTTTCAGCATAACGATAACTATTAGATAGCTTAAGTATTTATCTAACCCTTTCTTCTAACAAATAGCAATTTCATAATAATTATGATGATGATGATGATGATGATGATATCGTCTAAAAGATATAGACATTGATGACGGACGACCAATCAATAATTTGCAATTCTAATTTGTGGTAATTTCTACAGAGCATTGAAGCAAAAATATTTCCTTGAAAGAAATTTATAATATTTTGAGATTGGATTTTATGTAATTACAAAATTCAAGGGATTCAAAAGTAAGCACACACACAAATATTCACTTTTCCAACATAATGTCAGATTTAGAGTTTAGATTTAAAAGGTGAAGAGAATATACTCTAGTCATTTAGTCTACAGACCACCGGTCTCTTAAGATTTTGTGATGCAAAATAGGCAGGCCTCAAGAAACTATCAGGTCAGTCCATAAGTTCGTGCGTTATTTTTTCAATAGTTTCACAGTAGTCGTTTTTTGCGGGAGATAAGGGGAGATATTTTCTCTGATATATTCTGATGCATTCAACAAGTGGTTTTAATTGCAAAGAGAAGTACGCGTTGTTAAAAAATAAAATGGAATGGAAAAAATGCAACAACGGCTGCTGCAGAAATAAACGGAACTCATGGGAAGAATACTGTGAGTGTATGGACTCCGCAAAAGTGGTTTTCCAAATTCCGAAGTGGAGATTGCGACGTTAATGATGCCCCA
This sequence comes from Megamerina dolium, assembly GCA_963854835.1. Lineage (NCBI taxonomy): Eukaryota > Metazoa > Arthropoda > Insecta > Diptera > Megamerinidae > Megamerina > Megamerina dolium. The sequence continues at coordinate 61,627,183 of OY978527.1, read as the reverse complement.
CTTCCCTGGTCGTCCTGAGGTCTTCAACTCCGACACCTTGCTGGATCTCGTGGACGCTGTGCCAAGTTTGACAGTGCATATGATGGTTGGAAGGTTACATTCATCACATAAAACAATTTACAGGCACCTGGTTCAATTGAGCTGGGAAAATGGGTTCCTCATAAACTGTCCGAAGCAAACCTTCAGCAGAGAGTGAAGTGAGTGTGTGAGAGTTTTTTGAAACGTATTGTTATTGGGGACGAAAAATGGGTCCTTTACAATAATCCTGTTCGCAAACGCCGGTGGTTATATAAAGATGAAACATCAGAACCAACCCCCATAGCTCAATCTTTATTGGCTTCCGACTAATACAACGCATAATATCTACGAAATTGCAAACAACTGGATTCATAGATTCATAGGGTACTTCTATTTCTCTACAAATGTCCAGCAAGGTTTAATTCGTCAGGTAATGCAATCTAGGCTAATCTACTGAATTACTGAAATAAACCGAAATGGATATGGTGACTACAAAATTGCTTTTGAATTGTGTTCGGGATAGGGATATGGCAGGTATAATTTATTATGATCTGCTGGAATCAAACTTGACGATTACAGCTGATTATTATTGCCCTGAACTATCCAAACTGAATGAAGTACTTGAAAAAAAATCGACCGTCTTTAGTCAATAGATGCAAAGTATGCAGACCATAGGCAAGCTGAATGAGCTTAGATGGGAGCTAATGCCGCATCCACCATACTCTCCGGATATTGCACCTTGCCATTATCACCTTTTCCATGGACTTCAGTTCTATTTAAGTAATATGAATTACACTTTAAAAGAAGCTACAAAAAGGGATTTAGACGCGTATTTTGTCTCCAAGGACAAACAATTTTTTATGCAGGGAATTAAAAATGTGCCTAAACTTAGGAATAGTACATTGTAAATAATGCAAGAAAATATATTATTGATTAATAAATACTGAAAAATTATTTTCTGCATGAACTTATGGACTGACCTTATATTTTCTTTTTACTTTAATAGAGTAGTTCTCGTCACATGTAAAGTGGCTAAAATTAATATCTTCTCAATGGGTTAAATCGGATGAAAACCACGCTTACCTTTCATAAAAAAAAATTATTAAAAGTATATTTATCAAATAATGGACATGTTTGAATGAAGGCGGGTTTATCTACTCAAATTATAATACTGAAGCTCTGCGCTTTAAAATAGGAGCTATCGGATAAAATCTGCAGTCTGTTAATGCATTCAAACACATATCGTGGTTGCAATATAAATAAAATAAATTTCATTTGAGTGAAATAGTAGCTAACAATAACATACTATATTACCTAAATGTCAAGTATTTGGTTTTTGGTTTCTTAAGTCACTTTGGATTAGAATATTTTGATATATATGTATGCGAGATTGTGCGTGTGTGAATATGCATAAAGTGAAATTAGTTTAGCTCAAATTGTTGCAACTTCTTAGAATTGCTGCAAGGTTTTTGGCTCCAAGCTTAATATAGTATATGCCCTCGATACTTTAGCTCTTACTTGCTAGACGAAACCACAAAATTTCTTGGCACAAGTGAAGGTTGTAAGCGTTTTCGTTTCGATTTTATTTTTTTGTTTAATTTTTTTCTTGGCGGTGTGAGATGAGAAGCTAAACATTGCCAAAAACTCAGTGTGTAGCCTGTAGCTATAATCATATAGTCTCATATATGTTATATGGACGGATGCGTGAATGGATGCATGATGTGAGTTTGTTGTGGTTGTTAAAATTTTATATGCTACAAGCATATACACTCGCTGATACATGTAGCTCATGTATTTATGTATGGGTATTGACAAAGTTTGACGATAGAACTTTAGAAAATACAATTTCCAAAAAAGAGGAAGAAAAAAATGAGAAAGGAACTTTATGCGCTCATCTTTTTATTTTTCTTCTACATTCATACTAAATACGAGGCTTTTTCTTTCTTAACGATGTACAAGTTTCTACGTATACACATATCTCTTCAGTTATTTATGCATGTACCTGAAGGATAAAGCCCTCGTCTATTTATTATGTATGTTGCTGTGCTGGAGATGACGAATGATTGGGGTCCCTAAAGTGTATTTACTTATTTTCTGAATGTATACTTTCTGGTGTTTAACCATATGTTGCAAACGGATACAAGCAAATTTTAAATTATTTCAATTTTTCTGTTTGTGGCTTATTTTAAGGAAAGGCTCAAGGATATGTGCAAAAGTTATATGAGTATGTGCCACCTTAAAGGTCATGACAGTGATTAATTTTCATTTCCGGCGAGAGAATAACAAATGGAACACCAAACGCACACATGTACACAATATAAATCCTTTATGTGAAATGCTCGATATGTCTTTATGTATTGTATTTAATATTGCAAATATAATTCGCTTTAATACTACATTCACATTTACACAATAAATACGAATAACAACAACAACAACAACAACAATGATATCGATGAAATATGTCTGCTCGTCTTTGTCATGTTTTTCTTCTTCTGCTGCTTAAGTCGATACACAGATCTGAATTCAACGAATGCTGTTTCTTACCTGGCAGTGTCAGCACTGCTTGCGAGTGACTCTCTATGGTGATGTTTCCTCTGTCAATTTTTTAATGATATAAACACACGAACACTACGAACACAGCGGTCGACGAGTCAAGGACGCTTCTGGCATATCCTAGTGTGGTAGAATGAAACAAGTAGTCCTTTACCATCCACTGTGTATTGTTCGAGTACAACTTCGACTACTTATAAGAGTATGGATGTTCATATGAAAAACAACAACAACAACAAGTAGGACAACATCTTGCACAGCGTCACAATATACAATATGTAAGAACAAGTCTATTATGTTACTCACACATGCATATACTCGACCATACATAAATCCTTAACGACTTTAACATCTTCAAGGATCGTCTAACCATGAACATAGACACACACACACACAAACACAACGTGTAGGATCATACTAATACGTACATACATCCATGCACATCCTAACACCATGTGGGCGGTCCACGATTGGCGTCAAAGACAGAAATTCAAAGCATTGATGTTGCTACTCAGCTTCTGAGGAATAGCATACGCCTTGGCTAAACAATCGTACAGGGTATGATGAGAAAAAGTATAATATATACGAATACAACATATTGTCTTGGGTGAAATATATTGGGCCTATTTCTGTGATTGAAGTAACTTCATATAACAAGTTTTGGTATGAGCTCTTCATACTTTCGCGTGTAAAGTGTGAAAACACTTATTCGAAAATATAATTTTGAATGGGAGGTTGGTGTGATTCATAGCCGAATACATCTATCTTCACATTCGCTCATTTTTTGGCAAATATAATCATCTACATCGAATTTAAGCTTCATAATTTTATATTTTTATGCACAAAGTATGAAAATCTATATTCGAAAATATACTTTTATATGGGAGGTAAGAGTGGATTTTATCCGATTCGGCTCATTATTTGAATATGTCTATTATCTGGTAGTTATAATAGTACGCACTAAGTTTCAGTTTAATTTTTTTTTGTGAAGAAAGTGTGAAAATATGCATACGGAAGCATAAGTTTATATGGGGGGGTGGGTGTTGTTTTCAATCCTATTACTTCCATTTTCTAATGTATTATTTCTATAATCAGAATAAGTTTATGTATGAAAGTTTTAGTTGGATAGCTTCATCTTTTCTTGCACAAATCACCTTACTTTTATATGGGAGGTAACAATAGTTTTTGCCCGATCCATTCAATTTTTAAATATTCATATTAATTAGTAAATATCATCGTATATGCTGGGTTTTAGTGAGATAACTTTATATTTTTTACGAGCAAAGTGTAAAACATAAAACCGTTTGAAACCATTTAAATAATGCTGAATACAAAAAGAAGCTCGATGTATGGGTGCCACACGAGTTAACGCAAAAAAACCTCATGGACCGAATTTCCATCTGCGAATCACTACTGAATCGCAACAAAATCGATCCATTTCTGAACCAGATGGTTACTGGTGATGAAAAGTGGGTCACTTACGACAACGTCAAGCGAAAACGGTAGTGGTCGAATCGCGGTGAGCCGGCGCAAACTTTCGCCAAGCTAGGATTGACAGTCAGGAAAGTTTTGCTGAAGGAAGCAATCGCCCAAAAGCGGCCAGCTTTGTCCAATAGGAGAGGAATTGTGTTCCATCAGGACAACGCCAGGCCACACACATCGATAGTAACTCGCCAGAAGCTCCGAGAGCTTAGTTGGAAGGTTCTTATACATCCACATTATAGTCTGGAGCTGGCACCAAGTGATTACTACCTGTTCCTGTCAATGGCGAATGATTTTGCTAGTGAAAAATTCGCCTCAAGAGAAGCTTGTGAAAATCGACTGTCCCAGTTTTTTCTCTAATAGGGACGAGGGTTTCTATGGAAGTGGCATTATGAAATAACCTTCAAAATGGCAATAAATTATCGAACAAAATGGTGCATATTTGACTTAAATCGGATCATTCTAACTATGCTAAATTAAAGCCTTCAATTTAATGTAAAAAAATGGATTTATTTTTACTAGATCTTATATGTACCAACTTTCAGCTAAATCGCCTTATAATTACCACAGTTATCGAGCGGACAAGCAGACATTTATATCAACTCAGATCGTAATGCTAATAAATGATATATGTACATTTCGATATCTGTCATATCCCTTCGTGGTTGTACCATCCATATAGCATATAAACGGACGAGCTCAAAATTCCTTCGACTTTTTGAGTGTGGATACCCCACAAATTGTTGGCAAAGGGGGTAAATGTCGCAAAACCTGTGGCTGTAGAATCATGAAGGTGTTGATATGGATAGAAAGGCATCACTAGATTATATTGAACTAATTCTGACTTTGTTGCTAATAAGAAATATCATTTAGGTGTGCGATTGTGAAATACGACAAAAGTTGATCAACGAAAATCGTATTGTCTTGTACTATGACAGCGTGAGATCACATAATTAAATATTTAATAACTCTACACAAATTCAGATTATTTGACTGGGAAGGTTTATTTATCTGCCACATAGCTTGTACTGTCAGACAACATTTGATTGGTATGCTTTTATGCATTTACCGTTGAGTGTTGATCTTAAACCATCTTCAGTATTCTTTCACTGTTATAAAATATAGCTGAAGATCTTCTTTTGCAAGTTCCACTATGATATAATTTCGTCTCTACTAGAACTAGAACTAGAACTAGAACTAGAACGAGAAGTTGATGGTCGAATAAAATGACATAGAAACATAGAAAAAAAAAATATTAAAATTTTAAATTTTAAATATTTAAATTTCAATTACAAATTAACCGATAATTCTTCCCCAAGATAAAATTTCCCATAGCAGGAAATATGAAGGTGAAGAGGATAGATCACGAGACTGAACGAATTCAACGAACCTGCTTAAGTAAGCATTACAATAAGAACAACAAGAACAACAATTGACACAACAATAGCAACAACAATATCATTGCTGTCAGAATCATGTTACAAAGCGTCGTTGCTGCTGTTGTAGCTGCTGCTGATAGTCGCTACCGTCACTGTAGTCGTTATCGTTCATTGTTAGAAAGACAAGACCCCAAATTCGACAACAACAACAACAAGGACAATAATCGATGTAAACGATGATAAAGGTGATTGTAATATTGTTGGTGTTGCTACGATATTGCTACTGCTACACACAGCTACACTGTGCGGGAGTGGAGTGGAGTGGAGCGAAAAGCTTTTGTTGATGACAACCACGATGAGCACAGCTTCCAATACAAAACAAACAAAGTAAACACCTTAATAAGATTTTCTATGTCATCGATGAAAAGAAAAAAAGACGAAAAAAAAAAAATAGAAGAAGCAGTAAAGAAAAATGAAATACTAGATATAAAGCACAGAGTATATTGACTATGTATGTACTAGTAGTAGAGGAAGCACTACGAGGAAGTTGAACAAGAATACTATGCATGCATAGTATACGATTATATTTCGTGTATGTAGTTGTATCGTTGTATACTCGTACATATTTTACCTGGTAAGATAATGTAAAATATGTTTTTTTTTTCTTTTTGGGTTATCAGCTGTTTATGTGTGTGTGTGTGTGTGGGTGTATATTGTTGTTGTTGTCGTTGTAATGGTTGCCGGTGTCTCTATAAAGTGGCTGCCATCGCAAATTTTGCCACTCTCTCAATGAACATACATAGTATATATACAAACTGACAGCTGATTGTGTAAGCACTTGCCATCAAAAACACACAGCAGTAGTAGAACAGCAACAACAATAACATAAACAACATTATATCATTAAGTAAGTATATAACATAATATGTATATAATTTGCTTGTGTACGATTGAACTTTGCAAAGTATTGATAAATGCCTCCAGTTCACATTCAATAACATGCTTCATTGACATGTTGCTAGTACCTATCTACTACCTATCTACAATATGTATACCGCTTACCATAATGATATCTATACATAACTATATATAATGTTGATATATTTGTATGTATATGTAAGTATATATTTAAGTAGCGATTTGCTGACGTTGCATAATAATTGTGTTGATACCAACTACCCATCACAACCATTAGTGAATAATATGGAACATAATAATAACACGAAATAATGAAATGTTACAGATTTTAGTGGTAATAGTAGAATTGCGGTAGTCGTAAACAGGGTATTTTAAAATAGATGTAATCAAAATTTTTCGATAAAAATGAGATTTTAAGTGTAGAAAATATTTAAATTTGATTGTCGAAAGAATTTCATTAAAAAGTAGTATTAATGGTTTTTCTTACGAGTTCTTCTGATTCCGTGAACTATTGCTCACAAAACTCACATACCAAATATCACAATGGCTATGCAGTTTTGTTCTCTGAGCTATTCCCTATAAGACTTTCATACAAAATTTTCCAATCTGATCAATTAATCTTTGACTTTCCGCTGTTATGCGTATAGTACAAATTGCTTTAATAGATGCTATGAATTGTCAGAGTTTCAGAAACAATTATTTCATAGAATTAGATTTACGATTTTTCTTATGAGTACTCACGTTTTGAACCCTCAAGAAATCTCTATTCAATTTGTATACCTACTTACTTACTTATATGACCATAACAACCAAATATCGATTTAAGCCGAATATAACATGCTTCGTCAGCCATCTCTGTTCTTCGCTAGCTGGCGCCAGTTAGAAATTCCATGTGCTGTCAGGTTCTCCAGTACTTGGTCTTTCTACCCGAGGTTAAGTTTTCCTCTTCTGCGTCGTCCTCCAGCGGGTTCCGAATATAACACCTTCTTAGCTGGAACGTGTTCTTCCATTCGCTCTACATGACCTAGCCACCGCAGCCGCTGGATTTTGATGTGCTTTACTATGTCAATATCGGCATACAGCTCGTGCAGCTCATGGTTGTACCTTATTCGGTACTCGCCACCAACGCAAATAGGTCCAAAGATCTTGCGTAGGACTTTTCTCTTGAAAGACCCAAGCAATCGCTCATTTGAGGTGGAAATTGTCCAGGCTTCAGCGCCATATGTAGGGACAGGCATGATGAGAGACTTGTAGAGTGTAGTTTTCGTTCTTGGAGAGAGGGATCGACTTCTCAATTGCATATTTATCCCAAAGTAGCACCTGTTATTGTAAGTAAATAATAAAGATGTGGCACATAAATCCACAAAGGCTCTTCAGCTGAGCTTCTCTTCCATTACTGTTGTGTGTGTTAAATTTTTGGGCAGTATTAGAAGGGACCTACTTATTTTAGCCGGTTCCGAACGGCAGAACTTTTTGGGACATCATTTTTTTTGAGCTTTGTCACAGAGTTCTTTTAGAAGCTTTTCCAAGGCAAATTGCAACTGCAGAAAGAATTGCCAATTGCTTTCCTATAAAATGTTCATCAAAATTGCTCATATCCGACTCATGAGACTTAGAGTTACATATGAGATACTGTGGGTTGTGAGAACTTTCGAAGAAATTATATTGATTAAAAATCGGAATTTTTTAATGAGTGAGTATCATCTAAAAAATCTGTCACACGCATTCAACATTTCATTGAGATTTTTAAGTTGTTTGCACGATTAAGCGAATGAGCTAACATACTTCACTTCAAAGATTGATTGTGCGAGTTATTGAAGCAATTATTTCATAAAAATTACTATTATATTCTAAAGTGTGTTACAGAAAATTGAAATCATTGATATTTGTATATATTTTTAATTTATACTTGACTTTTTGTGGCATGTAACTATCAGTAATTATATAAAAAGTTATAAAATATATAATATTTTCTCATTTCATCACATCACATCAGAGTGAAACACCTTGTATTTTCTCTCTCGTTATTGCCATTGTTGATATAGATGTTTTCTGTTGTTATCTCAATGAAGGTGAGAAACAGCAAATTTGACACATTAGTCAAAATGAGACATATCTACTTCCCATCACCAGCTTATGTAGTGGCACAATGGAAATAGCGTCATAACAATAAAGTTGATATTCCAAAAGTCTTTTGTGCAATTTAAAAAAAGGACTTCTTTGAGATGCTTGCTTATCCAATTTGGATAACTTGCATTATTCAATATCCTTTGTCTAAGTACGTAAGCTTGAGTATACTTGCAAACAGGATATCCAACATTGAGACTAGATGACTTCTTTTTAGATAAAGTTAAATTACAAAATGGAATCGTAATAAAAGACTGGCTACGCATAGTAATAGACTACATAGTCTCTTGATATCGATATAATCACTTAGTGCAAAGACAAAGTTTTGTTGAGCCACCTTTTATAATTACACTACTATTTCAATTTAATATTGTGTGCAATTGACAAATATTTTTAATGATGAACATTACGTTATTTAATATACGAATTTAGTCTCCATCATATGAGTTAATACTGATGCTTCAAACGGAAGGAGCAAAATATCACAAGCAGGCTTGTATCAATAACGTCGCAAAATAATGTATAATTGTTGTTGTAGTTGCTACTACAAATGTGTCAAGATTCTTTTTACATCACTAAATGGCTTTCTTGTGCTACAACTTCCATACTCACTTTCAGGCTTTAGATTTTATTTCATTTGTCAGCTTCAATGTATGTTTTCGTCTTTGCGGTACATGTCCGTTCTACCTTTATTATTTTAGGTATATTTACACAAGCATATAGATATATTTGTGTGTGTGTTATCTTTTCTTTAGTTAATTGGGTTTTTGAGGTTAACACCGAATTTTCTCTGTGATTAATTATTAAAAGATTTCACTGACAAGGGTAATTTTATATATAAGAACATCTACGTTTAAGCATTCAACACATACACACTCACGCACTTACACATACACTTAAAATACTTTGCTTCCGAAATTACCAACCCGTACCTACATCCTCATCATCAACCGATTTATTCTTCATTGGCCCTATTGTGTGTTAGAGAAGGTAAAGAAAACTTTATGCCACATGGAAGCAAACGGCATTGGCAAGCTTGCAATTTAAGGATGATGATGATGAACAAAACAAATGAAATTGTCTGTGTGTAGGTGTTCTCTTTTATCCCATAAAATCATTGAAGGAAAAAGAAATGCAGGAGAGAGTGTCGTGTATTTTTTTTTTTTTGAAAGGAAACAATCAATGTGGGAAGGCAAAAAGGAAAAAGTAAATCAAGTTTTTGAACTTTAATTCTTTGTTTTTTGTGTTCGTTTTCAAATCAAAAATCAAGAAAGAGGATGTGTGAAAATAAGGTACGATTATCTTATGCAAACTAACAGAAGTATGGCAATTTAGGTTGCCAAGTGGTAATTGTATCATATGGGGAAAATGTATCGGTACACGTATATATAATTTCCCATTATATTTTTTTGCAGTTTTTCTCGTAAAATCATGTATATATTCAGTCTAGACTTTCTCAAAAATTCTGGCTTAGAAATTGAGCCAGGCAATTTTTAGAGTCCAATATTGACAGTTGGCTTAATAGCAAGGCATTTGGACCGTATAGCGAAACAATTTATACTTGTTTGCCGGAAGAGAGAATAATTCTTCTGTTACACCCAAACAACTTATCATGTTCGATATCCTCCCAGTACAACCTACATTGCACTCAGTTCTGTTTTCGCTGTAATTTGACCATTTCCACATCACTTCTCGTTATCTTCTCCTCACCATACTGTCACACTATCAATTGCTCATCATCTATTATCATAAGCTCATCAGAAATGACTCAATTTCATTATGTTTTCGTATTAAATTGTTATTTTAGGAGCAACTAACTAATGTGGCTTCCAATCGTAGAGCTTCTCTACTCAGCTCCAGCTCAAACCAAGGTGTTCAAAAATATTTGGTAGTTCATCTCAAGATCCCTAGGGATGATATTATTGCTTAAATACCGATTTTCCTAACTTTTTCATTGACTTTTTCAATGATAGTTCTATGAAGATATTATGCAGATGAGATCAAGATTTCCTATTCGAAAACTATGACAGAAATATCTCTTGGCATCAGCATCATATTCTTTTCTTGAATATAGTCCAGTTGGTAACATTTTTAGAATTTTCGACTCAATAACTTTTGCTTCATAGCGCTTATTTTTATGAGATTTTTGGCAATAGTTTGATTACAGCCCTTTGTTGTGAAGTTGGAAATATAGTTTTTTCCCCAATGAAATTGTATATCAGCTATCACAGTTAGGAGTCGTGAGACTTATAGTTTTTCCCCAAACGAATTGTACTACATGTGAGTTGTTACAATTTTAAAAACAACATTCTCGCTAATTTCAATAAATAGTCATTCTCGAGTAGTGGCAAATTAAAGTAATTTGTAGAGCAATGGGCCCGTTAGATTTTCCCCAGCCTAATAGTAAGTCAAATTGAAGGTCTGCGTCAATTTTTTATTCAGAAACGGAAAAAAAGTTTTTGTTATTATTGTTGTGATTATCGTTGTTGCTGCTGTGGCTGTGGTTGCTGTTGTTGTTGCGGCTTTCGTCTTATGTGGGTCGGACCCACTAGAGCTATTTAAATTAATGCCCACTCCATTTTAAGCAGCAAAACAATCAACAGAATTAGAGTGAAAATGTTGCATTCTTGATATTATGTTTGTTGTTGTTGTTGTTGTTATAATTATGGCGGCTTAAGTTTGCAAAAATGTTACCAGAGCATGACATTTATGAATAATTTTACAGACTATGTATGTATTATGCTGTTTTTTCAATCTTTTCAGTCTTATGTTGTTATTATTGTGACCATAATTTTGACAGCATGCTGTCAATATGCCTTGAATACAGTTCAGTTTAATAATAAATCTTTAAAATGTATGACAGTGTGTGTGTGGTGTCTGCTTGGTTTTTCACACTTCATACTCATAAACTGTAGTGTCCATAAACAGAGTAACAACAACAACAACAACAATAACAACAATTATCGATGTTGTTCACTTCATATGTACGCGCAAATTTGCATGTATCACTAAGTGTTGAGTTGAACAGACATGAGCATTAAGCACGCACAATTATTACCATAAGCATCAGAGTCAATTTAGTAGTGTTGCGCCTGTGAGATACATATTTCACGAAATACAAAAGTGGACAATTTAGTTGCTGGGTTTGTTTTTTTTTTATGAGAACAACGACTGTCAGCAACGAAACCAGTGACACCGTGTGCTGATGGTAATGATGACGACTGACGACACGGACGACGTCTACATGACATCGATGTGCGAAACAACAAATATTCATCAATATTTAAGTGTGTCGCAGTTGAATGTATTACTCATTATTTATTGTTCTTGTTAGTGGTGTTGTTGTTGTTGTTGTGCAACATGCAATGCACCCATTAACAATGTTCGTTAAAAATGTTAAAAAATGATAAATTAAATGGATTCATTGTACCTACATTGTTGTTGCAAAATATATTATTTTCTTGCAATATTGTTGTTGAATATGTTTGCAACAAATGTATGACAACAAATGTGTGCAACTATAATGTACGTATGATCGACAGCAATATGTATAAGTACACAAACAGTAGCACTGACAGAATTGCATCCATGTGGGTCTATTCGTATTTGACTGTTTCAGTCAGTGACTGATTAACAAGATACATATCATACAAACGGACATATCTACTGGAATGGATATTTACTCACAGACAAGTAGCAATAGTAATTATTGTTACAGCTGTCTTATTGTATGTACGTACTTGCACAAATATGGAAATTATGTTTATGACATATGGACGTGTTTTCTACTCACAGAGCACATATTAAAATATACTTGTATATATGAATATGGGGGTGGTATGATAAATAACCGTATTGGAAAAGGATACAATTCATTTGTATTTATAATTTTGCAACTTTTTTTTTCGAAATTCTGTATGAAATTTGTGTCACCTTATCATGATGACATCATACTATTGTATGAGAGATAGGCGTGGTTAAACTCCGATGGAGTTTATTCTCTTCTATACTCTTTCGCAGATTAAAATAATGTTGTGTGCAGAGTTTCAGTCCGGTGGCTTTGTATTTTCGTGCTTAAAGTCCTCAAACATGTCTTCGGAAGTATAATTTTGTATGGGAGGTAGGTGTGATTTTCATGTAATTTCACCCATCCTCATACACATTCATTTTACAGTAAATTTAAGAGTGTTTTACAAATTTGAGAACTATATCTTAATTTTTTCGTACATAAAATGTGACAAAATGCTGAAATTCATCCGATTTGAACCATTCTCAAAGTTATTCATTCAACAGTAAATTTAATAGTTGTCACTAAGTTTCAGTTCGATATCTTTATATTTTCGTACAAAAAATTTGAAAAAAATACTAACGAAAGCACGCTTTTGTATGGAAGATAGCAGTGAATTTCATCGAATTGCGCCCATTTTAAAAATTTTACATTATATACCAATTAAAATCGTAAATATCGAGTTTGATATCGATAGCTTTATATTTTCTTGCATAACATGTCAAAAAACTACACACGTAAGCATCATTTTTTGTATTGTAGGTGACAGTGGTTTTTTTTTATAAATTGTGCTGATTTTTGGATATATCCGTTCTCTGTTCATTTGGAAAGTGACACGCAAAATTTCAATATATTAATTTTAGATTTTACTTCGCTAAGTGTGAAAACAAACTTGAAAAAGCATGCTTTTGTAGGCGCTGTAGATGTGGTTTTCATCCGATTATACCCATCTTAAAATTTATAGATTCTAATATAAGTACAATTCTAACTACCAATTTTCATTTCGATATCTTTAAATTTTCACTCACCAAGTGTGAAAATATACACCCTGAAGCATGTTTTAGTATGGGTGATTGATGTAATTTTCATAAAATTTCGCTCATTTTTTTTAACATAATTATTTCATGGTTAAATTAATAATTGATATACAAAATTTCAGTTCAATATCTCTAAATTTTCTTTCAGAATGTATGAAAAAATACTCACGAATACATTCCTTTGCATGGGAGGTAGGCTTAACTCCCATCTGATCCTAATACTAATCATAGAATTCTCTTTGCTACATTTATTGAAATTTGTTCGGTGAATATATTTTTTGTTCCAAGGAATACAATGGCTCTAAAAAGTTTATAGTTAAAAATTTGCATCTAACTTTATTCTCCAAAAAAATTTCAACACACCCTAATACGTACAACACTCAAACGTTTGTCATTACTGCAAATATGATTTTCGCATAAAATCGATGCCACACTCATATTCATAATTAGTTTGCCTGTTGAATGCGGGTGTAGCTTATGATATGTTGTTCAACCATTCCGCTCTTTCATCGCCACATCTTGTTGTTTAAAGGCAAAACAACAACAACAACAACAAAAATGGGGTCGTTTTGCCGTTAAAAACCAATTTGACATATGAAATTAGTCATTGTTGTATGTTGCATGAACGATATAGTATGTACATACAATATATTTCTTTGTTTTGTTTGCCCTACATGATTATTGTGTTGAAGATTTATTACCCACCACAAGTATTAGCGTAGTTAAAGGGTGCTTAATTATTGTAGTGACATGTAAATCATATTTTTTGCAAAAACAAATTTTTTTTTGAAATGAAAATATTCAACGGAAATATAAGAAATGCATTATTATCTATTGCATGACATTTTAGCTCTTGCAATGGTCTGCTCGCATGTTTACTTGTGAATGACTCACTTTTGAATATTTTGAATTTGAATATTTCTCCACCTCTTCTGATGATTTTGAAAATTTTAATTCAATCTACTTTACATTAGTCCATAGTATACTTATACATTTTTTATTAGTTCTCGCCGCATATTATAAAGGTGATACTTACCTTCAAGCCTTTAAGAATTTTTTAACATACAGTCGCCCTCATTTAAATGTGCTTACTTTATAAGGAGCTTCACATGCGTTTGTGAAAAGAAGAAAGAAGAAGAAGAAACAACAACAACAACAACAACAAGTATTGGTGAACATATTCACACAGGAAGTTGGTTGGCTGCTTGGTTGTTGTTATTGCTATCGCCGTGAGTTTCAAACATTGACCGCAGTTCATATTCACCCACCCAAGTGTGTTGTTCACGCGTGGGTGGGCGGCACTTTGGCGTACTGATATGGTATTAACATTACATTTAAGTACTCGTTTATTTTATATTTTTTTTTTCATTTCTAAGCATGTGTCTACGCCTTTAACACTTTAATTTGCACTTATGACCGTACGCTCATTGCTACTCAAATATATGCAGAGGTGTATGTATGTATGTATGAGTCTTCTAACACTGTTGGCTTTCTTTCATTTATTCTTTTTTTTTACTCTCTCTTTCTCTCTCTCTCTCTCTCTCTTTCTCTCACTTTATTAAAGTACTAAGTACATAGCACTAGCACTAAAATATAAAAGTGTTCATTCTAAAAGTGGCGCTTATGAGTGAATGAATATTGAAATGCTCACTAAAGACCATATCATATAAGTAAACGAGTATGTAGATACCATACTTGTATGGATGTATGCATGTATACATTCCATAAAATACTTGTATATGTTTATGTGTGTATATGTGCGTGCGAGCCAGGTAAGATGATAAGTTCTTCAATAAAGTGGCAAGTTGAAATTGTTAATTAAATAATTTAAGTGTTGTTCAAGTGCACACAAATTCAAACACAAATAAATGTACATACATAGTTTAAGTGGTTTCTTTCTAATCGGTTATTATAGGTTTTTGTAAGTCTATTCATTCGTTAAAAGTTTTCAAGTGACTTGATGGAATTTTAAAAATAAAATTAATAGAATAGAATATTGTTAATTCATTTTGTGTATTCGTCTCATTTTAATAGTTTGTATTTTGCAAAATATTGTTTTTTAGGTGTGTGTTATATTAATATTGTATTCATTTGTGGGATTTCCAATTTTTTTTTTTTACTTTTTTCTTATTGTAGTTATTATAATTATTATTAATTTATTGTTCATCAATACAAATGTTATATGTAGGTGTGCATGTGTGGAAGCACAATCAATCCATTTGATGAGATGCATTAGTAAATTTGTGGATGAATGTTTTTATTTTGATTTAATTTTAATTATATGTTTTTTTTCTGTAATTGTTAATTATGAATAATTTTTAATTTATTGGAGAATATTGACATATACATATAATTGCAATTTTTTACTTCATACTAATGATGTAATTTAAATGAAAATAATTTAATTTTTACTAAAAAAAAATTATTTGGTTTTTATGTTGCAAATTTTATTCGATTTAATTAAATAATTATTTCATTTATTTTAAGTAATTCATTTAATTTAACACAACCCCTTCACCCCCTGTTCATTTTTATTTTAATTTATATATTCTGTTTTTATGTATGTATATAATTATATGCAATATGCAAGCAGATTTACATTAATTCATCATATTTAAATTTCTTAGTAAATATGCATTATTTATGTATATTGCAGATATTCTGAAAGTTAATAGAAATAATTTTAAATTTGTGAGCATTTAAAACCAAGTTTTGTTGCTTTCATCTAAATTAATTATGGATTTTTTTTTATCTTTAGCATTAATATTCCGTGATTTGCTTGTAAAACAGTACCACAGAGTCTAATAAGTCAAATTTCTGATACTTACCGCCAAACCACTATACAAGTGATTGTTGCTATTCATAATTGTTCAGCTTCTGATCTAGTGCTTTTTATTCTCGTGATGGACTTTCAGGCCTATTGGAACCCAGATAACTTTCCATGAAAACTCTGCTGTTTGCGAATGGATTTCCCCCATTTGTCAACGATAAAGTAGATTTACAAGAAATATTGGATCTCTAAGTAAACGCCGTGAAATCCAATGAATTCAGAGTAGAACGAGTGAGTAAAAAATCAATAATACGTATGACTTATAGCCGTCTGCCAATATTCGGTGGATTATGCTGACAGTAGATTCTTTGAATACTACATGCAGTTGTCCCTCTTCATTAGATACTGAATCGTTCTTCCCTAGCCCTACCTGACAAAACTGTCTAGAACATCTCTGACATTATAATTTCTTTAAAGCTAAGTGATTCTTTGAAATAGGATGCAAGCACTCTTCAGTGTTTGCCATTCAGCAGGTCTACACATTCACATTCTGTCATTATCGCTTTACCCCAGAATAGCACTCCTAGTTCACGCAGTATTAGGCACAGTGCCAAGAAATTAAATAAATCTTCGCTGGTGTTCATGTTGGACATTGTACTCCAGTCGTTCTCCTTAGTTGGTCTATGCGGCACTTAATTTAGCCTGATTACTTCGGTTCTTGCTCTGAAAAGGCGGCAGTATTGCGGATTAACTAAACGGCTGTTTGCTGTTTTATTAGGTCTGCTCACTTACATTACTATCACTATCAATTTCTGTCATCTGTCACTTTCGATATGAGAAAATCTACAAGAAGTACGTGAACTAAAAACTATCAGAAACTTGTAAATTGACATTCACAATTCGTAATTGACAGCTGGATTTATTTTTTCGCCAACGCTATTCATGTCGAAAACTATTAACAATTGTTGAAAGTTTTTTATAAGCGAACACACCTATTGTTTTGTAAGTTGGATCAAGAAAAATTCACAATAGACATTTTTCAGCAGTGTTGCCATCGAAAATTGCCCTAATTCTTTTTAAATTTGAGAATTAACTCGATTAGTTAATGCGGATTAGCTGCAGTTAATGCCCGAGTTAATTCGAATTAAATCGTTAATCCGGATTAACGCTGCCGTCTCTCAGGGCTATAAGTATTTAAATTATTTGTGAAATAGATAAGTTCCCTTAGGTTATGATTTAGCAGCTTATATATATATTTTTAGTTTGACTCTGCCGAGCCAGACCCTCTAACCTCTCTCTGTGGGTTGCATCTAACTTTTTAATTATATCGCCTTGAAAATGTATCCACGAATTCAGAGTATGTTGGAGAAAAATTGAGATTTTTGAATTGCGGTTTAGTGAATAGGGGAAAAAAAAACAAGTTAGTATGTTTGAATATCAGTAATGGAGTGGCAAAGATGATTAAACGAGGTTATGATGCAAGATCCAACGACCTTGACACAAGTAGGCCAGTTCTAAAATAGGTCTAAGGTACAGAACATAAAGAACACTATAGGTATCTGACATTTTCGGTATTTTCGGCTCGGTAGCTATTCGCGCGAATGTCGAAAAATCTTGTTCGAGATTATTGCAACATTTTTTCGATATTAATTCATATAGCCCTCCAGTTAGAAAGATATTGTATTCGAAGCACTTTGGAGGTCAGCGACGAAGAAAGAGTGAAAAGTAATAAAAAAATATCCAATTGTTTTGTTGTTCTATGTAGTATTTATTTATTTATTCATTATTATTGGTTTGTTTATATTAACTTTTTATAATATTTGTTGTTGTTGCTATTTAGAATGCTAAGCTTAAATGTATCAATCAATGTATGCAATAATTTTGTAAGCATTATCAGCAATACAATTACATAGATATATTATATATGTATGTTATGTATAATTTTCTTCTTAATTTAGAACTCTTAGTTACATACATTTAGATGATTTTAGATTTTAGTTTTATTTGTTCTTTGTAGAAATTGTTTTATTATTATTATTATTGTTATTATTAGAATTTATTATTTATTTGATCATATTTGAAAATACGAAGAAAACCTAATATTTACAGTCTTTAATTAAAATAAGAATTTTCATTTTAACTAGTTTTTAAATGCTTAGTATTATTATAATTATACTTAATATGTAGTATGTATGTATATGCATAGTAATAATAATATAATAATAATAATAGTAGTTGTAATATGTAGTAGTTGTTGTAGTTAGTTGTTGTTGTTGTTGTTGTTGTTCTTGTTATTGTTGTTCTTCTATTGTAATATTGTAATATTCATATATTGTTATTTCTTACTATTTTTTTAATTTTTTTATTTTTTGTTTTATTTCATTGCTTGAATTTGCGATTGATAAATGCAGCATGCATGTTCATGATGATCGAAAGAATATGATCGAATTATGTTCGATGTATGCGCATTACAGATATGATTATTATAATAATATTTTTTCTCTCTCTCTTTCTTTCTTCATTTTCTTTTGCTTCAAACATTTCTTTCAATTTGTTTGCATGGATGAGTGGATTATGTTGGTGTTGGTGGTGGTGGTGGTGGTTGTGATGGTAATGATGATAGTGGTGGTGTTGTGTGATTTGCTAGTAGGTTGATTGGTATATTATGATTCATTTCATTTTTTTTTATGGAATGGACATATGGTGGTGCATTTGATCGATATCTTAATCTCTTCTTTATTACCAATTATATTTCAATTACCGATTTACATTTAGCTTTATCATTTTTGTTTATATTTTTTCTATATAGAACCAATTTAATGCCGAAAAGTTTTAATTACATATAAAGATAAAGAATAAAAAAATTATAAAAAATTAAATCGTTGTAACTTAACTAAACCAATAATTCCCTACTACCATGGAATAGCATCTGATGTATTGTGATTGTCAGATGGATGGGCTTAGGCTGAGTTTTTACGATCAAGCAAAGTTGATATTTTGTTTAATGTCAAATTAAATTACATTATCAGATGGAAGCGGTAGCATCAACGAGTATCAACTCATCGTCCCATAACTAGTCATCCTTCCATCTGGCAACTCTAGTTACACCAGTTCATAAGAACACAAGATGTTACTCCTTGTAAGTAGAGATTGATTAAATCAAAAATAAAAAAAAAATTGTTTTATATTGATTTTCTTTCATATTAATTCTCTCATACTCTCTTTGTAATAAGTAGATACATATCTACAAACAATTGTTTGCTCAATTCAAATTGAATAACAAACAATTGTTTATTATTGTATATTCTACTTTTAATTACATACATTTACTATGTAGTAGGTACGTATATAAATATGTAGATAGATATTACATAGCATCATATATTCATACAAAAAAAAAATCTCTATTTGTTGTTTTTATATTTTGTTTGATTGTTTGTTTTTGTTTTTTTTTTTAAAGGAATATCGACGTGCTCATTTTTTTCATTTTTGTTATATTTTGTCTTGTTATTTAGCTATTTTGTGTTTTTTATTTGTATGCAAGCGTGTGCAAGCTGGAGGATGCACTCTCGCACACATGAACGCTATGGCAAAACACAAACACATACATCAATATACACACACATACATTTACAAATACAATATGAGTAGAGTAATTCATTAATTTTTAATGATTTTTTGTTGTTGTTGAAATTTTGAATTTTTTTTTTTATAAAAATTTTGAATTTTGTTTTTTTTCAATTTTTTCACTTTAATTTATAAATTTTTACTTCTAAATTATGTTTTAGCCAAAGGGTTGTTTTTTTTTTGTTTTAAATTTTCAATAATTTTTGAAAATATTTTTTTGTATCAAAATTTTTATATTTTTTTTTTTTTGAATTTTGTGCTAAAATGTATTTTTAATTTTTTTTTTCATTTATTAATTTTGATTATGCGTCACTTTCCAGAAATGATGAAATTTTGACAATTTTAGAATTTTGAATTTTTTTGTTTGTTTACAGTATGTATGGGTGATGTAATGAAGGGAAAATAGGGCAATTGGAATAGTTACGCAGGCGAAGGTAGGGAAGTAAGTAAGTGCAAGTGAAAGGTTTTGGGTATCTAGAGCATTATGATTATTATGAGTTGGACTAAATGCAGACAATGAAGCATTTTGATTTAACAAAGATACAATGCAAGCATATAACTATAGATAAAACATATACAGGGTGTTTGATACCAAGCAGTCAAATAACTCAGCCCACCTCACGGTCTTTTTCAGTGAACGGTATCTAAGCATCGCTATTATGGCAACAAGTTTTTTTCTTTTAATTTCTTCTTCCTATAATACCCTGTATAGTAGATATTTTATTGATTTTACTCATTAATAATGTATATGCTTTCTTTAAAAATAAAATTAACAAAAAAAAAAAAAACGACAAATAGCATGAAAGATAAGTAGAAGCGTTTAAGCTTTTTTTTTTTAATTCACACTCTTCGATACATTCATATTTGTTCATTCGCAAATTTGAGCAAAAATATTATTTTACCTATTTATTTAATTATTTGTTTATTTTTTTTTTTGTTCTTTTTACATTTGTTTAGCTGGTTACTATACAAATTCCAAAAAAAAAAAATTTTTTCTCTTTATTTCAATTAATTTATTATTAAATTTTTATAATTCATATTTTTAATTACGTTTTTCATTGTTGTTGTTTAATAAAAATAGCATTGAATTAATTTGCAAAAATTGTACATTAATGGTTTTAGTTAAATTGAATTAAAATAATTATATTTTTTATTTTATTTATTTATTTTTATGATTTTGATTTAGATTGTTTTTTTTTAGGTATTGTTGTAATGTTATTTTTTTTTTTCATTCATAATACTTTTATACATTTTAAACTTAATTCAGCTGACCCATCACGCTTTCAACTTTCCCACTAGGAGACTAGTGGAGTGGAGCGGTATTTGGCTGCAGCTTACATTTGATTATTTTTAAAATTTTTCATTAAAAAATAATATTAAATAATAATATTTTTCTGATAATTTTCATGCAATTTATATGAATGAAAAAAAATCCATACAGAGATTTTCTTACTTTCTCTTTCCACGTTCACAAATTTGATATAAAATCTATTGCCAAACTTTTACCTAAATATTTTGTCTCCTTATGGTACGAGTATAATAGAAAAATGGATTATTTCAAGCTTAAAACTGAATACAAAAAAAAAAAAAAATAATAAAAACAATAATAATATTAATACTTTTCCCCCAATATCATAGATTCACTCATTTTTATACACACACATTTTAAACAAACACCCACACACACTCACATACAGTAGTTCCAAGCTAAATATGCACACTATAGGAAACTTGATATTGAATACAAAAAAAAAATCTAAAATAACGAGGTTCAAGAAATGTTCATACCCAGTGTCAAAGCTAATTCGGTCTAACGAAATATTGCCTCATCAACTGTGAGAGAAATAATTCCTACGCCGGAAGAAACTGTGTTCATATAGTAACAACACTAAAGCATGTGCCACTCTTTGATGAAATGACAAAGTTTTCAGATGCTAGATGTAGTTTATATTTTATATTTTTCATGCTGGGCATGGCCAAATTTGTGTATGGATGTGGCAAAAAGCGAAAGTGCTTTCAATTTTCAATTTTCATGGTATGCGTTTCAAATAATGATTTCTTTTTTTGTGAAGTATATAATGCAATGGAAGACCAAATCTCCGGTGGAAAGACCAAGTACTGGAGAACCTGACGGCGCTTGGAATTTCTAACTGGCGCCAGCTAGCGAAGAACAGCATGTTATGGCTGGCGAAGCATGTTATTTTCGGCCTAAATCGATATTCGGTTGTTATGGCCACATAAGAAGAAGAAGATATAATGCAACGCCATCTAGGAGTACGAGAGCGGTCCTAAAACTACCCGACCTGACATATAGATGGCGGCAGTAGTTTGAAAAAAATTTCTTTGGTGAAAAGTGGCAACCTTATAAAACATATGTTTTAAGTTTCAAGGCGTCACGTTGTTTAGTATTTTTTTTTTTTTTGGAACCATCGAAAGTTAGTGACCTCAGTGAATTTGTAAACATGGAAGAAATTGGTCACCGTTATGTAATTTAATACTTTCATCTAAAAGGTCTCAGTCCAATGAATATTAAAGCCGAACTAGATTGTACTCTGGGGTAGTCTGCTTCTTCGTTTACGACCATAAAATATTGGGTGGCAGAGTTTAAATGAGATTGTACGCGCTGCCAAGAGTAATTGAGGTGTCCACGCCAGAAACGCTTAAGAAAATCTACAAAATGGTATTGGATGATCACAGGCTGAAAATGAGTGAGCTAGGTGAAATTACAGGCATTTCAAAAATTGGTATACATCGTATATTGAGCGAAAATTTAGAGATGAAAAAGTTGTGTGCCGTGTTTGCTCACAATAGAACAATAACAATGTCATGAAGATGATTCTATAGAGTGTTTGGCGATGTTTCACAGTAATAATGCCGAGTTTTTGCGTCGATTCGTAACTATGGATGAGACATGGGTCCACCACTTCACACCTGAGACAAAGGAGCAGTCAAAACACTGGACTAACAGGGGAGAATCGTGTCCAAAGAAGGCGACAACAGTTCCATCTGCATGCAAGGTTATGCCGTCTGTTTTTTTTTTTTTTTTTTGTTAAACGCACACTCAATAATCAGTTACATGTGTGTGAGTTACGAATGGCTGGTCAATGAGTTACGAACGATTACTTGACTATGAATTCTTGCACTGAGTGATCATGAAGGAAAGAGCTAATATAAAAATTTATTTTAAACTGCACTGAAACTCATAATTTATTACAAGTTTATGATGATGAGTGAATCAGTTTTTTAAATATGAACCTCAGAATCATCAAGAAGGAAGAAGGTCAATAATTATCAAGGTAAGAATAAAGAATTTCTTGTTTAATGTCACCTAAATATATTAAATTTTGTATGAATAAAAATTATTTTCTTTAATGCGCACATTTTAATTTGGATCTACTGTACAGCATATTTACTGACGGACTGTCATGTATTAGAAATTAATTTTTAATAATCATTTAAAACATTCACACACACTCACACTAACACACATTCACATGGCTGTATAATTAAATAATATAAAAATATAGATAATATTGATTTTAGAAACAATATATGATAGTTTGTAGTTGAATAACTGTTGTTGCTGTAGTTGTTGCTATTGTTGTTGTTGTTGTTGTTGTTGCTTTTGTAAAAATAATTAATTCCTATTATTGTAAAATTGCTATTGCTATTGTTGTCTTCACACAAATAGTTGTTTGGTTGGTTAGTTTTCGTATTGTATTGTATTTAAATATATGCTTGTAGTTCATCATGTAGTTATGCAATTGTAATTTTTTTTTTAAATTGTAATTGTTTCATGCGAAAAATATTTCAAATTATTATTCTTATAATTAGTATTATGATAATTATTATTATTATTTTAATTACTAACACTAGATACCTATGTATTATAAGGTAAATAAAATCGAAAATAGTTGAATTCAGATCAATCGTTTCCATCATCGCTACTATTCGCTCTATTCTAAGTATTCCATACAATGAACATATTGAAGTACGAAGATTATTCGTACAAAGATGATGGCATCGAAACATCACTGGTTTTCTTTTACTACCCACTACTACATAATAGTTCCACATCCATAATACTCCAGCTGCTTCTCCACTCACTCGTCACTCTGTGAGCAATTTATCGCGAACCAACTTACACCTTCAATGTATTTGACGGACAAATGACTGAATTATTGAATGTCTCATCTTTTTGGGGCCTCATGCATCTCACATTTATTGATCCCACCAATGTCGTTGACGCTGATGTTGATGGCAATGCTGATGTCGTCGGCGGTAGAGATACTACAATGGAATTTGCTGTATCTTCTTCATCGACTACCAGAGCCGCCTTATCGGCAGATAATCGTTGCTCACGCAAAATACATATATACACAAACAATATCAGCGACAAGAGCAGTGTACCCGCAATAAGACCAAACATCACCGGTTTTCGCATATCGGACATGGCCGATATGCTAATGATATTCCAATCGGATTTATCAATTGGTTCAATTGCACTGATATCATCATTATTGAATTCGAAATCATGATGATATCTTTGCATTCCCATTAGATCAGGTTTGAGGCCTGCATTTACAAGATCATCATAGCTAATATCATCTATTTGATTCGCTTTTATATGCAAATCTTTGTGATTTATATAGAAATTATCCAAATAGTCCTGATCATTATGATGATTATGCGTGCTCGTTTTTCCCGGTGATGGCGATTTGATTGGAGAATTTGTGCTTGTTGTTGTTGTTGTAAAGGTAAACGTTTGCAATTGTTTGGTCTGCTGTTGAGTCTCCTGTTGTTGTTGTTGTTTCTTTTCAGTAGTCAAATCACCTAGCGACGTGTCAGCCGCAGCTTCAGCCGTATCAATTGCCAATGGTAATGAGCGTGACATAATGCCAGTTAACTATGAAGAGTGAGAAACAAAAAAAAAAGAAGAAACATTATATTGTAGTATATTATTATTTTTACAATGTGAGTATGATAAGTTTGGTAAAATTATGGGCATTCATAAAATTTTCATTATTTTTCAATTTCCATTTCCTCCTCCATAATTTAATCTTCTAACTAGACCAATTGTTACATTCGGCACGTAAATCAATTTCATGAAGTAAAATAATTTCACGAGAAAAGTGTGAGCCATATCCACTATTTGTTTCAGCTCGCATATGATCCACACAATCATGCTTTGGTGTGTGAATGATAATGCGGCAAATACTAAAATAACTAACTAAGTTTATTGTATGATACTCGATTTTATAATTGTTACAACGTGTTGTTTGATCCCCTACAGAAATAGAAAAAGGAAGTTGTAGAACAGAAATGGTACAAGTTTTGACATCTAATATTCGTGACAGCTGATGTTCGAAGCAGCTGATTTTCGAGACAGCTGATGTTCGAAGCAGCTGATTTTCGAGACAGCTGATGTTCGAAACAGCTGATGTTCGAAACAACTGATGTTCGAAATAGCTGATGTTTGAGGATTGCCAGTATAAATATGTTGCCGATGACCATTGGTTGTGGGTTGCCACAATGTCATTCCGTACCCATAGAAATAAGGTTTTGGTAAGTTAATACATATTTTAATGTAGGAAAGTTTACTCAGGGGTTCAAAAGTGCGTATCATATCTGTTTTTTAACACATGTAGCCTTAATACCTAGTTATTTGATATTTAAAATGTTATTATGCTAAAATCGGTTTTTATGTTCCAAAATGTGGATGTGATTCTGCAACAAATTGGGTAAATAAGTACACCACTCTTTTTGTTCCCGCAAGCTTGAAAAACACTTATTCTTCTATATGATTTTTACCAAAACTTATCATATTGCCCACAAAAAAAAAAAATAATCATTTTGTAATAAATTTTCATATTGAACACTAACTAGTCGTTTTGGTAAATAAACAGTGGCTGGTTTAAAAGCACCTGAAATTTGGTATGTTTGTAGTAGAAATATATGCCTGTTCATATGATCGTGTGTATACGACGAGTAATACTTGTCAAAATTAACAGAACGCCCACGCTATGCCGCCACACCACTTCAAAAGATGCAGTCATAAATCGTGTAAGCTTGTTAAACGTAGCGCTATCAAAGTGAAAAAAAAATGTGCGGCCATATTTACGTACCTACGCTCGTACAGATTATTACAAATATTGCCTAAGGTGCTTTTGCCAGTCGAATGAATTGAACTGACGGGCGGCATGTGGGAAAGAGAGATCTATGAAGAGGAGGAGTAAATAGATGTTGTAGTAATAGTAGTAAATAGTTGCGGATGGGGGTAAAGATATGGCAATATAAATGAGTTTCATGTCATAAATTTGAAGCTTGTTTTGCTGCTGCTGCTGCTGTTGCTGTTAATGTTGTTGTTGTTGCTACATAATTTGCCCCAGGGATAATAACGAAGCAATTGCGTACATCTATCTTTTATGGTATAATCGGAATATGTGTAGAATTACATACACGCATAAAGTATGCATATATGTATGTATGTTAAATTGGTAATAACATGGTATGGTGGCCACTGTATTAGAGTCATTAATTGATTTGGTAATTAATCTATGTTTGCCCTCATACGAATACAATACGATACACAACACATTGCACTGCACAAGTTCAATGAGCGCAAATGACAGCAATTGACGTTACTCACCTTATTCTTACACGTCACTTGTACGCGATATTTTGTATCTGGCCACAGTGATAGCTGAACATTGTATGATTCTGTTAATAGATTACCCATAAGTCCACCACCAGATACTTCCCATGTGACTAAACATTGATTGGGTGTACTTAATGGAGCCCAGGCAACATCGACCAACACCAATGAATCCTGTTGCAACATTGAGACAGTATGTAGCGACCATGTTTCACGTATGGATTTATTAATTTTCGGCGGTGGTGGTTTAGCACATTCATCCCAACACTGAAAATATACAAAAAAGAGAAAGAATTGAAAATTTTAATAATAATAATAATGAGAAAAAGGTGTAAAAATATTGAAAATGTAAAAAATTCAACAACAAGTTGAAGAACATGTTTATATACATGCATACCTACGGTGAAACATGAACTTTCAATTAGCAACACTTGCTTTACTTTCAAATTTGCTCGTGTGTCTGTGTATACCTATTGACTGGTGTAAATTGCGCAAAGATATCTTATTCTAACAAGCCAACAACAACATACATAACGTATGTGGTAATTCAAAGAAGTTGTATAAACAATTCCCCTTTTGGGCATACACAAGAAAGTACAACAAGATATTCGTATATGTAACCCACAAAGAAAAGAAAAGCAAAAACAAAAAAAAAAAAAAAACAAAAAAAATAGAAAACTAATTTCAAAATGAAATTTCATGTTAATTTTGCCACGAGCTGTACGGAAGGTATAGATGTGGCAAGTTGAATACTTATACTTATTTTACATACTAATCAATATTACCACATATGATAATATTGGGTTATGTTAGTAATCAGGGTTTATGTCTTATATGTAACAGGTGTTTTTGTTTTGTTTGAAGAAATAATATCCTGTACTTTATATGCGTAAATGATAGTCAGCATCTAACTTGTGTATTAAAGCTGGGCATGGTTTTCATACAATTTTGATTATTTTCGAATATGAGTATTTATTTATAAAATATATGCTTTTAAAATAAATTTAGATTTGCTAACTTTATGCTTTCATGCAAAATTTATGAAAAAGATGCCTACGAAATCATTAGTTTATATGGGAGTTAGGCGTAAATTTTTTTTAAATTAGCCCATTTTTCAGTATATCTACTAGTTAGTAAATTTAATCATTTGTACAAAGTTTCAACTTAATATCTTGATACCTGCATGCACAAAGTGTGGATATATGCATGTGAAAGCATAAATTTGTATGGGAGGTAGGCGTAATTATTATCCGATCACGTCTATTTTTGATTATATCTATTTATTTGTAAATATAATCGTCTTTATATAGTTACAACTAGATAAGTTGGTATATTCACACACAAAGGGTGGACAAGTATATATTTTTGTATGGGAATTCGGTGGGATCTTTGTCCAATAGCGCAAATTTTTAATAATATATTCATTCTATTATCAAAGTTTCTGGTTGCGAATAATTTTAGTTGGAAAAGTGAATACTTTCTCGCAAAAAGTGGCAAAATATACATTTAACAACGTATTTTTATATGGGAGGTAGTTTTGATTTTTATCCAATTTCGGTGATTTGCTAATATGTTAATTTTTTGCTCAAAATAATCTTATATACTAATTTTCAGCTCAATCACGGTATAATTACGTTAGGTATGGTGCAAAAATATAGCCAGACATGTTTCAAAATGTGATTTTGATGAATATCAATGACTCTTTGAGTGAAAAATACAATATCGTTTTGTTTAGCTCTAAAAAAACACCCGATAATATAATGAATAAACTAAATACCTTCTAACAAACACTAATCACTATTAATAATAAGTTCTAATCCGCAAAGAACAAAAATTAGAAGACGAAGAAGAAGAATAATAATAATAATAAAAAGAGTAAGAGGAAGAAGAAGAAGAAGAATAAGAACCTTAACTAAAATAAGATTAAAATTCTGAAAATGCCAAAAGTGTTAGTTTGTTAAATGTATTAAGTATGTGTATTGTAAGTATATAGGAAGTTCTAATATACAACACATGTACATATATATTGGTATATATTGCTACAAACATATACACAAATGTAGTTGGTTAAGTGCAATTAGCCACTTATGCCTTGATATCAATGTAAGTAAGTAATTTGAAACATCTCATTATTTGTGTTGCTGCTACTGCATCAATATTGATTATGAGAATGATAAATGTAGCTATATATGTATGAGAATATGTGTGCAAATATATATACAGATGTCTATTTACATTTCATTTATAACATCATTCAGTTCAGTCAGTCAAATCATTCATTCATATATATATATATATGAAAACATTCTCGTACATACATACATTCCTTCATTCTGCATACAACTAAAGCGGCTTTCGCTAATATTGATGTTGTTGTTGTTGCTGCTGCTGCTGCTGCTAGTGATGCGTGTAAATAGCACAAGTAATGCGTGCGTTTAATATGTAAAATCAACATGGTTGTTGTTGTTGTTGTTGTTGTTGTTGCAGCTCCTCTTTGTTTATTAAGCTCAAATTCGCATTCACTATTTCGCATACATAGTTTGCTTATTGAAAAGTAATTAATCACGTTCTGACAATAATGAGTTGAGATGGATTTTCTATTAAATACACAACAGACATATATCTAAATACTACTTCCCAATTACTTACATTTTCTATTTTAGTAAATATCGCTACTCTACTACTACTACTACTACACACACACACATGCACACGCACACACACTGTAAATTTGTTTTGCTCATTTTCGTTTCTGTATGAATTTTTTTGTGTGTGTTATAGTCTTCTTCTTACAAAGCTTTCTGATGAAATACTGCAGGGTAAGTAGATGTTGTAATTATTAGTAATGATGTATGTTGTTGTTGTTGTTGTTGTAATTGAAGTATATACTAACATATTTGATAGTTTGTAAGTAGCTTCTTTGTATCTTTATAAAATATATCATTTTACAGGGTGTACTTCTTATAAGTAATAGTGTGATAATATATTAGCCAATATACAAAAAAGTAAAAAAAAAGTCTTATCCACCTAAGCAAATACCTATATACCTAAGCAGAATCTCCCGAAAAATAATGAGAGTTGCGTTAAAATACTTAGAATTACAACCAAAGTGTTAAAATATCAGAACAAGCTCCATTAACAAGCTCCATGAACATAGATCTCAATATAAATGTGGATATATTTTTGAACATATTTGTCAGCATGAAACGATTGATAAGAGACACCCATTATATGTAAATATCTGCATACGCTTCTATGACTTTTACATGCATGGTAAATATATACTCAAATACTGATGCAGTGCAGTGAAGTGAAATAAAACAGAAAATGAAAAAGATGATAAGTGAAAGCAAAAAAATG
The DNA here is from genome assembly GCA_963854835.1 of Megamerina dolium. NCBI lineage: Eukaryota > Metazoa > Arthropoda > Insecta > Diptera > Megamerinidae > Megamerina > Megamerina dolium. The sequence continues at coordinate 61,597,470 of OY978527.1, read as the reverse complement.
AATTTTTCTTATGAATTTCTTTCTATCATATTTTTTCTTCAATTTTTATTCTTGTTTTTTTTTTTCATTGCATTTTTGATTAGTTTTTTATGCGAATCATTTCTGTAACTTTTGTAAGTACATTGTGTATTTAAGACTATTTATTTTTATTTCTCTCATATGTTACAGAGTACTACTTTTTTCTAGGTACTGATTGCATGCTCTTCTTTATTTATTTGTCGAAATTGATTTTTCATTTCATATTTCACGTACAAACAATAATCTATGATGCAATCAACCAATTCCAATTACCCAGTGCAGGAATATATTCATATTCATGAGGGCATATCGTGTATCGTATAATTGTAGCTTCAAGAATATCCTTATTTTTCACATTTGTTTATTGCATTTTTTTCAATAACATTAATCGATATCTCTTTTTTGAAGTCAATGAATACGTTTTTCCTTTTCCTGTGTATCTTCTGCTTGTTTATTTTTCTATAATACAAATCATATACAATATACGAGTATGTGTAGTTATTTCCATATTAAATTGCTCCATCATAAATTTTAAATTGTAATTTTCTATTTGCCATTTATCTATATACACATATGCATATGAGAAGATTTATTTTATTATATATGTTATGTAAGTAAATATACTAGTATATATATATCACATATAAGTTATATATACGTACACATATATCGTTGTTAGCAAATGACACGCTCTGCTTTAGGCTACACCACCAACTACACCACACCATCATTAATAGTAACCAAAACAACAACAACAACAATATCAGCAACAATAAAAAAACAATATTCACATATTTGTTTGAATGCTAATCTTTGAAGTTGTTTGCTTGTTATTATTATTATTATTATTATTATTATTATTATTATTATTATATTCTTGTTAATGACTTGATGCCTGAGGCGAACAAAGCAATCAATGACTAAACGAAGATACTTGTAGCATCCTCTATGCTTGCTATTGTTTATTTGTTTGATCGTTTTTTTGTTGTTGTATGTGACCATATAACTCATAGAAAATAGAATATCATAATCATAATCAACAACACCACAGTCATTATCATCACCACCCACACACCCACAATTCTCATAATTAGAGCTTCCTCTCTTTGTAGCCCCTTTTCTGTTGTATTCGGAGGCTCTTCTGATACTCATGTTGAAGTACAAATAAATTAAGTATTTTATATTGGTTGGTTTTTATATTGTTGTTGTTGTTGTTGGAGTACCAAAAATGAGTACTATATGGCTAGCAACACATGTATGGTAGATATATCATTTTGCGAATGTCTAATTATATGGCATTGCAAGAACAACGCAAAAATAGCAAAAAACACCGAAAGTTAGTTACTCTACACTATGAAAATAAATTAATAGATTTTATAATTGCATTTATGTGCATAGAGTTAGAAATCATATTTTCGAAAATATATTTTTTTGTATGAAAAGTAGGCATGGTTTTGGTTTGACTAATCCCATTTTGAAGTATATTGATTTTAGTGGCGAAAATAATATTACGTAGAGAATTTCAGCTAATAGCTTTATATAAATCAAAAAACCATTTTTTCGAAAATATATTTTTGTATGGGAGGGAACCGAGGTTTTTGATTATATTACATGTATTTTTTTAAATATCAGTTCAATTATAAAAATAATATAATTTTGTAAGTTTTAGCGTGATATCTATCTATTTCTATGCGTAAAAGCCAAAAAACAGACATTCGAAAATATATTTCTATATGGGAGGTAGGTGTAATTTTAATTCAATCACGATTATTTTTAAATATATCAGTGTGTTTATGAAATAATATTATATAGCCTAGTTTTAGCTTATTATCTTTAAACTTCAGAGCATAAAATCAAAAAACATGCATTCGAAGTTATGTTTTGGTATGGAAGATAATCGTGAGTTTGATCCAATTATTTTCATTCATAAACATACTTTCCTTTACTTATAAATACAATGAAATTTTTTAAGTTTCAGCTTGTGATCTTAGTATTTTTGAGCAAAAAGGCCAAAAACATATATTCGAAAACATTATTGTATGGGAGATATGTATAGTTTTCTTTTAATTGCATTTATTCTTTTTAAATATATTAGCTTGATTATAAAAATAACCGCAACTGCATAGTTTAATCTTGATATCATTACATTTTTAAGCGCAAAGTAAAAAAAAAATACATTCGAAATCACCTTTTTGTATGGGAGGTAGGTGTAGTTTTAATCTAGTTACTCGAGTTTTTAAACATTGCAGTTTGTTTATAAGAAAAAACTGCTAAGGGCCTGATTTCAGCTCAATGTTTTTATATTTCTAAGCACAAAGTCAGAAAACATATATTCGAAAACATGTTATTGTATGGGAGGTAGGCGTAGTTTTTATCCAATTACGCCAATTATTAAATATATTAGTTTGCTGACAAAAATAACGTTATGCCCTGAATTTCATCAAGTTGGCTTTATATTTACTTGTACAAAGTCTGCAAATATCTGACATATGGGATATATGTGTGTTATAACTTGGTTTTATACATTCTCGAATATGTCAATACGTTGATAAAAACAATTTTATTGCTCGATTTTTAGCTTTATGTTTATGACAATTAGAGTCCAAAATGCCAGAGAAATATGGACAAATCGACTCAAGTGGTGATTCTCACCATCAACATATTCATATATATGTCTACATAAATAGATTTTTATACCCACGCCACGCCTAGATGTTGCAAACGATGATATCAAATTAATATATCCTTGACCCTTTGAGTGTAGGGTATAATAAAATCGTATCTATTCTACTACTGATTACCCTACTATACTCCCGCTCTAGTCTCTAATGCTGTTGCTGCTGCTGCTGCTGCTGCTGCTCTGAATGTTAAGTGAAATCCTATCCCATCGATAGTATGATTCACATAACTATATCATATACGCGTCTTCAATGGAACTTTTGTCTAATATATATGTTCCTACTCACACACACACACACATGTACTCACATGTGGATGTACTTATGCAAGCATGCAATCATACATTTGAATGTATATGTATGTATGTGCATATTTATAATTTAGCCTGTAGCCTGTAGTATGTTTGTTGAAGTTTGTTTGTGGTGCTCGTAAATCGTCTTTATTACGATTATGTTTGTTTATTGCAATAATTTATGTGATTTGCTACGGTTTTGTACAGCGCCACATTCATATGTACAAACGAGTATGCATATCAGTGTGCATGGATAAGTATTTCTCATAACTTAGAGACAAACAGAGACAAACAAACATCCATAAAACATATATATTTCTCAGGCATTTCATTTTATTTATTTGCTCTTTGGCTCTTCATTTTGGTCCTTTCCTATGAAAAAATACATACTGATTATCGTAATCATTATGATGTTCTTCTTTTGTTTTCAGCTTTGATTGTAAATTCTTTTTGGGTCCTTTTCTTTTACTCTTTTGCTATGATAATATGCAATTGTTTGTTTGGTATTTGCTTTTTTAGTTTTAAAATTAATATTTTGTGAATTCTTTCTGAAGTACAAAGCATATGTACGAAGGTTAGGTACTACATACAAATAGCAACATGTGTACTCTTATAATATAACAAATGACTCTTTAAATCATGTGAACGAAAATGTATATATGAATTCATGGTTTATGTGACGACGCGGGCTATTTTTCTTCTATGGCAATTGTAATATAACAAAATGCACGCATACTTGTACATACTGAGATGCTTGCTGCTTTGATGTTGTTATGTGGTGTTGGCGGATTTGACTTCATTATTATTTGCACATTTTGTGCAAATACAACTACTAAACAAGCCCATATTAAATAAATTATTATGTCAATGTGAATGCAAATGTTGCTTTCGCTGCTGCTGCTGAACCATTATAGTTTATGATTGTGTGTGTGTGTGTGTGTGCAGTGAAAAGTAAATAATTTATTTAACGTATGTGTGTGTGTATATATGTAGTAAAGGGTATTTACCTATATATGAATAAGTTTAATATACAGGGTGTTTAGTTATATGTATGTAGACAAGGTGGAAGGAATGTATTCTTCATATCGAAATTTGAATGGAATTTTATGTGAGCGCTTTAGCTCAATAATAAAATGAATGCTCTATTCTGGGTTGTAATAAGTTGATTTTTCATTCGATGCATACTCCTACATGATGATTCTCATTCAGTTCATGGCAAATACAATTTAAAGGTTTGATTTCAGTCGCAATCCCGGTAATGTTGTGAGCAAAACATATTCGGTAGTTAATCAGCGAATTAGTAAACTTTACCACTGTATTTAAAGTTAAAAAAGAATTTATCAGAACACGTGCATTTCTTAAATCTAAGATCTACTAACTTTCCTGAAGAAATGCTAACAGCTCTAGTTTGAATGAGAAACTTTTGAAAGAATAATTTTTCAAAAGAATAATCTTACTGCATTACATTGTCCATTAGAATCACCCAGTATTTGTATACGCAAGTATATGAAATTGTATGAAAATGCTCACAAAATACGAATTTTTAGAAAGACAAATTATTTGAATCGCATACATAATTATGTTTTCGTCAACAAATCAAATAAGTAAACAAATAAAAATATTATTTGGAATATCCTTAAAAAGATGCCATATATGTATGCTATGGCTTCACTGGCTACACTTCTCTCTCCCTCTGTCGCACTCTTTCTTTCTACATGGACGATAGAAATTAACTTAAACAAACACATACGCATATGTTGTTAAGCAAATATACAAACAAAACATGACATCACCAGCACAATCAACACCAATACCAGCAACATAACCATACAACAGCGTTACTATTGCTGCTGATTCTGCGTCTTGTTGTTCTTCTTCCTGTACTTTTGCATTTGTTGTTTATTAAGAGGAGGCCATAAAACAAACGCAACACATCAAATCACAGTCTCACCACAGTTTCAGTCACAGATTAATGCGAAGGCGTTTGGTTCGTTCATCATATGAAGAGAGATTGAAGAGAGGTGTTATGAGACCTCCTCGTATGTTGAATATGTTAATAATAATGATGATGATGATGATGATGACAATGGTGACGATGATGATGACGATGGTGATGATGATGATGATGTTGCTACGCTAGTCGAATATGCATACGGACATATGTTCAGTTTCAACTCGAACTCATTTACAAGCTTCAGGGGGTCCATTTCAAGCTTGTATGCCAATCTATTTGCTTGCTTGTTTGTCTGCCTGCTGTGACTTCAACTATGTATCTATGTATGTAGTATGTCTGTATATTCAGTAGATGTTGATGTAGATGCTCTAAAGGTACCACCAAAATCGTTTTTAGCAAATAATTTCAACAACAAAACGTTCTTATTTCGTATTCGTCGTTGTTTGACTTTGCCTATGAGAATATTGCAGTGATGTTGTTATGTGATTTGCTTGCTTATTTAACTATTTGTTATTTTTGCTGTTGTTGTTGTTGTTGTTGTTGTTATGTTAATCTAACATATGACTTCTAGTTGTGAACAGTAATGAAACGAAGCAACAGATTCATTTTCTGAAATATTCATACTCACAAGCGCACTGACCGACCAACAAATTCCGTTTGCAAACTCCGCGCTCCAACTCAACATTCGATTTCAAAGTATTTTAAGTCTAAATTGTAAATCTATTAAAACTATTAACAAGATTTTGCACATAACTAACCATGTACTAGTTGTTGTTGGTTAGTTAGTAGGTTTGCTTGTTTGCTGTTACGACGATACAATATTTAATATAAGCTCGCGTATAACTACTATACAAACATTCAGCGCATAGCATAGTTAGCATTTAGTATAATAAATGATGTTATTGTTGATGTAGTTTAAGCAAAAATAAAAAACACAAAAAAAAAATACAGACAACCATTTGATTAATTGTCTAGAAATTGAAATGAAAATGAAAATTGAAATTACTTGCAGAAAAGCGAGTGAGTGAGTGAGGGGTGCATATATTTGCTGATGTTGACGTTGATGATGAGAAGATAGTGTAATGATGAAATGATGACTGTGATGATGATGATGGTTTCTTGAATTAAATTATTTTAGATTTAAATAGTTTTTGTAAAAAACAAAATATTCAAATCTTATTTGCCAATAAAAAAAATAAATAAATAAATATTTTTTTTTTAACAATATAAAATATATAGTTGATTGATTGATTTTGTTGATTAATTGATTAACCTTCATGTATACTAAATGAGGTCATAAAGTTGTCTATTTAAACAATAGTAACGTATGTAGTGGGAAGATATTAATGATTATTTATATAGAATTTAGCTTGAGGTATTATTTGATGGGGACATGTGAACTTTAGGAATATTTAAATGTTCAAACATAGAATAAATTAAGAGAACATATGATTAAGATAAGCAAATTAGAATTATAAAGTTATGGAAACAAATATGTATAGACTCATGAGGACAAATGACTAAAACAATAGTTGACTTCCGAAAAAAATAATTTCAATGAATTTTGAAAGAAAATTATAAAAGTGATTGCGCTAATTATATCGCCATCATAGAAGACCAAAGGGGGACTAAAATATTGAAGGAAATATTGGCAGTAACGCAAAATAAATAACCAGTATTGGCCATTATTGTTATGTTTCTATTATGAGCCTATTATAAGGGTTAAGATTTATCAAAAAACGAATATACTAGGTATACCTTCCATATAAGATCATGGCTCTGAACGACAATTTGTATACGGTAATCAAGAAAATATGTAGCTATCTGCTTGAAATTTAGTACAGATTATTATTTTAGTTAATAAATATCTAATTTAGAGTATAAGCAAAATTGGATAGAAATCGCACCTACCTTCCATACAAAAGTATACATTCGAATACTAGTTTTTTCACTTTTCGTATGAAAATATAAAGCAATTAAGTTGAAACTTAGTACATATTTGATTATATTCAATAATTAATGTACTAGCTTAAGATTAGTTGTAATAGAATGAAGTCTACGACTTCTTCCCATAAAAAAAAATGCTTTCGAATGTATATTTGAACATATTTTGCCTGATATATATCAAGCAATTGAGCTGAAACTTGGTATATACGATTATATTTAGTAATAAATATACTGATTCGACAGATAAAAGCTACGACCATCGCTCATACAAAAGTACGTTCCAGAATATAATTTTTTCATACTTGTCATATAAAAATCTAAAGTTATGGCGCTGCAGTTTGGTATAGGAAGTAATATTTACTAGTATATAAAACACCTTGAAATTGAGGGTTATCAGATGAAAACTACGTCTACCTCTCATACAAAAATCTACCTTCGAAAAGTATTTTTTTGCACTTTTCGAATTGAATTTTTAAGTTATACAACTGAAACTCAGCATATAGGATTATTTCTATGAAAAATATCTATCCTAATGCCTATATGCATTACAAAATTTTTTTTTTTATATATGCCTCTCTGAAACCCTACACTATGAGAGTGCAGGGTATCTCAACTTCTTTAGTTTTGTTATTAAATTCTTACTTTCAAAAACAACAAACAGCAAGCGATTTGTTTTTAGGATTCCATCACCCCCTAAAGTAGTGTAATGCAATTATTTTACAATTATTCACATGAACAAGCATATATGTATTGCAGGATTTTATCAGCACATTCATTTAACCTAATTATTATAACATTTATTAAGTGTTAATTATTAATATGGACATTAGACATACGATTTTGTTATTTACAAGAAAAATATATTATGTATATCATTATTGGCCTTAATGAACCACCATACACCTCAACCTCATTCACTGATCCTCAACAAACTAATTTTCAAAAAATAATTACATTGTGGGTAGAATATACTTTTTTCGGAATAATAAAAAATATTATCATACATACAAAAATATTCTATTCATGTCAAAATAGCGTCAAAACATGTACATAATGGTTGTAACTTGCCTTTTCCTCTTTTTGGCCGTTAAACGCAAATCAACTAATCAACCAGTGAGTAAGGCAGCCAGTCAGTCAGACAGCCATTGCCATATAATTGTTCACATACTCATTGTTGTTATTGTTACCGAATTGTTTGCTAAATGTCTTAATGTTGTGTTAAAAAGGTGTTGCTAACAGCCTTTTTGTTGTATTCTTATATTTTATTTTCTTTTTTATTCTTTTTTTTTTCCCCCTTACTATGGTATTTTTGCATGCTCACCGTGTGCCATATGTCGTTCATATGTACAATGTATATATGTGTATGATTTTCTGTTACTAAATGAGCGTGCATATATACTGTACATGTTAAACAGCAAATGGCATACATAAGCAAAGCAAAAAACCATAATAATAATAAATAAACAATTTTATTTCATACAATGCCATTGAAATATTTGTCGATATATCGTATCTACATATAACGCCCAACCATAACGCCTTTAAATATATGTACATGGAAATTGTATGAAGAAAAATCGCGTGTTTATTATACGTTATTATTGTATGGGAAACAATAATCAAACAACAACAACAAGAAATACTAAACACCATGTACACACACACACACACATAAAATGAACAAGCAATTTTTTTTTGTTTTCAGTGCCATATTACCAATGTAGTTTAGCTATGCTTTAACACATATATATATATTTTTTCCATATTTCTCACAGGTGTACTATTATTATTATTATTGATAATATTTGTTCAATTTATGCATAAGAAATAAAAAAAAATGTTGTTGCTTGTATCATATATCATATAATCCTTGGGCAACATTGCGTATACTTAATATTTTATATTGGTATAATTCATATGTTACACATACGCACCATTAAACATTTTAAGTAATATAATAAGCATGCTTCAGTCCTTATTTGTAAAATTCAATAATCATCTATTCAACATCGATTGATGGCCAATTGCTAGGTTCATTTAATTATGAAAATTCGTAAATCTCAATTGAAAATCGATTGATAAATTATAGCAATTGAACAATATAAGTATTTAGGTATTTAGCATTCTAGTAGGTTAATAATAGAGCAGTTATAGTTGATTGGTACTATGAAAATTGAACAATAAAAATGTCTAGTCGTACATTAGGGCATAGTTCATAATCAATCAATTTGTGCAATACAATACAATGACTGAATGCGATGGTATAATATTCTGGTCGTGTGCTAACATTAAAATAAATTACATGAAATCAGCAAAATGAATTGTTAATACATAATGTAGAATGTATATATTATTTGCAACAATATAAAATAAGTAGTACATAGTACAATGGATGTTCAATATTGTACAATCAGTGTAAGCACATATATTCATATATCGAATTATATGTACAACTTTCAGTGAATATATGGACATTTGTACATATATTTAATAAATATTGAAAATAGTATTCCCAATTGTAAATTTTATTGATATACTTGTATGTAATATATTTTCCTCATACTGACTGTAAATGTACAAAAGGTGGTATGTATGTGCGTTCTGTCGACATTTGAAAGCAAATGTGGTATGTCAAAAGGCATATTATAATTGTTGTTCTTGTTGCTTTCACTTACGAGTATACTACAACATATATATAAATATTTTTATATGTATACTCATTATATATTTATTATACAATTACTTAAACAATGACAATTTACAACACGGGATTTTACCTTTTTTTCAGCAAAGCATTAGAGTTGGGTGTGTTTAAGTGTGTGAGGATAATATTAAATGATGTCATCTGTTAATTGTTAAATAAAATTGACAAAGACCATAAAATGGGATTAAATATCATAATATTTACAGACATGCAATAAAAATATGATGATTTACAAGTGTGCTTTTGAATAAATAAATAAGCATAAATAAAAATTATGAATGTGAAACACTTTAACACTTTTAACAAGGCAATAATTTTTGAAGGTGTCGGCATAAAGGATTTGTCGTTTGTAGTTTTATTAGTTGCTAAACTTTTAAGTGAAGTATATGTAATTTATATTAATAAAAGAACAACACCGCAAAAAAGCCATTTCTATTTTTTCGAATATATGATTTCTAACTTTGGGCAAAGAAATATGTAGCTATTGGATTGAATCTAGATGCGTGAAATTATTTTTACCAGATTACCAAAATTATTTTAGAGGAGATGAAAATCCCTACTACTGCCAATACAAAAGTACCCCTTCGAACATGGACTTAACTAGCTTTAGATCGTGATTTATGTTTATTTATGATTATTTTCTGTAGTCAGCCTAGTCAATTTTGAAAATGAATGTAATTGAAAGAAAATCAAGCCAATATGTTTTCGAATATATGCTCTCTTGCTTTGCAATCGTAAATATAAAATATTCAATACATAATATTAATTTTACTAAAGAAGATAAAATTTTAAAAATTAGCATACTTGTGTGAAAACTACGAATACCTCTCATATAAAAATACATTTTCAAAAGTATCTTTACAGGCTTTACAATATAAAGCTATCAAACTTCAATTCAATATGTAATACTATTTTCTTCAAAGAATAGTCAATTTTTGAAAAATTAGCACAGTCGAACAAAATTCACGACTACCTCCCATACATAAATTCGTTTTCGAAGATATGTTTTTTGAGATTTGCACAAGTAAACATTATGCTATCGTTCTTTAATTCAGTCTGTAAGACTATTTTCTCCAAAGAATAGCTACACGTGAAAATAAACATAATCGAACGAAATTTACGACTACCTCCCATACAAAAAATCATTTTCGAACATAGGATTTTTGGTTTGGAGCAAGTAGATATCAAATATCGAGTTTGAATTTGGTATAGAATATTATTTTCTCAAAAAACTGGTAGATTTAAAGAGCGAGCACAATTGGATGAAAGCCAAGCCTACCTTCCATACAAAAATCGTTCTTCGAAATGCATTTTTCGACATTTCGCACATAAATATAAAGCTATCAAACTAAAACTTGATCGATACAATTATACGATTACTACAAAGCAGAAAAATATGAAAATATGCCTTTTAGAATATATATTTTATGAATTTTGTTGCAAAAATTACGCTATCAAGCTGAAATTCAGCACATATAAATATTTTCACCAATAATCATGTAAATTTGAAATTTGGTTTAAATCGTAAGACAACCACAACCACCTCTCATACAAAAATATATTTTCGAATATATATTTTCAATTTGCAAAAACATGTTAAAATGCATTAATTTATTTATAATGCTTCGATATTATACATCAAATGCCTTAATGATACCACAGTGAATTATATTTCAAATAAAAATTCGCGATCAGTCTTTATTATTATTTTATTATCCTGCTATTGAATTTGTCTCTATAAAAAAACACAACAAACTTGGAAATAATTAACATGGGTAATTAAAACTTTAATTTATTTTAAAAAATCAAGTAATATTCATAAATTATAATTATAAAATGCGAAAAAGTTTTGCTTATTTTTGGAAATATTCAGAAACAACAACAACAATACAGATGTTATTGAATGAGGCAACCACATACAAAAATTAATCAATTTTTTTACCTCTCAATAGTTTCAGACAGACTTAAATATAAATCATTAAATAAAATAGGTATTGCATAAAAATATAATATTCAATAACAACAAATTGGTTGGATAATTTTAGTGACTCTGACAGAAAAAAAAGTCATAAATAAAATGGTATTTAAAGAAAAAACAAAATCGAGACGAGTGGTGCATTGAGCTAGCCACCCATCAATAATGATGATGATAGGAGAAAAAAAAAACTATGCAACGAAAAACAATTAATTGCAATAACCATTGCCGCAAACTATAAATAACTGCATAAACGATTAAACGAATAAGCAAATGAATATTGAAATGTAAAAAAAACAAAAAATTAATGCTAACGAAACAAAAATAAAACAACAATAAGTCTGAATCTCTATAAACTGGTGAAGTGATTCATTGGATTGGATTTTTATATGATTTTTTTTTTTTGTTGCAAAGCATTTGGGGGAAACAAAATGCAGGTGCTCACACTTGTTTAAAGGTGTGCACTACTGCCAGCTAGAAAAAATCGTACATACAATTTCCCAATGGCGTTTAATGATTTATGTAAATTAACATATTTTATGGTTACTTCAATTCTCTTGTACATTATCATGACTGTGATGATGGCAAATAGCAAAAGTAAATTGCTCTCACGAACCACACACCACTCATTACTTACTATGGAAAATATACAATATATATAGCAAAAAAAAAATCAGCTTAAAGCTTAGAGCGAGCGGATGTATGCCACAAAGAAGAGGGAAAGCCAAACAAATAATGCTTTTAGTTGAATTAGCAACTAATTGACCTTTGTTAAATTAAATGGCGGAGACAAAATAAATAAATAGCAATAGCAACAATTACAAGCAACACGAAAAGAGGCCAATTGGCAACAAGTTGCACAAACAAACTAATGCACAAAATAAGCAAACAAATAATTTCAATTTGTTTAGTTTATCTTCAATTGCCAAATTGATGTTGGCCATATTATATGGCTATGGCGACGTTGGTCTGTGGAGGTGGCGGTGATGGTATAGTTTTGGCTTTTTTCTCACTTGCTTCTAATCATTTCAACCATGTTATTTGAATGATGAAAAACGATTCATTTAATTACTTTTTTTACTATTCTTCTTTGCTATTACCACAGCAGACTACTGAAGCATAACAAGTTTATATATACATATTTGCCATAGGCAATGTATGCACATATGTAGTAGCACCGTTCACAATGTATATTATGAAATACAATTTGCATAGAAAAACTGCTAAAAATCGCCAACACATAAGCAAATAAATAAATAATTGAAAATTTTGTTTTGCTTCTCGCAAATAATTCAATTTGACTTGATCATTTGTATTTCAGCAACAACACAAGAAGAAAATAAAACAACAGAAAAAAAAGATACAAAAAGAAAGAATATCTAAATTGAAATAAATTACAATAATATGCCAATTGTATTTGTTATTTGTAAATGCTTTAAGGCAAAAGTGAAAGACACAACCACAAACAACTATAACACGGCTGGTGGCTGAAATTGGTAAAACTACACTATGAAATTATTTCGAAAAAAATCCTATATGCGATTCTAATTTGCTTGTGTATTTTTTTTTTTCAATTTAATTAAATATTTAAGCAAATTTTAGGTAATATTGCAAATGTAGTTCAACCGTCATGTATTGTTGTGCAACTAATATAGGATAAACTAAGAATATAGCTTATATTGGCATTATAGTTAAATTACCATTACCATTAGCATTACTCAGTGACCTTGAATGTTTAAATTTTAGATAATACAACAAATTAGACTTCCGCATCACTACTGAGTAATGTGTGATTAAATTTACTTTGACTTGAAGGTGGTCTAATCTGCGATGGAGGCGTGAGACAAATGCTGTTTAACTGAGAAAAAATTTATAATATTATTTATAATAAATCATAGAATTTACAATGGATTAAAATATTCTTTGGAAAAGTTGAATGAAAAAATTTTCGAGTAGAACATTCATATCCAAAGGGATGTGATCGAATTATACACCCAGTGTTGTTGAACTCACAAAATCTTGATTTGAAAAAAAAAAACAAAATCACCAAGAACAATAAAGACAGGATTAGCAAGAGCATGGGCAGCAAAAATGAAGAATACATGCCAGTATATATATATCGCTGCATATATGCCAAAAAATACTATTTATATCTAAAAAATTACAATTTGATTTAAGAGCCTTCAGATTTGATTTAAAAAAAAACACATACAATTTAAAGAAATGTATGAAATCTTTATTTGAGTCGATAGAACGATCTATATAATTCAATGTTTACGCTGGGTTCAATTTTGGCATACACTCTCCAACATATCTCACAAATAAATCGATAATTCACGGTCATCAACAACACTGGCAGATACATAAAATAAAATAAAAACAACACTGGCAGATACAGCTGCAATGTTTTCCTCTGTCCACACTCAATGTATTCGTATTGGTGTTTTAATGTTCAATAAAGAAAATTTCGTGCGAAATTTAGTCACAAGATTCCGAATAGCCACCTCAGAAGGTCACCCAAAGTGACCATAAAATGAATGAATGAATGAACCGAACATGAATTTTGATAATAAATTCAATAATCTGCAAGTGTTGTTCGCTTGTAAGTCGATTTATGGTTAAATTATACAGACCACACTGAACATGTTTGACAGTAACATGTTACACGAAAACAGCTAAGCTGCCAAAAAGAAAGGTGCTAAAAAATCATTCTGTATTATATTTAACTGCTAGTTTAATGAAAATCGCATGATAGCTTTAAAATTGTGTAAATAGAAAATCAAATAATTTTTTAATATTTTAATAATTGATAAATTAAAAAAAAAATCAACTATTCAAAAATAAACCAATAAAAGAACAGCAACAATAATAAATGGTTGCCATTGGCATAAAATATATTGCAATATTACTTATTAATACATGATAAAAAGCATATACTTTCACAAAAACAAAAAATTCTATAAATAAATAAGAATAAAATATTTATAAAAAAAACAAAAACAACAAACAACTATACAAATGAATATCTATACGAAATAAATATATTATTTATATATATATGGTATCCCATATAAAATGTAATATATGTAAATATGTGTATATAAAGAGATAGAGAGAGAGAGAGAGTGAGAGAGAGCGAGAGCACTTTAGCTCACATTCCACATATGAGCAAGTATGCATCTGTATTTACTTAATACAATACGATATCAAATAGTACAAATACAAAGATGAATGTATAATTTACACAAAGTAATCGTACTCACACACACACACACACAGAGGCGATATTTTATTTTAAAATATATTTTAAATGTTTTGTAAATACACATATAAATATATATAGATATTTCTCATATATGTGTATACAATATGTATAAATAAATATAAATGTGCGAATTGGTACAAACATTACTTATACGACATGTTGTGTGTGTTATGCATTGCATTCCATATGGCATAACTTAGAGTGCACTAACAACAACAACAACAACAATAACAGTATACGTAAATATTTACAAAATATTGTAATATTAAATACAGAAAGCAGATTGTACACATATAAATATACTCGTATATGTAGAAATACGCATGTATGTACACATATACGAAAATAGAGCGTGCTTTTACAAGAATTTCATATACAAATACGACTACATATATGAACATTAATATAATGATATGACATCGGAGCACAAATGCATATTTCTATATAAATATTTGTACTACTATACAACAGAAATGTGTAAATATTGTATATATAGAAATGAATGGACATAGAGACCATATAGTAATACATATGATGAAACTCAGATAAAAGAATACTATCGCCTTTAGCATTTGTGTAATTATAAATTGTAGTATGTATAAGTGAGCAGAAAAAATATAACATTTATTAAAAAATATAACTAAAATCTTTACTATAGATTTCAATATTTCATTTGCTTATTGAGGGAACATATTGTATGATTCATGTCAATTTTATTTAATCCATCACCTTCTGCAATTTGCATACAACAACGTTCGTTTCATTTCAATTAGTCAGTGGTGTGCATAAGATAGGGCATTGTTCGCTTATGGAATCATATTTAGCTACATTTGATGAAAGTTAATAGTTGAAAAGATTCACTCATCGCATACCATGTCACCACCTTCGACTAATCCTTGAAATTCTTTCAACTTTAACTTTCTACTTCAGAGAGCAAAGTAAAAAAAAATACATTATTTAATTCACTAAAAAATCATTATTATATATGTAGTCATAAAGAACTGCATTGTTGTTTACCAAGTACATACAAGCAGCTGTTTATGACCTGCAGATAAGTCACTTGACTTGATGATAATAATGATAATGCTGTTGATGTTGATGATGGTTTTGTATTTTAGTAAATATTGTTGTTGTTATTTTCATGACAACGATATTCTCGACGTTGATTTTGATGTTCACGTGCTTGTTCACTACACAAGCATTAAGCCACGAAAACAGCATCACACAATATGACTAAATCACGATTTGGCAATAAAAAACAAAAAAAAAACCAACTAAAAATATTGACGATTAACGACAAACAATTATTTGCTTAATTATTTGCATACAAAATGATGACAATGCACTGAGACGACAGCTGACAAATAACGAAAGAGATGTTGGCAATGACATATGCACGTGTGCATATGGGTATAACTACACTATACACACACACACACGTTGTACGATAGATTCATTAATATTTGCATTTTTATTTTCATACTCGTATACGTACTAAGTACCATACACCATAGTCGATAGTTGTTGTTGTTGCATTTTAATGGCATCGATCAAACTGTGTCATCATTAGCATTAGTCACAAAATACGTAGTTGTCTTTGACTGCTATGTGTTGCATATGGCAAGTCATAGCAGCAGCAGTATGTTTGCTTGTAAATGTTTGTTAGCTACATGCATTCGTTAACCTTGTTGTTGTTGTTGTTGTTGTTGTTGTTGACTGTATACTTGTTAGTTGAATTATTCACATGTTATATGCATGCATTATGCTGCAATAAAGCCAACCAAGTTGCATAGATTTGTGTGAAGATTGTACATACAATTTAATATAATTTTTAATAAATTATTATTTTTTTTTTTTGCAATTTTTCTCTTTTGATTTATTTATATATTATTGTTAATAAATTATTTTGAATTATTATTACAAGTTTTTTTGCAATTTCTCATTTGATTAATTTATATATTATGGTTAAAAAATGTGTTTAGAAAATTAGAGCATAGAGATATGATATCAAAACCCTATATTATGACACACAAGTAGACGGCTGATATTAGTTTATTTTTTAAATATATTATACAATTATTATTAAGAAACAAGATACATCCTCTGGAAGGCATACATTTCTATTATGCTCAATTTTATTATTATTATTATTATTGGGGGGATGTTACACCGCGACCTATAAGATCTATTGTGTCCCCTTCGCAGAGCTAGAGTGTGTCTCTTAGCTCAGTTTCCTCGATGAATTTTAGTGTTGCTCCCACTTCGCAGAGTCTAAGTTCATCCTCGGGTATGATGAAATCTCCCAGGTATTTCCTTCTCTTGTGCATCAGTGTGGAACAAGAATCCCTGCAGAATTTGCAGAGAGCATCAGAGAAAATTCCCAGTTTTTTTGAGTGATAATTCAGCCTACAGTGCCCTATTAATAATCCCGTAATGATTCGCAAGTTGTTCTTCGTTAGATTCATATAGTCCTCGTAGTGTTTTAGATTGTATGTCCCTAGCGCTAGTTTGGAGTGTGTTAGCCCCGGTAAGTTTTCCCAGTATAAGCCTCTTTGTCTATCCTCTTCTTCCCAGATGATACGGGAGATGCTACCCGATCCTAATCCACAGAATGGTTTAGGCCCTACAAATGGAGTTGATGCTCCTTTCCTGGCAAGCCTATCTGCCATTTCGTTACCATTGATCCCTACATGTCCCGGAACCCATAGAATCCACACCTGATTGAGTTGGCCCAGGATGTTCAGTTTTTCAATGCACTCCATCACCAGTTTTGATGTAACCTGGTGAGATTTGAGTGCTTTGATAGCTGCCTGGCTGTCACTCAGTATTGTTATTCTGCGGTTCCGGTAATTCCGTTAGAGATTCAAGTGCGCTCATCTATCTATCGCGAAAACTTCCGATTGTAAGATAGAGGTGTTCTTACCTAATGGTTAAAAGTATCTTTTCTCTGGTCCGAATACACCTGCCCAATGCTCAAACTTAAATTCGTCCATTTTTTCTACAAAATATCTTTCTATGTGAAGTTTCCTCCACGATTATTTCCTATGTTAGACCACAAAGTCTGAAAACAGACATTCGAAATTAAGCTCGTATTTTCAGTGATAAAAATTATACTTGGTTGATTGCTTTTTATTTTGTCTAAAATATTAGAAAATATACATTCGCAAACCTATTCTTATATGGGAGCTATTCGTTGTGTTAATCCCACAAGGCTTAATTTTTTTCATGACAATTCCTTAATAAAAAGTATTTTATTGGGAGAGTTTCAATTATATGGCTATATATTTTCATGCGTGAAATGTTTAAAATATTAATTCGAAAACATAAATTTATATGAAATATAATTTTGGTTTTCATTCTATAATTCCCATCTTCTAACATACTTTTTCTTTTGCAAAAATTGTCTCGTGTGCTCCCAATTTTTTATACAAATATTTTTAAAACTTTTTTCGAAAATATGCTTTTGTATGGCAAGTAGATTTAATATTCATTCCATCATGCCTCCTATTAAACGGATGTTTGCGTTGGTAAATATATTTTTCGGTATATATTTTCAGATCGATAACTTTATATTTTCGAATAAAAAATTTAAATATTAGTATATGGGCGTTGAATGTAATTTTTATTATATATAGCATTTATTTTCTAAAATGCTATTTCATTACCATTAAATTGCCACTTTCGATTTTTCTAGATGCAATTTGTTCGGTGCTTTCTCTGTCTTCCTTTCTGACCACACCATAAAACACATTCCACCAACCACCACACTTCACTTTCTATGATAAATATTTCGAAATTTCGCTTTTATTTGTATGAAGCGAAAGCAATTGTAATGCTGATCATTATCAATAGTAACATCTATACTTAGCAGCAACAGCAGCAGCATCACCATCAGTAGCAAATAATAGATGCCACACTTACCTCTACCTCTTGCTGGGCATATATACATATACATTTGTGCTGTTTAATTACTGCTGAACAATGCAAAGCAACATTTGCAATTAAGCAACTTCTCATTATTTGTAGCATATAAATAAATATAAAACAACAGCAAACGAAATAGCAAAAAGGATAAGCGCAAAAAGGAAGAAAAAAAAAATTGTTATGTACCAATGTTTGAGATGATGTGGATATGTGGAAGGCAACAAAATAAATTGTCAGTTTATTTTTATTTCTGTTTTTTCCTATGTTTTTATCTTGTTGTTGCAAAATAATTATTTGGTTGTTGTTGTTGTTGATGATGTCGATGCTACCTACATAGCATTTATCTTGCTACTAGTTACTGCTACAGCTGCTGCTGCTGCTGCTGCTGTTGCTGTTGCATTCAATACGAGTCTGCTAGTACAATATATTCTCACTTCAGTGATTCAAATGAATTTAAGCACATACTCCTAGTACCTATAATATGTCTAAAAAGCAATGCAAAAGTCTTTTCAGCACTAAACCAACTTGTGTGGGTGCCTCAGTGTAGTGATTGAAGATGCTGTTTCTATTCCAAAGCTTTATGTTGCAGCAACATCATCATTGCTTGACTTTTGTATAAATGTATTGTCGTTGATGCCTCATATCCCATGCAGTAGAATACATCTAAATATGCTATTATTTATGCTACTGGTGATGTTGTGTTCTCAGACCCTCAGACGACTGTTTTGCATGACGGACGAATGCATTTGTCGGTATTTTCCATTTCTATTTATTGTTGTTGTGTTGTGTTGGTTTTTTTTTTTTGTTCTTTTTTGCTTGGTGAAACTCGTAAAAATGAAACTGAAAGTTGTTGTCTTCATTATTTCTTGCCATTATCATTTTGTATTCACACGTACACAACTAAAACTCACACACACACACATACTTTTATGCCTCTACATTTATTACTTACAATGCTTGGTTAAGCTCTACGAAATATACTAGTCATATATATGTATGCACATGAGTTTATTTTGTTAAATAGTAAGCGGCAAGTAAGGAAGGCTATAATACTCACAGTCAAGCAGGCAGGCATGCATTCAGTCAGTCACTCAACACAAAACCAGCAGCCGCAGCATTTATTTCAAATCAAAATGGCGTACGCAACAGCAACGGAAGTTGTTACTGCTGCTGCTCGCATGCATACACACACACACACACGCTTACACATGCACGTAGCATCGCTAGCATAGCTGAGTTAAATGCTGATGTTGCCACTGTTGAATGCGCCATTTTTATGACAGTTACGTGACGTTTTTTGTTTATGTAGATCTGTGTGAGTGTGTGTGTGTGTGTGTATATATTAATATTATCTCGACTTAACTTCAAATATATACATATATAAGGATATACAGACATATTTAAAATATACAAAAGCATTGTAATGTATATACGAGTACATGTAAGGTAAATATCCCTCAGTTGGGAGAGTATAGAGGAGGCGATATTTAAAATTTTCGAATTTTAAAAAAACAAATTAAAAAATAATATAATCTTAATAAATGTTGTTGAAATCATACTTTCAAAAATATTCTTTTATATGGTAGGTGGGCGTGATTTTTATCCAAATTAGCCCATTTGCGACAGACAGACATAGCTAACTCGACTTCGAACGCGATTATAATCAGTAATATATCATATGTACTTGAGTTTTTCATTATGCGGCAATTGAAATGTTCAATAATTTATCTGAAAGACATAATCAATTTACTCAAATGGGGCAGCCACATTTGTGAATAAATATTAAATCGTTGAATTATAATTTAATCAGTGCCAATGATATATTTATTTCTTTGAAATGAGTATCTAAAAATAAATTACAAGTCGTTCAACTACGTACAATTCATCCCAACACACGTAACTTGCCCCTATATATTGTTTTGTGTATCCAAGCTTACCCACTGTAGTTCATGTAGTCATTAAGTGGGCTATATTTGCATATTTAATATAAGATGAAAGTAACAGAGAGAGGGAAAGAGAGAGGGATTAAGAAATAATGAGAAAAGAACTCTTTATTCGTATTATCGTTATGTCTCGACTATGAGAATGACTACTAAACATTTCTAAGTACTATGCATATATCGTACGTACGATAATTTCGACCAAATAGAGTGCTTCAATTGTCGTTGTCGTTTGTGCCCTTGTTATTGTTGTTGCTGTTGTTGTTGTTGTTATTGTTATTTTCTGTCATAAAATTATTTCATTTTATTCATTTCGTTTCATTTTCTATTAACTTTTTTGCTTTTTGTTGAGATTAAATTCATATTCCCTCAAAATTGGATTCTATCCAAAACGACAAAATGACATTATATATATATACTTAGAGACTTTTGGAATCTATGTATGTATATATGAGTAAATTCACTATATAAATAGTAGAAAAGTATATGCATTAGGTCGACATAATTGTGTAAATGAGATTGTATTGAAGAAAGTGTATTTATGTAGTACTTAGAGTATGTGTGTGTTTTCTCCCTCACAATAGTATGGGTTAAAGGTTTATGACTGTAAAGTTGTTTGTTTTATGTCATCACAAAAAAAAAAAAATATAATAAAATACAAATAAAATAAAAACAAAAGCAAACATAAAGAGAATCTTTGAAATTTTTGTACTCAACAAAAATGAAAGAAATCATTACTACTCTCTCCCATTGATGCTCCCACCATTACTGATTACTGATGTTGTTTGCATTTATTTATATATTCTTAAATATTTAATTTATTCCAAAAACGTTATACTATGTGAGTATATAAAGAAAGATTAATGTTGCCATATCTTTCATTATTTAAAATGCAAAGTTATAATACACAAAAGTCATGTCACTCGCAAGAATACAAATGACTAATTTATTGAAAAAAAAAATGTTGTTTTGTTTATGGTATTCATAAGAAAATTATCACATATACATAAAATCATTGTACTATTCATTGTATCAGCGAGAAATAGGCTGAAAAAATTTACTATACTAGTGAAAGCTATTATATATGGACATTTCTCAGAAACAGAAGCAAATATCTGAAGCATATATTTGATAATTTCCCCGTAATATTTATAAATGACTCCGTTAAGTTGAAATGTTGAAATCATTGTACAATCTAGGTGATGGTCTCACTGAATATAATATACTTCCGAAAAGTAATCAAAACTAAAATGAAAACATGTCAATCAGATGTTTTTGAAAGGAATTTTTACCAAACAACCCTCAAATTTCGTTTTCTCTGATCATATAGTAACAGCTCACATCTCACAGGGACAATATCAAAATTTTTAATGAAAAATAAGTCAAAGCTTTGATGAAAATGCATCAATATGACCATTGGAAAATGCTGTGAGGTTGATATGTACTAAAAAAATATTTAGCCAAATAGTCGTTGACTTCCAGAAAACTTTGATATTTAACGAGATGCTAGTACAGCGTTGCTTATCACAACATTTTTGAGATATAATTGCGAAAGTGAAAGAAGAGAAAATCATCTCATGTTTTAGCAAAACTGTGTAGTCTCTCAGCAGAACATTATCTTCAAGCGTATTTTCAAAAAGTACTAGTAGAATAAAAGTGAATTTTAACCTATTAAAGCAAAACACACTAATCAATGCTAATCAATCTCTTCTCCAAATTATATGTATTTCAAATTGCTATTATTATACCCTGCATAATGCAATATGCATGGTATATTCATTTCGGTCAGATGTTTGTGTCCACTTGAAGGAATCTCCGGAGATATAGACATGGATATATATTCGTGATCAGCGTCGATTAAATTTTCGATTTAACGATGTCCGTCCGTCCGTCCGTCCGTCCGTCTGTCTGTCACCTGGCTGGTTCGCACGATAACTTGAGTAAATATTGAGCTATTTCGATGAAATTTGGCATAAGTAATCTATGATCCAAGGGTACGGAGGGGATTGATATTGGGCATGATCGGTCAATAACCACGCCCACACCAAGCATTCAAAGCGACTAACCTCGAAATTTTCAAAATCTTTAACTTGCTATAACTCACATAATATACCACTTGGGACAACAATATTTTGCACATAGAGTTATATTATACTACTATATAACCTGACCAAAAGTGGATGAGCCACGCCTACTTTCTAGCGTAGCTCCCATACAAAGTGTCTGTACTTCCTTTAAATTGAAACTACTGTAACTTCTACAATCTTCTGTCTAGAATAACCATAATTGACACTTAGATTAACACGGCAGTGAGAAATAATATGGCAGAAAATCCATGTGCCACGCCCACTCCCTTTTGGGTCTCCCATACAAAGTTGCGGAAATTAAAAAAAATGTTACCGGTTATAACTTGCAAACTATTCAGCGTAGAATAACGAGATTTAAGGTGTGGATTAGTATTGTACGAGCAACTAGGCTCACAGAAAATGGGCGTACCACGCCCAGTGTTTATCGTAGCCCCCATACAAATTTTAAATTGAAACAGCTGTAACTTCGGCAATCTTCTGTCTAGAATAACCATAATTGACACTTAGATTAATATCGTAGTCGGCAAAAATCTGGCAGAAAATCAGTGTGCCACGCCCACTCCTTCATGGGTCTCCCATACAAAGTCGAGTGAATTAAACTAAAATTTTAAGCTCCATAGCTTACAAACCATTTAGCCTAGGACAACGAGACTTAGGGTATGGATTAGTATTGTACGAGCAACTAGGCTCACAGAAAATGGGCGCACCACGCCCAGTGTTTATTGTAGCCCCCATACAAATTTTAAATTGAAACAGCTGTAACGTAGGCAATCTTATGTCTACAATAACCATAATTGACACTTAAATTAATATCGTAGTCGGAAATAATCTGGCGAAAAATCAGCGTACCACGCCCACTTCTTATTGGGGCTCCCATACAAAGTTGAGGAAATTAAACAAAAATGTTAACCACTATAACTTAGAAACTATTCAACGTAGGACACCAAATTTAAGGTGTGGATTAACATTGAAAAATTAATTGGATTTACTAGAAAGTGGTAAGCCACGCCCACTTTTTATATAGCTCCCATACTAAGCCTCGGAATTATCTTAAAATCCTTTTACTTCGTCAAAGTCAACCATATTTCTGGTGTAAATTAGTAGTATATGCAAAAATTGTTTCTCGAAAAGTGGAAATAAAAGAAAAGTTGGATATTCGAGTAAACTTTTTATATATAAATCTACATATGCAGGGTATAGTTTGGTCGGCCCCAGCCGACTGTAAGGAGATTTTTTTATATATAATTCATCTACTGAAAGATTATATTATTTTATATGAACTCATCAAAGTGAAAAGAAAATAAATTGATTATTAAGTTCATATGAAATACCGACAACAAATTAACTGCACCACGTAGAGACACAGTAGCCCATTTGTAAAATTTTGAAAACAAACAACAACAACTACAACAACAAAGAATGCACTAATTCTTCAACAAACAATAGCAGTAAAATGTTACACAAAAGAGAAAAGCAAGAGAGAGAAAAACAAAAATAAAAATTAATTTTGACAAATTTTTCCATTTCATTCCATTTACAAATCCATAAATAAAATTCATATAAATACTTATTTATAACATTTTTCACTTCTTTCTCAGATGGCATAGAGAGGAAAAAAGAAGACTTTAGTAAAATTAATTATTTATTTTGCACCTTGCCCGCATCTATATAACGCCCTCAATATTTAACAAATCGTTCACTTCACTTTCAACGTGTGTCACATCATATGTACTTCTATGCATCATGATGCCACTTTCAAACATCATATGTAAATGCTCGCAGCAAGATAAAGGTGTATAGTTAAAACAACAACAACAAGAACAACAACATTAACCAATACCAAATCGGAACAACAAAATGTTTTTTTATATTGCCAGAGCATTTGTCAAGCTAAAAGCTTCTTTAAGTTTATTTAATACCATTTTGTATCTAATTTAGTTCAACTATTTATGCATGTGATTGTCTATATAGATGATTGTGTATATATATATGTGTGTGTATGCATATAGACCGCCCATACAAAATACCTATATGCGTGAGCCTTCTTATCTTTAAATTTATGGCATTACACAATTTAAGCTGCTGCTGCTGCTGCTGCTGCTGCTGCTTCTGCTGTTGTTGCTGCTGCTGCAACAATTTTCTTTTTATTTTTATTATTCTGTTTCTGTGTATTTTTGTTTTTTTTATGTTCTCTTATATTCCTTAATTCGTATGATGAGATTTTTATATTTTTCAAAGTATCAGAGTATGAGCGTGTGTGTGTGTGAAGGCTCTTAAGTGATTTTAATGTTCATGTTATTGTTGTTGTTATTATTGTTGCAGCTAATGCATTGTGAATGTGTATTGCAACATCTTTTTCACTCTCTGTCTTTCTGTCTCCCTCTCTCAGCTACGTGCGTATGTTGTGATGATATGACTGTTGGGTTGCAGGTGAAAAAAATTTAAATTTTTAAACAATTTTTCAGCATTTATTCTGATAATAGCAAAGCGACGGGAGAAAAACATAACAATAACAAATTGCTTTTTCTCATCTTCTTATTATTGTTTTTTGTTTTTAGTTTTTGTTAAATCCGAGAAAGTTTCATTTAATGCGATCAAATATATTACAAACAGACAAACAAAAAATATTCAAAATAAAAATTAAGTAAATCAAAATGCGAGCAACAAGAAAAAAAAGAAAACAATATGAAAAATCCGCATCATTAAGTAAAGTAGATTAAATATTGTTATTGGTATTTGTTGGTTGTTGTTGTTATTTTTTGATGTTGTTACTTGTTGTTGTTGTGGTTGTTGTTTTTGTGGCCGGCCGTTGCCACATACAAAACTGAATAATAACAATAAGAGCAACCACAAGAAGCTTTCAGCCAGTAACCAGCCAGTTTGTCTGTTCTATAGCAATCACAATAAACCAATAAGTGTAACAACAACAACAACAACAATCAAATACAAAATGCCAATAACAATAACAACAACAAAAAGAGCGATGATTGTACTATTATTGCAAATATCCTTACACATAGAATGAGCACTAATCTACTGCACGGGTATGACTTTTTCACATGTTTTATACCTTCTGTATACTTTCTAAGACATTGCTTCACTTCATTGTTTCACGTATTATTGCTTTCGCTTACAAATGCGTACAAAGCCAATATTATTAATCGGAATTTCATTAAAGTGGGTTCCCTTTTTTTGGTGCTTTTTCATATATTTTGTATGGGAGCCCCCTTGACGGATGGAGACAGGTAGTAAGTTTGTAAGCGGATATATTAGGGTACCCTGTGGTACCCTGTGAGCAGTGGAAACCAATTTTATAAAATAAACATAACAATTTTGTAGGGAGGCACCCGTTAGAGATAGAGGGTAAGATTGTTCTAGTAAAATCTTGAGGAGGAAAAATTATAGCGCTTCTCAAGTTTATTTATCGATTTTCTAGTGTTTTAGTTTCATTTTGTAGGGGACCTCCTCTAAGGAGTAGCGGTCGCGAGTAGTATTACTTGGCGGGAAGAAAAAATTGGGGGTCGTCCGTATATTTCACTCATCTAGAGCTTATTCCTGGGCAGCTAGGGGATTATTTCCGAGTTCTTGGAATCCATAGATTAATTTTGTGCAAGATCCTCCTTATAAAATTAGAAGCAAGTTTTGGGGAGTTATGAAGTGTGAAGTAAATTTGGATAAAATATTGAGTGTCTTATATTTTACAACTCCAAAGGCAACTGCTGGATAACCATGGAGGTATTCGTCGATATTCATATGTTTAAAAATAATTTTACAGTGGAGTTCCCTTAGGGGTCAAAGACAGCGGCTTAACATGTTGGGGTAAAAAACATAATTTGTCGATTTTTTGTCGATTTTACTTCACTTTTTTAACCTTGATCTTGATATCGCACCTTATACCGAAATTAATGGATATTTTGTCAAATTTTAGTACATCGAAGTATGCTCGTATGGTACTGTAATATCCATACACATATACATAAGGCAATTGTCCGCGAAAACAACATTTAACCGCATTTGCAATGTTTGCAACAAAAAATAAGCCACATAAGTCGAATATAAATGCCGCATTTTATTGATGAATATTCATTTAAATACTTATGATCATCACGTACATGTGCACGTATGTATGTATGTATATATTTTTGTAGTACATGCATCGTTTGGTAAAATATTTGAAATAAATTACAATATTCGTATGTATTTAGCATATAAAACCACATATGCACGTTTTTATTTATTACTTTTTAATGTGATTTTTATTGAAAGGAGCAAATGAAAAAAACAAAACGATTTAATATTGACATGGCAATTTATTATTGAAATTCATGAGATACTTAGTACTAAATACTTCTCACTGGCATCTGTTAGGCATATTTGGGTGTTCTAGATGAAGATGTTGGTATAAGATTTCTATAATTCCTTTCTAGAATAGAATACGCAGGAGAAAGTTTATTGGATCAACAGTTTGGTTCGGTCAGATTGAGCTGGAGACATTTAGGCAATTAAGGCTAGAGTTATCGTGCCGCAGATGCATAGAAGAGCACCCATCAGTCTCTGGGAAATTGGGAAAAGCTAATTTTTGAAGTAATCAAGTCGTTGCCATTTATCCAATGTATTGCCATCGAAAAATATAGGGATTATTTCCCAAAAAGCAACTCCTTAATTTCCATCCAGTTAGTTATCGATTACTCGTTTGTAATAATGCATTATGATCTTATTGCAATGCAATAAATATGAAAATATCAATGATATAAATTCTATTTGCATATGTACCTACTTTAATAACTTCCAAAATGCCATATTTTTAAACAACTAAGTACATATTATTACGAGTACTCTGCTATGTTACCTACTTCATACCATAATACACTTACTGACTGTCATTTCGCATATGTATAGTAAACAACCATTATCCACACAAGCGTTATTTACATTAACCGTGGTTTGGCATTTTTATTATTTAATAGCACTTCTTGTTCTTTAAGCTGTGTATTGTATATGAGTTTGTATGTAGTAGAGGTACCACATCCACAGTTGCATCCTCTCAATTCGGTTCTTCTTCAGCGTTTGCTCTTGCCAACCACATAGGCAAGCATACAGGCTATCAGCATCAGAAGCACTACTACGTATGATGGCCATTAATGTATTTGTTGGTGGTAATAGTAATCATAATATCGTTGATGACGATAATGATGATGATGATGATGATGATGATGATGTTGATGCTGGTGTTGTTAGTGGTGGTAATGTTATTGCATAATAATAATTGCATAATAATAAATATTATTGAAAAACAGTTGACCTCATTTGTTGTGGTGGCAGCAGCCACCATCAGTGCTAACAACCAGAACAGCAACAACAACAACAACTATAATAATAACAATAACAATGTTCATCGGAATTGAATGCATGCATTATACTGGTACGTATGTATGAGTATACTCAGTACTCGTATCAACAGCTGGTGGTATAGTATATGTATATCGTATGTGCCTCATAAACACATTAAATACATAAATAAAAGATAAACAAACTTGTAAAAAAAGTTTATATGAAATTTTAATTTTATAATTTTATTTTCATAATAATCCATTTTATGCATTTAATATGACCTCTGGTTGTTTTTCTTCTATTTTATATGTTTCAATTATTGCAAAAATTCGCTCTTGGATACATGTATATACACACGTATATATACATGTCTTATCTGGCAATAATATTTATTTATTTATTGAATATTTTAATCGACTAAAGGTTCGAATAATTGAGCAAAAATATCACAAAATACATTTAAAAAAGTATATTGTTGGAACTAGCGGATTTTGAGAAACTATATGCACAAGCTTTGCATCCGGAATTACTATTATGCGCATTAAGCAACTATGAGAGTCAAATATGAATTCTAATATGAAATAGGATTAGGAGATTAAATTTCAATTTCAATTATTTTATTTATTTCTATGTTTTGCCGATATTTCTCGATTGCAGTTAATTTTTATTACTTCCCCCTCTCTATATCTTACTTTATCTATTTTTGTCTTTTTCTTTTTAATTATATGCTCATACCGATCATATGTAAGATACATAATGCCTACGTACTTACTGTTTAATTTACGATTATACATTACGAGTTATTTATTTATTTTAATTATCAACACTACTTATGCCATACCAGTACTGACCGCATTAGTGTTACGAGTGAATATAAGACATGTTTTTTATTTTGTGTTTGCATTAAGTGCCACATCATCAATGCTGCAAGCAATCATCATCACATGTTGGTAGTATTTAATTTTAATTTTATTACTCCTAAATGAAATGAACTGTAGTTTTATAACAAATACATCAGATGATTATGTATATTTGTATGTAGTAGTACTATATTTGGTACTATATTAGAATTAATGTACTCGTATATATGATGTTTACTCTTCATTACAATTAAAAGTAAGTATTATAACTTCCTCATTCAAATTTACAGGACTATTAATGATTTTTAAGTGTCTTAATTATTTATATTAGCAAAACAAGTCACCTAGATACGCTAGGTTGGGAGATTTAAGTTAGTATGAGGTTTCTAACTAAATATGTGATTTTAATCAGTAAGCAAGAATACAAAATATTATTACCGTAATAATGAAGTTTAATTATTTTCTATTAAAATAAGACAGATGACATACTTTTGCGATAAAAAAAACCATAATTTTATATGGGAGACATACTTTGTTATTATCCAATAAAGGATATTTGCAAAAATACTAGTTCTCTTGATAAATATAATCATAAATATGGAATTTCAGCATGCTAACTTGAAAACTTCGTGTGTAAATTGATAAAACATACATATAGAAGCATACATTTATATGCGAAGTAGGCGTTGTTTTTATCCAATTTAGCCCATTTTTAAGAATGGCAATTATTTTGATAATATAGTGATGTAAACCAAATTTCAGCTTAATATCTTCACGATTACGCATGTAAAGTGTGAAAAACACATTCAAAAGTATACTCTTGTATGGAAGCTAGATGTGCTTTTCATCTGATCACGCACATTTTTCAGTATATTTATTCTATGGTCAAAATAATTTTATACACATAGTTTTAGCTCGATAGCTTTCAATTTTTATGCATAAAATGTAGAGAGTTAGGCGTGATTTTCATCAAATTACCGCCATGTTTAGGCGGACATGTTTTGAATGTTTTGTTTTTCCAATCTGTTTTCCTAACATTCAGCAACACTTAATTACTTAAAGTAAAAGTAAACATAAGAATATTAATCACGTATGGACCCAGCAGTGAAGCCATTTATTATTCTCACCCATTGGCAAATGAGAATTGTTGTTGATTTCCTTTTCAGCCGCGTAAATTTGATGGAATTGGAATTCAAATCCGATATTAGTGGGTTCAGCAACCGTTGGGACTTTCAAGTAACGATGGATTTGGTTATTTGTGACATAATATGGGTCGTTTGCAATCATACGTAGGGTTTTACATTGAAATCTTTGGAGAATTTCGACATTGGTGGTTGCCGCAGTACCCCACCAGCTATATGCCATATGTCCATACTGGTTTTAGGACAGCTGAGTAGATTAAACGTTTACTCTCGAGTGAGTCTTGGAAGTTTCGATTTAGCAACCAGTGCAAATTTCTGAGTTTGACACCTAGCGCATTACGTTTGAATAATGTTGAAGCTGAAAAATTTATTTTTGATATAATTGCTAATATTTTTCCAATAAAATAATGGTATATTTAAAATTTTTGGTTATACAATAATATGAAAAGAATAACATAAAATTTTCGACATTATTGCAAATATTTTTCAGCATTAATTCAGTCAATCTTCATTTATGTAGACTACTATTTAAGCTCTATATACATATACATGTATATTCTTAGTAAATACTACTATATTATTTAAATGTAGTACAACCTACTTCAAACTAACAAATCATATGTATAATGTTAAATATTGGTTTTCAAAAGACATTCTTATCTTTATTTCACTTTTACCTAATTTTATAATATTGTACGTATTCTTAATTCTCATTCTCATCTACACAATTATGTTTGACCTGATACATAGGACAAACTACTGTTGTCTCTGTTAGATGCACATTAAAATAATTTTGTTTGCTTTTATGTAACGTATTTTGTGGATATTTGCCATCGCTACTGAAAAGGTGCTATCCAACACCTTCTACAAAATACCTGTGGCATCCACTAGACAGCTACAATATTAACTATGCTATGTTATTGCTGATGCTGCTGCTGCTGCTGCTGCTGCTGTTGCTGATAATGATGTTCAATGCTTTAGCATATCGATTTGTTTCACATTATATCATAATACAATATTATTTAACTAATCATTCAATGCTTTATGCTTTCCAAAATAATACACTGTTACATGTACAGTAGTTGCTCTATGTATGCATAATGGAGTGAGTGGGTTTTTGGCATATGTAAATGCATAGTACGAATATGCAGTAAATAACAGTAATAGCAATATCAACATTATTTGTGTTCTTTTTGTTTTTTTTTCGTTATTTATTCTAAAATAATGCGCCGAATTTGGTTTTTACGTTTTTTGTTTTCATTACTTTAGTTTTGTTGTGCCAAAAATAAAAATGAAAAAAAAACTAATTAAATTATTTACAACCAAACATCAGTGGCATCACTAATTACACCAAAAATATTATGGTATTTTTATTTTTATTTTATATATTTGTATTTTTTTATATTTTTGTTTTTAACTTTTAATATACAAAACCAAATACCGCTATGTGACGAAGAAGAAGAAGAATCAAATACATTTTCATAAAATTGCTTGCCAAATTACTCCCATGCACATGTGCACTTTCATATTATATATTTAGGGTTGCCAGTTGCCAAAGTTTTCTTCGAATTATAATATGAAATAAGTTGAAGTTACAGGTAAAAATATAGCAAGACATTCAAGACTTTTTGTGGGTGTATTGGATTTTCCTGGAGTAGGTCTACAATATGCACACAATGATTTCATTTCTACTCAAAATTATCTATATAAAAATGAATTGAATATTTTGATTCCGAACATTAATGTAAAAAGACTTGAGTAATCCCAATAAAATCTTAACCATCTAGCAACTCTATATAGACAAGAGTCATCAACGCTATTCTAATACGTACACATCATCACCTCAGCTTACTATGTCGTTTAAGTTTTGTCTTGTTTTTTGTTTTTTTAGTTTCTTTATTTCTTTATGGTCACATGCCACATTATGTCATAAAATGCACCACCGCATTGTCATAACTTTACAAATTCTTTGTGTGTGTGTGTGTGTGTGTTTGTTAGTTGAATACATTCAACCTGTCTTTTAATATCCGTTTAATAATCTGTTGATATTGTTGTTGTTGTTGTTCTTCTTCTGCTTCTTCTTCTTACCGTATAACTTCAATTGTACGTTGTGTTAGTACGTCAAATTGTTGATAACTACAAGTTAGAAGAAGAAGCAGATAACGAAGTACTTAAAATAGAATAAAAATGCGACAGTACAAGTAGTGGCAGCGAAATGTATAAAAAAAACAACAACAAATTGTGAAAATTTTATTATTGTCATTGGTGTTGTTGTTGTTGTTGTTGATGCATTCTCTACTCCATGTCACATCGTACGAAAAGAATGTTGCTATAAAAAATCTCATATTAAGTTAATTACCACAACATATTTTCTTACTCAACTACTAATCACATATCATATATATCATACATACAATATGTGTTTGTTAATAAAGTAATAATTTTGTTATTATTGCTACTGCTGTACTAATTAGTACCAACAGCAAGAAGAAGGACAGCAGCAAAGATATCACAAATGATTTAAAGCTTTTACATAGAGCCTTAGAGTATAAAATTATTGAGCTGATTGGTTGATTATACAGCCACAAGAAAGAAATATCTTGTTCAGCAGACGAAATTAATACTACTATATGCACTTAAGGCTGGCGTATTCCAATCTACGTTGGTTTGCTTCGATCAGGTCATGTTAGAATACCCACAACCATTCCAGGAGGATTATAATTTTTGCTTCTCAACATTTCTTCTAAACATACTTAACCCATATCTCCATCATTTAGAGGAGCTCTCATACAAAATTAGTGTTTTTCTAATTTTATAAAATCAATTTTCTAGAGGAACCCCCACAAAGGGTAAATATAGGTGGAAAAATGAATTCAGAAAATATTAGTGCAAATTAATGTGCAGAATTAACAGCACTGTGAGTTCAAATGGGGACCCTATACGCAAAGAAGGCCAATGCATTAACCACGCAGCTCCATTAACCATTAACCATTGCTCCCCTTTTCATATATTTTTGTCCATACCACATTAAAATTTATTTTCATTAAAATAACATATTTGAAACCAAACGATTTTTGTTTTTTTTTTTTATTTTCGAAAACCAAATAATACAAAATTACAAAAAATACAATTTAACGCCTAAATATATTCACCACAATATTGTGTATGTGTGTGTGTGTGTGGGTGAAAAATGTGTTCTCGCTAAATTGCATTTTCATGAAAATCAATTTTAAACCCTTAAAAATTGAAATGATACAAAACTCCACAACACAAAATAGAAATAATAAATTTTCAACAAATACATACGTACATACATAAATCTCTTTGAACATTGCTGCTGCTGATGCTAGCCAGGTTGTTGCTGTTGTTGTTGTTGTTATTAAAAACTATATCGTTTACCATATAGTGGCTACAAAGATTTTTGCTACATTTGGTGTTTGCCATTTTCAAAATTGATTACACATTTTTATTTAGGCGCAAATGGTTCTCAACCACTTAACCTATTTTTGGGCAATTATTCCTATACACCTTCAACATACTCATACATATATACATTTACATATGTGTGTGATTCTACATATTTGTCGGATATAAAATTTTCATTTACATACATTTTTGCTTTCTCATGTTGTTGTTTTTTTAGTTTTTGTTGTTGTTGTAATAAATCGTTTATATGAAATATGTATTTTTTGAAATTGATGAAATATGTTTGTAATTGAATTGAATTGAATTTTTGTGTTTTTTTTTTTTGGACTATAACAATTCGCTTAGTTTATTTATTTATTTATTTAAATTTGTAGTTATAGTCAATGGAAATTCATAAAATAGATTTATATTTTGTTTGTAAAAATAAATAGCGAAAAATTGTGTAAAGCTTAACAATAGGTACAGAAAGAAAAGCACATAAATTGAATATAAATTGAAAATTATGATATTAAACCATATCGATTTTAAGTAATCCGAAACCATGGTTAGTTAAAAAAATATAAATAAATATGTGGCACCTATAAACCCCAAAGGACTCGTTGGTCGAACTACTCTTCCAATACTGTTGTGCGTGTTAAATTTTGTATAGTATTCGAAGAGACCTACTTATATTAGCCGCTTTCGAACGGCAGCATTCTTGAGACATCATTGTTTCTGAGCTTTCTCACAGATTTCATCTAGAAGCTTTTCCATGGCAAGTTGTAATTCTTTCCAATGTGTGTTTGTAAATTAATACCGATATCTCATGCAAGTTTTCAAGCGAGTATTCCCATAATTAGAAGGCATCGTTCAATAAAAATTCTTATAAATCTAGAAGTTGTCGTGAATTAATGTAGTCTTCAGTCAGAAGAAGAAGAGCTATGTTTTATACTATACATTCTATAGATTCTTCCATATTGTAATTCTTCGACTTCCATAATAATTGAATTCAGAATCGTTTGTTTAGTTAGTAGTTTTAGTTATGTTTGTTTACTAATGATAAGAATTTAATGTATATTTGTTCTCAGTACTTAGTTAACCATTGGTTGAAGCACCCATTGCTATTAGTTAACCATTAGTTAGCCATTGGTAAAACAATATTTGAAAAAATATTGGAGTTTTCATCACTGAAGTTATTAAAGAGTGCGATCTCCATGTTTGAATTTGATGATATTCTTCGTATATAGTTAACAATTTGTTAAACCATCAAATGATATTGGTTAACCATTAGTTAACTAAAAATTTGAACGAATTGGAAATTGAAAATAGAGTATTTTTTCTAAGGTTGATAGACCTTAAAGACTAAAGGATTACTTTCGATTAAATAACTGTTAAACGATCATTGAGTTCGAATTGATTTAAATAACAACAACAATTTTCAAAATCGAAATTTCCATTTGAATATTCCTTCACCAAAACTCAATTCAAATTTAATGAATATTTTTGAATTGAGTAAAATAATATTTTCAACTACTTAACTATATATATGCAATTTTGTTAATAGTATACCGGAAAAAAGCGTAAATACTTCACAACATACTTAAAAAAAAACTGAATAAATAAAAGTAGTAAGTAAGCAAGGTAGAAGCAACAACTACAATTACTGCTGCAATATACCTACTGATACCGCACTCATTGGCACTTGTGTGCGTATTTATTTATGCACATTTCGACGCAACCACTTGAATGAATGAAATTTGTAATTTTCACCTGTGCCACTTCTGCCACACACGTCCACACACACACACATTATATGTACCTACATACATACATTCATATGCATGCAGGCTACGAATAGGTACTGTTTACAATGAATGATGCCTTGAATGGGTTGGTATATAGGAGAGGTGGGCGGGGGTGAGAGGGTGTTTATGAAAAATGGTTTGTGCGGTTTTTACGCTGTGTGAATTTAATCACAAAAATACACAAATGTACGTAAAACATGTAGAATAAATAAAACAACAAGGACGATGATGGTGTTTCGAATTTCATTCGTAATACAACTGAACAATAATATTATACACACATACGTACATGTAAATAAATAGTATAAGTTTGTGTGATTGTATATAAAAGACTGAAAGAATACACATATGCATAGCGACGTGTAATTTGCATTGTTACATAAGTGCTTTTGAATTTTTGCTATATGCATGCACATTCATACATACACATCGAAATTTGCATGCATACAATAATGAACAATATAGTACAGGTGCTTGCGTATTGGTGTACCTATCTACTATACCTATATATGCAACACACTTGAAAGTCTTCAAAATAATTATGTTATTTGTTGTTTGTTATTTCGGACGAATTCCAAATATTAATAAAAAAAAAGTATATATATGAGAACCATATAGGGCACATATCACACTCATATATTGGTTGGGGAAAATATAACAGTACTAATAGAATTTTTTTACATGAAAAGATGATACATTTTTCTGAAACGCAACGCAATCGAGTCATTTTGGAACCGATTAAAATGAATCTAAATGAGCAATACTTTTTCCCCAAAGTCAATATTTACACAGAAGGCCATAGGGACTTGTACAAAATAGTTGTAGTATGCATTTTGCATGATAATAAGTAGATGCATTCATTTTTATTATTATTGCATATCACACACTCCAACTATGATAGTCCAATTGCAATAGCCTTCATACGTACATAAGTCTGTCCATTATAGTCTAGTTATCGTATCTACCCAAATATGGTTGAGATCATATGAATTCAACTCAGTCCACTTGAATCCATTCAAAAGCTTATCCTATTACACAAAGGCTTTTTTATATATGCGTTTACATACTCGTACTCTTATGTACATGATGCACTTAGACTCCATTTACATGCGAATACACTTGTCATTTTGCATTCATCTGCGTTACAATTCAGTAATACCACCGGTCATTGTTGACATTTGATGATCAATTCCAATTCATCATTTCAATGTTAACTGCAATGCAATGACTGACTCGACTCGACAGCTGTACTATAACAGTCAGGCTTTGCATTTCAATCAATCTTTGTATTATGTTGATGTTGTTTCTTCTTCTGCTGCTGCTTCTATTGCATCAACTTCAACTCAATTCAATGCATTTCAATTTCATATGTGATTACTGGTAGATTACTTTTGAGGAGTCTTGAATGTGTGTGTGTGTGTAATTTAGTATGGTTGACTATATCTATATGTCCTTCTTGAGCTCACTCTCTTTTTAAATATCTTGTAGTACATATATGCGCCATCCATTGGTTATTTGATAGCCTTACTCATTTGCCCGATTTTGTAGTTTTCTGAGTTGTTTTTATTCTTATTTTTGTTGATGTGATGATACTTGTGATAATTGTTGTTATTTGATTTCGATATTGCTTTAACTAACAAACATTTGCTCTTGTTCTTTTCTACTTGTTATATATACATACTCGTATCAATCTTTCGTACAAAAATTAAAGTGTTCAAAAAGACTTTTGCCTCTGATGATGGTTCTTATTCCATCATCCACATTTTTGCATATTTTGTAGGTACTGTGAAACAATTAAAAGTCTCTTCAGAAGTAGTTGAAGTAGCAGAAGCAGCAGCAGCAAAAGCGGCTCACCATTGTCGCCACTCAAAAAAACACAAAACTTTTGTTTGGCAAACAATTGTTGGGACTGTGATTTTTATTATTGTCACCAACAATACTTGTCATGTGCTATTGAGATCAGCCTTCAACTGGCTTTTGTTTTTCATGTCCATTTGTTTTTTTTTTTTTTTATTTTTCTCTCTTCTTGTCTTTTTCATCAAGTTGGCCATATTGAATTACTTTTGAGGAAATGATTTCATTACCATTTATTTGAGTCTTGCTTTTGTTATTTTATTTTTTATTTTCATTTTTTTTTTCGTTTACATATATTTTTTTTTGTGTGTGCTCGACTTTATTTGATTCTTCAAAGTGATAGCCACAATATATTTGTACTTGCCATGATTAATAAACAATATCAACGATATATATGACTTACAAAAATTATAAGAACGACTTGAACCGCAAGAAGACTGTAATTAACAGGGATAAAATTGTAGTGATATATAAAAAAACCAAAAAAAAATAATAATTGATTGGATAACTGTGCCTAACTCGAATTCAAAGTTCACAAAATGTGTGGAAAATCATTAAATAACCCCACAGTTTCCAAGAGTCGCTTCTATAGGGATGAAATATATAAGATACCCCAATTAATTTTTTTTTTCGACAACATTTTTAAAAATTATACTTACCCTCTGTCTCCACCCGTAAATTGATGTTTTCATAAAATTGCCTCCCACTGTTCCCTGAATATCTCTAGAAGGGTAAAATATACGACGGATTTCTTATTTTTTGCCATTCAACAATTTCTTTCCCCCCAACATCACAGAAAAAGAATAATTTCGTCATTTCAACAAGAGTAACTGAAGAGAGCTCGGAGCTCGATGCTAAACGCCGACTAGTACAAAGTGGTAGTGGACGCTCATGAAACCGAAAATTCAATCTTAAGGAAATGGAATAATTTCTATATTTAAACAAGAAAGAGGAATAACTAAAGAAAGTATTTTATTCGAAAAAACACAAAAAAAAAAAACTGGACAAGACCTCACCTCATCGACAAGTAAGAATATCTTCATTTTAGCAAACTTATGTGTTGTATTCGGAGATCTGAATTAAGTACTGCATTTGGAGCACGGTGGTGGACACCGGAGATCCTACATTACAAGCGTAGCTCATGCAAAATGAATATTTTCATTATTTCAATAAGTGTAACTGAGGAAAGTGTTGTATTCAGAGCTCTGTGACTGACGTCGCCGAAAGCAAAGACTCAACTCGCGGACTCGATCGATTCAATCAAGTTTTTTCAGGTAGATCAGTAAGTGACTGATTTGATAATGTCAGAAGATGTTATGTCAGCTAGTTTATGTCAGCTGCTAGGAGGAGAAGAAAATGTTCGCGAGAATTAAAAGCCCCCCAAATGCTATCAACAATATATTCAAAGGAGGCAATATTTTTATTTGTTTCTATATTACAAATATTTTGTTTTTTTTTTTCTTAGAGCTAACCGCCACATCACTAACTTCTATCACAAGGTGTGGTTATACATATTATGTGGCAATTGTGTAATAATGTAGCAATATTTATTTACAGACCATATTAGATTCATTAAATCTAAGTAAACTATATTAATACATATATGTAAGTCTATATTTACATGTACGTACATATTCTCATTAAAATATTTTCTACTTTACATTTGGGCGTTTTAAATCAACGTTAACTAGACAATCTCTCTAGTTGCTGACATTATTACTCGTATACGTCAAATTAATGTTGCATTAAATTGTGGTTACAATCGAATTGAATCAAATGAATGAATTTTGTATTTTTCTATTAAAAAAAAAAGCAAAAAATGGGGTATAAATATGAAAAAATTCTAACAAATGGAAATCATTAAAAGACCACAACAACAGTAGCCATTACTAACGATGTAGACAACATTAATCTGCATAAATTGTATAGTACATGTATGTAAGTTGACGGTATATAGTACATATTTGTATATATGTCGCATTTGTGTCGCAGAAAATTACCAAAAATGTCGATAATGCATTTACGACGCATATACGACTACATGCAAATCTATATATTCACATATAACAAGTATATGAGCATTGAAATTACCATAGGCAAATTTACAATGATATGTACGTACATTCAGTTATTCAATATTATCTGTAATTGAATTGAATTAAATGCAAAACAACATTCGGTAACGTAATCCAAACTGTTTCCCCAACAAACTCTTCATCACTCTATTGCTTATATGGCATATGTATATGTACATGTAGTAAATGTATGTACCTCCATTTTTGTGTTTTATTTGTTTTAAGATCGACTCCAAAACGTACAAATATTCTTGCTGTTGTTTTACTATGTGCACCTTTTAAGGCAAATAGCAAAATCGAATAATTCAAAAAAAAAAAATATAAAGACAAAATTTGTACTTTGAAAAGAAAAATGTACATTGAAAAGCATTAAATTTCATGAGGCGCGAAATAACATGATGTCGTTTCGCACTGTAAATATCAATAGCAAACAGCAATAGCAGTAGCAGCACAAGCAGCAAACAGCACTAGCGGCAGCATCAGCAAATGCTTTAATGTCTCTGACTGTATGCATTAGTGTGTCTTTTATATTATTTTTGTACCAAGAAACAAATAAAGAAATACTTGTCTTGATCGTGGCATAATTTACTAGCATTTAAGTGTCACCAATGTTACAAGAAAAATCCAAAAACAAAAAATTAATCAACCAGCTACAAGAATCAGCACTACCAGCAACAGCAGCCACCAAATGCGAAGGTGTTATTTTATTCCAACCAATATAATATTTTGGTAGTGCAAATAAACAATAACAACACATGAATAGTGCAAACTAACATCAAGCTGCCTAATGCCTAGATTACACTGTGCAACATTATTTTTCGAATATGTGCAAATTATGAATATACTTCGAATATAGTACGAAAAGATGATTTTGTATAGAAGTTGTTCACAAACTCTCAAAATATACATTCGAAAATATGCTTTTAAAAGGGAAGTAGCCATTATTTTCATACGACTTCGCCTGATTTAGAATAATATTGTTTGTTGGTAAAAAAAATTCCCATATGGTCA
Organism: Megamerina dolium; assembly: GCA_963854835.1. Classification (NCBI taxonomy): domain Eukaryota; kingdom Metazoa; phylum Arthropoda; class Insecta; order Diptera; family Megamerinidae; genus Megamerina; species Megamerina dolium. Next base: position 61,557,202 of record OY978527.1, on the reverse strand, counting down.
GTTTTAGTTTGATAGCTAAATATTTACTTGCGTAAAATATCAAAATATATGTTCGAAAACGTACTTTTGTATGGCAAGCAGTCGTAGTTGTTATTCCACCACTAACGTTTTACAAGTAATTTGTTCCCAGATTAAAAAATAGTCCTATATGGTAAGTTTTAGCTTGTTAGTTTCATACTTGCACGCATGAAATATGAAAACATAAGCTCGAGAACGTGCTTATGTATGGAAGGTACCTTTAGTGTTCACAAGATTACACTAATTTTTAAATCATTTTGTTTCTTGGTAAAAAGTATGTCTAAACTGCGAGTTTTAGCTCAATAGCTTGATATTTACATGCGCAAAGTATGAAAATATCCTCTACAAAATATAATTTTATATGGGAGGTAGGCTTTGTTTTCATACCATCAAATCCATTCGTAAGTTTGATGGTTTGTGGGTACAAAAAAGTGATATTCCGCAAGTTTCATCTTAATAAATATATATTTAAGTGCACAAAAACATAAATGATGCATTCGAAAACCTACTTTTGTATGGGAACTAGGTGTGATTTTCATTGGATTACGCTCATACTCGAAATATATTTAATGTTTGTAAAAAGAATTGTATGTAATGAGTTTCATATTAATGCTTTTATATTTTCAAGTCAAAAATAAAAATATATGCATATGGAAATAAGCTGTGTTTTTCATCCACTTAGGTCGAAGTTGTTCTTTTTATTGAAAAACAAAAATTATATATATTAATAGCAATTTTCATGTAGCTAAATTTATTATAAATTTCTGTATGTAATACATTTTACTATAAATTTCACAATGGACCCATGTGGCATATATAAGATGCATCCCAATATGCATCTATCTCCCACTCTATGACTAAAAATTTGTTGCTCAGTGTTATTTGTTATTATTTCCATTGTTGTTGTTTTATATTGAAATAAAATTTGTACCTCCTCCTCCTCCTCCTCCTCCTCTTCACAATTTTATTTCAGCACTCTTCATCATAAGACAGTCAGCACAAACAATCGTATTAATGACTTGTTGCACATTGCATCGGTGTATTTTGTGTGTGTGTGTGTGTGTATGTATTTTTATTATTATTTAAAATAAATAATAGTATGTAATTTAACATTGAATTGTCAATTTAAATGTTGCATTGCAAGCAGAAATGCAAAACATACATATACGGGCACACACACATTCAAACACATTGAAATACGCAAATTGAGGTTAGTTGCAACTCAATTGACTGCGATGCCATGCTGTTGTTGGTTTGTGGTGTCAATTAAAGTCAAACAAATAAAATGAGTTCAACATAAAAATTAGAAGAAAATTAAAATTTGCAAAAAAAAAAAAAAAAAAAAAAAATAATAACAAATGTCGAACCAAAAATGTATTGAAATTGCAATTGAATAATAAATTCACCATTCATATCAAATATTCTATTGCATTTTGAAAATATGTATTGTATATGCATTTATGGTAATGGCAATCAGTTGGCGTGTAATTTGGTTGTAGCAAATGATCATTATTGCACTAATGATGAGAATGACAATCATATAGATCCTGATAATCACAATAATGATGATGATCATGTGGCTTCTTAACTGCCTACTCAGTTACTCAGTTGCAACAATTTGAGAGTTGCAGCTGCTGTTGTAGGTTTTTTGTGTGTGGTTTCTTTTGTGTGACGTCTGATTGATTGTTGTACATGCAAAAACAATACAATGTTGAGTTGCAACTCATTTCACCTCACCAACTGAATGAATACCTGGACTGACTGACTGACTGAATTCAGCCTGAATTCAAAGTATTGAAATTGTATTGTAGCTGTGTTGCAAATGAAGCTGTGAACGTGCGCAATAACACATACATACGTACGAATGGAATATGATTATGATGATGGCAATGATGCAACAATCATCGCTTTTGTTTTCATCTGTATTACATTCATTGAATTGACTTTTATGTATAACCTTTCTTTATGTCCCAATATGTGTGTGTGTGTGTGTACGTTGAGGGAATCTTTTGCGTTCAGGCGAACGTAACATTTATATGAAGGCAATTAACCTTTTGAGTTCAATCGAATTAATTTATATTTGTGGTTTCATATTTCAATACAGTAATCACTCGTTGTAAGTAAGCTACTCGATTCATTTGATTCTGACTAGAATTGCCTACTAATTGAGCGCTCTATTGGTATTAGAGAATTTCGAAATTCGAATACAACAATAAAACTCAAAACTAATTTCTAAAATACTGTAAAATTATCGCTAAACTCAGTACAACAACACTATAAAATTTATATTATTTCAATTTGATATTAGCATCGATTTTACAGAGAAGCCTGCTCCACTAAGATAGAGGCTAAGAATATTTCGAAAAATTATTGGGTAAGAAGAACAACACTCGTTTTCAACAACATCGATTTTTTCAGCTCTTGTAGTGTAATTTTTAAATCTAAGATAAACTTTTTGAGTAACGCCCCACTAAATCATGGAGATAGAGGCTAAGAATATTTAGAAAAAATGTTAGTTAAGAAGAATAAAAGTGGATGTTCATACAATTTCAACAACATCGTTTTTTTCCAGCTGTCATTGTGTAATTTTTTTTAAATCTAAGTTAAAAGAATATAACTCGACTTGCAACTTTTTGACTAACACAACAAATCACTCATTAGAATAATTTCTATTTTCTCATTATTAATTGAGCATATACGTACGTACATCTAATTTCTCATTTACGCTTATAACATGAAATAAAACGAAATCTGGTCGCAATACACTAGAGACCCAATCAATTATAATTTTTGTTCCTCCAAGGATGGATGGATAACCTTATGCCACTATAATTGACCAATTGTTATTAAAATGTGGACAAATTGGTATTGTCATTATTTTTGTCACATTTTTCCGTCATATTGTTATAAATATATATATATATATTTTTGCAATCGCCGCTCCCCATTCCAAGCAATGATCTATATCATTAGCATTGTTCTGATAAGAAATTAATCTTTATAGAAATTGATGTCAATTTAGCGAAATCAGTATATATACATTTTGCTTTTCTTTTTCTTCTTCTTCTTCTCCATTTCCTATTTCACTTTCCTATTATTATTATTTTCATTATTATTTTCATTATTTACTTCCTTGCCACGTCGTATTTCGTTCTATTGTATATATCGTACTTCCCCAGCCACATAGCTGAAGTCAATATTTGCTTTGCAAATAAACAAAATAACAGCTTGTTGGTGAGTTCATTGAATACATACGAGCTATACGAGTATAGTAGGACTTTCTTAACAAGCGAAATTCAACAACCATTCCACCACCCATCCAATTTTATGACAAAAATTTCATTTTCTTAATTTAACTGAGTTTTATTCGCTACCAGTTGATATGACAGTTTTCCTTCGTGAACAGAAAATTAAGACTTTGCTATTTGTAGTGTTTTATGAAATTGTTTAGGGTTGCTAAATAGGTCATACTAAACATAGATAGGGAATATAAAGTAATGTGATGGCATATTGTTATGTTTTATTTATTTATATACATAGATTTCTATGAACGATATTGAGGACCGTAACGAAAATAATGAAACTAAATTCAAGGCTCTACTGATATATCATTTTTATATAATTGGTTTTTTTTTTTTTGATATTTCGCATTGCCTTTTCATAGTAAATTTAATCACAATTCTACTGCTTTTCGATTATTGTATTCAATTTGATGTTCCAATTTCGAAAGAGCTTGGATGGGTTTAACAATAATTTTCTAATAAACAATAGAATTGAATAACAATTTGAGATCGAATTGAGAATCTAACACTTTTCTCAAAACTCAAATGTGGAATCTCAATAACATCTGAATATAAAATAATTCAAACCTTCACTATTTCTGAATTATTAGTTACTATTTAAGAATTATATTGGATATCGAGTTGATATTTAAACATTTTTAAGGGCTTGAAATTTGAAATTGAGAAAATTGTTTGTGATCAAGTTGAGAGTTAAGAGTTAAGAGTGTTAAGAATCATAACGGATATGTATGTATGATCAACTTGTTCTCAAACGTTAGAGTTCAATTGGAGAAAATTGTTTCTGATATATTGAATATCATGTTGAAAATTTAATCAATAAGTTGAAGACATTAACAAATTGGGCACATTAGGTAACAAAGTAACCTATGACTGACTGAATATTTTCGGTATAGCCCTTTTGTATTTCTTTCTACGAGTATATACCTACATAGTAATTCACAAAGGCCTATATACCCTATTTGATTATTTTTGTTTTTATTTCTATATATTTAAAATGCGTTGTTAGTGCTGATGCTGTTGTCAAAATTAATCTGATGAACAATTTTGCAACAAAATGGCAAATTACTGATTATGTGTTAATACGATATATTGTATATACACGAGTACATACTCCTACGCACACACGTAACAATTACTTAAGTATTGTAAATAATCGCTGTTGTTGTTGAGATGCTTCTACATTGGTGTATATATAGCATCTAGTCGTTTTTAGAACATCAACATCATCATCACCATCATCATAATTATTGTCGTCATTATTATCATCTTCATCATCATAATCATCATCACACGTCAGAAAATATCTCGCAGTTATTTGTGTCAAGAAGTAAAATTTTTGTTTGAATTTTTCTTGTTGTTGTTGTTGCTGTCATTATAATGAAATGACATATCATTGCTTGTGACACAATTGCCAGAAAAAAAAAAGAAATTAACGATAAGAGAAACTTTCTTATTTGCTAAAAAGGATCTGCCTAATTTAAACAAATTTTTCTTCATATTCATTCTCTTCTTCTTCTTCTTCTTCTTTGGGTTTTCTTAAATTTCTGTTCTTCTTCTTCATTTAATTTTGTTTAGTACTTCTTCATGACTTCCTACCTCTAACACTGCAACAATAACATTAAGGAATTGTCATTCAATTAATTTTTAAAGATATTTATCATACAATGTCTGAGGAATGAGTTATAATTTATAATAGAAAATTGTAGAAAACCAAAATTTGGTAGGAATTAATTCCTGTGACATTTTACTACGCTTAGTTTCTAATTACAAAAAACTGAAAGTAATTGAGGTAATTAATATAATTACAATGGATCCATATTAAAGTAAGTGATTAATTTCTTTTTTTTTTACAAAGTAATTGAAATGTAATTGAAATATAATTTAATTTACATTGGAAGAAATTGTTACTTGTAATTGAAATTTTTATCTATTTATTGTAATCTATTTTTTTTTTTTTTGGTAAATTCATTCTGAAATAGATTAAATAGAAGTAATTGGAACAAATAATTAAATTGAAAAGAGTTCACAATTTTGGTGACATTACTGGGAAGTGATTAAAATTTTTTTTCACAAAGTAATTGTAATGTAATTTAGAGTATCTCAATTACATTGGAAGTAATTGTTACTTGTAATTTAAAATTTTAATTATGCTGTAATGTAATTGAACTTTAAATTTCAATTGTAATCTATTTTTTTTTTGGGAAATTTCTTCTGAAATAGATTAAATAAGTAATTGGAACAAATAACTTCATTGAAAGGAGTTCACAATCTTGATGACATTACTAGGAGAGTACAAAAAGAAAATTAATCATTTTAATTACATATTACCATTTGTAGTTACAAATATTAAAATTACAATTTCAATTATATCAAGGAATTGAAAAGTAATTAATTGGATTAACGCAATTACAAAGTAAAATTCCTTGTAATGCAATTAATAATATTTAATTATATCAAGGAATTGATTAGTAATTCAATGAATTTATGTTGATCTATGAAATTATTTTCAAATTACAATTTTCAAGTAATGCAACGACAAATTTGAGTGATCTCAATCAGATACGATTTAATGAAAAATAAAAATTTAATCGAAGTCAATTTTTTTATTCACCAATTACCGTATAAATAAATCCTTTTGGGTGTTTTACTAAAAGTTTATGGATACATACCTGCAATGAAAAAAAAGAAGAAAAAGCAATCAGTATGAGAATTTAAGAATGAAAATGAGATAGAAAATTTAATAACATTTGTTGTTGTTGTTGTTGTTAACATTGTTGCTGCTGCGAATTTCATTTGTTTGAAACAAAAAAAAAAAAAAATTGAAGAAAACCAAACCTTATGATATGAAATTATTATCAAAGGCAAAATATAAACAAGTAGAATAAGAGGAACACAACAACAACGGCGACGACGACGAGGACGACGAGGAGGATGACAAAGACAGACCCGAGAGCTCAAAAAAGGAAAAGAAAAAATTACTTTATTATAAAGACAAAAGACAAAGAACTAATGTGTAGAGAGAGAGAAAGAGAGAGAAAGCGACAGATTGAGGGAGATAGAATATGCTTATGGCTTGTAGCATTTAAACAAAAAGAAAAGTAAAGTAAAACAAAGAAAAGAATATTGGCTAAGCATCCTATTTTATTATTTGTCTTGTTATTGTTGTTGGCGGTTTTATCCTTACCATCACAGCGTTCTTAACTATAACAAGCAAGCAATGTTTCTGCTTGTTCCTCGAATTTGGCTGATTCTTTTCTTTTTCTTCTTCTTCGTATTGTTATACGTATTCGTTTTACGATGCTTTTCTACCTAACTCCAGAGGCGTCATCCTTCTACTCGTACTCACTGCATGCTCCTCTGCAATATGAATTTTTGTTTCGCATTTTAGTCGCTGCTTTGTAAGTTAAACTTCCGTCTGCTGCTTCCTCAACTATTTCCGTTTGTACTACGTGAGCTCTGTTGTTGAGTTGCTGCCGTTGTTCTTTGCGAATGTATTTGACAGTGTACTAAAGCGTCTAAGTCTTCGTGTCTCTGTGTTGGTGTTGATATGCCCAACAGACCCACCAGAAGTAGAAAAAAAACCAAAAATAACCCAAAAATAAAAGCAAAAATAAAAACGCATTCATTTTGCGCTATGTTGCACTATGCGCGCTCAAGTTTACATGTGAACATGACGTCGCAATTCAGATAAAAAGAATATATGAACAACACGATGAAGAAGCAGAACAATATGAAAAATAAGAATATGAACAAGACGAAAAATAAGAAAAAAGTAGAAAAAGAAAACAACAAACAAACAGCCGGCAAAGTAATGAACTTTATCTTTTCGTTTACATCTATGATGTCGTAACAAGAGCTGTACAATAGAATGGATGTATGTGTAATGCAAGTTAAAGAAGAAGAAGAACAGAAAGCATAAACAGAAAGACGAAATAGAAATTATTATTTAGCCAAGGGAATTGTTATAATTTAATTTTTTGTCGTTCTTTTATCCTTCGTTATACAAAATTTTTTTTTTTTGTATTTTTGTCATCGTTGTTGCTGCTGCTGCTCTTGTATGTCAACTTCCGTTAAGCCATTTTGTACGTACATATACACACACACACACACACATATGCCTTGTATGTACTACACTTTCTAGGGACATGCATAAATACATAGTTGTATTCTTCAAACTCTTTATGAGAAAAAAAAACGAGTCATATGGCGAATACGGGGCTTGGAATTAAACCGGATACCAAAAAACAATAGTTTTTTTTTTTTTAATTTTACAAAATTAATATTCGATTTAATTTAAATTAATATTTAAATCGTGATCCTCAGCGAAAAAAAACGTATTTCTGAGTAGAAAAATATTTTTGAGAGAAAAATTTAACTTCCGGACGTGGACATTGTATGAGTTACCTAATAAAAGTACTGCAACAATTCACAAAATTCAATTAATCTACCTCGTATATGCCTTAAAAGTATAGAAAAGCTAATACTTAGTATCATATGCAAGTATAAGAAACCCGACTAATTCTAGACTAGTTCCTATTGCTCGTATATCATCAAGCTCATTGTAGCTAAATATTATTTACTTTATTCTTAAATACATATTATTTACATCCCTTTCTTTTTTTTTTTTTTTTTGATTCTTTATTATGTGGCACTTTTATGTATGTGTGCATGTGTTTGGGTATTTAAACCAACAATTATATATGTAAGAACTCGTAAGTATAAATAAATATAATTTCATTGCAGCAAAAATTATTCTCAAGTGTCTTTGCCAAAAGAATATATATCTACATAGTCAGTTGTCAGTTATGTATGTGGTGGGGAAGAACATTAAAATCAAGATGAGAAAGATGTGACAACAAAGGACAAATAAAAAGAAGAAAAATCCAAATAAAAAATGTAATAAATAAAATAAATAAAATAGAATCAGATAAAGGCAAAAGTAAAGGAAGAAAGCATAACAAAAGAAATTATCTTTTAATTAAGACGTTCCTTATTGCTGTTCCTTCTTTATATATTATTTCTTTTCATTTTCTTCTTCTTCTTCTTCTTCTTCTTCTTTATCTATATATTTTCTCGCTCAGGAGCCATAAAGTTGAAAACACTTTAAGCTGTCTTTCACCATTTCTCTAATTATTTCAACAAAAAGAGCGATAATCTATAAAGCCCTGATAAGATTTCCCTGTCAAAACTTTCCCCAAATATACATACTTAACCTCTATTACCACCTGTCCCACAAAATGGACGTTTTTATTCAATTTGCTCGAACCGTTCATATTAGGCTCCCATTAACTCCCATTAACTCCCATTAACTCCCATTAACTTTGTCTGTATAAAATTGTTCCAAAAGAGGTCCACCTTACAAAATTGGACTATTTCTAAAATACGCTCTCAGTATTTTAATGAGGTCACTAGAGAGGTGAAATATAAGTAAGGCTTCAATTCATATTTTCATTATAATATTTTCCTAAGCATGCATGCTGTCTATCTCCACTGCTTAAGGGCGCTTTTATATGAAAATTAACAAATAGTTCTAGTACCCAGAAATCATTTCCAGAAAGGTTTCTCGTAGCTGCCCAGGATTCATTTCTAGGAGAGTAAAGTGCATATCCGACCCCCAGTTATCCCAGAATCACCTGTAGAGTAATATAAAAAAGTCTAACACAAAAATTTTTTCTTTCACACATTTCTTTCAAACATCCCTACACCCTACTTTCACCGCTTAAGGGGCTCTACGACAAAATTGATATTATTTATCAAATCGGACCCCATTGCCTTCAAAGTAATCCTATGGAGAAGTGTCGGGGCTTTTACGTATATACCTAACAGTTTTGGTTTTACACCAAACACTCCTACAACAACAACAACATCTCTAGGGCTCCTGATCCCCGTGCTACCCAATAGTCTGCGGTCAGACTTCGTAACCGAAGCTACTACCAGTTTGAGCTCCTGTTAGCTTCGGACTGATCACGAACAACGAAAAACAAATGTAAATGAAATCTATTAAAGTACATAAATACAGACCGAACCAAAATTCAACCAAGGATGTGGTTATAAAACGGTGCTTAAGTGCTAATTGAGTTGCTGGGATAAATTACAATTTTACCCGACACATGCATTGGAGGACTATAACAATGTGTTGTTTAGCACTTTATAACATAGAACATAGAACTTTGCATATAGAAATGTATTAACAAATGATCTCCTTATCGAATGAGTCTTTTTAGCCCTTTGATGAGAAATCATACATTTTAGACCCAATATGAAACTCCACAAGGTTTTAAATGTTCTACAAAAATTCATAAAATTCTAGTACTAGTACTACATTGATTTAAAATTACTTCTGGTAAGTTATAAATTTAGCTTATTGAAAAAACAGAATTAGCTTGTGTCTGATATTAAGTGACCCCAGGAATGCAACAATATTCCCCAAATGATCACATTTCTAATAAAACATATTTTTAAATATGCATGAAAATAGGTTATATTCTATAATATAACACGCACACACACATCTAAACATCTATTTAAATAAATAACAGTAAATATACATAGTATACACCATCGTAAGGTCATACACACTAAGTACGTAACGTGTATGCAAAATATGTTTTTCATGTCATTGGCATTGTCGCTGTCGTTATTATTGCTATTGCTATTGTTAACGCTATCGTTACCTTCATCAACATCATCATCATCATCATCATCATCATCATTGTTGTTGTTGTTGTTGTTACTGTTGTTGCTGTTGTCAATATTTGCCAAATTTCGACAAGCTTAAATACGTGTTATACCTTTATTGCCAACGGCTTAAAAAATAATCATATACAACTTGAACAGATGTAATAAATACATATGTACGTGTTAGCTTGTATATGCGTACACCAAAACATACAAAACATATGAATATGTTTTGAAAAAAAAAAACGCATATTAAACAAAAATTGTATTAAAAGTTTGCTTTCAATACATTCAAGGGATATGCATGTTATATTACATAAACTCATAAACTAGTACATTATACTCGTATACAAGCCTCTATGCACTTGTATATGTACACCCTCTCTCTCTTGTCTACATATACATGTACAATATTTTCGCCACTTTTTTCTCTTCATTTTAATAATATCGTGTGCAAATATTTGTCAACCTAATTAATAATTATGTTCAACACAAGGCAAAATATTGTACATTCAATATTCAAACATACTACAACGCACTAACAAGCATACAAGCCTACTCTCACCTTCATACGTTGCCACTAAGGTGGCCTTATTAATACGCAAGCATATACCTTTATTTGTTGTTTGTCTATGGCAACTTTGTACATTCGCTGCTTCTACTGTTATGTATATGCCTATCTGTCTATCTATATATGTATGTCTGTGCTTTAGTTATACGATATTTTATACGAACATGTTTTTCTCAACCTTCTATTTGAGGTACTCGTAGTTGCCTCGTGATTCTAACATATTTTGCTTCGTTAGAATTCATCACCTCTCCACCACTTCAGAGCTCGTATGAGTTCACAAATAGTAGACTCACCAAACCATGCGTTACCGTATTTTTCACAACACACACACACACACACTCGGCACATTGTACACATTTGAACATCTCTGCATTGTAAAAGTTAATTTTACGTTCCATTGTATTCATACTCGTACTCTGTTGTATTAGTGTTGGAACGTTCGCCCATGTATATATATACATAGTATAGCAACCCTTATATAATACAGTCGATTACTTGCCAGCGTACAACATGTATATAACTTACTGCCAAACGTTCCACTTTTTACCAACCCGCTACTGAAAATCATTTTTCACAACGCCACCATGGCGAAGTGAAGTTTGCTGTAGTGTATTGTTTTTTTTTTTCTTCTGTCCTCTGAAATTTATGTTCAAATGTGTCTAAGTATATGGGTAAATATGTATGTGTGTGTGTGTGTGTTAGGTTTGTGTACAATATCCTTGCCATAAATTCTGGTTGTTTTATTTTTAATATCAATGAAAAAATAAATAAAGTTTCTGTTGTTGTTATATGCAGCACCATACATGAATGCATGTGTGTATACATGTATGAGAATTAATGTGCATTAAAAACCATACATATGTATGTATGCGTGTGTCACATTAAATCACAACCTACGTGTTAACCTAAGAGGTTCATTTTCTAACTGAATACTCGTGTTAAACTTATTCTCTCTCGGGAACACATATTTTTTTTTTGTTACACGAGAATATGATGATTTTCTTCTGCCACCTTTGGCGCTTAATGTATTGTATGAACAAAATCGATATCGAGTACTGCTTACAATTAAATTGATTCTTAAGAAATTACATATTGAGAAAAGCATCTTTTTCACTTTCAATTCACTTTTCACTTCAAGTCGAGTCACATATATATTTCCTATAAAAAAGCTTCTTCTAGCAGAACTTCAGAGATGGCTTAGGAAACCGACAAAAGTCACAAAAGCTTTACTGTTCGGATTCAACAAATATTGTATTTATTAGTAGGTTCCTTTCTATGCTGTTCAAATTAATTATGTACGTCCAATCAAGGACTTCATTGTAGTTTTTGCAGTGTCAAATACAAAATTTAATATATTTTGCATAAGTAATCAGCAATGAAATATTGAACTTCGTTAATTAAATCATGTTAAAAATGTCAGTTTAAAAGACCAAAATGGAAAAACTGCTATTTTAATGAGAAAACATTTTCATGAAATCATTTTAAAGCCTACCTCTTTAAGTTATTTGCTTAAAAGCTGTGCCATAAAAGCTTTGAAGCCTGTAGGATAAATTTTTTGTTTTGTTCAACTCAAAGCACATAGAGTCAAAAGCAATGGAATGAGAGTTAAGATTTACCTCCATTTTTTTAAATTTTATTTACAACATATCCCCTATCTATGCAATCATTTCAACAACAATGATAGCAGATTAAAGATGGCTTCCCTACAAACCCATTATAGATATGGGTATACTATAGTTGTTTTTTTATACTATACTTGTAAATGAGCGTTACCTACTACTCGTACATATCGTATATAGCTATATGTGGCACATTCATCTTACACAACAACAAGAATGGGAGCGAGAAAAACAATAAAAGTAATGAAAACTTCTTTCCGTTCATTTTTTTTTTTTGCCATAATTCAAGCTGATATATATGTATGTGCACATATATGTATATTAGGCGTGTACAACAAATTAATGGAATATTCGGAATATGAATCTTTATATATTTGAAAAGCTAAAGATTTTAAGATTTTAACTAGGTCCCTGGGAACTATGAATCCACTGCCTAGGTAGTTTAGTATGCGTCTAGTCACATTTGGGCAATTGCAAAGAACGTGTTCTGCTGTTTCCTGCTCTTCAAGACAAAGTCGACAGAGGTAGTTGTTAACCACACCCATTTTCATCATGTAATAATTAAGTTTACAATGACCTGTTAATACTCGTAGTTCAGTGTAGAGTTTGATGTCTTTTCTGCTGAGGTTCAAGATAGCATCTACCTTAATGTGTTCAGGGTCAATGAATCTTTTCGACTGCCGCATGCCTGTTCGGGCTCTCGAGTAATCGGTTAGACTATTATTTTCCTCTTCACATATTAAGGTATTCATGAAGCTACTGTTTACGCCGCAGAAGGATTCTGGGCCTATGAAAGGAGTGTCTGTGCCCTTTTCTGCCAGTGAATCTGCCATTTCTTTGCCTGCATGCCCCTCGTGTCCCGGCACCCATATTAGAATCACAGCACAGCACAGTTCGTCTTTGCTAAGGCATTGATAAGTTCGAAGCATTCCCAGACCAACTTAGATTGGAACGACATTTTCCTATTTTTTAATGCAACCACTGGCCTAATCTACATAAACATATGCAAATACACATTTGTTGTTATTTCTATTCAACTTCATATCTCCATCTCTTATTATTAAAGTATATTGTCTTCAACATAGGATATATGCTCTTTACGATGAGATGGGCATGGCATGATATCGGTTATCATGTCATACGCACGTTTCTTTTTTTCGCTTTCTTTAGAGATTTTTTATATTTCCATTATTTTTCGTAAACCCTCATTCTACATATCTTTATTTTTCTTTGCTTTTTTTTTTAAACAAGACGATTTAATATATGCAAATTTTATGTTTATTTTGTTGTCATCGTGTGTACTGTGACTGACTGTGTATACGTCTATAAGGTATATCTGAACTTTTTATCTTTATGTCATCCATACACACTTCCATTGACACATACATGTATATACAGGTTGAACAGTTGAAAAAAAGGGATACTTCCTTTTGAACGATGCTTTAAAATGTTAAAGCTTCCACATTTTTTGTGGATAAATTGCAAAGACAAAATGGCTGCCAGTTTACATATGCACGTTCATTTCATTTTATTGCAATCAATTTAATTTGACTTCAATGCCAAATGTGTATTCACATCTCAGCACCAACACAGCAGACCCATCAGCACCTTCTGTTTAACCATGCTTCTTAATTTCTACCCGACTTGCATTGGTATTGCATACAAATGAGCACCGACAATCATCTATGTGAGTGAGTGAGTGAATTAAGTATGTAGTTGGGTGTGTGTTTTGATTCAAGCACAAAACTCATTTCGTTTGTCCAAAAAGTATCTAACTCAGTCCAATAGACATATATGTACTTTGATATGTGTACATATATGTACATATGTACCTACCAATCTATATATACATCCACGTAAAAACCACTTAAGTACTTGGCCATAAACAACAATCGTACATCCCCCTGTCACCCCTAGAATTTTCCAGAAATTCAACAAATATTTACATTTTTTCATTTTTTTTGCTTTCATTCTCACTCTAACCCCGGTTCTGACTTCCCGTTTGCCTTTTACTCTTAGTCCCAATGGGATTTAAATACAGTATTGCTTTTCTTGTATGAGTGTGTGTGACTCTGAGCATGTTTGTGTGTGTATGCGTCAAAAAAGTGTGTTGGAATTCATGTAATGTTGTCGGTTACTGGTTGCTTGATTGCTTGCCTGCTGCTTGCTGATGATTTCAGTTTTTACAAAACGTTATTTCTGTTACCGACCGTTATTATTACTGCTGCTGTTTGTTGCTGCAATTCTCGAAATACCAGAAAAGCTCTATTCTGTCTGTCTGTCTGTCTATCTCCCTGTCTGTCCTTCATTGATGTTGTCGACATCTGTTTGCTGTCGCTGCTACTGCTCCTGCTGCTGCTGCTTGTGGTACACATTATTTGAGTTCTTGTTGCTATTGTTATTTGGTTGGCCTTTTCCCTTTGAGGAATTTGTAGCAGAGGCCGGAGAAGAGTAAGAAGAAGAAGAAGAAGAAAAAAAACGAAAGAAAAACCTTGATTTTTTGTTGCTTTCGTTTTTATTTCAAGGGACATCAGGCATCATCAAACCAGTGTGACCTCTTCAGCCTCTGCATTCAGTCGTACATAAATTTATATTCCTCATGTGCAAAGGCAATACGAATACACATAATACCGTAACTGTATAACGGGAATTCCATTCATTCAACACACACACACACACACACATGCACACTTGCTTACAAGGCAATGTATGCATGCAGATTTTCATTTCATTTTCATCCTAACATGCATACTTATCGATATCGGGGAAAATATATCGGTCCCATTTTGAGTCGATCATATCTGATACACTGATACAAGAAAATCGACAAATTAGAGTTTCCAAATCGGAGTTGAATAGCAAAAGGCTGCAACAATTTGGATTGATTAGTGAAGCATTTTATGGACTCCATGGTCTCGGGCCTCACTCGAGACAATTGTAATGACTCGCAGAAGAGTAGAACTCGTCTGGAATGTTTTTATACATCCAACATGAATTGTTGTAAAGTTGACTGCAAATTATGGCTTTCAAAATGTTTCTTGGTTTAGCTATTCACAAACAAAAAAGGCAGGAAGGTCTACAGCGGTGACCTGACGGAAAATTTGTGATTTAATAAAAAAATCTTTCACTTTAATTTGAAAAAAAGCCCGAGAATTTTCCCTAACAAAATATGTAAAACATGCAGTGGGTGGATGACAAAGGAGTCCGATGATATTGCGATGCACTGAATGAGAACATTGCAACATGACCAGCCAGCAACTAAGCAAGCCGCACAAACAAATGATGATGCAACAACAGTCATTTGACTATATAAATAGATGGATGTGTGTTATTGCACTCAATGTTGGACACATTGCTTCACATCACATAACATCAATGCATAACCATTGCATTGCTATACCTTATATTGCTGCAGTGGCAACAGCGACAGATGTGTGGAATGTGTGTGTGTAGGTTGTTTCATTATAAATGCAACGCCTGGTTGATTCTTCGATGGATTGCAATCCATCCTTTCGTTGGTAAAGTTAGAACGCAATTCGTTATGTTATCAATATCACCACTCACCGCACCACTCTGCATCACCAACTACACTATACACACATCCATCCATCTATCCAGCCGCAGCAATTTCTACACTTGATAGAACATCCTTTCGTATAGCAATATCATGTATTGACCAGTATTAGAGCTTGTTTGTATGCTGCCACTGCTGGAGGCAATCTCCATATCAATTGGCCACAAACAGCCCTCTGGTAACATGTTCCTATATGTAATATATATATATGTACGGAGAGTATCACACAGCAAATGATGCACCACCCATCATGCATAAAGCTATTCAACCATTAGCCACTACATTCTGTTGGTCATACCTATGCATCATCTAGTTGGAGACCGCACTGAAGCATTCGTTGTCCCCACCAACAAAAGAAATCCATTTTGTTTGTTGTTTTCAAAACAAAATGTAAAAGCAAAAAGCAAAACATACAAACAAAAAATGAAAAAATTGCATGATCACATTGTTGCAACATGCAGGGGTCATTGTTTAGAAATGGCATATACGAGGTCTTAAAATGAATATGGATTATATGCTATAATGAAAATGACTGGTACGAGATGGTGTCTATGTATATCGTATTCGTGTTGGTGAGTATAGAATAAATTTAATATAAGTTGAAACATATACCAATTGGGCGAACGAAATATGTAGCATAGGTAGAGTTTTTCGAAAATGCTTTGAAGCTGCCGTCAATGTGTCATATAGATTTTAGTACATCTTTTTTAAAGGGTTGCAAAATCTTTCAATAAATAGAATGGTAGAAATATGAAGGAAATATATGTGCAACAAAAAATGCATAACTTCGATTAAATAGCGCTCAGAACAACAACAACAAAATTGATGTGTCGAAATAATGTTGATATTTTATGCTATAATATAGAAATTAGAATGCAATAATGTCGAAATTTTTTTGCAATAATGTCAAAATTTTATTTATATGGAAAAAATGTTTTTTTTTGCACCAATTGATCCAATTACACTTCGATATTATTTAATATTTTTTTTTTTGCAATAATGACGGAGATTGCCAAAAACTTCCGAAATTATTGGAATTTTTTTTTTTGACTTTAACTTATTCGACCTTAATTCATCTAGACTACAAACCTTCAAATCTTCAAATCTTGTCAAAATGAATCGGCAACAGCTTTGTAAACTCCTTTTACATACATATTTGGTATTAACAGCTTCTAATGACATTGACGGACCTCAACTTCGAATGACAGAGCTCTTGTGTTATACATTTTTTTTTTCAATATTCTTTATAAAGTGTTTGGGAAAATGTTTTCTTAGGTTAGTTGTTATGTTGTTGTGGTTGCGCTCTCTCTCTTTGAGAGGACACAATTATGCCAGAAAGGCACATTGCTATACCTGTGAGCTTCTTTTCCAACACAATTGTGCGTGTTAAATTTGGACAGTATTAG
Organism: Megamerina dolium; assembly: GCA_963854835.1. Classification (NCBI taxonomy): domain Eukaryota; kingdom Metazoa; phylum Arthropoda; class Insecta; order Diptera; family Megamerinidae; genus Megamerina; species Megamerina dolium. The sequence continues at coordinate 61,540,034 of OY978527.1, read as the reverse complement.
AAAATACCTACTTATATTAGCCGGTTTTGAATGTCAGGACCCTTGTGATAATATTTTTTCTGAGCTTTATCACATACCTCTTTAAGAAAAATTTTTCAATGGCAAAGTGTCGATTTCAATTGTTTTGAAGGATTATTTTTAATAAATTTTTTTGTCCCTTTCTGAATACAATATTTATTGGTTTTAAATTCATTCATTTTCTATCTCTCTCTCTTTTGCTTTTCTTACTATACTTAGATGCAAAAAAATATTGCGTTGCGTTAGCAACTTGAACAATACCACAAAGGATAAAGGATTATATAAGTAAGTATGTAAGATGTAGATTCTGGTTGTATTCTATTAAAATTATGTTATTCAATTCAATTTGCGTATTTGCTTGCATTGTCATTATTTGAAATTTACACCATCAAAATTTTGTGTCTCTTTTGTTGACCTCCCCTCTGCCATATGAGCCGAACAATAACAACAAATCAATATCAATGAATCTGCCACTTGCTGTGATAAGTATTTTTGTATCTTCCCTTTTCTTCCTATCTATAAACAACTCTTTTTGAGATTTTCATTTTATTTAATTTTTATTTTTCGATTTCTTTCTTCACTATCTATGTATGTACGTACGTATATTCTCCAATAGATACGCTCCCGCCTTCATTTCAATGTAGTGTATGTGTATGAATATATTTTATATGCAGCTCATCATCATCATCATCATCATCATCGTAGTCGTTTCTCATCAAATAAAAATATCAAATATCAACAAAACGATAAATAAATTGTATGTATAAACGTGTGTGTGTGTGTTCGTGTATTAGTGATTGTGATTCAATTTGCCTTGATTACATACCTACTTAGATACAACAACAACAACAATAACACTAAAAGACATTCCCAAAAAAAAAAAAGAAAGGAAAAATACACCATCCAAAATCAAATCAATTGTTTCTTCATCTTGTATTAGTGATATTCTAAGAAAGAGACACACACACTCATTCACATACATCCAAACACATATATATCAGTATGCCAATACACCACTCAATATTCGTAATAAACCACAGGCATCATTGGCATGTCATACCACATTGTTGTGTTTCATCACCATATATTATGTTATTATTGTTGTTGTTGTTGTTGTAATCACTCTTACATATGTATATGAACATATCACATTACCCTTGGTTTGGCAATTTAAATTTTATTACATTTTTATATGATGAGACACTGCCTGACTGCCTGAATAGCTGTGCCCAATCAAAGAATTCGTTAGATAATTTCAATGAACTTTTCCCTCTGAACTGGTGTGTGTCTCTGTGTGTGTGTTTGTATTGCTCTCACTCTCATATGAAGTATTGGCATATTTTTTCTATTTTTTGTTGTTGGTTTTCTTATTTTCGTGTTATATATATTTGTGATATTTTCTCTTACCCCCCTTTTTCACTTTAATTTCTCCCATGCTCATATCTATTTCTATATATTTAGCTATTTTACTACCACATGATAGTAGATCGTAGGAAAACATTTTAATTTAGTATTAGGTAGATATTGTTAATGATGATGATGATGATGATAATTATCATGATTTTGTTGTTATATTTTTTGTTGTTTAATTATGTAATATTTTGTATATTCTTCTCTTGTCATCCCCTCTTCATTCCTATCCATAGAAAGTTCGAAATGAGCTAATTTTAGTGTCAACTATTTGTTGAGATAAATCTTATGAACATTTCGAAAATATTTTGAAATGTTATTCTATGTTTGTTACAAACGTACATTCAACTATTAAGTTGTTAATTTATCGATTTGGTATTATATTTAAACACCTTGAATGGAAAAATTCCTAGAAAAAATTACATCGATTTCTGTTTTAAAGATGAATTAAATTAAATGAATTTTAAATACAATACAAGAAATAGTAGGGAGAAAATGTTGGGATGTTATTTATTTGACACTTTTGGACAAGTATAAATGTATAATGCTTACTAATTATTAATTTTAAACACTTTTCTAGAAAAAATTCATAATTTTCTGATATTCTGATTCAACATGGTTTCGTATCCTATGATTTAGGTATAATATACTCTGTCCTGTTTTCAATTTCTTGCCATTTGGTAGGTCCCTCATAGAAGTCCTGGCCCCTCTTGACAGAAAACTCGACTAAGCACCTGTCGCATGTGACTCAATATTGAGCAATATTTTTTGGCAACATTTCACTTTAATAACCAATCAATCTTAGAGAGAGAAAAGGCATTCATTTATTATTAAATTGAACAAAAATCATATATGATTTTCAGAACTCCTTACATAGAGCCAAAATTGGCTTAGCAAAGACACACCCTGTTGTTGTGAATTTTATTTTATTAATTTTATTTAATGATGATTACTACAACCACTAAGAAATGTGATCTAAAATTATATATTATTGGATTTTCCTTCATTTTCTCCTTCCAAATAGTAATTTATTTAAACCGATTTATGTTCATTTTTTTTGTTTTGCTGGTCGATGCAAAAAGAAAAATAAAAAAAAAAGATAAACAAAATCCAATAAAACCATTCATCAAATGATAAGCAGCAAATATAAAATATAGATATTTAGTCAACCCCAAAATACCAATCGAATCGAATCGAAACGAAATCGAATGAACATCAAAGACAACCGCTGAGAAATCGAAAATTTATAGCACAACAAGACAAAAAAAGAAACAGTAGCAAGAAAATCTGCTCCAACAACAACAACAACAAAGGAAAAATAATATAATACAATCGGTTTGAAACTGCCAAAACCGAAAGCGAGCAAACTAAGCCAAACCATATAAGATATAAACTCTAGTACATCGCTGTAAGTGAACCAAGAATAAAAAAGCAAAAAAAAAAATGAGTCTTAACCAAAACAATCTCATTTAATTTTATTCTTTCTAATGTTATTTTTGTTTTTTTGGTTTTGTGCAAGAAACACGGATTTCAACCAAGTTTTTATATTTGTAGCCCATAATTTTTTATCAGCCTGCTTGACGATGGTGATGGTACACTAGTCGTGGTCTGATTATATTGCCAAGTATAGTTATTTTGTTTCATTTGTTGGTTAGTTTATTCTATTTTTTAACAACAAATTAAACTAAATAAAATATGCACCCAGTGAGAAAAAAATGCATTCATGAAAACTTGTAAGGACTTGAAGAGGTAATGTGTACATCATCAAATTCTAACAAATAAAGGACAAATTGATGCAATCTTATATTGTCTGGTAAACGAACAGGCTAACAATGAAATTTCTATATTTGCATTGCCACCATACATTACCTCTTCACTTACCGCGTATACGAACACGTAATGTATGAAATAAGTATGCCAATATAATGCTAAAATTTAAACTATCGTTCGTTTGCCTTCCTCTTTCCTTTTAGCATTGTCATCAATTTTTCCATACGGGTTTTTTTTGTTTTTTTGGGGTTAAAAGTAAAACCAAATTGGATACAAAAAGGAAAAAAAATTTAAAAAATCAACCCCAAGAATGTGAAGGCGAAATGAAAAGTTTTTTTATGCATTTTAGTGCTGTTGCGGCTGTCGTTCAACTTAGATTTATGTACGAGTATGTGTTTGCATGTAGAGAGCTAACAAGGATATATAAGTTTGAGGCAAAAAAGGCAATTCAAATGAAGCCTGACTAAACAAATTACAAGATTTCATAGAGAATATTTGGTAGGCGGCTTTCGAACAAGTTTCCTTTCCACTAATAACAAATAATAATGAAAACGATGCGAACGACGACAGAGAGACGACGATGATGAAGCGTTTCTGTTTAAGAACTGACTCTTCCATTGTTTCCTTCACATTTATTTTTTGTTGTTTTTTTATTATTTTTTTTTTTTTCTCTGCTGGTATATCTTTTTTGTTCGCCTTTGTCCTTTGTTACTTTTTGACTTTTCATCTTGCTTACAAACTTCCGACATATTCAAGGGATAACCGGATCCATTCATCTGTCTCTCTGTCTGTCTGTCCGTCTATCAGATTTGTACACATCATGTAATGATTTTGTAACATTATTCCATCATTCTCATCTCATACTCGTATTAATGTTTGAATTAAATTCACTCTACTTTTACAAGTGTATGCTGTCAAATTGTATAAAAACATGGCTTAAATTTGTTGCTGAGGGTTTTTTTTTTCTCTTTCTTTATTCTTTATATTGTTTTTGATATTATCCAAGCTCTGTGATATCCTTGACCAATAAAATATTGTATTGTAGGTATTGTACATGTGAAAGAGTGAATATGGTGAAAAAACAACAACAACAACAATAGGAAACATAAAAGGGAAAATTATATCCATACTTTAGGCACCACAAATGTCCTACCAGCAAAACATTTTTTTTTGTTCGTTTTGTAAGGATTATCGATTTTAACTTCCTCTCTACACACACACACACACACACACACACAGACAATCTTCCTCATTGTATTCTATTATTATTGTCTTTGATGTTATATTTATATTTTAGCTGCCACTGCCACTGTTACTGATGTTCCGCTCTGATTGCTATGGCTATTGTACTCGTTGTGAAACCGATAAGCAGGCATAAAGCAGGCAGAAAGAAAAGATGTAAAGGAAGGAAGGAAGCAAGTAATAGTAGCAATGTAACAAAAATTTCTTAGAAATAACCCCTTTTCTCTTTCAATTCAAATTAAACTAATTACAAATTTCAAATTTCAAAATGTGCCAAATGTTTACTCATCATCTTGATATATCAGTCGGGTAGTGCCTAATAGCCTGCCTTGATTATTGCCATTATTCTTAATGCCAAAAGCCAAATTATTTGTGTCAGAAGCTATCAAGTGTAATATGTATGAGTATTTCTTATTTGAAAAATCCCATTTTAGCATCTTATGTACAATGGCTTATCTTATGAATAAATCTTGCCTATTTTCACTTTCATTCGAAATTAATTTAATGAAAATTTTAATTGAAAACACAGTAGAGAAATAACATCGGTAATAACGATATTTTGATACTCTACTCCAGGAAAGATTATACAATTGTTTTATGAATGTCTTGAAGTGTCGAAAGTTGGAAATTTCAATTTCGAAACCATATTTTTGTATGAGAGATGGACCAAAATTGCATTAAATTTTAGAATAAACAAAATACGTTGGTTTTTTTGATAAAAATATTTTTATGTGCCAAGTTTTGGCTGCAAAACATCTGTTTTTCGGTCGCACATTCAAAAAATGTATGTTCGAAAACGAACTTTTGTCTGGAAATTTTCATTCGATTATGTCCATTCTTGAAATTTTCTCTTTCTTGAGCAAAAATATTCGAATGTGTCAAATATCAACTACATAACTCTTCATTTTAGTTCGCGAATTTAAATATATGCATTCGATAATATACCTTTATACTGCCGCATGGCATCTTCCATAAGAGAGTGACGGGTGTGACAATATCGCGGCCACCTTAGTCAAAAACCCAAACCTAAGGTGGAACAGCATATGCCGATAGATGCATGACCATAGCATGGTAATTAATATGCAAACTCAGAATACCTGTCGGCCTTCTGTTTTCAGTTAGGCTTCCCTTGGCAATCTGGCTCTACCAAGGATGACTTCTACTTCCAGACTACGCGTGCGCGTCACCTACATGCCAAAGGGCTCAAAGGAGCGCGCATTCTTTTTTACTCAGACAGCCAAGCTGCCGTCAAATCTCTCTCCTCATGGGAGTTCTCCTCAAAACTAGTCACCGAATGCTTACTTCCTTTCTGCCCAGAACCTTTCTCCGATATCAGCTGTGCATCGGCCAAAGCTATGATAGAAATACATTATCACGACAAATACCTGCTACAATGGACAAATTCGACAGGACTCCGCTAAGCTAAAACCCGCATAAGCTTCGAACAAATTTACGCCTAATAACCGGCTATTTCTCAGGACATAACTGCATAAAATATCAGCTCAACAAAATGGGACTATCCTCTGACACGGAGTGTAGACTCTGTCTGCAGGAGGATAAAACATCGATATACACCTTTTGCAAATGCCCGGCCTTGGCTAGGCTTTGCCTCAAACCCTTTAAGCTGAGTTTCCCCACACCAGCTTCAATCATCAAAAGTTTGACAAGATCAATTCTATCTTTCATTAAAAAGGTAGAGAAGATTCTAGTGTTATGGATGGGCTTGGGTACAAAAGATCTCGTTTGGTCGCAGTGCCCGTAACACTTGAGATTGGCCCTCAGAGGTATCAGCCGTAGGGCTCATACCCTCTAACAGACCTCGGTCTGGTTTCGCGTGGTCCACTTGATGAACAAGTATTATGTCCTTGCTCCAACGTCACCCTCTCTTCTGATTGATTGAATATAGCTTTATATGATAGATAGACATAGTTTCCAACCCCTTACATCGATTTTTTAATAAAAACATTTCTTGGAACAAAAATCCCAATACACCCAAATGAACATTTGAAAACATATTTTCGATTTCTTGAGTGTAGGGTATCAAGCATCGAGCTTTTGCAAGACCTATCCATCTCTGATTGCCCTGATACTTCTTATTAGTATTAGGGCACGTGTACCCATTGTACATCACTCTATAATTTATGGGTACTATTAAATTTTAAACAACAAACCAAACACGAAAGAAATTCTACAAATAAAGTGTAATAAATTTTGATTAAATTTATTTAATAAAAACAACAACAACAACAACAACAACAACAACTACTACTACTACTACTATTATTATTGTGCAGAGCAACAATGGATGGAAAATATTCTGTTCGAGTGGCATGAAATTCCTTTATAAGTAATTTAATTAGTGTGGAATGCTCATGCCGATGCGTCCGTCACACATAGTGACGTGTTGTACGGTCACCACAATTTTTCTCCTTGATTAATTCAATTAATAACATGCAGTGTATGTGTGTAGGAGGTGCAGCAGAAGGTGGAGTACAACGGTGATGGTGATGGTGGCGATGACTAATATGCCAATGCAATATGACATGCTGAGAGAGGGTTGTATGCGAATACGATGCAGAATGAATAAATACTCTTGTGCAGCTATGTATGAGCCATGCAACATACTGTGGCACAGCAGGTGATTATCACACGATATACATAAATTTTTTTTTTTGCTATTTTTTTTTCTATTTGCTCTGTAAACACATACAAGAAATGAAGACAAATTTCGCTCGCATGCGCTTGCCTCTCATAACGCCTGTAATGTGAATCGACGACAATTATCAGACATTACCACTAACTGATTCAAAGTGAAGGGTTAAGTGATTACGAGGCAGCCGTAAAGCAGCATCAAGCTAAATGGAGAATAACTAGAAGGTGCTTTTCTCTTTTCATCCACACAATCTTACTTATTAAATGATATGATGGTGATGGTGGAATTTTTCTTAGTCCAGAGACCACATAAGTATTCCACTTCAGTACTTATGAATACAATGAAGTTGGAATAGGACGAAAAAGAAAAGCATCATAATTGAGCACTTTAATGGTAGGCTGTCTGGCTGTCTGCTGGCTATCTTTACTTCACCTTCTTTTATTAGAGCAGTTTAGTCCTAACCGCATACATTTGCACATAAATGACTTCAAAAGAAGGTAAAAAAATAGACATAAAAGAGCTCAAGTTTAATCCACTTTCTTCTCCATCGTCTTTGGCTCTTCTTTATCCAACCATGTGAATGTGAATGCAAGCAAATATCGTTAGTTTCCTTTTGTCGTTTTGTCTTCTGGAAAAAACAAAACTCTCTACTCGAGAAATTTTATTGCCATTAACGCGATATTGTCACCCTGTGGCCTAATGGCAATCAGTTGATTGCTTTTATGCCATCAGTAACACCGAAGGCGCATCAACCCACAATTCACCCGTCGTCATTGCAATTACTAACTGGTTGGGGTTCCTGTGTTTATTTCTCCTTTATTCTTCTTCTTCGCTTCCTTTGAACTACATACGAGTATGTATGTACGTATATATTTTTGCTTCCTATGCAACGCGTTATCTGACTACACATCAATTCATTTCATTTTCATGCTTTTCACATTTTCTTTACTTAGTTCTTCAATGTTTTATTCAATTTTTATTTCATTTTTATGCAAAACAGTTTTAGCTTGACTATTATGGAGATGAATTTCCATTTGGAGTGTGAATGAGGAATTGGAATTGATTGGGTGGAGTGAAAAATTCTCACGCATTCGGTGCTAATATTCGAGCATCATTAGTTAAGCTATTTTACGCTTAGCATGTTGACGGCTTTAATGTTTGTAATGTCACTGTTATAAGAAGACAGAAGACGGTAGGTATTAGCATTTCGCTGATATCGAAATGTATAATGCCATCACATCCAATTGTTTTGAGTTAAACAAAAAGTATAAAACTTTTTTTCGCATCAGATTGCATTGTTGGATCATCTTTGTGCATTTTATTCACAAATTTTATCATATCTAGCAATTTTATGCTCCAGAGCCATACTGAAGCATAAATTTGTATGGGAAGTAGGTGTGGTTTTAATCCGATTTCACCCATTTTTGAGTATATCTATAATTTGGTAAATATAATTAAATTTACCAAATTTTAGCTTGATAACTTTATATTTGTGATTGTTAATGTTGTTGAATGTAAAAAAATCACATACTTATATATGGGAGGTGAACCTGATTTTTATCCGATCTCATCTATTTTCGAATATATTTATTCTCTAGTCTTAGTAAATTTATGTACCAAGTTTTCGGTCGATAACTTTATATTTTTTATGCAAATGTATGAAAATATACATTTGGAAACATACTTTTGTATGGGAGATAGGCGTGATTTTTATCCGATTACGTCCATTTCAGAACTTGTTAACACAATACTAAATATATTGGTGTATACCAAATTTGAAGCCAACAACTTTATATTTTCGCGTGTAAAATGTGAAAAACCTCATGAAAAGGCCCGTGAAAAGACCCACAAGTAAATCAATTCGATTTTTTCTTTTCGATAACATTCAGCTTTCCTTTTTGGATTTTACAAACTGAATCAGAAACTCATTATTTGCTTTAAGTTCATCTTAAAAAAAAAATTCGTTTAAAAAACGCCCAATACTTCTTCTCAATACAGTCTACTACGAATACGTTCATTCGATGCGCTTAATTTCCCCAATGAAAAACAATGTGAATCTGGGGATTTCTTGTGTTGTTTTTTTATTTATTCATTTTCTCCCACCATCTACCAAACTACCACTACACTTCTTGTGGTGGTAAGAATAAATGCGAATATATGCTGCGTGTTGGTTGGCAACATTAACTTTATATCATTTCGTTTCATTTCATTTTTATTTCATTTCATTACCATTTTCATTTTCATTCTCATTTCCCCCAAATATCCGTTTAGAGTAATTTCGCTCGTTCGCTTGAACACGTCTGAATTGGAGTTTTGGGGCTGTGTGTGTGTGTGTGTGTGTGTGTGTGAGGAGATGGAGAAACACTCGTAAAGTCTCTTTCGGTGGTGTAGTTGAAGTGTGTAGAAGAACTATTTTCTCATTTCGTTTGGTCATTTATTACCAAATTTATTAGCAACATTGTTATGAGTTTCCGTTGAGGGAGGTTGGGTACATACTTTTGCCGAACTTTGGAGTGAACGATAGTGAACGATAGCCAAACTGCCTTTACCATTCTCCAAGTATCGAAGCTGTGCCAACAAAATAATGTACATGTAGACGAGGAATGTGTACATCTGTTGGGAGGAAGTACTCGTATTTTTAATGTGTTGTAATTACAATATTCATAGTAGCCTCTATTTTATTTTCTCGCTTTTATACTAACTACTTTTGTTTTTATTCATTCCCATATACTTATTCTGGCCAAATTTATTTCTATCCATTCGAATAGTAGGTACATACTAGTCATGTTATCAGAATTCATTATATGCAGCATACTTTTGGGTGCATTAGCGCGCCAATTTAATGTCTGTTTGTGCAAAACATACTCATTCGTACATTCGTGTGTATGAGCTGCCTTAATTAATGGCAGCTCATTTATTTTACGTTAGTTACGCTCATTTATACAAGTAATTTTTTCCTCAACTTTCAGCATTATTTTTCTTTTTTCTCTCTCTCGTTTTATATTTTGTTACGTCTCTTCGTCTAGCCTATTCTTTTATTTCTTCTTTCTCTGTACACTTTTATGTGAAAAGTTTTTGGTTGATTTTCGTTTTTTTTCAGCCAGTAGAGGAAACCGATAATTTTGTGGTCAATTGGAAGTAAACATTTATTTTAGAAGGTTTCATTTTTTAGTGCTGATAGAGTGGAAGTTTATTGTTTGCAAAATTATACGATAGAAGCGTAAATTTGTATGAATTGCTAGTGAGCCACTTAATGCTGTCTTCAACAAAATCAAAACAATTTCCTAATTAAAAGGAAGCAAACCTTTTTCTTTCGTTCCATTTCGTTTTGTTTTAGGTCAAAATGCTTAAATAGTCATTTTTGTAATATCCGCTACTTTAAGGGGTCCTTTGGACACACACACACACACACTGAATAGCTCTATCTCTCTCTATTTTCTCTATCGTTCTTTGCTTCCCTCTGGACTTTTTAACTTTATATTGTTTGGTTATCATAATAAATAAATGTCAACCATATAATGACGGTTGGTTAAAGTGGAAGGGAACAAACACGTTAGTTTCAAAACTTTTTCGTCTGCAAAAGTTTCTTTTTCTGATGAAAATAGTTAAATCGTAATGGTTTTCTGTAAAAGAATTATTTCATTTCATTTTCATTTTCATTTCACCATTATCGTTATTTTCGACCAGATTTTATTTATTCGTTTTTCTTTCACATTTCACATTTGCACCGTTGACACATTGTTATTAACCAAATTAAAAGGCTCTCTCTCATTCTGCCTTTTAGTTTCAGCAGCAATATGAACAAATTGACTGAGTGAAATAGTAACAGGCGTCAGATGCTAAAAAGTTTTATAAAACTTCAAAAAGTTGCTTTCCACTTTCCACAACTTTTAATGGTGAAATGTATCAAAAGTGCAAGCACAATATAAAAAAACAACAGCGGCAAAGAATTAGATTCTTGAATAATGATAATAATTGAAACTGCATTTGGCATTTGTATGAGAGAATACTGAATGTAAAGCAGCGCGACAGATGCTAAAAACGATAACGAAAATGAAACACAAAGACAAAGTATATTGTAATACCAAAATATTATACAATTTTGTTTGATTGTCACAATTGCGCATCTTATTTGTCTGTTTTTAATTAAAACTTCTGTCAAATGATGATATGCTTTCTTGCAATTATTTTCAAAATAATTTGGGAGGCGCGACACACTTGATGTCTTCATATTTTTTGCCTTCTTCTTCTTCAATCTCACAAATATGGTATAATTTCTCTATGAATTGACTAAGTTCACTGAGAATGGTAATTTAAAAAAATCTGTCATTTACTAGTTTTTAATCTGCATTATATGAAACGATATGCAATTGCTAATCAAATAATTTTTTGCAGTCATGTCTTATTAAAAGTTCCGAATAAACCATTTGAGAATTATTAAGCATACAATAGTTATTTAATACCGTGAGAGCAATGAGTACTGAATAATGTCAATTATTTAAAAATTTAAAATTTAAAATGATTTAAAATTCAGATAATTTAAAAACATTGTTTGTAAACCCTATTAGGTGGAAAATCATCACGATCTTTAGGCGAAGCGTAATATATTTCCGCGCAACATTGAGCACAATGGGATCTTGTTTAAAGTGAAAGCTCAGACAAGATTTTATGCGTCGGCCGTACCGAGGACTCACATAGAAGGTGAGCTATGAACTCCGGTTCCGGTGGACTCTGGCAATACTTCGTAATAATGCCATAATACCATAATAATTAAAATAACTGAGTTTGTATCAAGCGCTATAAGATCTCTTGACCACTTTATGTCCCCTTAAGACATATTTGAACAATTTTAAAATAAACTTTCTAGATTCGTACTCGGATTTCATCTAATAAGATATACATTTATTGCAAATTTAAACGATGAATCTTTTAACTTCTCTATTTTCAATACAATAAGCTCTGAATGATAGCAATTTCTAATATCCACAGAAAAAAACATCAGTTTTGACATCATCATTGACACAAATGCCTTTTAAAATGTTCTTCCTTCACTTCTTTCTAAATATATTGTATTTAGATTAAAAGCTTCCCTTGATATGAATTGACACAAACATAGTATATCATTAATTAATTAAAGTGCAAATTTAAAAAAAATGTTTACACATTAAGGTTTAAGGATGTTTATCAGTATATGCAACGGCCCTCTTTACATTCCTGTCGAAATTATCGACGACAACCTTTGTCAATAAAAAGTCAATTTAAGAAGCATCTCAATTCAACTGGCTACCCTCAAATTGGCAGGATAATCATAATAACATAATACCTCAGAAATTGTAGCTACAATCGCTGTCGTCCTTCTTGTTATAGTGTACAACAGGTGAATATCTGCAACCATGCTCCATACTTATACTATCGTAGTACTTATCGAACTTTACCAGTGTATATTGTTCAACATGAAGGATAATGATGGACAGATGATTGCTGTTATTATTATTGTCATGCAATTGTAAATTGTCTTTGTTTTCTTTTTTTTTTCTTGCCACTACTATTACTACTATTACTTTTGCTTGACTTCATCAACTTGAACGTATCAATTTGTCAAATGACTTGAAGCTTCAAGGTGTCAATCGATTATATGTATATAACTATATATATATATATACACATGTGTGAGTGCGTGTCCTTTGAAGACAAATAAAAAGCAAACAATGAAAAGAGAGAAAAAAAAATTGAAAAAAAAAGAAGACAAAACAATATGTGAAAAGCGAAAAACGACAAATTAATTAAATGACTTGGAATCGGTCATAATCGTTTGAACAAATAAATAAACAACTTGATGGGACAGACAACTTGATACAATCGAGGCAATGGATGAAAGACTAATATTGTGATGGTTGAGAGTAGAGTCGATGTGAGGAGGTGAATTTGCAAAATACACCCAAGCAGACATATATGTACTCCCATACAACTATGAAACACCAACACATATGAATAGTGATAAATGACCAAATCAGAATGGACATTGACACTAATGTCTTTACTTGCGTGTTATGGAAGCAAAAAATAAAAAAAAATGATCTAAAAATGGGCTCACTAAATATAATGTTTTTATTTCTTATTTTAGGGTGTGTGTAATATTGTTTCGTTGGAAATTCATTTAATTAAAAACTAATGAGCAGCATATTCTTGTTCACACTACCATTGCGTTTACAAATGTGAGTGATTGGGTGGCCATTGTTAAAGGTGGTAAATACATTGTAATTTACAATGGTCAAACACATATGTATGTACATACATACGATATGTAGTAAGTATATTTTATGTTGCATGTTGCATTTACATTACATGCAACATAAAATGAATCAACTACTGCTTACATGCATGTTGCATGTTCACATACATACATTGGTATGTATTCGTATATAAGTAAAAACTATATGTTACAAAGCGTGTCCATCGGGATTAATCGATAATTTTGACACAAATTGATTTTACCCTCGTTTTTTTATTTACTTGTATTTTTTTCTTCCTCTTCTTCTTCTTCTTATTGTGTTATAGCAGTACCTAGCAGTATTTAGCTTGCATGTGACATGCACAATGCATTGTGTAGAAAGATGGACCGAAAACCAAACAGACGGTATAGCACACTTACACCAAACAGCACAGCATGTTCTTTATGTTCTTACTACATACGTACACGCGAACTAAGTTCTAAGCATGTTGTTATAGATTATTGTCTCGTAAGAAGCAGCGCTAATTGAGGGGTTTTCAACCAATGTCATAAATTAATATTAAGATGCCTCATGAAAAAGCTTGTGAAAATGCCTGGATATGCGAGATAGAAGAAATGTTATATCCGATTTCACTCATTTTCAATTTTCTTAGTGCGCAAAATCTGAAAAAATAGTTTCGAACATGTAATTTTGTATTAGAGGTAGGCGTGGTTTTTATTCGATATCGTTCATGTTTACACATATTTGTTTGTTGATAAAAATATTCATATGTACCAAATTTCAGTTCGATATCTTTGTATTTTCCTGCACCAGTGTTTAAAAACCTATATTCGAAAATGTATTTTTGTATGGGAGCTAGAGGTGGTGTACATTCAATATCGCTGATTTTTAAACAATCTCATTTGTTGATAGAATTAATCTTGTGCGCAGAGTTTCACATCGATAGCTTTATATTTTCTTACCAAAAGCATAAAAAGCCTTATGTTCGAAAATGAATTTTTGTATGAAAAGTAAAGGTGGCTTACTTTCAATAATGCTGATTTTTAAAAAATCTCATTCGTTGATAGAAATAATATTGTAGACTTTCACGTCGATAGCTTTTAATTTCTTGCCAAAAGCATCAAAATTTATGTTCGAAAATGAATTTTTGTATGAAAAGTAAAGGTGGCTTACTTTCAATAATGATGATTTTTAAACAAATTCATGATAGAATTAATATTGTGTGCACAGTTTTAGATCGACATAATTATATGTTTGTACCTAAAACATAGAAACATACTCACTTCTGTATGAGAGATGGTTGTGTTTTCATCTGATTCCATTCGATTTATGAAAATAATGCTTTTTAGTTCATAAAACACTAGGAACATTAATTCGAAAATAGCATAAATTCGATTTTTAGAGATATTTCTTGCAAAACCGTTCAAACTATGAATGGTTATCACTAAAGTTGTCATATTACGTAGCATCACCATACAACACGGTGACATAAAATTCGGCTGATTCCAAGAACTGTCATTTTAAAACATTTGATCCTGAGGTAAAATTAACATGAGTAAAAAAAAAAATTAATATGTAGCACTTTTATGCCTCGAATGTCCCTTGAACCGAATCCCAATACTGTTGTGCGTATTAAATTTTGGGCATTATTAGAAGGGACCAACCTATAATAACCGGTTCCGAAGTTCAAGTTTTGCTCTAAACTTTGCAGATTATTAAATCAGGTCATTTTATATAGAAGATTTCGAAAATGGAGTGCATTTGTGTCATTACTTCCCCTAAACTTTGTAACAGAGCAATTGCCGAAGTTTTTTTTTTCGCAGGGAATTAGAAAAAGGAAATCTATTAAGTAGTCTATTTTTGTAGACATTTCACTACCTGGTTAAATCTCGTTGATCCACTCAACTATATTTTGTGCTTTCAAAAGACTCACCCCCATGTGTCCACAAGTCATTCACAATTCTTTGAATAAATCAAAATTTGTCATTTTGTAGATTTCTGAAAGACCTTTGCGAAAAAATCTAAAAATGTCTATCACAAGAATGCCGTCATTCAACAATTTCTCCTAGTTTAGTCTAGATTTGAAAACCAAGACTGGAGAAGAGGTACTGCCAAAATTTTGCAAAGCTGTTAACATGAAATATACACGTAAATACTTTTCGAATGGATATATTTGGGACTCAAAAGGGTTTTGAATTTTGCTATAGATTCTCTTTTAAGATCTTTTAGATCTTTCTCATAGATTTCTATAGCCATTACTCATAAATTTCTGTAAAAAACCCCTCTCATTCTGTTTTAGTAAGATAATATTTTATCTATTTGATCGATTTTTTTGTTGACCGACAAATGTCCCCCCAAACACAATACGCCACACAAGATGAAGAAGCAGTAGTTTGCATGTAAGAACTACTATGTAATATAATATATAAAGTATTTTTCTGGTATGTGAGTACGTGTATATGTATTGATGATTGGTATGGCAAATCGCCCTTTAATAAGATTACATACAATAATAATAACAACAACAACAACAACAACCACAACAATTCATGTAAATTAAATTAAATGAAATGTATCGCGAGCAAATAGCACATGTGTTGTTCACAGTTTGTAAATGTTGGCACGATAACAACTACGACTACTACTACTACTACTACTATTACTATTACACTGATTACATGTGAGCAGCTTATTATTTCAAGGTAGTCGAAGGCAGCAGTAGTAACAATCATCAAAACTAGTTAATGTAGTTGTTGTTGTTGTTGTATGATATGTTTGTTTTAGTAATTGTTTGTTGTTGTTGTTTATTATTATTATTATTATTATTTTTATTATATTATTAAATTGATTAGTGCTGATACACAGTATCTGTTGCTGTCGCTAGTTGTTGTTGTTATTGCTGTTAGTGTTATTGCATGTTATGTATATTATCTGTATACGAGTATGCCAGCAATGTACACTTTAGCGGATTCATTCAGCAAGATGGGGTGTTCCAAGGTAACATGCTACATTTATTAAATTTAACTCGTCTCCCAGTTGCTGTTGTAGTGGTAATGGCTCAACATGTGCATGTAAACGTAGTAACAGCAGCAATAACAACAACTACAACAACAGCAACAATACAATTAATCATTTTTCAAGTCCAAGCAACTTATTTGCAGCCGAGTTCAAGTACATGTGCTATATACGAGTACAAAAAAAGAAGGATGATGATGATGAGAAGAAGGGTAAAGATAAATGAAGAAGACGAAGGCAAAACTGAAAAGGAATTACACCAAAAAATAAAATACAAAGATGAAACGAAACATTTTTTCAGCATTTTTTCACTGATATTGTTGTGTTGTTGAATTCATTGAGGGTGGCTGTTTTTATTATATATTGTACTAAAACATTGTTGTTGTTGTTGTTGTTGTTGTTGAGGAATTCACTGCTGTTATATTTCATTATTATTAATAGTTGGGCCACGCCTTTTCTTTGTTTTTTGCGTTTTGCCCTTTAACACACAAGCTTCATGAAAAATTTACGTCAAGTTGTTTGCATTACTTCAAGTATACACACACACACATACATTGCGACTACTATGCGTGTTGATTTGGTGTGCCAGAAAACTCTAGGCCAACTTAAGGGAGCCACTAGTGTAATGTTTATTATTGTTGTTGTTGTTGCACAACAACAAAAAGAACAAACAAACAAACAAATGGAAATCCAAATTAATTTTCTTTTTTTTCTGTTAGTTTTTGTTTCAATTTTTCGCCATTTATGTGGCATTTACCATATGTTGTTGTTATTGGTATACACTGTTCATTGCAAAGTGTCTGACTTGCTCACTGCTAGCTGAATAGCTGCCTGGCTGGCTAGCTAGCTAGCTACAGTTGTGTACATATTTTGCATGCTGCTTTTCTTGTTTGTTTCTTTGTTGCATCATTTTGTCCTCGTCCTCGTCATGAAGCATATCGTGTTGCCCCCTGGGGATTAAGTGTTGTATATGTTTTTCTTCATTGTGGAATTTTTCTTCCTTTCGGTGGGGTGAAAGGCGTATTGGAGTATGGTTTCACTTGTATTTGTACTCTGGAAAACTATTCGCGCTTTAGAGCTTCACATTTTGTTTTGTTGGTGAATCTTTAAAGCTGACTCGCTTGGAACAACAATAATAATAATAACAACAACAACAACAACAACAACGAAATTAACAATAAACGACTATGGCTAGCCCTCCAATAAGCACATCAATTAATCATTTTCAATATAAGCGCGCTGTTTCAAAAACTCTTGTGGAAGGAGTGGAGTAAATTGCGAGTTAGTTGCTAAATAGCAGTAAAGCCAATAACAAAAATTAGGAACGTACGAGTATGTACATATATACATATTTTGTAATGATAAATAAGTAGCGAAAACGAATTTGTCACACTTGACTTGAAAGAGAATGGGCAACATTCATTTGTTTATATTAGCATTAGCATGAGTGTATCTATATGAACAGTGGGAAAATGTAAGCAAGTGTAAAATAAGTGGTAAGCAAACTTCCACATCAATAATGCAAATCACTTTTATGATCTTTATTATTGCAATTTTATACGAAAAATGCATTCAGAACATGTTGATATGTTCTGTAAATAAAAAGATATTCTATATTTGCAATAAAATGAACTGAAAGCCCTTTACTGTATGTTATTGTTGTTGTTATTGTAGCAGCAAAAATACGGAAATGTTTTTTTTTGTTCCAGTAGAAAGCATTTCCGTATTCTGATAAGGTGAATGGACCTTAGTCGACCACGTGATCGAGTACTTCCAGGACGTAGACCCGTCCATTCTTGGGAAGCTCCTTTACTGTATCTTTTCATATAATATTTCATCAAAAATCTGCTCGTCAAATAATTCTTCAATTGAATTGCAAGTTGCCAATTTTCCCAGAGGGTTTTAATATTACCGCTTTCGGGCAAAACTCTCACATACAATTTGACATTTATTTTGTGGTATTTACACTGAAACTGGTACATAATAGATGACTATAAGTATATTAGAGCGCATCAAATGTCTTGCCCACAAATAAAAACTTCTATAAAAAATAATAATTAAATATTTTTTCTATGAAAGACAATAATTATTTGTCAAAATACAGGGAATCACAGCAGATTTCAAAGCCATGTATTCATGGAAAAATATATTTAGAATCAATGGTACCTTGATTTTTTTGTTACACGATTTGTGGACATACATACAATTTCGATATACAAATTTAAACCACCCTAATATGTATACTTGAAAGATTATGAAGGCGATTATTATTCGTTGGTATAATAACATTTACAAGTGACTTTATTCTATTGAAAAGCTTATTTAAATTTGTATTTGTGTTTCTCTGTGTTTGTGTGTGTGCGTATTCCGTTGATTAGTATGTTGTCGTTGGTGAAAATGTGCTGCTGTCAAAATCAACAATCGATGAAATTAACGTATCCATTATCGCGCATATTTGACAAAATTTTTTGCAGGACATTTTTTTTTTTTTTTTTTTTTTGACAACACAAATGTTAAGCCATAAATGTTATATTATGGTGATTTACAAGAGAGTTGGAGAAATTTCTAAAATGTGAAATTATAATGCGGTGAATAAATCATGTCTTTGGTGTGAGTTGAGAGAAGAGTATATATTGAAGGCGTCATCTGTATCACACTTGAAAAATTGTCTTAGATATAAATATTTCGAATTCTAATTCAAGAAAAATAGAAGCATGGGATTTAGCAAGATTGTTAGTTGTTCTCAGAACGACTGGCTTCATTGCCCCACTTCCACAAGAATATGGGAGAAATAATTGCAGCTTTGATTTACAAGAAAATTGAAAACCAAAGAAATATGTAGAGTATAATACGATGCAGACATATAAACATGTACATTCTGCACTAAAAAATGTTTTCATCCAGTGTACGTAACAAGATAGTGCATAATTCTCATATGCTTCATAAGAAATCGTATTTAAGAGAGGCTTACTGTGAATCAAATGAAAACGAAAAATGCAAAATTTCCATCAGCAATTCATAATTAATTTATAGAATTGTGTTCAAAAGCCTATAAATTTTTAAACTGTCCTTTATGTTTACCTTTATCCAATACAGCTGCAACAACGAATATAGAAATCCTTAAGGAAATCTATATAGTATCTGCCTTTAGTCTCTTCAAGTGTACAATAGACCAATTTCGCAATTAATTCGTACTACTTTCCGCATATAAATATAATACTATTGGACAAAAAATTATTAGAGCCCAAATATATACCAAAATGGCAGTAATCGGATAAAAGCTAAGCCTAACTTCCATACAAAAACATATTTTAAAATGTTTATTTTCATATTGTGCATCAAATTCATACATTTCTATGTAGCTGGAACTTTGTATATACAATTATATTTACTTAGAAATTAATCAGTTGTAAAATGGACGAACTCGAATGAAATCCTCACATACTTTCCATACCAATGTTTCCGTATGTGTCTTTAGACACTTTGCGTACGAAAAAATAAAGCTAACAAGATGATATTTAGTACATACGATTTATTTTACTAATAAATGGACTAGTGTGAATATGGACGTAATTTGATGAAAATCACGCCTACCTTCCACACAAAAGACGATTCTATCGAACGTATCACGTCTCTTTGGCTTAGTGTAGGGTATCAAAAACTTCGGTATTACCGAAATTAAGCATTATAATAATATTTTTTCAACAATTGTATAGTCATTCCATCATGTTCTACATAATTGTTCTACACGTCCAAGCCAGAAACACCCTATTCCTAAGTGTAATGTATGTAATGGAGCGAACTGTGCGATTATTTTTGCGTTATACGACAAAAAATTATTTTTTTCTATAATATCATTTTTTAATACTGATTTTTGCTATGCATTCTATGCTATTAAGCTGGCCTAGAGGTCTTCTTGCAACTATACTCACTATTATTGAAGCTCTATAATATCTGGCTAGTCATTTGTCGTTTATGTTGTTGTTGCTGTGGTTGTTGTTGGTTTATTCAATCGCTGCAACATAATTGTGTAAAATTGTTTTCCGTCAAGCAGCAGCCAATGTCGCCACCAAGTGTTGCTGAAGTCAAACATTTGAGTTTTTATTTTTGCCACTTCTACCGATGTGCCTGTCCATATTGCTCTTATTTGATTATTTTAACTATGCTTCAACAACAACAACAACAACAACTTGATTTTATGGCCTTTTCTCGCTACTTTTCCAACTATTGTTGTTGTTATTGTTACACAGTGTTTTTGCTTTCTTTGGACTCTTTTTCGGTGCGCTCGTTGAACAGATAATACACAATTGCCCAGTGTAGAATGCATGTTCATTGAGCTCACGTACAGCAATACACCTCATCTTACTGTGTGTGTGTGTGTGTGTAAGTGCGTTTGTGTACATGCGTTTGTGTATGATTCTTGAAAATGTTGAAATTTTTGACAGACAGTGTCATTTCATTTCATTGTTTTTACTACTGATCATGTTTCATCCTACTTCTTCTTTATTGCAGCAGTTGCAATTTTAACAACATAGTAACAACAACAACAACAACAACAACAGCAATTATAATAACGACAAAAATAACAACCAGGTTCATTCGTTCATTCAATTTTTGGTAGATGGTCGTTGAGTTGCAAAACGTCCGTTTGGCAGAAATGCCAGCCATTCTTGGATGACAGTTTTTCGTAGGTTATAAATCTTTCTTTTGAAGTTGCTTCCTTGGTTGTCTGCTTGCTACAATCATCCATATATTCCATCCATCTATCGATTCAACAAGCCATCATCTTTCTTTTTGCCAACTATGTAGCATAATAAGCAGCACAATGTAGCAACTTAACGATGACAACGGACGACGGACGATGACAATAATGTTGAGTAGCAAGTGGATGACGATGAGAAAACACACGTACAGAGAAACGTATATAGCTAAATGAAAATGTTGCAAGCATGCATTTTATTAATTTTAGTTATTTCAACCAAAAAGCAAAAAAAAACATCCTTTTATACTTATACCTTCCATACACACATTTATATTACTTCACATAAAGATGACAGCAAAAACTACTTCTACTTCAAAATTGTAAAAATTCATGAGCGACAAGATAATCATTTCAAGTTGTTGCACATACATCCACTACACTACGTGCTATCATACTGCGTACTAATACTGCTTGGCGCTGAATGCTACTGGATGTGCTGGTGGTGAAATGTAATTGATATGTAGCATCAATAGAGGCAGCGCCCGACTGACAAGTATGTAGTTGAACTGTTGCAGTCGTTCATGATGACGATGATGATGACGAGTTTGATGGAATTTTTAGAATTTTGTTATTTCCGATTCTACTTTTTATTCGACCGAGTATGATACCCTCTATTATTGAACTTGCTTTCATCATCATCATAATATTCATCATCGGCGTGGTCGTCATCGGTATACTTGATACGTACATCGGTATATTGCTGCTTCACCTTATTATTACTCATTAGTTGTGTCAACAATAAGAATAAGAGAAGATCTTCTTCGCATGATGACACTACAATTTCAGCGAATTCTTTTGCTTCTGCTCCTTCATCTTTTTCTTTATCTTGTCATAACAGCTATTAGGTGCATAATTATAATTTTGAAAGATGCTTCATATTTAATCCTCTTGTTGTTGTAGTCATAAGCATTAAGGAAACTTTGCTTTCATAAGCAAGCATTTGAATGATGAAACATTCATCATTCATCATACTCAAATGACATTAGCAAAGATAGTGAAGAATTGAAGAGAAACAGAAAAGCGCCATAGAAAAGTATTAAGATCGTCAAGCGAATGGGTTCCGAATTTAATTCCAACTCTTTGGAGGAGATTCCGAAACAAATATGTACGAAGTTATTTAACGATTTTCGGGTGATTTTAAGCACATTTCTTATGGGTACCCTCTGAACGGATGCATATAGGGGTAGATATGTAAAAGTAATTTATAGTCGACCATATATTTTACTTTTTTTGGAGCACTCTTAAAGTTATGAAAGAGTATTTTATAAAAATATCAATTTCATAGGGCAGCCATTGAATGATTATAAGGGGTAAGAATGTTCTGAATAGTGCATATATTAATATATTTACGGTGGCTGACCTTATACTCACCTCTTTAGAAGCAATATGAAAATAAAAATATATAAATATGGGGCACTTATAAGCCCCAAAGAGTTCTTTGGCCGAGCTTCTCTTTCATTACAGCTGTGAGTATTCAATTTTGGACAGGATTAGAAGGTACCTACTAATTTTAGCCAGTTCCGAATGGCAGAACTCTTGTGACATCACTTTTTCTGAGCTTTGTCACAAAGTTCTTTTAGAAGCTTTTCCATGGCTTTTCAGAAGGCCAACACACTAACGACTGAGCTACGGCACGCAATATGTTATAATTAAATAATGAAAAAATGGCTGCTGTAGCTCAGTGGTTAATGTATTGGTCATCTGCTCTGTGGATCGTGGGTAAAATCCCCGGCGAAGAACAACTTTATTATAGAAAATATTTTTCTTTCGAATGGCACACGATTGGCTTTTCTTCCATGAAAACGCTTCTAAATGAGCTCTGTGGCAAAGCTCAGAATATGCGACGTCACAAGGGTTCTGCTGTTCAGGACCGGCTTTCTAATGTGTCCCCTCTAAGTTATAAGTTATGGCAAGTCAACAATTGGTAACATAAAATGTGCTTAGAGTAATAATTCGACTAAAACATTAAGAATAAAAGGAAACTGATTCGAAAAAAGTGAAAAAAAATCTATTATCCCATCGGATATATGAATCCCTACCTACAGAATGTCCTTCCTATTCACAGAAATTATTACAAAAAGTTGCCAAAAAAAAAACTCATACATATTAAAATATATCAACATATTATATCTGAAATGTAGCATATTTCAATATTCTATAGAAGTTAAATTTAAATGCAGAAGAACCACCCACTCCACAATACACACATAAGCTCACTGTCAAAAACACTTTAAATACATGTGACATTATCCTGATAATACGCATCAACAGCATCAGCATCATTATTAGTATTATGAACATCATTATAATTTTATGTATCGTTAGCAAGCTCTTTGTTGTTATATTGTACACATACAATATATATTCTTTTTACTTTTTTTTCACTTTTTTTGTGGCCTCTTTTATGCAATTACATAAATGAAAATAAAAGCTGAAAAGGAAAGCTGCTTCATTGACGCAGTCTGTGTTGTGTGACAAACAAAAAACAAGCATACGCACTGCTTTGTGTTGCTAAACATGATGATGTTGCTGATCATAATTGTAGTCTCATACTTGTAGTATGTTGATGGTGGCCGCTTTTGTAATTTGTCACAACAACTTGAATCTGTTGACTTTGCAACTTGTTGCCATTCTATATTGCGGTTGCTGTGCAATGTCAATGATACTTTTGCTGCTTATGATGTGTATGATGATGATGATGATGATGATGATAATGAATATGACGACGCATATAATGTATATGATGTATATGAAACTTCATGATGAATATGTGTACTTCATTCATACGCACAAATCTGCACATGCATACGTACAACTGCAACATTATATAATATTGCAATGCAAAATGTAGTGAATAAATATTCTACACTTGTGCAACAACAACACTAACAAGAGCAAAGGTAAAACAATATTACCCAGTGCGAAATTATCAACAATCATGAGCGAAGAGGTAAGGAAGATGTCTAATAAAAAATGTCTGCCACCTTGATGGATATTATTACCATTGGGATAACAAAAATATTTCACAATGTTGCGAATGTATATTTGAGAACAAAAGCTATTCTGAAATGCCTTTGCTTACATCTTCATTTACGAGGTAATGCATAAATTCGCCACCTCGTTTACTGAAGGATAAAATTTCGTTTTTATAAAATAATGCTTCAGCTGATGTTGGTAATGCCTTACCCACTTTTCAAATGCAAAACCGACCGGGACTTGCACACACACACATACATGCTGCAGCCTCATTTACATACTTCATTCACTCTCGGCTTATATATACTCGTATGTACATGCAACCTTTTGTCTGCACTTCCTGTAATCATGCAACATAAATTGCTTTCTTTTTCCAAAGGGCGTTAGCAGGCGGCGCATTCATATGTAGCAGCTGAAAGAGTGTCATTTGAAGTGTGGCACCATGGTGTTGTAGTGTGGTGTCCTTAAGAAATGTCTACTTATGTGATTGATATATGTTTGTATGTTTGCGTTTGTGTTGCAGCAGCAATCTACATATAAACAGTCAACCATGTTGGTTGTGTAACAGTAAAAGTGGCATATTGAGAATAAGTGCAAACTGGAGCCAAGTTCAGTAGACTGCTACTGCTGCTGCTGCTGCTGCTACTACTGATGCTGATGATTATGGCTGATGCATGCATATCACAGTTGCACTATATGATGGCGATGAAACAAACAAAATGCATATTACACCACACAAGCACACAACACACAACATTCGGAATGCACTTTATGTAGCTTGAACCATTTGCAGTATGTATAAAATGTGTTACAAGGTAAAACATTACATTGCGTATAAGAAAACGCGTCCAAGTGCAAAGTAAAATGCATTCCTAAGTGTATACACCGGAGGAGTTTTTTATGTGTGTGAGTGTGTTGCTGGATTAGTGTAGATATGCAAGTTAATTCAACGTGCGAAATGTAAATGCAACGGCATTAAGAAGGCCACAAGTGGATGAAATTATGAATAGAGACTGTGTTTGTTGCTGTTGCTGCCTTGACTGCTAAACATTTAATGCAACATATTGAAAGACATGTATATATATACATACTTAACTTAAAGGTGAAATGTTCGTGCGTTAAAAATTTATGTTTAGACGCACATTTACATTTGCAACGCCATTCAATAGCAATACTTGGAGAGAAACATATAAAGAAAATGTAGAGAAATTGGAAAAAGAATGTTTATTAAAAGAATTTTATTCAATATTCCACGCTCTTATAAATATATATATACCTAAATATGTATATATATGTGCATTAGTGCAGATCATAATTGTTTACTCTCAAATTATGTTTCATAATAAGGGGCTACATGTCATTTCAAGTTTATTTGCCCAAGAAACCCTGCGTCCAAAATCAATTTTTCTGAGTATTTCTATCCCGGATTGATTTTGTTGATGACTACCAATACAAAAATTATTTTTAGATCCATTCTTTCTCGAGTAAATGTAACTATTTAGACCATCATCGTTAGTTTGTTATTTGGCTATATGATTTTCTATATGATTTCTTTCAGTATTCCATCCACACTAATAGGCATACCATAAATGGAAAAATCAATGAGAATAAATAAATTTTTTTATTCAATTTTATGCGGCTGCAAGTTCATGAACGCCACCTCACCCCCAAACTATAATAAATAAGGCCAATAGCAGCAAAAAAACAAAGAAAAACGTGCCTCCTCACACACACATACATATATTAAGCATACATGCAAACATATATGTATGTATGTATATGTATACATACGACTGTTCATATGAATATTTTTATTTATTGCATTTCCACATATGCCCAACAGCAATTCATACCAAAAAAAACCATACCGCAAAGGAAGAGGAATTTTTTATTTTTCAAATTTGAATACAACAATCAACCATAGCAGAGAACAGTTTAAAAAAATTCACAATTCATCTTTATGTTGTTGTTGTTGTTGTTGTTGTTGAAGTGAAGCCAAAATGAAAACCAAAAAAAAAATAGAGAATTAAAAACGCGCAACGAATCAATTAAAGACACATTCGAAAATCAACATTTGCCGCAACATCTCAACTTTGTCATGCCGGACACCACAAACCAGCATCACTCACTCATCACCCAACTCCCATTATATGAAGTACACAACGGAGAACTAAAGGGAGAGAAAGAGAGGGAGAGAGAGAGAGAGGGGAAGTGAGAGAAAGAAAGAAATATAGAGAGAGAGAGAACGAAAAATTATGGGAATTCATCTACACAAATTGGTCACACCGCCACAGCAATACGACATTGAGTATTTTCGCTTCAAAATACAATTTTTGTGAAAGTTTGCAAAAAAAAAACAAATGTTGTTAGTGAATGAGTTAGTGAATAAATACCACATGGTTGGTAAATGGTCTAGCAATAAGAATAACTACAATATAATTTAATATGAGCACGAGTACAAATATGAATGCATATGTATATATCGAGCTTTAATCATATGGATAACTAGATACATTGTAAAAGTTTTTCTTACCAATACCGAATATATAGTTCCAATATTAAAATCATTGGATAAATATTTAAGATTTGATTATATGATACATACATTATTTAACTCGGAGAATTGCTTGGACTATAGTTCGTTCAACTTAAGAGCAAATTTTTTCAGATACACAGTAAAAGTATTGAATATAAAACTCGTATTTTTCGTGACCATCCAAAAGCTTCAAAAAATTCAATGCAGTTAATACCTTATAACAAGAAATTACTTAAAGCAATTAAATTCTCTTAAAATACCTAAACCCATATAAATAAATATATGCTTACTTTAATCAGGCTTTAAAATTCCTAAAGCTCAACAACAAGCATAGAAATCAATTTCTGATCCATTTATAAGAAGTATTTACTGCCTAAATTTTTATAAACATGTTTAAATACAATTTAATCCTCTTTCAACAACAAGTATCTATGTACGTATACATACTCAAAATAGAATTTTTCATTTGTTCGACAGAAAATAATACTGAAAAAATCATTGCATTCATTCATTCATGCATCAAATTAACTTTTTATTTCAATTTTGAAATGATACGATTTGAAATTTTAATCCTTTTTGGTACTTTTTCTTTGTACACACACTGTGTTACATACTCGTGTATTTGCACAATGTGTGTCCGTGTTGCATATAAAAGTATTTAAAATTGAATTTACGCAGATTACAAATTGATTACATTTGTGAGTGAGAAATATGACAGAATCAACTGAATACAACAGAAAAAATAAGCATGAAAAAGAATTACTAATATTGTTGATATGTCATGGATGAGATAGCATGTCAGTACTTGCAATATTAGCATGTATATATTTTACCTATACGATGCAATAGATTTTAAATTAAATTACATATTCACGCATACAAACACGCTGAATGCATTGAATTTTATTATACGCTACATTCAAAGGGTCAGGGAGTATATTGCTTTCGTTTATGACACCCATAAGGGGGCGTAGTAGATGTGAAAAAAATATATGAATTCTTGATCAAAATCAGCACTTCAATTGTATTTAGCGACATCTGTCAATACGATAAACTTCCATATTAAAGTATGTTTTCGAAAATATGTTTCGAAATCTTCCCCCATACAAAAAGTTTACTTTTCAATGTAGTATTTCTGATTAAGTAATTAAGCTAAAACTCAGCATATTACTTCATTTTTGATTAATGAATGGATTATTTTAACAATTTGTATAATAAACTCAAAATCATGCCTATGTGCCATATAAAAATTATGGTTTTGAATCAATATTTGCTGAATGCTTGAAGAAATATTAAGTTATTGAGCTGAAACTCGGTTATTGCGTTATTTTTTATCAGCAAAAAAATGTGTTTCAAAATTTGAGAAATCCGATGACAATTACACCTACCTCCCGTACAAAAATTGTGTTTTCGAATGTATGTTTTGAAACTGAATAAGGAAATATTAAGGTATCAAGCTAAAATTCAGTACATAATATTACTTTTGACCAATAAGAGAAATATTTAAAAAAATTTTGTAATCAGATGAAAATTACACCTACCTTCCATACAGAAATTGTGTTTTCGAATGTATGTTTTCAAACCGCATAAGGAAATAATAAGGTATCAAGCTGAAATTCAGTATATAACATTATTCTTTGCTAACAAGGGAAATATTAAAGAAATTTGTGTAATCAGATGAAAATTACACCTACCTCCCATACAAAAATTGCGTTTTCGAATGTGTATTTTTAGAATGCACACAGAAATATAAAGCTATCAAGCTGAAACTCGGTATATGGCATTTTTTTTGGATCTGTTAAGAGAAAACTTTGAAAATTTGCGTAACCAAACGAAAATCATACCTACCTCCCATACAAATGTATATTTACAAGTACTGTTTTATCAAAAAATCCACGATTTGATGCCACCACAAGAAAACCATGGATATTTTACACTCAAAATTATATTTTGTAATAGATATTAATTCCCTTTACAGTAGGGAGTACATAAGCTTCGATATAACCGACGCTAATTTACTCGCAGATTTCATTCCAATTTTATTTATTTTTTTTTTCCTCAAATAAATTTGACTTGATTTGAGTAGTTTCGTAAAATAAAAATAACCAATCGCCAAATCAAACCAACCAACCAACCATCCAATTCCCAATGACTTAAATATGGCATCATTCATCATGAACAACAACACTGATTACTATTGTTGCAACATGGAAATTTTCATTTAAATTGACATACCCAGCATACCCATATCATATGAAATGATACGAAGGCTGGCGTATATATCATATATTGCCGCATGCGAAATCATTTCAACGTCATTGTCATTGTATATGTCATTCATCGCCATTATTGCTGTTCTTGTTGTTCTTGTTGTTGCACATACTCGTATGCCATTTTATGAATTTGTTTAATTTCGCCAAATTCGTTGTATTGCGAGCACGCCCGTCCGTATATGTACAATTTTGGCGTTTTAATTTCATAATTTGTTGCGCTTCAATTTCATTTTGATGTCACAATGTCGTTGTTGTTGCGCCATATTGGACAAAAATGCTGTTATTGCATTCCGACACGTTGCACGATATATGTCCGAAAAAGCCACTGGCAATTGTTGATGTTGAATCACTTTCAGCAAGACTGACTGACGACTGACTGCATGACTGACAAGATGGTTGACTGGATGGCTGGCTGGCTGTTTGGCTGGCAGGCAGCTAACTTAATTGCAATTGATCTCTTTTGTGCACTATACGCAACGCATCTAACATGAACCACATCAGCGGGCGTCATATAGCATCCCTGTCAGCCTAATTAGCAGTGACAACATTTTGAAGTGATGAAGGTTCGTCGCCCAATACTTGATGTTTTCATCTCATTTGTATCCCACTGTCCACTTTTAGTGTTTGCATTATGAAGCGCGTTAAAAACTACTTTCGAAAAACAAAAACCAAATACATTTTTATTTAGCTTTTCGTTCTTATATTTATGCAATTTCTTGCAATCTTACTCAATTGCTTTTGCTACTTTCAAAAAGGGTTCAGTTTTCATTTAAGATGCTTAATGTCATGATTAAATGTGCTCAAGCAAGGAAACAAGAAAGAGAAATAAAAGCAACTCAAAAACTTCAGAAATTGCAAGAAGTAATAACACAAGCTGCAATGGATGAAACGAAATTGGTCAGCTGAAACAAAAATTATTTGGCAAACCGTTCAGGCAGTCCCATCAGCATGATTAATTGGATTGGAGCGCGTCACAAATTTTGTTTAATTTTCTGTTCTTCATCAACATCATATTCTTTTACATATTCGACTCCATGCTATCATTCGCTTACTACTATATATTTTGATCTTATAAGCACCCATTGAGAAAGGAAAGAGTTGTTTGATGAAGACCTTCTTGATGGGAAAGAAAAATATCACATTCATGCATTACATGGTAATCGAAGTGGTATGTAATGAAATTAAAAAAAAAACATATTGCTATTGTAATATACATTATCTCGTCGTTTATTGGTCATCATGGTTTACGATCACGATTCATCGAAATATAACTTTTAGTTACCTATCGCCTTACAATTGCCATAATTTTCTCACTGGGCACATATCATACTCACACTGATGC
Organism: Megamerina dolium; assembly: GCA_963854835.1. NCBI lineage: Eukaryota > Metazoa > Arthropoda > Insecta > Diptera > Megamerinidae > Megamerina > Megamerina dolium. The sequence continues at coordinate 61,509,804 of OY978527.1, read as the reverse complement.
ACACACATATAGAGAGATACTTCGCTTGAAATCAGCGATTTGCGACAACTTTATGCAGATATTTTGTTGTTGGAAAAATGTCATTTAAAAATTTAAATGATGACATTTATCTGTTGCGCTTTACCCATATCATGATATCGTATCGTAATGTATCGTATCGTAGTATGGAATAAAATATCTTCAACGTAATCTGCAACTCCATGTTTTGTCGCTCCTCGAATTTTTGTGTGACATTTAATTGGATTTTTATTTATTTGCAACATAAAGACATACAAGTTTCACAAATAGTGTGAAAGTATTTTATTTAAATTCGAATGGTTAGTTGATAAAGCAGATAAGATGAGAGAAGAGTTAGTGAGCGTCATACATATGCATAAGGTAGCGATCATTTAAATTTAAGTATAAAATACTTCATCTCAAGAGCTTAAATATTTGTGAATTCAACTTACCGTTAAACATTCCGAATTTTGTTGGCATAATATTTCTTTGGTTGCAAACTGCAAAATTAATAGAGAAAAATAATGATTATTGTTTAAAATCAATTACAATTAAATTTTGAAATTAATCGAATATTGTAAAACATAATTGATTACTCTGGATTAACAAGTCGATTAGTTATTGTATTCGATGTTTAATTGGCTTATTAAATTTGGTTTAATATCTATAAATACATAGATTTAAAATCAATTCCATTTAAAGCCACATCATTATTGGAAAGTTATAAAATATAATCGATTACTTTGACGTTTGCACATTAAAGATATTTTTTAAATCTTCGAATTAATTTTTGTTATTGAAAATATAAGTTTAATGTGCATGAATTTTAATTTAGAATTGATTTTTTCATTTTTTCAATAATATAATGTCGATTGTAATAGCCTCAAAGGTTAAAAATTTAAGAACAATAATGTACTGCGATTAAGACTGCATCAAATGACAGATGAGATGACAGAACTACTCAACTTATGTGACTCAGAGAGGACATAAAACGATGAAAACGCCTTCTAGCACTTAATAGACACTCTGTGCGTATGATAGAAGAGGTTAGAATGAGCTAGTGTTTGATCGTCAGACATGCTAAGTCAGGCTAGGCACCTGTCTACTGCCTAATACTAGAACGAGGAATAGATTTCATCGCAAACTTCAATAGCGCTCTGTTATTCAAAGGCTAAACGAATATTTTATCCATCATTTCAATACAGACAATCATCCATTAAAGTCAATACTTAAGCATACTTAATATCGTTCACTATTTTCTACTGCAAATTCATATGAAAAATCTAAATATATTCTTTAAAAGTAATCGCTAAGGACATCTTCATAAGAAAGTACATATTTCTAAAAGCTTTTCATATCTTAGATTCTTTTCATTATCTATCTAAGTATTTACTATACAAGTACATGAATGTTTGATACTAAAAATTATTTTTTTTTTTTGTTCTGCTTGTTTGTCTTAAGTACATACAGCTTAAGTCGTCAGTAACCTAGTTATTGTAAGCAGAATGAATTGATACAAGACAGAGTACTATAAAGTGTTGCAAGAAGAATTTACTCAAATTTTAATTTTATGTTTTCTTGTCTGCATTTATTTTGAAGAGAAATATCTGATGTATTAAATTGATTAAATCCTCTCATAAATTTCTGAATATTTTTGTAAAATTCATGTATACATACGAGAATACTTATTTCCAAAATAAATAGCATTTTATATATTAACGATGCTTGAGTGAATATACAATATTAGCTACTCCCCTTTCGCATTAGAATATTGTCATCAATGTTGTCATTGTCAGTGTCGTCGCCGTTGTTGATCATTGATAAAAATAAATTCAATTTTTGTCCTCATTCTTGTCATTAGAGTAGCGGCGACAGTGTTTTGCTTCATTTCATCATCAAGTTCGTATCTTTTCATACATATATGTATACAAATATATGAACGTTAGGGTGGCTCTCATTAAGAAAAGTCTTGCTATTCTAGCTCTCACAGACTAAAAATATTCAGTTTGATAAAATCTACAAAATCTGTTTTTTACCGTTTGAAAAAATATGAAACTGTAGAATTATAGAAAAATTTAAATTTGAATTATGTTTCATTATTTAACCATAACAGCTCTCCTCTAGAGGTACGAGTATCAAGTATTTATAAGGCATTGAAAGCAATAGCAGTTCTACAGCAAGCAAATGGTACAACTTTAAGAAGATTGCATATACATAATATTAGAATATTAATCTCAATTTTATAATTTAACCTAAGTCTCATCGCTCATGATGTGTTGTTATTGTGTTTGGCGAGCATCATAGTGTTAATATTGATGACAAAAAAAGAAAAATAGTTTTTTTTTTACTCAAAATTGTTCTAAATTTTTTAAACATGCATGTGCATGTGTAATATATATGAATTTGATGACAAGGTTGTATATTATTGTGGCACTTCCATATTGTTGATGTGACAGAATTTCACTGTCTCCCCATTGCAATATCGAAACTATAATTGGTATGAGGTAAATGTTTAAGATCCATTAAAAAAACAATTCGAATACATTTTTTAAATGCTCTTGTTATTTATACAACTATTTCCAATGTTTCTGTTTCTTTATTCTTCTTCTTCTTCTTTTTTTTCGTGCTTCTTTTGTATGAACGGCGTGTGTGGCACACATATTCTAGAGGAATTTATCTAAAAAGAATCGACCACGAAATTGCGCTAAACATTAGAAACGTTTTAAAATTTCTGGTAAATTTTTTCTTATTTTATCAATACAACAACAACAAAGATGACAACGACAATTAATTCTACTCCAAAATAGCATCGTTTGCAGATTTTCAAGATGAGGTATATATTTCAGTTTTGTCATAGTTGTTATTGTTGTTGTTTATGTTGTTGTTGTTGTTGTTGTTGTTGTGCAATAAATTTCATTGATATTTTAAAGAGAGTAGCGCATCTTTGGCTACTTTGGGTATTTTACTTCTACTTTTATATATGCTTAAATTGGCTAAAACAACAACAATAACATAATGATACCAACAACGACAAGAACAAAGACAAGGATGACAATCAGGCAGCTATTTTAGGTCTACGCGTTTCTGAAGTTGGCAAGAACAACAACAACACCACCAACAGCGGTAGCAGTAGCAGCAACAACAACATAATTATCAACAGCAACAACAGCAACAACAACATAATTATCAACAGCAACAACAGCAACAACAACAACAACAACAACACATCATCATCATCATCATCATCGACGTCGTCATCATCATCATAATCAACAACAACAACAACAACAAAATTCACTAAATGATTGCTATTCGATTGCTGGGTATTTTCACTGCTTCGATACCCCTTTTTTCTTATTCTTGTTCTTCTTTTTCTCCTCATATTCCTCTTCTTCTTCCTCTAATTCTTTTTTATTGCACTGCTTATTCCTCTTCCTCTTTTTTTCAACCATATAGTATATCTTTCTCTTTTGTTTGGCGGTTTCACCAAATCCTCATCGTAAATTTAAATATGGTCTAACCGTTGTTGTACAGAAGCCGACATAAACAACAATAACAACAACAACAACAACAATATTAACCAAATACGTCGATATGCACATAATGAGATTGTTGGTAACAGGAGCAACAACAACAACAACCGCTGCAGCCGCAGCAGTAGCAATAATAATGGACAACGAGAACGTAAACAGCAAACGATGAGCATCAATGAGAAAAGACAAAGGTGCTGATAATAGATCGCTTTATTGTGTCCCATACGAGCCCCATACATTCGTATGCAATTGTCCTTTTGCATCAATGGTAGCAACATGCAGCACCAGCACCAGAAAAGGAAGAGAAGAAGCCACAGCAATAAGAATAAATGTTATTATGGCACTGATGCTATTGTTACTGTTGCTGTTATTAAGTATTGTTGCTTCTGCTGCTGCTGCCGCCAATGCCGCTACACTATGTCGCCCTCTTTTGGCATTGTTTAATGACATTATTGTTGTTCTTGCAACTCTTTTGCATACCACGTTGCTGTGTTATTGCCACATTTCGTAGTCTCCCTCTGCTTCATTTGCTTCTTTGTCATACGATTATGTACATACACATACGTATGTACAATGTCCATTTATTTTAGCCGCATTGCAGCGACACAATACTTACCACACTTTTGTATATATTTTATACACAAATATATGCGCACATACATATAATCATTTAACCATTCCCATTTCAATTCCCATTGAATTTAGCTCAATTCACTCAGTCACTAAGTCTCACTTAAATTATAGTTCTATAGCAGTTAGTTAGTTAGTTAGTTTGCCCGTATTCAATATATTTACGAATATACGTAACCTATACAATGGTGTGCTACACAACAATAATACCAAAAACAACAACAACAACAACAAGAAATGGATATTCAAATTGGACACTAAATGTGTCAGAGGAACTCTCTTAATTGTGTGATTGATTGATTTATGGTGAACAGGTCCTTTGCTATGATGACGCTCCAGTCAGCCAGTAAATCGAATGGTGGTCGAAAAGAAAGCAAAACGGCAGCAAAGAGGCAAAAGACGCATCATGTCATACCCACACACACGCAGACCTCAGAGTTGTATGTATGTAATGTGGATATGTGTGCCGATCATGGGAATTCTCATTTGCATGCTTTGTTCTTGGGCATATGTAGTGTATTTATTGTACATTCGAATAGGTAACTATCTACATGTAACGTAGTACATGTTAAATGCGGTAGTTGGTAGATGGTTTTTGATGTTTTCCTGAAGTTTATTTGATTGGTTGAATGAGGTCTAGTTAATATACGAGTATAGTATGTAGATAGCTAATACATGGTCGCAAGTATACGTAAGTTCATTTCAAACAAGTTATACATTGCAAATACCTTTTATATTGTATAAGCACATAAATTCATTAAGACTTGTGCTAATAGAGAACAGAGCCGATAATCTCTAATGTTACTTTCCTTGGAATTGTGTCTAGAAAGACCTCTGATTAAGTTTATGAAGCATTTTATACAAATATTCATACTTTTGTACTGGAAGTACGCGTGGGTTTCCATCCTAAAAAGTTAAGTTTCAATCATAATCTCTATTTGATCAAAATAATCATTTCTATAGCTTCATGTCTTCTTCAGCCAAATGCACAAACGTTTATTCGAAAACATACTTTTTTATGGGACGTAGTCGTGGTTTTCATCCGACTACACCCATTCTCAAAGTGATATATTTATTAGCAAATATAATACTGACAATTCAATAAATGTGTAGGATGACATATAGACGGTGTTACTATAATTTTTTCCATATGATTTTTATTGAGGTCTAATCTTCAAACGGCACGTGTATAAATCAAGGCAAATGGTAGAAAAGTGGATTGGTGAATTTAAACTTGGTCGTACCAGCACAAACGATGCAGAACGCAGTTGACGACCAATTGAGGCTATTATTCCAGAAAACATCAAAAAACTCCACAAAATGGTTATGAACGATCGTAAATTGAAGATGGACAAGCTAGCTGACATTGTAAGGATATCAGATTGTGGTGTTTTTACCATTTTACACAAACATTTGGGTATGCAAAGGCTCTGTGCAAAGTGGGTGCCGCATGAGTCGCACAGTCGACCAAAAACAACAACGTATCGATGCTTTAACGAAGTGTTTGGCGCTGTCAAACCGCAATAAAACCGAATTCTATGCACGACATGTGACAATGCATGAAACATGGTTTCACCATTACACACCAGAATCCAATCAGACAGTCAGCTGATTGGATAGCAGTCGACGAATCGAATTCTAAGCGAGCAAAGACGCAACAATCGGCCGGTAAGGTGTTGGCGTCTGTATTTCACAACGAACCCGCCACATTTGCAAAAGAAAAAATGTGTTATTTCACAAAGACAACGCACCGTGTCACAAATCGATGAAAACGATGGCAAAATTGAATGAATCGGGCTTTGAATTGCTTCCGCACCCACCGTATTCTGTAGATTCAGCCCTCACCGAGTTTTTCCTGTTTTCAGATCTCAATGGAATGCTTTCTGGATAGCAAATTTAAGTCCGATAATACAGTAATCGCTGAAACTGAGGCCTACTTTGACGAGAAAGAGAGAGAGAGAGAGAGAAATCGAAAATGATTGGCCTGACACATATACCTGTGTCTGCTTCACAGCTTTGTATTTTCATACGCAAAGTGTGAAAATATACATACAAAAACCTACTTTTGTGTGGGAGGTAGGCGTAACTTTGATCCGATTTAGTCTATTCTCAAACAGTCGTATTATTAAGTAAATATAATCGTTTGTACCGAGTTTTAGCTAGAAAACTTGATTTGTTGGTGTGCAAAGTGTGAAAATATAGATTTGAATACATACTTTTCTATGGGAGGTAGGCCTAATTATTATCTGATTACATCCAATTTTAAATTTCTTCATGCATTAGTAAATATATTTGTATTCAGCAAATTTCAACTTTATAGCTTTACATTTTCGTGCGAAAAGTATGAAAACATATATACCGAAACAAAATTTTATATGAAAGGTAGGCGATATTTTGATGTGATTAAGCTCATTTTAAAATATATTGGTTCACTAATAAAAGTAACTTTGTACAGTAAGTGTCAGTTCTATAGCACTATATGTATAGAACTTACTTTCTAAGTCATACTTTTTATGGAAAGTAGTTGTGCGATCGTGCGCATTTACAAATTCATCCATCCATTTGATGATAAAGTCGTATATTCCAATTTTTAGTAAAAATGATAATAATTACATATAATGTAAAAGGGCAACATATCCCATCCAAACTGCGGCAACGTTTAACCAGTCACTTAGCTTCCAAGGAGTCTCGTATTATCGTTGTAAAACACTTTGCCTTCCTAACTGATGATCTCTAGCCGTTTTTTCGTAGCAGATATTTTCAAAAGAAAAAACCTCCAAATGAATCGAGATGGTTGTGGACGATTTAGATTGACTAATTTTTAGCTACCACGAAGTCACGAGTTGTGACACTGAGGTTTACTATGATCTGTTCCTTTCTTTCATTGTCACGCACAGCAAATTTTGTAAACCACCTCTTGTAAAGCATTGCTCTAAATAAACGTTAAGCAATTTTTGTCTTTATTGAAATAATATAGCAACATTTATGCATGTTTCTTTAATAATACCTACATTTTAAATAAATACTAAGAAATCCAATTATTTACCAAGAAAATGGCCAAAAATTTTGAAATATTGTATTTCCTCCATCAAATGACCATATCAAAATCATTTAAAAATAAATCAATTTAATTTCTTATTATTTTCATTCCTCAGTCTTCACTGAATTTATATGTCGATTTGTTTATATATTGCTCTTTTATAAAATTTCATTTCACATTTCATCATATGATTATTGTTTGTTGCCCTTCCAATCTCCTTTCCCTTCCAGACAACCCAAAAAAATAAAAATGAAAATTGACATCCAACACCACCATCCAAATCTCCAATCATCGACCATATAGCATCATGGAGGAGCTCAACAATTTAACATTATTTTTTTCAAGTAACAAAAAAAAATTTTAAGTAGAAAATTTCATTTCAAGTGCTCTTAGTGGCGACATTCGTACCAGACCAGACCAGACACGTCACCCCAAATGAATTGAATTTTGTCACCAATATCAACAGCTCAACCACAATCGCCAACGTATAATTTTTTTTTTTTGTTACGTACTCTCGTATATTTAGGGGCTGTATTTTTTGCTCGACTCTCTTGCGCGTCTAGTCACCAAATTCTTCATCATGCGTATATGTCCTTATGTACTATATGTAGGTACATACATACAAGTACTTTCATATCAGTCAGATATTATTCTGTTGATTGATTTTCTTATATCATTGTCGACGACGTCATCGTCATCGACATTTGTCGAGAACGACAGATGGATAACATTTGTGACACAACCGTCATTTTCTTTCTTACTCTACTGAGATTTTCTTTTTTCCTTTTTGTTTTTCCTGCTGCTATTGCAAGTGGGATGATGGAGGTTTGTGATTTTGATTGAATTGGATTTTTGATTTTCAATAACAACTTAACTCAGATTCAGGAGATTTGTTGCTTTTGTGTATTTTTATTTGTACATATTTGTATGCGGATATATTAAGATTTGTTATTATTGTTCTAGTTGTTGTTGTTGTTGTTGGCACTTTTTATTGATTGTGACAAGCAAATAAATTATAGAAATTATTTTCTGAATTATTTAGATTTGTTGTGATGTACTAAGTGAGTATGTGTTTTTTCAATATTTCCTTGGTGACTTTAAAAATGTCAAATTGATTTCGATTTTGTCTTAAATTTTGCATAAATTTTATTTTTGAACTATAAATATTAAAGCAGGTTTTTATTTTATGTATGCTGGATATTAACAGCTGTAGATTGACAATAATATTGTTGGCCGTATTAAATCAGTTTAACTAAATATCGACATTAATATGAAATGAAGCTAACAATCATAGGATTGAATTGTGTGGCATATTTAGAAAATATTTCAATAAACTGTTACTCATATTTTAATTACATATATGGAAAATTTGCTGGATCTACCAACTATTGGTTATTGGAAAAATTAGGCGGTAAAGGTTTAAAAACTAATGAAGAATTATGGGACACTCGAATGAAAACATATAATTTGTGTTATTGTTGTTGTTGTTGTTGTTGTTGTTGTTGTTGTTGTTTATAAATCTAAAAAATCATTTGCAACATATAAATACCATATAAAAAATCATTACTTTGTTGCAGTTAAAGTCGTATTCAACGTATGGTCAGTCAGCAGCTACAGCAATCCTACTGTTCAAACGAGAATCAATTGCCTCTAAATCCAAATTTGAACTGGTCTGAGAAGTAATTCTGAAGTAATTCAAAGTAATGCTGAAGGAGTTAGATTAAAACAATAATCTGAAATTGGTTCTGTAATTATTGGTATTATAGTTGTATTTTCAACTTGTTTCTGCTAGCTAATATCTGGTTACCGGTAATGTAGCGAGTGTCAGTTAGATGAATATTCACGGAATATTTTTGCTATAGCTATTTGATCATCATTTTTGATTCTTTTTATTTAGATTTAAATAGATGTTAATAGTAATTCGTTCAAAACTAGCATTGAACACCGAACTAGTTCCAGGTAATGCAGAGGGGGAGCATATGATTATATCAATTGGTAAATGTTAAGAAAAGTAAACATTGAGATATGATATATGTTTCGTAATCTGTAAAAACAAGCCACAAGTTCCAAAATAACTTATCGGATTATCATTGCTTGACTAGATCTTCTGTACTGAGAGGTTCTCCTGATGTATTTTCATATGTTCTGCTGATGTAAAAAAATATACACACACACAGAGGCAAAATTCAAGCGAAAAACTTGTTAATGTCCGAGAAAAAAAATTCTTTTTAAGTAAACAAGCGTTGCAAGCAGCAAATCAACATATCTCTTGTCGTCTTTATGTATCGTAGGTACGTACGGTTTGAGCCATCCAGCCAGCAAGAGAACAGCACATCTCATCAAATAGAATAAACCCAAAAACCAAAACGAATTCATACTAAATAAAAAAAAATACAGAAGAAGGCAATGTTAACAACAACAACAAGAAACTATAATATACCAATTGTGGAAATTAATGGATATACACGCGTACACAGACGCATACACATACATCAGATCACATATGGTTGTATGTATGTAAGTATAGAGAGACAAACGATCGATTGGAACGAGAACAAGATCAACGAATAAAACGCAGCAGGTAGTCGACAATGGTAGTTGATAAAAACAACAACAATTATAGTCGCTTAGGTACGCTTAGGTAGAGGCTAAGGTTTGTGGCACACATACACAGAGACTATGTCCCTTGTTGATTGCTTGTTTTGGACGGGGTGAGTAACAAAACCAAGCATAAACTACACATGAATGTATGTGTGAGTGTGAGTAATACATACAGAGTAGATAATGTCCGTACGACAATGTTCGACGACGTCAGTCAATGTCGTTTGATTTAAAGGAAATGTAAATAATCGACAAAACTGACTGATCATTATATGTATAGTAATGATCATGATGATGATGATGATAATATTGTGGATAATAATACCCATGATGACCATGATGATGATGATCATGATGGTAGTGTATAGTGCCTATATATATCAACAACAATAACAACAATATAATAGAATTACTTTTAAAATTGTAACATGTTAAGGTAATAGAAGAATAGGAACAACAACAACAACAAATAACATTACAACAGCAAAAATAAACAAGCCACATTCAATTCAACTTAACTCGGAACTAATTGCAAGTTGTTGCACTTGTTGTTGCTATTATTGTCGTAAGTAGTTGCTCATTGCAAGTTGCAAGTAATTTCATACGAGTACTTGCAGATAGTTGAAGCAAAAACAATACCACAAAGCAAAAGAAACAAGTACATATTGTACGAGAGTAGTTACCTTCTCTTTGAAATGCAATTGGAAGCCGAATAGAACATGGAGAAGAAGAAGAAGAAGAAGAATAACAACAGCATTAACAAATAAGGAAGAGCGTCTGACAACAACAATATCAACAACAACAACAACCACAACAAGTGCTTTAGTTAATAGAAAAGTTCACTCTTTGATATTTCTTTGCCTATTGTGTTGTTGTTGTTTTAAGATTGATTTGGATTTTCATGTAATTTGTGTGTGGGGCTATGTAAGTACATATGTGTATGTGTGTGTATAAATATATGTGTTTGTACTTTTGTGTCAGTTTTATTGTCAGATCTTGTTGCTATTACTCGCTACTCTTGATGTTATCGCTGCCTAATGATGATTATGATGATGATGATGATGATGGTGATGATAGCAATACTGTTTTTTTTTTTGGATGATTACAGATGATTGTTGACTATGTTGGTTATGTTGGTCGATGATATTAATATTAAAATGTTGATGATATTTTGATTTTTTAACCTTTTTTTTCTGTTGCACTTTGTATATATTAAGTAATTATACCACTGATTTCAAAGGTTAGGGTTTATTAATAGTAGTACAGTGCTTTTACGTAATCATTCGATGGAATTGTCGAATATATACACAATTAAACTGAAGGTTTGTTCCTAAGTAGATTCTAAAGTAGCCGATCTTTCGTTCGTTCATCTATCATCAAGCAAGTTTACGTGATAATCTGAGCAAATGTTGAAGTATTTTAATGAAAAAAGAACGACTGATATTATTGAAAATTGAGTTGTCGCATAACTGATACACTTCTTGTACTAAGAAACTGTAATACAATTACTGTAATTGTTAGTGATAGGCGTAATTAGCCTAATATTTCACGAACATTTCCTTTTGAGTACAATCTTCTCATAGTGATATTTGACCGTATGATCACGAGAAAAGTAGTCTGCATCAGATCAGATCAGATCTCAACTCAGATATGATAGGAATTATAAGTCTTAAATCTGTATTTTTATTTGGGGAGTCCTTTGGGTTATATGAGACCAGAGATATCGCTTCAGTAGAGGTTTCAACGATGTTTTGACGTCAGCCCTCTACGAAAAAATGGACATATGATCATGGAATCCAGAATTTCCCTTAGACCCTTGATATTTTCCATACAAATTTGAAAGCAACCAAACAAACCTCAAAGTACTAATTTACAACCTTGAACGAGCTCAATCTCTTTCAAAAGCTTTCTTATGGTGAGTTTTTCTGAAGCGAACGAAAACTACGACTTCCTTCCCGAGGAAAATATTCAAAAATTAACTTAATTGGAAAAAAATGTGAAGGTGTTCGCAAATGTAAAGAATCGGATAAAAATAATGCCTACCTCTCATATAAAAGTACTTCCTGGGCTGAACTTTGCGCATGAAAACATAAAGTTAACATGCTGAAACTCTGTAAAAGGTTTTAGATTTGGTAACAAGCTCGAAAATGGACGGAATCGGTCAAAAAGCACGCCTACCTCTCATATAAAAGTAAGTTCTGGGCTGAACATTGTGGTCGAACACATACAGTTATAGGACTGAAGCTCAGTACATACCATTATTTTCATCAATTCCGTATTATCGACGTTAAGCTTTTGAAATATTGTGCTCGAACACATACAGTTATAGGTCTGAAGGACTAGTAGCAAAGGAAAATGTTCGAAAATGGACGGAATCGGTCAAAAATCATGCCTACCTCTCATATAAAAGTAAGTTGGGACTGAACATTGTGCTCGAACACATACAGTTCTAGGACTGAAGCTCAGTACATACCATTATTTTCATGAATTCCGTTTTATCGACGTTAAGCTTTTGAAATATTGTTTGGAACCTGTTCCATACCTCACTACAACACAATAATCTTAAATAAATATATGCGAAAGTGTAACAAACCCTACCCGATGATGCATAAGGAATGAGACAGATTGGAAAAAGATATTCGTAGCATTAAGTTTGCAACTGAATTTCTGCATTGATTATGACAGCAAGTGCTGCTGTATCCCACTCACATTTGTTGTTGTTGTTTTTGTTACTGTTGTTGGCGATCGCCATAGTGATAATGATGATCGGTATAATGATTGTATATAGCGGTGATGTGTTATTGGTGGTGGTGGTGGTGGTGTGGTGCTGATAGAATTGCTGCCACTGCTGATGATGGTGATGTTGATAATAATAATCATGATAATGATGGTGATGACGATAAGATCGCTCACTGAGATTACTATAGCCATTCAGACTACGTGTTGTTGTAGTTTTTGCTGCTGCCTAGTGTTTCCTGCATTTAATTTTTTTATTTTTTTTTCATTTACTTTTTCTTCTTTTATTTTATTCTGGTCTTAATTCTGTTGCGTAGCATATTCTTATAATTCTTTGCGTTTTTTGTTCCCTTAATTTTTTCTTCTCTGTGTGTTGAGTGTTGTTGTTTTCTTTACTGAACCCAATGCAATGGTTAATAGTTGCTTGGATGCTCACTTAACTGGCTCACTCACCACTTTTTGTGCGCTGCATTCTGATAGTGCTGTTGGTGAGGAATATCTTTGCGTGTATGCATATTGCTTTTGGCTAACCCAACAACAACAACAACAACAACTTCAATTAGATTTCCAATGTTTTCATTTTCTCGATTTTGATTTTTTTTTGTTGTTGTTTGTCTGTGATGAGATGCTGTTGCTGTTATTATGATTGTTGTTGTTGTTGTTGTTGTGCAACAGCAATCAATTGCATTCATACGTATTCAACGCCAACGTCATTCTTTGTATTATTGTTGTTCGTTTTGTTGTTGTTTTTCAACTGATACATGATATTTATTTTCAATTTTCTTCTATAGTCTGTCTCTATTAGGCTGTATGCGTGTATGTATAGAGATGTGTGTGTGTGTGTGTGTGTGACTTTGAATAGTAATCTAAACTCTGTTATTTCTATTTGGTTTTTGTTATGGTTTTTTTATTCATATTTTTTTGCCTCTTAATATTCATTTGTTCATCTGTTGCAGCAGCAAAACATGGTTTTTGCGTGAAGCAAACTGTAGTGCATACGTATAATTGCAAGAGCATCATATTTTGATTACAAATGTCGAATTTGCTATTTCTTCTTCATTTGCTTGTTCTCATCTTTTTGTTTTCATTTTCCATTTTCTTGCACAACAACAATAAAATGCTATTATGGAATTATGTGGAGCTGCAATTTGTCTATATGCGCGTCGTAGTAGTTGATGATGAATTAAACGAAGACGAGGAAGCAGAATATGAAGCTTAAAGTATGTAGTAGAAAAGAGTATTAAATTAAAGCTACTTTAATGAGCAAAATGTGCAAAAATAAAACATGATGATCTACTAGCATCAGCAATGCCTACGACCCATCAGAGTTTGATGATTTGGCCGATCAGTAAATCTGTCTGTTTGTCTGTTTAACATTTAATATATAGGTATGTGTATGTTGTACCTTGATCGATCGATCGAATGATCGAATCATCGTTCATTCGATGAATACATTGATGAGTTTCAATGTCGCCGCATTATCAGTTCACATTAGTATTGTAAGTATATACCTAAGAAGCCATCATATCATACCATGCATCTCCATACTTTGCTCAGCTTTACTTATGCATTTTGCACAATTTGAAATTCATCAAACTCTCTGGTCGCGGGGAGCTCATCCCTGTCTTGATGGCCGCTCTGAATATTGTTGAATCGCTAGTGCAGCACTTGTATGTTGTCTGCAACTTATTACTGCTCTGTGTAATTTGTAATGTTGCTGCTGCTGCTGCTGCTGATGATGTTGGTTTATAGCTTTATTGCATTTAGTATAGAGTATATCCATCCATCTAGGCAGCCATACAATACATATGTATATTGTACATATGTTCATACAACTCTCTATCAATAATGCACTTTTGCCGCCACACTACTATACGACTGAATGACTGACTGTATAAGTGACTTCATATGCAATAGCATGTAGCATGTAGAACGGCATGTTTCTTCTTTATTGGTTTTTGATTTGGATTTATTGCCGCAATGAAAATAACCGTGGAAAATTATTATGATTATATTCATATGTTGATTGTTGAAAATGATAATAATGATGAAAATGATTATGATGATGATGCTCATGTTCATGATGACAATGTTGATGATGGGAATGAGGATGGATAATGATATTGATGATGTATATCGTATAAGAGCAATATATATACAAGTATATAAAATTCAGATAGCATTACTGGAGCTGATATATTAAAGATATACGTACTCACTGCATAGCGTTTGATATGCATCTATGTACAACAACAACAACAACAGCATCTGTTATAGCAGTGGCAGTATAATATATGTAGTGGCAGTTCAGTATAAGTAAATTAAATGAGTTTTGTGTCAGTTTTGAGACTTTGCGGCATATTGAATATTCACGAGAATTTTTGTCTACACAAACAACAACAAAAATAACAACAACAACAACAATAAACGATAACAATTCAAGTTCATTATACTTGTATGCATTTATATGATACTACTACTACTCGTATACATGTTGCATGAATCATAGCAATATTACATATTATTAAAATTGCTTTTTTATTGAAGTACATGAATATGTTGCTCCAGTTGAGAGGCAATAATGATGACAACAAAATAATTCTAATTATTTGTCACCCACATCTTTATGGAAGATTTATGAAGCAATATATTACATGTCGTTATTGTTAAAAGTGGTCAAAGTATATTTTTATTTAAATTGAGTTAATGGTATTAGTAGTTATATGTGATGGTTTAGGTTTAAAAATTCATTTTTGAATAAATATTGTTGTCATATGAAATGGCCATTTTTTAACACAAAAAATGCAATTTTTCACCAAAACAGTAAAATAAAAAAACAAATAAAAAATTGCTTGCCTCGGTATTGTTTGAGCACGCGTCAAAGATGGACACCAGTTAAGAGAAAATACGCCATATTTTACAGTTTTTCTTCGATAAAGTTGAAAACGCAAGCCAGACGGCTGAAAATGTGAGTAGTATTTATGGTCCTGATACTGTAACATGTGCAATTTTGGTTTCGTCGATCCTGTTCCGGTAATTGGAAGACCACTTGTCGGAAATATCGATAAAACAATGGAAATCGTAGAGTCTGAGCATCATGTAAGCACTGTTTCTATTGCCCAGGAGCTAAATATTGCACAAAAAACCGTTTGGAACCCTTTAAATAAGGCTGGATACAAAAAGAAGCTCGATGTATGGGTGCCACACGAATTAACGCAAAAAAAAACCTCATGGACCGGATTTCCATCTTCAAATCGCTGCTGAATCGCAACAAAATCGATCCATTTCTGAAGTAGATGAAAAGTGGGTCACTTTCGACAACGTCTAGCGAATATGTTCGTGGTCTAATCGCGGTGAGCCGGCGCAAATGGTGGCCAAGCCAAGATTGACGATCAGGAAGGTTTTGCTATGTGTTTGGTGGGATTGGCAGGGAATCATCTACTATGAGCTGCTCCCCTACGGTTAAACTCTTAATTCGGACCTATACTGTTAACAATTTGACCTTCTGAAGGAAGCAATTGCCCAGAAACGGCCAATAGGAGAGGAATTGTGCTACATCAGGACAACGCCAGGCCACACACATCGATAGTAACTCGCTAGAAGCTCCGAGAGCTTAGTTGGGAGGTTCTTATGCATTCACTTTATAGTCCGGAGCTGGCACCAAATGATTACTACCTCTTCCTGTCTATGGCGAATGATTTTGCTGGAGAAAAATTCGCTTCAAGAGAAGCTTGTGAAAATCGACTGTCCCAGTTTTTTGCCAATAGGGACGAGGGTTTCTATGAGAGTGGCATTTTAAAATCACCTCTAAAATGGCAACAAGTTATCGAACAAAACTGTACATATTTGACCTAAATCGGATCATTCTAACTATGCTAAATAAAACCTTCATTTAATGCACAAATAATGGATTTATTTTTACTAGACCTAATATATTGGGCAGAGGCCTACTTTTGAATATCATATACAAATAAGTATTTAAAATAGCATCGAATAATACTGCATTACTCTCAAGAGACAGCATAAATTGCATATTTCTTTATGTACATATAAACAAAATTATTCGAACAGACGCCATCAACATTACCATCACCTACCCTGTGGTTTGTGTGCGTGTTAATTAAGACACAGGTGGTGTACCACTGCTTATCAAGATAACAACATTTATGTCTTATCATAATAATAATAATACGAGTAACAACAACAACAACACTTGTCATAATTAATGATGTCAATATTTTCAGTTTCACTTATTTCTTCTCTTTGTACATTTTTGTTTATTTTTATTTCATCTCCATTCAAGCAATGAAGCAGTCAGCCATTTAACCATCCAAATATCCAATAAACAAACCAATGGTGGTCGATCGGTCATTCAATTGATTGATGATTTATTTGTCCTTTTGGATAGCGTCATTGTTATACTTAGGTGTGTACATATGATACATATGTATGCGTTTGAAGGGTATAATTTGCTTACAGTAAAACACCTTTAGTTTCCCAAGTGTTACGAGTGGTTGTTTGGCATTTTGTTATTGGCGCACATAGAATACATAGAATATGTGGCAATGTGTTTGAATTAATGAATTTATTTGGAAAACTCATTAACTTCAAAAACACACACACACATAGAATTAACGAATTATGTATGTTGAAATGAGAAGCAAGAAAAAATAATTATCAACGTGAAATTATGAAATAATTGAAAATGAAAATTAAAGTCCAAGTTGATTTAACAGATCAATATATGCATAACAATAGTGCATTTGAAAATGTTCCCTTCCATCCAAGTAAACATAGATTTTTCCATTTTCCCTAGTATTCTGTAGTGCAATAAGGATACTTAAAGCATAACAACTCATGCATATGCAATGCCCATTTAAGTAACCTTTACTGAACCCGTTTTAATAATTTCTTACTTTATTTTGCATGCATATGCAGCTTAGACAAGACCCTTAACCCATTGAATTTTCACAATGAATTTAAAGAAATTGAAATTGTTGCATTTCTGTGACGACGACGACGACGACGAGTATAAAATTTATGTACCAACTACTACTCTACATGTATATACATACATGTCAACATATTCAATGAGATATTTAAAAATGAACCAAGCAAAATAACCATACCGGGAATGAATAACAAGAGTCTACGAGAGCTACAAACACACACACACATATTCATGCTCATATACACTTAAGTAAAAATTATGATTTATGTTGCAGCACATGCAGAATGGTCACCAGCTAACAATCCAGATCGTAGTATATTAAGTAGACAATAATGTACTATGAAGATGATGAGAAGCAGAGGACACTGCTGCTGCTCCACAATACTTTTTACAAAACTTCAAGCAAAAAAACCATTTAAGAATACTCCAAAGGGAGCGGACAACAACAACAAAGTGAAGACAAAATGAAACAACAACAACAAACATTCACAAATATTTCGTGGAAAAAGTGTATAGACGATTTAGTAAGGTGAAGTTTGTGGCGGACTTAATATCGCCAAAAAAGGATGAGCAAAAACAACAACAACAACCCAAGATGAATAAGTAAAACCGACGAAGAAGAAGAAGACGAAGCACAAGTTACTACAGAAGGCCATTGTTTGTTGTGCAACAGATACACAAAATGTTGACAACAATAATACATACACTACACTTAATTTAGCAACAATATCACAACACAATGATGCAACAGTGTTAAAGTACATTCACTAAAATAATTCTTTTTCTTTAAATGCTTGCAATAACAATTGTCAACAATAATATTGGATATATCGATGATATTCATAGGTAGGGCATTCATGCGATCTTTTTCAAGCCAATGGACTTTACGAAACATTGCTTAAATGTGGTCAAAAATATAAAAAAAGGGCAAGAAATAAAGAATAATGCAAAGATTCATGTAAAATATAAAATTATTCTGGATGTGATCTCCATAGCAAGAAATGTATAATATGTACTTGAAGCGATATGTTGCTGCAACAACAACAGTAACAACAACCACATTCAAATCATCAACATTAAATCACCAGCATCATCATTCAATTGTTGTTATTGTTTCTCTTGATTTTTTTACTTATCTTGCTCTTCTTCCAGTTCTTCTACTTATTCGTATTGCTCTTCTTCTTAAGCAAAATCTAATGTTACTCCAAAATAATAAAAAAAAAAACAAATTTGAATGCTGAAATACAGGGATAAAGTGATTCCTCTTTCTCTCCATTACCAGCACAATGTGCTGTGAGCGCCTCTAATCATATTGGCAACGCCATAACCATATCCATATATATTTGACAATATAACTTGCATACAAAGTGTTTATACGAGTATAAATGTATACAAACATATGTTGTAGCAACATAATGTTCTATATACATGTGCTCTTTCTTTTCGATGGCGGTTACATTTTCGTTTATGTTCATACATGAAGAATCAAAAGCGTATATACAGGGTGTCTCATACAAAAAGCAATTCATTGTCAGTTGAATCCTCAGCCATACAAAAAAATCTTATAAAACAAATGTGATTTGCCGAATGAGACTGAATTGAATAGTTAATGTAAAGGTCATTCTTCTTCGACTGGATAATCTTCCATTGCTCAGAGTATTCATACATATTAAAAACGAAGAAAAGATTTACATACTGTAGCATATTCTACAAAAAACAAACATGTGTCATCTTTAGGCTTTCGACAATGAGATTTTGTAAACAACATTTAAATATGAAAATTAACCTTCATATATTTTTTCATATAGTGAAGCAAATCAAATAATCAAATTAAAATCCAGTACAGTAATTTGGATATTTGAATGACTGATTCGACATTTAAAATACCCTGTACGTACTCGCATAATGGCACACTTCACTCGCATTATATTTATGAGAATAGATATCTATTTAAGCTAACCTGTACTTTTTCAGTTTTTATTTTTATTTTTTTTATTTTTCATTGTAAGTAGTAGGTACTATGCATTTAGCAGCCCTTGTTTGTTACTTATAAAGGAAATATAAATGCATAGTTTTCGCTCTCTTCTTGACTGCTAACTTATGACTTAAGGGAAAATTCTGCTTGCGACAGCGGCAAGATAAGCTGAGCATTATTTTTTTTTTTTGTTTTGCTTTGAAATAGTAGGTAGATACTTTGTATATTTCAAGTGAGTGTGGTTATGACCTAAACTGGTCATATTCGAAGGCGAATGACATTTAGTGGCAACAACAGCAGTATGATTCAAAATACACTAAATTATGTTCTACTGTGTTGGCATTGTATTGTACTTTTAGGTGATTTATGACAATACCTTTTACTCTTTTTGTTTTGTTTGGTTTCTAATATTTTTTTGCTCAAGTAGTTTCTATATTGAATTAGTTGAAGTTAGTTGAAGGAATGGTAGTGTGGATAAAGAAAAAAATATCTGGTATTTCTAATCTAAAAAAATGTTTGCATTAAATTCATAACAGGTAGTTAAACGAAGAGTGACAGACGATGACAATATTAACTTATTTAGATCAATGTGAATTATTGCCTTACCGGTATATTGAATATCTTATATTTATATAAATATATATATATATATATATATATATATATATATATATATATATATATATACACATATACATATATATATATATATATATATATATATATATATATATATATATATATATATATATATATATATATATATATATATATATATGTTTATTCGACTTTCAAATTGCTCCAATCAATGAATCTACAAAGGAACTTATTAAAATTTTACATTCTGTTGTACCCCAAAAATAAGGTTTATACCAAAGATGACCAAAAAAATCGACTAGGAGTCAAGTTACAACAACAACATTCTTCATAATACATAATCAAACATAATCTTTATTTCCATTTCAACATAATCTTCATAGAATTACCATATAGTTGTTGGTTTTCGAAAAATATTTGCTCGAATTCCCACTAGTATATGTATCAGAGCCATCAGGGCTTGTATTTGGCTATTCGATAACTTTTGAGCACATCATTTATTAAAAAGAATGTGCTCATAGTTAAAGAATCACAAAGCTTTTATCATATTCATTGTAAAACGATTCAAAAGAGCTAAAAGAGCCAATTGAGCATCTAGCTGGGCGTTACTTTTCTATACAATAGTATAGAACACTACATATATGACACTGTTAACCCTGCAACATAACTGAATTAAAAGAAAGAAAAAACTAAACACAAAATAACAGTCATCATGATTTTATTACAACACTTCTCATACTAATGATCATTGTTTATGCAACATTGTATGTTTTAGCAACATTGTTGTTCATCTGTTTGGGGTGATGATGTCTTGCCATCTTACTAACCGCTGTGTGGCAATTGCGTGAAAATATTCTATTCTAATAGCGTACAGGAGTGCATGTATTGTATATATGTATGTATGTGTATGTATGTTAATGTATAGTATTATATAATATGAGGTGTTAAAACATGCATTCATGCAACAGCAAGAAGAAACTTTAATGTTGACACGTCATGTTACAAAAATAAAACGCCAAGCAATACAGGGATAGTGGGATATACAATTTTATAGATGCGGTATAAGGGGTAAATATTAAAATCAGACTGCAGGAAGCCAAGAAAGATCGCGTGGCATCATTGCTGCGGCTGCTGCTGCTGCTGCTACGGATGCATTAAAAAATAAATAATTACCTATTATTGTTGCAGTCTGCCTGCTAATGCTGAATGTATACATTTTACCTGCAACAATATTAGATAATTGTGTACAATGTACCTAAATAAGTATATGCAACATTGCAGTATTACCTCCCATCTTCTATCCGTTCATCTTCTATCGAATATTTGCAAATTGTTGGAATTTAATCTGCAGTCCAAAATGAATTTGGACACCAAACTTGCGACGAAGATGATTATTCGCTTTTGTTATTGTTTTTATTATTGTTGCTCATATTTGCTGTTGCTGCTGCTGCCGGTGTTTGTTGTTGTTGTTGTTGCCATCTACCATGGCGGTCGAGTGTACATACATACTAATTTATATATGCGAATATATATTTAGAAGAGAGTTCTTTAGAGTTTTTCATTTCATTTCATATTACTATCGTTGTGTGGTGGCAGATACACCAGCACTGAATTGTTGAAACCTGAAATTTTGTTGTTGTTCTTGTTGTTGGCATTGCAGTTGAGCGCATGCGCGCACATAACCAACCACCATCAACTATTTGATCATGCTGCACCAGCAGCAGCATCCGCCGCAACAGCATCCACATGGAACATCACCATCAACATTATGGCCGCAGGGTGCAACAAAACATTATTTGTTGTTGTTTTTATTATTATCATGCATATTCAAGTTATATACATGCTATTATATGCTGTAATTGAAGCATTGAATGCAGCAGCAGTTAGTGTGTTGCATATACAAATATAGCTTTTGGTGTTGAGTTCATATAACAACAACAACATCGAAAACATCAAAAACAACAACAACAACATCGACAAGAATAACAACAACAACATCAAAAATTTGCATTTTTTGTATTTGTTTATTAAAAAAAAATGTATTTCTTATTTTTTGTATATTTATTGTTAGTTGGCCCAATGGTCAGTTTGTTATGCCGTCGTGCTTAGTTGCTAAATTCAAGAATACAAAGGCATCAGCAAGAAAGTAGCTTTAGTAATGCCGAAATTTGGATACTCTACAATTTGTGATTATTTTTATTGGCTAAAATTTCGACAACATGTTTCCCAAAATATAATTCTACATGGGGAGGTAGGCTTGCTTTTTATCGGGTTATATCCATTCATTAGCGTAACAGTTTGCAGGTAAAAATATTCTTATGTACCGAACTTCAAATCGATAGGTTATTGTTCAAAGCCAGAAAATACATTTTCGAAAACATATTTTTGTATGGGATCTAGGCATTGTTTTTATTTTATCACGTCCACTTTGAAGTAAATCCTTTTGATGTTAAAAATAAATTCATAGTCTAAGCTTCATCTCAATAAATGCATCAGCACACGCCCAAAATCGAAGAGCACACTTTCGAAAATGTTATTTTGTATGGAAGATATGTGTAGTTTTCAGTAATTTCCACAGTCGCTGATGAAATATAGGATTCTTAATTCGAAACATTATTTCTATGGAGGACGGACTTGGTTTATCTTTCAATACGCTCATTCTAAGCCATATCCTTGAATTATTGTGCGAAAACACTGAGTATAGCGTATAACAATAACTTGAGGCTATTAAGAATGTATTATACAAGTCATTATACACTTGCTTAGCAGTGCTAAAAGCAAGCATT
Source organism: Megamerina dolium (assembly GCA_963854835.1). NCBI lineage: Eukaryota > Metazoa > Arthropoda > Insecta > Diptera > Megamerinidae > Megamerina > Megamerina dolium. Next base: position 61,486,958 of record OY978527.1, on the reverse strand, counting down.
GCCATAGCAACGCTTAACCACACACAAATTTGTAATTCTCTAATTTGAATTCATGTGATAGAGTGAGAGAGGAAATGCTAAATCAACTCTACTAAGACTTTGTGACGAGTGTATCAAGTTCGTAAGTAGTAATTTTCTCAACATTAACATTAATGAATAGACAATTTGCAAGTGTTATTTATACAATAGACTTAAGAAAAAAATCTTAGTATGTATGTTAGTTGTAAGGCAACTTCTTGTAACAATTTTATACATTATTATTGCCTTTGGGGGTAAATATGCATATACAAATATACGTAGGTAATTTTAATGCTTTTTGTACGATTTGTATATTCACCACAAAAATGGGTGGGTGGCACAAATGCAATTTATGTAGGTATGCCACATGCCCCAGTGTTCACTTTTGCATTGTAACGGCATAATAAAATAGAATTGCTTTATAGAACGGTCCGAAGAAACAAAACATGTATATGCATTATTTCATCAACAATGGTGAGTGAAAAATGTATATAGTTATTAGCAACATATGCATACATACACGATTGTATGCATGTCTCTCAAAAATGTTTCCTGGTTTCAAAGCCGCTTCAATTGATGTTGTCAAAATTTCACGCTATTGCCGATGGTGATGTGAATGTATGTCTGACAGTGATGTGTGAGTGTGTGGCAATTGTAGTCATATTAATATTGTTTGTTTTTCTTGGGATCGTATACGTATATAGACAATTTGCGAATTAATCGAAATATAACAATTATTATGATATTTTTTTTTTGGTTTTTCTTATTAATTAATAAAAATAGCCATTGGGGTTTCCTTAGAAGATGTGAAGAATTATTATTGAATTAATTATTGAATGAACAATTTTTTCTTGGTCAGTAGTTTTTATTTGAAATAAAGATTCTTTTAAAACTGCTTTTAATTGTTGCAACAAAATATATGAATTTATGGCAATAAATGATGAATTATATGATTTTTACTCAAATTTCTGTTTACTGCTATCTGGTATATATTATGAAACACATATATTCATATATTAGAGTTGTACAAACAAGTTTATATGATTTTCAAGATATGATGATGATGAAGATGAAAAAGGTGATTTGGGTTTTCTATGTGAGCCTTTCTCACTTTATAATGAGTTAGACAAACCGTTAATAATGCTTTTTTTTCTATCTCTCTCTCAGTAAAATTATAAACTGATCATTTTCTGACATTTTGGACAGGTTAAATGTACATATATGTTATATACACCACTTTTATGCATTTATGCACCAATTAATATGCAACAGCTTCACTCAAACATCATAGCAAACATCATTATTATCATCACAATCATCATAATGATGCCAATTACAACTTCACCAACGATAATAATATCAACAACAACTACAACAACAACAACAACAATAGCAATTACAATAATGCACAATTATCCACAACAATTCAACAATTCCATTTATTGCGCGTGTATATCACATTCATGCCACTTACGCACAATACACAATGCAAACGCGCAACAAAACAACATTTTTGTTTTTCAATTGAACCGGTATTAAGTATATTTGTGTGTATGTGTGTGTGTGGATTATATGTTGTTATTTTAAGCTTGTAACATGCAACATACTTCTTTTATGGATTTTGCACAAATGTATTTCTATAGATACCTACATACACTGCTACACGCTGCACGGCAATTGTAGAAAGTTCTAACTTGTAATGCAATGAAAAACAACAAACTCGTAATTATTTCCACAGACACACTCACACACATGCGCACACGTGTACAATTGTACTGCCAATTGAAAGAAGAAATAAAACGGAAAACAAATGGCAACAACAACAACAATAGTAGCAAATTCAATAAGCAAGAAAACCAAAAGCATAAAAAGAATCATGTGCATAAGGCAACCATGACGAAATAAGTACCTACATAGTGTAGATGCAACACTAACAACAACAACAACAACAGTGCAGGCACAAGCAGGTGAGGACGTACAACCAGATGAACAAGCAATATTAATTACGCAAAACAATTGTTGCTGGTGTAGTGGTTGTTGTTGTTGTTCTTGTAACATAACATTAGGCATTGCAAGAAAACACTTCATCTGTGGCATGTATGTACGAGTCATGTACAAGTGGATATATGCATATGATATAAATATATACGTGCGTATAAGACACATTAAGCGAATGCTGATGTCTTTTGCTGTCATTGATATGTGTGCTTATATGTAAGTAGCATTGTGATTGGCCACATCAATTGTAACAGATACCGAGAGTTAATAGTATAACGAATAAGGGGGGCATATGGGAATACAGGGTGGTTCAGAGACATCTATATAGTAACTTATACTAGGGTTTCCAAGTCTGTATAAAGTAAATTTGTATCTTTCCATTATTTACTTACATTATTTATTTCTCCTGGGAACTGTACTTAGGATTCCACTAAACTTCAGTTATCATTACTTTACTCATCTAAGCGCTATACAAACTTAATATCTGCTGTTGCATTGCACCACTTTTACTAGATCTTGGTGCGTGAATGACAATACGGCAAATGCTAAATTATATGACTAAATTTATTGGATGATACTCGATTTTGCAAATTGCAACGTGTTGCTTGGTCGCCTGGAGAAACAGAAAGAGAAAGTTTGAGAACGGAAATGGTACAAGTTTTGACATCTAATGTTCATGACAGCTAATGTTCGAAGCAGCTGATTATCGTGACAGCTGATGTTCGAAACAGCTGATATTTGAGAGTTGCCAGTATAAATATGTTGACGATGACCACTAGTTGTGGCTTACCACAAGATAATACGAAGAACAGCTTTTTGTACAACTTTCTCCTAATAAGATTAATTTTTATTTAAAAGTGAATGAATTAATATCAACAATTTTTTACAGTAGTATAGCTTAGCTTTAAGTTGGACCAAGAATCTTAGTCTTTTGAATGATGGCCTCAATGTTGCTGTTCTTCGAGAACTCCGTTAGACGATGCACTAAAAGCAGATGTCATTTGTTTAGTCTATACGTTGCAACATCTTGGTCATCGTTCATTGCAGATCATAAATGATTAGTCGGTGCATACTGACATTTCCATCTGCTACGAATTTTTGTGCCAATACCTTCGAATGCCTTGAAGCACTTTCTTTGATTCCGTATGCCATTTAATGGAAGCAGTTAAATAAAGTAGGCCGAGAAACGCATTTTACTACGATGATATCTTAGATCGTAGTGTCTCATCAGATAACCAGTGAGAGTCTTAACCCTATTTCGATTCAATTTTCTGTCGCATACCTCAGACTGTCGCCTCGAATGGTTCCGGAACTATTAAACTTCGTAAGAGCCTACTGTTAAACGGAGAAGAATTCCAAACATAAACAAATTATAGAAATCCAATGCCTACCCTTACCCCTTCCCAACACCTTTTTTGAAGAAATTCGTATATACAGAAAAAGCTGTCGGATCCATTTTACTTGCTTTAAATTGCACCAAATTTGGTGGGGTACATATTTAGACCAAAAAGAATTCGAAGAATGGGAAATCTTTAATTTACTCCAACCACTGAACTGCCCATATTCACATTCAATGACTTCGTATTGATTCAATTGAATTCTTGTGCAAAAATTATTGAATAATCTATTTCCCATATGAAAGTAGAAGACTACGAAAAATAAAACAATGTACAAAAATGCTTATTAAAACATAGTGCGTCTTTCATTATTGGATCTCTTCACAAATAGCACAGATTTGCTTGCTATAGTTCAACTCGAATGAAAGAAATAATGCTAAAATCAACAAACCAACGACTAAGAGAATATAAGTTTTTGTCGCTATTGTTGTCCTCATTTTTGTTGTTGTTGTTGTGTTGTTGTAGCCTTGTTTTTTTTTTTCTTGCCACTATCAAATTAATAAACATAAAGCAAGCACCTTCTAAGCCATCGTTAAATTTGTTCACTCATATGAAAATATTGTCGCCTCAGCAAATAATTATATGTAATATCTAAACGTAGATTTACGTATAGCAACAACTATTTAGAAAGCCGAAATTTACACAAAGTTTGCCAACAATAGCAATTGCAACAACTATTAACTAATGGTCGAATATAGTACACTAGATGCCTAGAAGGTTACAAATCAGATACAACAATGACTATGATGATGACAAGGGTTTGTACTAAGGAATTTCGAAGATTTATTTGTATAGTGCTAGAAGTAGCAAAGGCAACAACAATAACAACAACATCGACAAAAAATAATAACTACAAATCCGGCCGACATCCGCATATTTGTCAGCAACGAAGTGGATAATAATCCATGCCAAAGTAAATATAATAAAAATTCATACAAAAACACACTTACATACATACGACTCTATGTATATTCATGTGCATTTTTTCATATATATATATATATATATATATATATATATATATATGTATATATATATATATATATATATATATATATATATATATATATATATATATATATATATATATATTATGTATATAGAGTCCTTTACATAAATATGTTTCCGAATGTCCTTTTCTAAGCTCTTGGTGTGTTTGTTAGTAGTTGGTTGTTTTTCTTTGATGAGTGCTTAGAGAACGAATATCGATTTTAATACAGCATTTCAACAGCAAACCACCCTCATCCAACCCACCACCCGCTGCCGCCCTGTTTATTTTCATTTCAACTAAATATTTTGTGCATTCGTCAGCGTGCCGGCATCAAGCATTGTAATGTCCAATAACAAATATAGACATATTCCATTTTATTTCATTTCATTTCGATGTTGGTGTTTTTTTTCGTTTATTTTTATTTATTTGCTTGTACATTGGCCTCTAATACTGTTGCTGCTATTATTGTTGCTGTAGTCCTCTAACGGCTTTTTAATCATCCCTTCGACATGAATGAATGAATGAATGAATGAACGAACCAAAAACAAAACAAGATTTAGTTGCTACCCCATTAACGCGCAACATGAAAACTATGTATTCGTAAAGCAATGACCGGCGACGCGACTTTAATTGAAATATTCACAACTTGAAATTGCCAAAAATGAGCTTCACTTCTTTTCCTGCTTTCGTCTTCCTTCTCTTCTTCATCGTAGTCGTATTTGTTTTGCCATTCATTCATAATAATACAATATTTTCAATGCCAAATTGGAAAATATGTTTAATCTGAATTTTCACAATTGTTTGTTGTTTTTATTTTGTGACTTCTTCATTTTGCAGACACTTGAAGTTGAGATTGCTTTCTTCTTCAGTTTCTCTTTTCGTTTATACATATTCCAAAAATGTATATGAATATATATATAGCTGTTGTGATTGCCTTTACCAAAAAAATATTTTTTTTATATTAAAACACACAAAATGTTCATTCTTCTATTTAAATTCCTCTATTCTCCCATATCTACAGCTATCGAATACCATTGAATTGCATCGACGACGGCTGCTACTACTACTTTACGCATTCGTTCCCTCTATTTCGATTCTCTTCTTAAATGAATTTGTTGTTCTTGTCGTTGCTATTGAAACTTACATTGTGCTATGCTTTGATTAGAGTCTAGAGTCTGGTCGCTTTCGAGTGCCCTCTTTTGATTATTCAATAAGAAAAACATCTTCTCATTTCATACACAACTTTCATCATACAAGTAAATACAACCGTCGACACACTTCACTGTTTTTGTGTGTGTTCCTTTAACAATACATGAGCACACACACGCATAGAAACATAAATGTAATAGTTTGTAGATTTGAACATTTTTCTGAAGGTCGTTTGAATGAACTCTTGAATATGTACCTATGTAGGGGAGAGGTCAGAAGATTGGTCAGAACATTGTACATTGAAATATTTAATGATGCTTGTGTTAGAGTCCACCTGCTCTTACTTTCGGCAACACTTCTTGAGGGAGAAAGAGATGAAATATGTTCTGCGAAAATGTTGAGAAGAAAAATCAGACATTTTACTCATCCAGAGGCGATTTCTTTATAGTCATTGTTGCATCAATTTTGTATGGGAGCCCTCTATAGGGTTAGAGAATCAGTGCAAGTATATTGAAAAAAAAAAAATGTTAGAGAGCAAAAGCTAATGGAAGCTGTTCCTATTTTCAACCCCTGTATAAACACCTTGACAATGGTGGAAATAAATCTTGTAGAAAATGTAAATTTTTGTAAGGGTAAGTATATTTTGAGGATATGTTAGGTTAGGTTAGGTTATGTGACTGCCCTCTCTCTGGGAGGACACACCTAGGCCAGAAAAGCTCATTATGATACCACCGAGCTTCTCTTCCAATACTGTTGTGCGTATTAATTTTGTACAGCATTAGAAGAGACCTACTTATATTAGCCGGTTCCGAACGGCAGAACGATTGTGACATCACTTTAACATTGAGCCCACGACCTACAGGTCAAAAAGCGAGAACACTAACCACTGTCCTGCGACACCCACTTTGAGGATATGTTACACAGAAAAAAAATTAATAGGGGTATGTCATACATTTCAATTAAGTGTTAGAGAGATGTTCGGCAGGAAAAAATAATTGAGGACATTCAGTTTTTTTTTCGTAGTTTTGAAAATGTTCTTCAACAAAAGTTTGCTTAAATCTCAAAATCACTTAAATCTCTATGCTCAAATAATCAATACTGACCCCAATCTATGAATATTTCCTTTACAAAAAATATTTTTATATATGTATATATATTTTTATAAAATTACAACACTCACACATTCCAAAGAATTGTAATTTTTCAATTTATTTATTTTTTTTTTTGGAAAAATCATTGTGGCATGCTTCTCTCGCTGCACTTAATTTCGTTAATAAAATCGAAAATCAAATCAAAATCAAAAATAATTGAAAATATTATAGCTCAAGCATCCTAAGTATATATTCTGTGCTCTCGTCAACAGCAAAAGTTTTTCTTTTCCCTACCGAAAATGTGTCTGGGCTGTCAGTTGTAATCGTAAGTATTATATGGATGCTATGGTAGTGGTGTACTGCTACATAGTACATTTATACTTTTCGTTTACTTATGTACATACGAGCATCATATATAATATATATTACTTTTTCTATTCGAGTGGCTTCTTTATTAGTGCATTTTATATTTTTGAATTGAGTTGAATTGAAGTGATGCGAGTGTGTGTCTGTTGGTGTGCTTATTATTACTATTATTATTTTTTTTTTTTCGTTTAATGGAAATCAAAGTTGAAGCACAACGGAAAGCATCAAAGCAGAAGCTGCTATTCAGTCAGTAGTCAGTCATCCATGTTTTCATATTTAATTAGCTTGTACGTGCGGATATGGAGGAAGTAAAAGATGCATAGCAGTGAATTTACTTGGGGTGAATTATGTACCACATGTACACATATAAATAACGGAAGTCCCTCACTCAAAATGTAATAGGTACTCATTGAAGTAAAAAAATAGAGAGATACTGTGTTTGCTATTAGAAAACTATATTTTAAGTGTATAAAAAATATATGATTGTTTTAGTTAAATGCCATTTAAACTTTTGACTTTCATATTTAAGTCATAGGCATTCACGTACTCAAAAATGTCAAGTAAAATTGACTAAGATATTATAAGATTCCTACTAATGCTGAACATTTTACAGACAGCAACACTGGAAGTGAATCTCGGTCAAAGTTTTTGGATTGTTATGGTGTGTGTGTGTGTGTACTATTTCTGATTATAATGATGATGAGTGTTTTACATAGCCAAAGATTGATGAAATTGCTGAAGTAATGAGCGAATGAAATAATGATGTGATGATGAGTACAATTACTAAATGTTGCTGCTGCTATCATTCCATTTAAATATGAGTAGTTATACAATAAATCTTGTCATCCTTCATAAGTTGTAATAAATCGCAATTATTATTTTTATGATGTATTGTGTTTCGAGTCTTACATTGTTGAGTTAGGTTAGTGAACAACGAACAACGATCACAATGACCCTTGAGTAACCACTGGTCAATTATGAAACAGAATGTTGTTGATACACATGATGTTGATGAAGATGGTGACGATGTTGCGTTGAAGAAAATGAGGAACTACTGACTTGCTTGCATTTCTATATGCACAGTGGCCTATTTTATAAATAGATATAAACACATCTTGCACTTCACATGATTAATATAATATAATTTTATTATAAATCTACTATATAGGAATATTTCTTATTCACTTTATATTGACGCAATTGCAATTTATGATTGTGCTTGCAAGTAAATAATAATTGAGTTGTCTCTTTTATCAATGCATTTTAACGAATTAAAAATATTATGCCTTGTTGTTATTATTGTTGATTTCAATGTAGTCAAATTGAAAGGAATTAAAAGTAATAACCACTAAATATAATGACGAATAATGGCCTTTGTTAATTTTATAGTAGGTACCTAACTTTGTGTAGCTGTCGTTCGGATATTTACGATTATTGCTTATTTCATTTTTATGTGTTTTTTTAAATTCATTTTTTTTTACTTAATTAATTTACAATTAATTTATAATAATAGCAATAATAATATAAAAATGAAGTAAAAATATAACCCAAGAAAATACAATTTTGATGATATAAAAAAAGCGAAATCATAAAATTTGAAAGTTTGATGAAAATGCTCGTGCCTATAAGTACATGTAACACATGTGTAGATATTTGTAACTAAAATGTTATAAATTAGATATTTACAAAGAACAATAGCGTATTAACTGGGGGCTATGTAGTGATAGCTATGAAAAACAATGATTGGGTTACTTGTCTGGCTGCGCGCGGGTAAATTCGGATGTTGCCTACGATAAGTGACTTATACATAACATACTTATGAGTCGTTTTCAATCGAAATAACTCTTCTGGGATTACTTTTTCTGAATTTTATCACTTAAGATTATATTTTAAGAGCATCTTCATGAAAATTTTACACTTTCAATTACTTGCCGTCATTGGAACGTCTTTTAAAAGACAAAGTGTTTTTTTTATTTTTCTAAAACTATTGTGTCCATCTGGAATGTGAACCGAAGACCTTATAAATAAAGTACCTATATTATTTTCGAAATTTTTTGCACTGACCAACAAAACCACCTGAACCTACTTTACCTGAATATAAGTTTCTGGTTCAAAAGAGCTTCACCATTTAAAACACTTTTAAGGGACGTCCTGGGCATACTTATATAAGTAAAACTCAGTTGGTAGATTAACTTTAAATACAACTTTACTTCCATAAGTGGAATTATTTTGCTCTTTATTATGCAAACTTAAAACCTGTTAATAGTTAAATTTCAGATAAATATATTTTTTATTAAACCTTAATAGATACGAGCTTTGTTAAATGAAATGCAGAAACATTTTTTAATATGTTATTTTTTTGTATTTCCATCATCTCTCTTTTGGAAGCTTGGAGCACAAAGTCGGTCACTAGAAATATCACTCTTCGGCTGGATATTTTTTCTGTCGCTAACCACCTTCTTCCACTTTCACTCCATCACTTTCTCTCTTTCACTCAATCTTATTATCTCGCCTTCTATATCTGTATTTCTATGCTTATCTCTTTATATTTAATTCCTTATCTTTTCATCTTTATTTATTTCTCTCTGTATCTCTTTCTTTCGATCTCTTTTTCTCTCTATCTCTTTTGATCACTATATCTATCTTGCCATCTCTATCTTTTTCTCTTTCTCTATCTCTTTCTATATCTCTATTTCTATTCCAAGCTTTTCTATATTTTCAACTCTATCTATGGCTTTATATCTCTCTCTTTCGTTGTCATTATCTATCTACCTCTTTCTATTCCTATCTATCTTTCTCTCTTTTTTTACATCCCTAGCTCTTTCTCTCTCTATCTCTGTCTATGTTTCTCTTCCTCTCTCAATATCTGATTATCTTTCTCTTTCCATCCCTATATACTTCTCTATCTATCCCTGTACTATTGCTCTCTCTATATCTCTGTCTTTCGCTCTCACTATCTGTCTACCTCTTTCTATCTCTATCTCTCTCTTTATTTACATTCCTTTCTCTTAATCTCTCTATCTCTGTCTATCTTTCTCTTCCTCTATCAAGATTTCTTTCCGTCCCTATATACTTCTATATTTATCCAATTATTTCCCATTATTTCCCTATATTTCCATCTCTATCTCTTTCTCTTTCTCTCTCACTAGACCTTTGTATCTTCCCATCCTACTCCGTTCCTTTCTGTCTCTATCTTTCTATCTCTATCTCTCTATCTCTATCTCTCTTTTTTTCTCTATCTCTATCTCTCTTTTGTTCTCTATCTCTTTTACTCTCTCTCTAACTCTTTCTCATTACTCATCTATATTTTTCTTTTTTTCTGTCTCTATACATTTATTTCGTATTAAGTGAATAACAGGCGATCCCTTGAAATTGCACTTACCCAAGTTGGACCATATTTGGAATGAGGATTTTAAAAAAAGAGTGTATATTTCTTACAATATGGTAAAAATAGCAAATAATACAATAGTATGTTGATGTTGACAATTTTGAGAATTATGAATCACTAACACATTTTTCTAAATCCCTTCCTTACCAAAATGCCTGCTACGCCAATGTTCTGGATGATTAAACATGTGTATGTACCTAGTGGCTAAATAGGTAGAAACATATTTATGTTCTTCTTCTTCTTCTACTTTTTTTCTGCTATGTTTTGATTGCTTAACAAGATTTTTTATACGTCTTGTATGTTTTGTTGTTCTTTGTCTCAAAAAAAAATTTCGTTTTCTACAATCTTTTCATCATTTCAGATATATTTAACTGTTGCTCCTGCTGCTTACAACATATTTTAGGTACATAACATAGAATCGATGATGAAGCAAAAGAAATATGTAGGTAAAATAACTTGCAGTTAAGAAATTAAATTAGAAAGATGATGAAGAATAGTTAGGAAAAGTAAAAACACAAACAAATAAAAATTAGAAACTTCATATCATCACTTTTCGTTATTAAGGTAAAACACCGTCATGTTTACCTGATTACTGATGTACGAATAAATAGCTAAGTATTGTTGTACGCATGTTTTTTTAATAAAACAACACATTTTATAAAGAATTTTAAGTTGATTATATGTACATTCTATCTTTATGAACTTTCATTTTATTGTCTGTACCATGACTCAATTTTAAAGCCGCTTAGATTAGAATGTTTATTGGAACTAAAACTTCAAAGACCAAAAGCACGAAGAAATTACTTTAGCATTTCTCAAACAACATACCTACATTTTTATTGAAGCCTTTTTTTTTGGCTTTCCAAATGATTTCATTTAGTAAAATTAAGAAGTTTGCTACATGTTTCCCCATATCCTCACTGCTGATCTTTGCTCAAACTTGCATTTGCAATCGACATAAAATTGAGAGCAAAACTGAAAAAAAGAATTATAATTTCAAGGAACAGCATCAGACTACACCAAACTACGTGACATGATTGTTTAATAGCAAAGAAGAGGGCGGCTGCATTAAAATAGTCACACACACACACATATAAATACAACATTTCGATTTATAATAAATGAAGGGCTGCTTCGCATATTCGATTCGATTTGCGATTTGAGATTTGCCACCCTCATAATGACGATCATGATGATGATGATGATGATGATGATGATGATGATGATGATAACAATGATTCGTATGATTTGAACGATGCGGATTGTAATGCTGATTGTGTGTTTGTGTGTACAAGTATGGCTGTTTTCCCAATTTTAGATAAAATATTTGCTTTACATTGTTTCAATCGTTGTTGGGTCTAAAAGTGTTTAACATTCTTTTGAGTTGCATAGAAAATTAAAACATAAGTAAGTAAATTGCAAATGAAAACACCCCATTGAAATCACCCACATCGGTAGTAATTGCAATATATTGTATATTTCCCATATGCTGTTCAAGCGTGAGTTTGAGTAAGTTCAATAAACCAGCATTTGTCGTATTCCCCCTCCGAATGTACCTTCCCATATTGGATGGTCATCTCAAAGCGACAATGGACCAATGGGATGATAAGTTTCAGGCCCTGTAAATATATAGTAGCACCATGCCCATTTATGTATTGTCTAAGACTGCAGCATATCTTCACAGAGGTAAAAACTATTCTTTCAAACTCTGCTCTACAAATTTTTCCAAAGTTTTTCAAAAGTATAGATTCGATTCGCCACGAAAAAGCTTTTCAATAAGGTCTGATACAATACTCAGAAAAAAATTGTCTCATAAAAGTTCTACCTATCAATATCTACATCAATCCGTCCAACATGAGAAGCACTCGAGTTGAAGCTCTGCAAAGATTTTTGGACCTTGTATTGTGAAATATAGCTATACATACGTTTTTCAATAAAGCACATTGTTGACCGGATAGACTCTGAATAGTGTTAAGTGAACTTCTCTTCAGGTATTGTTTTCCTTGATAAATTTTGTCGTTACTGGACCTTTTTATCTCTATTTGTAATTTTTTGGTGTTCAAGAAGTCAAATTTTAACAATTAGGCTATAATACATAAATTAAAAATATGTGGGATATCTGAGATTATTAACAGTTTTCAAGAAAACTTGTACGGAATATAAGAAGGAATTATTTGATGATGGAGAATCTCAACTTCAGATGGATACTGGGTTCACCAAGCTTAAAGGAAAGGCTCGTCAATGATTACAATGATATTACTAGCGGCCTTATTCAATAGATTTAGCATCTAGCCTCTGTAGAGATTATTTTCAAAAATACCACATATTTCACCTCAAAATACAGCTCAGTGAACTACTGTTTAAGTGCAACAGTTTATTGCCTTTGTGGAAGTTATGTTGAAAAAATATAGAGAACAAAAATTCAATATACAATACAATGGAAACAAAGGCAAAAAACAGGAATTGAAGTAAAAAGAAAGCCATTGATGCTGAAAATATGATTTTTTAAGAGGCTCGAGAAATTTACATCAAATTTAAGTTGGTATCAATGTAATAAAGCATTTTTGTGAAAAAGTTATTAGATATTGTGGAATATAAATCAAAATTGAAGATTCCAAATAATGGAAATCAACAAGGAAGTCATTGGTACCATAAATGTGGGGTTCTGAGGTGCTCGACAAATTACATATTTAAGCTATTGCATTACAGCATCTCTGTGAAAAACATATTGGTTTTTGTGGGAATTATGTCGAAAATTAAGTGCACATCATCCAAAATTTATATAGAGCTACCTTTCTGGTTGCCCACGAGCTCACCAAATCGTACATTTAAGTTGGTATCACTGCATTAGTAGCATCATTTTGACAAGCATATTCATTTTGCTGGAAATTATGTTGAAAATGAAGACAAAACAAATCGGAAATCTTTAGAGAATTACTCGAGATTGACAAATAGCACATTAAAGAAGAGTTGGTGTAACCGCACTATAGCAACTTTATGAGAAGCGTATTAGTTTTTGTAGAAATTGTGTTAAAACATAAATGCAAAAAGTCCAAGCTGAGCAAAAAGGTACATTACGACATTTTGAAGAGCTCGACAAGATGCACGTTGATGTTGGGATCACTGTATTACAGCAACTTTATCAAAGGAATATTCGATTTTGTGCAAATTATGTTGAAAATTAATGGCAAAAAATTCAAAATCTATGGAAAGCGATGAGGTTGGAACGTAGTATGTACCTTTTGAGAAGCTCAGTATTGTATTTCGTAGGGCCGGTGAGTACCCGACGCTGGCAATCTTGAGAAAGAATTTCATATGAAATATTTTCTCGACAATATGTCCAATAGTTGAGAAATTAGTGATAAAAACCTATTAGATTACATTCCCTCTACGTGAGGGATCTTGTTCGATACTCTATGGTCTATATTAAGGGGTTTCTATATTAATTGTGAGAAACCGTAGAGACGTAATGGAGTAACCATTACAATCAATAAAGGAACCCTGGCCAGAAACTTTTCAAACCACCTACATTTTCAATATATTCATCAAAATAATTGCCAAAAAATGCCAAAATTTGAACATTGGACATTATACACATCTGATGATCAAAGGGTGATGCGTGCGTGATGGACAAGGGTGCAAAATATGCGGGAGTGTGAGTGAGTATTGCCATAACTTACCTTCTCAAAGCATCCCTCACGACATTGTTGAACTCGCTCTGTCGACTGTTGATGCATGGATGAGCCATTGTTCTCAACGACGCCGCTGCTGCTGCTTCTGCCGGCGCGGCTTGCGTTATCATTTCTATTATTACTACTACTGCTATTGATAGCGCTATTGCTGTTGCTGCTGCTGCTGCTGCTGCTACTGCGAATGTTAGTAACAACAGCGGCGGTTACAACAATTCGTGCCGCACATATGTTCAATATGCAAATCAATGCAAAAATATATTGGCGTATGCTATGGGCTTGCATTTTGTATGATGTAATACTTAAATGAGAATATCTAAAGGGCAAACAAAATGTTGCTGTACCAATGGAAGAAGATATAAAACGCTGATGATTATCGGCTGATTGGCGACTATATTTTGAATCACTTGTCAATTGTATTATTTGCATTTCACAAGATTGGAATTATATATATATATTTTTTTAAATACTTTGTCGTATGTGTGTGTTTAAGAGAGCTCTATTTGTGGGGGAGGGGAAGGTAGCAAAATTAAAATTTATAAAATTTTCGTTGTACACATTAATTGTGTGTCAAACAACAATAAGAACATATGCTTTCAAATTATAATCGATTTTAAGCGCGTTTATAAATTTTTCTTTGCGAATTTATATTGAATTTAACAGCTTCGACACCATATGCGAAAACAATTTTGTGCTGTTGTTGTTATTATTGCCTTCTCTCTTTCGCTCGCATGAAATACACATCTGATTTCAATATACCATATGCTTTGTTTGCTTGCTGGCTTTATCGCACACTTTATTTATTTAATTAAAATTACTTTTCATTTATTATTATTTTCTTCTACTGCCTGCTGCCTACCTGTAATGATGCTTGACTTGACGCTGTGAAGCTGTGGCGAGTAGGAAGGTCGATTTTTTTTTTGTTATGGTTTTGTTTTTGCAATACAAAACAAATAAGAATGAAAAACCGACGGCACGTTAAACAACACCGTACACGCACTATGCACTATACACGACCGAAACCTCGGGGAGTCTACACTAAACTGTGTTTTGCAGACATTTTCTACAAAATCGACATCGTCGTCATCGTTGTTGTCGAACTCATCGTCATCGTCGTCGTCGTCGTCGTCGTCATTGTTGTCGTTGATTGTTATTGTTGTTGTTGTAATGATTCCCGTATCTATCCATCCATTTATCCAAGTATGCACTCAGCACTCAGCCATCCATCCATACATTTATCCCGGGCATGCGACGTGAATGATGAAGCGAACAAGCGAAACAAATAAACTCCCATGGTGCAGCATTTACTATCGAATAGAAGCCCAGCACAAAATATACTAATTGGATTATAGCTGTAGAGAAAGATGCGCAGAGAAATTGGAGAGAAAAATTCTCTACAGTGAAATATTCATAGATAGTGAGAGAGCGCGAGAGAGTTCAAAAGTATCAATTATATTCACTCACTTTCATTTCATCTATTCACTTGCAGAAAGTATCTACAAATATAACCTTCGTGGAGGTTAAGTGCTGCTGCTACTGCTGTTTGCTGCTGCTGTTTGCTGCACACAAATAATTGCAGGATGCAGACAGAAGTGACTCTGTTGTTGCAAATTTCAAATAGATACAGATACAAATAGTCATGCAGCAATTTGTATCTGTCTCTTGTTGTGAACCCCTTTACAGACTTGCATTCTGTTCATTGGGTGTCATGCTGTGCGCAAGCGTCTTTCAAACTCACTGCAACAGGTTGCAGGAGTACAAGTATGAAGGAATTATCAATTTAGATCGAGCTCAAACACAACTGATACCCCTTTTAATTCGAAAACAACACAAACATAATTGCTAGCAGACTTGTTTGAAGCAACTGGTTTGTGTTGTGACAGCAAGTTGGGTATCTTTAAGATACAGCTCAGGATGGCAATATGTTCGATAAAAAACCGGCATATAGTATAGCTTCCAATTAGATTAATTTTAGATGTTGTTATTATTATTATGATTAATTTTAAGACTTATTACTTGTTGTTGTTGTTTATGTTTTTTTTTTTTTTTCATTTCACTTCATTCGTTCATTGATTTCATTACATTTCATTCGTTCGTTCACGTCGTTCGTTCATTTATTCACTCAATCGTCGGTTAGTACCACCAACGGCAGCAGCAGCTGTAGAGGCAGCAACAAATTCGTTTAAGCGTCATTTTGTATCTTTTATCTCTCATTTGACTTTCATTATCTTAAAGTGTATTTATGGCTTTGTTGTTCGTAACATTGTTATGTTACATTTTATTTAGTTCATTATTATTGTTGTTGTTGTTGTTGTTGTTCTTGTTCTTGTTATTTCCAACAAGTTTATGAATTTTTAATGTAATCAGTTGTCTGTCGTTCATTCTATTTAGCATATCAGCTAAGTAAGCAAGCAAGCATGTAGGCAAGCATACATTCTTTGTGGCAACAAACTAATCTCAGCAAGTGGCTTAGCTAAGTTGCAGCATACTTAGGTTTACCTGCGTCTATGTAGAAGTATATACACACACACATACATATACATATTTATATTTGTCTCATAAAGTGCCAGTATGCATGTATATCTAACAGATTGAGATTGTACGCTAGCGACAATCGAATGCCTGAACATTTAATGTCCCAATGATTAATTCTCCTAAACATTTTTATTTTCTTTTGGGTTAGATTTTTGTTTTCGTTCTGTTTTTTTTTCTCTCTCTTTTGGTTTCTTTAAAGATTTATTGCTGATTTTTTAATTTAGTGGTTTTTGTTGTTGTTGTTATTGTAATAGTTGAATTCTCATATCTTTTTACTTATACGCATATATTATTGACTATATTGCAGGTATTTTTTGGTTAACTAGTCCTAGTAATGATTTCAATAGTTAGGGTAATGTCGTATTGATTGGGACGGTTGGTTATTTAAGACCTCGGCTGAGTTGGGAATATTAACGAATTTACGTGGAGACATATCAAATGTCATTGTTGTATCTCTCCATTATATGTTGGGGAAACTTGAAACGTAAAGTACTTTGCAAATAGCTGGTTTTAGAGTCTTCAATGAAAGACGTCCATTCGTGTGCGTCTTTTCAATATTTACGTGCTTCTCAAATGTGTACAGTCTTCAAAACTATTTACTTTTGTTAGCCAATTCCGAATGTCAGAACTATTGTGACATCATTTTTTCTCAAATTAAACACAGGGATTTCTTAAAGACAATTCCTGAACAATTGTATACTATCGATAACATTACCAAATGCTTGACGACATATGGGCATCATCCGAAAAAACAATTTTTATGTGGACCGAAATTTGAATCGGCGACTATATGAATAGAAAGACATGTGGGGAGATCAGTAAATGTATCAATTTAACTATTAACAAAACAAAATTTCTCCGAATCGAAATTGGAGTTAATTATGTAGGCAGGCGGCCATAGGAAAATGACGTCTGATAGCTAGGTAGGTAAAAGTGGTTGCCTCGAAGAGCAATTTCATGGTGAGCGGATATGTTTACTTAGGGATATTCACCATTCGTAAAAACGAAACACAGAAGCACCTATATTACAGTTAACGCTCATTATAATACCCCGATATTATGTGTGCCCTCGACTCACAATTCACAAATTAGTATGATCCATGTGAGTGATTTTACATAAAACTAGTTCAGTTCTGTAAAATATTCTGCCATCAGAAAAACCGAATTCGTGAGAAAAGAGCTGAGCTCTTTGCACATTAAATATAGTTAGGTTAGGTGACCCGATCCCATTCTTCAGGCACTTGCTCCAAGTTTGGAGTGGCCGGTTATTATTTCAGTTACTGAATAATAAAAAATATACGAAATCAATAAATATGTTTAATATCGGTGCCAAAGGAAAGAAGCCACAATGGCAATGAGGAATCAAATGCAGAAGCAAAATTAGTCTAAAAAAAGACGTGTTCACTTTAGGAATTAACAAATCAATTCCCAAACGTTATATAAAAATAAAACTATTTGAACTATCAAATTATCACTTATATGGCCCATCATACAAGCATGAAACGTACGAAGAAATTTGTAAAATTTAATATGAAGTGAAGCAACAACAAAAGCTCTCAAACTCAATAGGGTAGTTAATAGTAATTGCGATTTTGTTGTAAGGCAGAGAACCTAGTAAAATGCATCATCGTCAGATGCAAGGCCCAATTTAGAATGAGACTGTTAAAGCTAACCAGATATTAATTAGAAGAAGTGGACAATAAAGGTGTATTATACAAGCACCGACTCAGTTTCTTAAATGAAATCATTGAAATCTTATGGGATGCCAAAATAAAATGGATCACTCGTGGTCGCAGTATGTGGACAAGTTTCAACTCTCAGATTCAATTCATCCATAATTTTCACTAGACTTCAACATGCTTCCACACATATACTGCAGACTTTTTGTGCGGTTTGTGTCCTGTTTTGTACGATTGATCCCTGGTTGGCTGCCATTTGTCTTGTAAATAATTTTGAATTTTATTCTCAGATTATAAGTAATCAATTAAATGATCAATCTCACAAATTCAGAATACCTACATTAGGTGCAGATTGTATTGGTCAGATATCTCGTTAGGAGATACATGAAAGTGTAAACAGTATCTCAACAATTGCCCATAGTGCAAGGTCAAATTATGACAATATTGACATAAAATATCACACGTTTCACATTTTTGTTTAAGTTCGGGAGCTTCAATCTACTTTACTTTCTGTGTTCATCAATATTCGAATTTAGGCATCTAATAGAAATGTTTATTTCATCTACTGGACAAGACTTTTTCTTTTTCACATAGGTGTATAGTTAATATTTTTTGTAAATTATAAAAATATTGAATTATAAATATTCATTTTTGAGATGCTCCTCTCAATACCTTTCCCAACCCAACTAATAATCCTCTATATAATAATGCGCAACAGGTTGATTCGATAGCTATGTGGCGATAGGTAGTAGTATGTAGTTGTATTAATATTATAGAAGAAGACTGTTTTTAATGGATTTCCGTTCATTATTGGATTTGTTTTATTTTTTTTTTATATAATTTTTGTGATGGTATCATTTTACTTTTGCTATATTACATACTATGTATATAAATACTACATAGTAAATATATACATATGCATATATGCTCATTATTATCAACATCTTGTTATGTTTGGCGACTAATTAATTAAGAATTTATATTACCAACTACATATATTATACATAGATTTATCAGTCCAAATTAGGTTCAATTTATTTTATTTATACATAATATAATTTTTTGATTTTTTTCGTTAGATTTTGCATTATATGTAAATTCATCATCAATATGAAATTGATAGAAATAAGAGGTTGATAGAGGTACGTAATTCTAAAATAGATTTCTACGAATTTGCTGATTACATGTTGAAAATAATTTACATTTTTAATGAAGTTATATGGCATATCTAGAATATCTATGTAAATAGATATAGCTATATATGTATGGATATGTGTACAGTATGTGTGTTTTTGTGTAGGTTTATGAAAGTATATAGAATAAGCTAACAAGGGATATAAATAATGTTCATAATAATCAAATTTGTTTCTTATTACTAATGTTGTTGTTCACATTATGGTTGTAGTTGTTGTTGTTGCTGCGACTTGTTCCTTTGTTCAATTATTCAATTATGAATTTCTAATTATTAAAATTAATGCATGAGTATGTACGTATGTACATTTCTGTAATTTACTATGCAAATCGAAAAGAGAGAGGTACTCTATCCTTCATAGTGATGTACTAAATCGAGTTGCTAATTTTGAGAATCGAGTACGATGTTGCATCAGTTGAATATCTTATGTACTGTGAGAGACCTCACAGCATTTGACACGTTCACTAAGAGACTAAGTGTGCCTCTAGTTTGATCTGAAACATATTCTTTGGCATCTGTCACAATCTCAAGAGATTCGCATCATTATTAAATAAATTATTTCTGTCAATTTCGGCAATCGAAAAAAGTGAATATTATAATATTTATTTATGTCGTCACGTGCTCTTGTATCAAACTTGAATCAACCCATATATAAAGAATTAAAATTTTGACTACTTTTGTATAGGTTAAAAATTGATTTTCATACATCACTAATTCCTTTTCGAAAATATTATTTTACAGCAAAAGCAAAATCAAGAGAGAAAAAATTGCGCAAGTTGCCGCCAGTCAGTCCGTTGATTAAATAGAATTTCTTAGTGAAAATAGAAATGTATGTATGTGTGTGTGTGTCTATGTATCACACATCTTACGTAAACAAATGAATTGATCAATCAAATTAAACAACAAAATATTGAGCAAAACAAGTCAAATCAAAAGCAAAATATATTCATTTCAAAAATTGCTCTAGGCAATATGTATATACATTGATGTGTGTGTGTCTGTCTATTGGATTAAAAATCGATATTTTTAATTTTGTAAATTGTAAACTGATATTTTGAGCGAATATCTAAATGCCATGAGGTTAATTATCTTAAACCTTTTCTAACAAATGATAAAATGATAACATGATGTTACAGGAAAACAAATTAGATTAACTATTTCAGTGACCTGTTTGAATGTTATGAGTATTGACGAGTGCAACTTAACTCTGAATATTTTCAATCAATTCAATCAAATCAATTTCAATCGTTTTGTTTAAAATAGCATACTTTTTCAATAAACTTAAGTATTAGAAAAAATTGCTAAAAACTTTTTAAACATGATTTTTTTTTGTTTTTTGCTCAAATTCAACTCCTTGAGTGCGGGGCATTAATATGTAAGAACTTTACTTTCGAAAAATTGTATTTACTTTGTTGTTTGTTGTTTGTTGGTCCTTACTCCGAAGCCAACCAGAGTGCGGAATGCATGCAGTGCTGCGAATATTGCTGCCGTAAGTGAAAGTGTCGTCGAGTCCCCCGGAATGTCTATTCGCGACCTCAATGAATCGAATTTTGCACTTGGACTTGAAATTATACTCATACAAAGTCCTCCAAAGTCCAAACCTCGGTGGCTGGCTATGTTAACAAGCAAAACTGCCATATCTGATGCTCTCTAAAATTCACATGTCATTCTGGAGAAGCCAATGCATCCACCGCGAGTCACTGTTTGGCGCGGTTTATGGGTCGGATGCATCATCGGGTCGTATTTTTTCGAAGATGAGGACGGAAATACCGAAAATTTCAATTCTGAGCGGTACCACACTATGTTGGAGGACTATTTTGTGCCACTTCCCAAGAATGGATGGGTCTACGTCCCGGAAGCACTCGACCACGTGGTCGACCAAGGTCTATTCAACTCAACAGAATACGGAAATGCTTTGTACGGCAACAAAACAAAGCATTTCCGTATGTTTGCTGCTACAACAACAACAACAACTATTTTGTGCTGAAGGTTCAAGGTCAGAGTCTGGACGATATGTGGTTTCAACAGGACGGCACTACACTACACACAACTTGATTCGATTTGAAGTTTTTGCGTTGCAAATTTCCGAACCGTGTAATTTCTCGTTGCGGTGATGTAAATTGGCTGTCCATATCATGCGATTTGATGCAATTGGACTTTTTTCTGTAAGATTACACACAGTATAAAGTCTATGTGATGATTGAAAAGCAATATTACATCGGTGATTTGGGCTATTCCGGAGGTCATACCGCAAAATATCATCAAAAATATGGCCACAGAGTGAGATATCTATGGAATAATTGCGTTGAACATATCCGCGTCTTTCGAACAAAATACAATATTTTGAAAAATTCCGAACCGTTTGCGTTTCATTCAAAATCATAAGTACCATACGTCTTAATGGAACAACCTCTACTTAGATATGTACAAGTATGTATCCTATTAAGACAAATTAGCAAATATCTACAAATCACAAATATATAGGGATACTAAATAAGTAGCAGTACAAACAAATAAGAACGAAATAATGTTGTGAGACTTGTTTAAGGAGTACGCTCGTTTGTATGTACTCGTACATATATGCAAACAATGGCATTGAGTTGACATTCGATGAGCAACATGTCATAAACAAGAAACGCCATCAACATCACTACCACACCACCATGATGGTATACTATGTAGATACTTATAACATCATTTACAATTTTATTTATTTTTATTTACTCTACTTGGTATTGTTGTTATTGAGATACATACAATAAGTAATACATATATACATACTTATTTACTTGCCATATTTCTTCATTTTCTATTATCTACCATACTCCTTTTTATATGATGATTTGTTGTTATTTACTATAATTCTTTGCGCTAAGTATGTTATCATCGTAAATCGTTGTGTGAAGTCAGCCTGTAAGAGAGAGATTTGTCGTTGATGTCGCTCTATTTCTATTCTCAACTTCGAATATTTATATATTTACATATGTATTTCTATGACAGTAGGTATATGTAAGTATATGTAGGTATATGTAAGAGTAGAGTTGTGTCTTGGAAGCAATGAAACTTTGTTAGGTTGCTTCTGTTGTTGTTGTGCTTGCAATGAGAAGATGAAAATTAATTTTTAAAAATTGTGAAATAAACAAGAAAACAGGATAATATCGAATACATATAAAGAGTTTAACAAAGATGAGTTGTATTTGAAACGGCCGATTGGCCTTCAGTTTAAATTAGAATTTGTTAATTAAGCTTCAAGCGCTGTTTCTGTCAATTTGACATAATTTGTTTAAAAAGATTTTTATATTTTCGTCATTTTGTTCAATTTTACACTCATTTAACTCACTTAAGTAAATTATCTCTTAGAAGAAAAAATCCAGTTTAGGATTTTTGATACTAAATTAATATTTAATATTAATAAGATTGATTTATGTGCTTATTGCTTTTTATTTTTGATTTTGATTTTGATTTCGTTGTCATCATTTACTTTTGTTTATTTAATATTTCTTTTTCATTTCCTTGATTTTCGTGATTAACCCTCTGTGGTATATTTATCTGTTAATATGCTGCCATGTTTACATTTAAATATTTTTCATTACAAATTTATTACTTTACATTTGAATGATATTTACAAAATAATATTACACGAACGAATGAATAATTTTAATTGTTTTCTTCGCAATTTCAGCTCCTTGATGATAATTGTATGTGGCTGTTGAATGTCCATTGGGATATGTTTTAGCAAAATAATTACGAACCGTTAACATTTACATATGTACCGACGTATATATAAGATTCTTGTGTAAATGAGCGTTTATAAGAGTGTAACTTAGTATTTGTTTGTACGCATATCCTTAGGGATTTCAATCAATTTTCTCATGTGCAACACAATATGGCAAGAAAAAATTAATAAATATCAAATGTAATGTATGAGTAATTGTTGTTTTAAAAAATGGAGAAAAAAAATTCATTTCATGTAACCTCTTCGCTGTTGAAGACTATTTTCATTACAATTGTTTTCTTAGCGAAGAAAAAGAAAAGGATTTTTAATGTTTTTAGTTTGAACAAAAAAGAAAAAGAAATAGGAAGTATTTAATGCTTCTGAGCACAAAATTTCGTACCGATCCCCCGTCTCAGCCTAATTTCGTTCCCAACCTTTACTCATTATAGGGACTCCTCTTAAGAAAATTACGTTCTCGCTTCTGCTCTTCTTATAAAACATGAAGATTGTGGTGAAGCCTACTAGGAAAATGGGATAGGGGTATATATATTTGCTTGACATGTCGAGATTTATCGAGATTTGCGTGCGATTTCTGGACAGTTATGTGGTCAAATGGTGCTTTTTCAGGTGCTTTTATATTAAGTTTGTAAGGAAATATCCCTAAGGAGTGGAGAAAAAGGATTATTTGATTTGAAAGTGTTGAAAAACAAAATTAATGGGTGTCGGATATACATTTTATCCCTCTAGGTAGCGATTCATTGGCAATTATGGGGTTAAATATCGACTTGCAAGTACCTTTAAATACATTTTCTAGGGAAGCCTGCCTAAAAGATAGAGATTTAGTATGTTTAGACAAAATGGTGGGTAGTAAAAATCAATGGGAGTCACTTATATTGTTTAACCCTCTAGGAGCACTGTGTTTGCGGTGGTAGTGGAATTTAATACCAATATTTTGTACGGGAGCCCCTAAAAGGAATGAAAGTGGAGCAGAAGTATATTTGGGACAAATATTGAAAAGGAGAAAGTAATTAAGGTTGGTAATATATTTCATTCCACATGGTGTGATTTTATACTGTCATCATTTTTGTAGTTTAGGGACTAAGTGACGACTGACCTTGTCAAACCACAAATCGATTTAGCTATCTTTTTCTTAGTTAGTTGGCGCCAGTTAGAAATACAAAGCTCCGTCATGTTCTCGAGTACTTGGTTTTGCTAACGGAGCTTAGGTCTGTTAGGTTAGATTACTACGTCGGATTGTATTTCATCGACTCCAAATATGTATAAAAATTTATATTTTTCTTAGTTTTCTTCTTTTGTAATTTTTTCTGTATTTTTGCATTTCATATATTTAATTAGCAATGCCATAAATGATGAGCTTTTAGAATTTGCAATTTGCTTTAATGTTTTAATAGAGCTCTCCTCACAAAATAAAATATTTTCTGAAAAAATGGGTTAAATTGCGTGCAAAAAGTATAACGTTTTTCCCCTTTTTGTTTGGTATGCTACGTGATAAATATACAGTTTGATTATTTGTAGTACGAGTACGTATTGGAAATTAATTAAAAGTAACAACAGCAACCACGACAGCAATAGCAAGGCATGCATTTCTAAGCTCTTCTACAATTTTATTCTAAGCAAAACAAATTCAAATGATTAAGTGATGAAGCAACAGCAACAAGAGCTACAATAAATTTCATTTTAGTAATTTAATTTTTATATATTTTTTTTTTAAATTATTTGCAACATGCTTAACTAAATTCCTTTTCAATTTTTTTTTTCAATACAATTTTATTACATCTGTCAGTTTAGACTGTGTTGCTCATGGTCGGACAGTCGTTTTTTTTTTTTTGTGGAATTTTTTACATTTGCAGATTAACGCACTTTTTTGTTGCGTTATTTATGACCAACAATAAATGAAACAACATCTATCAGTCACTTGCCACACAGTAAAAACGGTAGAAGCACCAACAACAATAACAACAACAACAGTGATGAAAGTAATGACGGTGACGTTGTCGATGTCGATGAATCTTTAAAAGGATTAAATACAAAAATTCACGTTGAGTTTTTTTTTGGGGAAGGGGGGCTGCTGTTTTTACAACAATCGTATTTCTTACAAAAAAAAAAAAAACAATAAAAACAAAATTCGTTCCTTTTGCAAGATAACAGCAACGGCAGCAATATCATCAGCAACAACAACTACATCAACAACAACAAGAACTACCACAGAAGAGCATTTTATAAAACATTTTAAAAGTGAATTAACATAAAAATTTTATAAAACAGTGCGAACTGCAAAAAAAAATTACAGGGAAACCCAAAAAATAAATGCACAAAAATATCACAGAATTCCGCTCGACCGACTGGCTAGCTGAACAAGAGTACGATAATACTTGTACAGAATACAGGCGAAGGGATGAATACATTTGAAGGCGCTGAAATGTATTTTGCAGCAGTATGTAAGAGGAAGAAGATATTGGAAGGACAGAAAGTGGCAAACTTAAAGCAAAATATACCCAAACAACAACAATAATAGGGAATATATGTTAATTGCGCATTTAAAGGCCGCTTAATGATTCTCTATAGGCATAAATATCGGCTTGAATGAATGCTGAGCTAATATACTACAATACATATGATACATGTATGCATGTATTCATCTACCACATTGACCAAAAAGTTCTCGGAATAACCACCGTGTGAAGCTTCCATCGTTCTAATTTGAGTTCTGTTTTTTGTTTTTTTTTTGTTAAGTTGATACATTTGTTGTTGATTGATATTCCCTCTAGCATCATAGCTTGACATTTGCAAAAGTTACGTAGCCAAAAAGTACATCTATCTTTGTGTGTGTTGGCGATTTTTTACTATTTTCAATTAATTTCAAATTTCATGAAAAAAGAGACAGTGTTGACGAGCAAAAGACATGATTTGCGAGGCTTAATTCGATCCCACATTCATCAAAAGGATCATTACTGAAGACGAGACGTGGGTTTATGAGTACGACGGAAAAAGACCAGACTTGTGGGTATAATAATGGCACCGTCGTACAGTGCCATTATTATTTGTAATTTTTTTACGAAAAATCCAACAAATACCATACAACAGCCACCGAATTCTTCTGATTTGGCTCCCTGTGATTTCTTTCTGTTCAATCGAGCTAAAAAATCATTTCAGGGAACGCGTTTCAGCAGCCGAGAGGAAGTAATGGAAAAATCGCAGGAAGCACTGAGATAGATGTACTCTTGGCTACGTAACTTTTACAAGTGTCAAGCTATGATGCTAAGATTTAGAGGGAATATCAACAACAGATGTACCAAAATAACAAAAAAAAACATAACTCAAATTGGAATGATGGCAGCGCCACACGGTGGTTATTCCGGGAACTTTTTGATCAAGGTGGTAAATAAAAGATACATATGATACTGTCTGCTAGTTGGTAAGAAAAATGAAAAATTCTAAGCTACAATTTTTGTGAAAGGATTGTTGTTAAACGTATATTTTTAGAATTTTTAGCCGATTCCGATCGACAGAACCGTTGTGATGCCACTTTCTTCTTGACCTTGGTCACAGAACACAAAGCTAAGAAGCTTTTGATAGGGGAATTTTTACATTTTGTCCACTGAAATAACTACTATTGCTGCTGAGATTAATATAAATATTTCATTACTCATGTGTGTGAGTGGTAAGTCTGCATTTAAGTGACTCATTCCCAGTTTGATGGTTGCCAGCAGAATTTAGTACTGTAGATGTTAAGCGAATGGTACTGTTGATGTTGGTGATGATGCGGCTGTTCGTTCCATTTAAATTGGATCCTAAAATGATCACATACAGCAGTAAATTTAATACCCTGGTTCGGTTTCATCTTCCTCTTTTGCATTTAATTCATCATGCGTTGTTCATTTTTTTATTTCTCTTGCAGATTCGTCACTAATCGGTTTGTAAAATGTTGTGAAAATTTTATGTATTCGTATATGCGATTCCTGTGTGCATAATTAAAATCAAATAAATTTGCTCATCTATCAATTCTTGCTGTTACGATTTAATATGTAGTTAGTTACCTACTCTGTTCGTCAGACAATAAAAACTCTTTAAACGTTGAAGAATTGTGTGCGTTTATAATAACAACAACAACATTTTTATATAAAAATGTTTAACAAATTTTTTCGTTGTTGTTTTTTTTTTGTCATTATTATGATGAAGTTTTTTTTTCATTTTTTTTTCCTTCTTTCTTTTTTTGTTATGCTTGAAGGTACAATATTTTCCGTCTTGTTTGGGTTATTTTTATTTTTATACCCTGCATAATGCAATATGCATGGTATATTCATTTCGGTCAGATGTTTGTGTCCACTTGAAGGAATCTCCGGAGATATAGACATGGATATATATTCGTGATCAGCGTCGATTAAATTTTCGATTTAACGATGTCCGTCCGTCCGTCCGTCCGTCCGTCCGTCCGTCTGTCTGTCACCTGGCTGGTTCGCACGATAACTTGAGTAAATATTGAGCTATTTCGATGAAATTTGGCATAAGTAATCTATGATCCAAGGGTACGGAGGGGATTGATATTGGGCATGATCGGTCAATAACCACGCCCACACCAAGCATTCAAAGCGACTAACCTCGAAATTTTCAAAATCTTTAACTTGCTATAACTCACATAATATACCACTTGGGACAACAATATTTCGCTCATAGAGTTACATTATACTACTATATAACCTTGCCAAAAGTGGGTGATCCACGCCTACTTTCTAGCGTAGCTCCCATACAAAGTGTCTGTACTTCTTTTAAATTGAAACTGCTGTAACTTCTACAATCTTCTGTCTAGAATAACCATAATTGACACTGAGATTAACATGGCAGTGAGAAATAATATGGCAGAAAATCAGTGTGCCACGCCCACTGCTTTTTGGGTCTCCCATACAAAGTTGCGGAAATTAAAAAAAATGTTACCGGTTATAAGTTGCAAACTATTCAGCGTAGAATAACGAGATTTAAGGTGTGGATTAGTATTGTACGAGCAACTAGGCTCACAGAAAATGGGCGCACCACGCCCAGTGTTTATCGTAGCCCCCATATAAATTTTAAATTGAAACAGCTGTAACTTCGGCAATCTTCTGTCTAGAATAACCATAATTGACACTGAGATTAACATGGCAGTGAGAAATAATATGGCAGAAAATCAGTGTGCCACGCCCACTCCTTCATGGGTCTCCCATACAAAGTCGAGTGAATTAAACTAAAATTTTAAGCTCCATAGCTTACAAACCATTTAGCCTAGGACAACGAGACTTAGGGTATGGATTAGTATTGTACGAACAACTAGGCTCACAGAAAATGGGCGCACCACGCCCAGTGTTTATCGTAGCCCCCATACAAATTTTAAATTGAAACAGCTGTAACTTAGGCAATCTTATGTCTACAATAACCATAATTGACACTTAAATTAATATCGTAGTCGGAAATAATCTGGCGAAAAATCAGCGTACCACGCCCACTTCTTATTGGGGCTCCCATACAAAGTTGAGGAAATTAAACAAAAATGTTAACCACCATAACTATTCAACGTAGGACACCAAATTTAAGGTGTGGATTAACATTGAAAAATTAATTGGATTTACTAGAAAGTGGTAAGCCACGCCCACTTTTTATATAGCTCCCATACTAAGCCTCGGAATTATCTTAAAATCCTTTTACTTCGTCAAAGTCAACCATATTTCGGGTGTAAATTAGTAGTATATGCAAAAATTGTTTCTTGAAAAGTGGAAATAAAAGAAAAGTTGGATATTCGAGTAAACTTTTTATATATAAATTTACATATGCAGGGTATAGTTTGGTCGGCCCCAGCCGACTGTAAGGAGATTTTTTTTCATGGTTTTTGCTTTGCTTCCAATTACAATTTTGATATTTAAAAACAAGCGTAGTAGAAGAAGCATAAGTTGGATAAAAATAATAAATAATACAACAACAAAAACAAAATAATAAAAAAATCACTACAAAATGTTGTATAACAAGCAAGGTTATGCGATCAACTTGTCAAAAACGTTTATGATATGCTTCAAAAATGAAGAAACATTGTTGAACATGTCCAAATATATATAGCATGTTTGCAAAAAAAAAAAAAAAAAAGATAAAACAAGAACAAAAACAACTGAATAAAAAGAACAACCTTTATATAATCAAGTTCTTAGAAAATTGTTAGCAATTTTAATATTATTTTTTTTTTTTGTATTTTTTATTTTTTTTTTTGTATTCAACTCTTCTCTTTATCCACATCATCGTCATTATTATAATCATAAACGGAAATATTATATATGATGATAGTTAAATAAAGTTTAAAATCCATGAAGCGAAAGGCTAAAAAAATATTTAATTCACAAATCCCAACACCAAAATCATATTGAAGTTAACCTATAATTGTGCTAAATGTTTTCTTCCACCTCAACGTAGTATTTGATGATTATTATAATTTTTATAATTGAGCGTGATCTGTTATTATATATAATTATTGCTGTTATTATTATTATTATTATTATTATTATTATTATTATTATTATTATTATTATTATTATTATTATTATTATGGATTTATGTTATTTTAGTGATGCTATTTTTTGTAGGAAAATATATAAAATTTTTTTCAAATTGTAACAAATCAAATTTTTTTATAGTAAATTCCATTCATATTTAAACTAGGCCTTGCATGATTAATATCAGCTTGTTGTAATTTAATTATTTGAGCAATTGCTTGGATGTTAATCGAATTCAAATCTTTTGTGATATTGTTCATTTTTCAGCATAATTACACATTATCGTACGCGCCGAACTTCAGTCTTATAGCGAATATGTTCATGGACACAGTGCAGTCGAGAACATACTTTTGTATGGTAGAAAGGCTTGGTTTTTCTCCGATTCCACCCATTACAGAACTTGTCCATTTATTTATAAATTTAATCGTATTTATAAGGATTCAGCTTGATAGTTTTATATTTCCACGTACAAAGTGTGAACCTAAGTATAAGTTTGTATGGAAGATAGGTGAGGTTTTAATTCGATTTAGCCCGCTTTTGCGAATGTGTATTAATTGGTGAATATAATCGTATTTACCGAGTTTCAGCTCTATAAATTTATATTTTCGTGCTCAAGGTGTGAAAACTTACATTTGAAAACATACTTTTGTATGGGAGATAGGTGCAATTTTCATCCGACTATGATTATGGGTTTTATTCAATTCTACCCATTCACGAGCTCATACATTTTTTGGTGTAAATAATCGTATGCACAAGTTTCAGCTCATTTGTTCATATTTTAGTAAAATATAAATGACCGTTTCGAACGTCAGACCCGTTTGCTTTTATAACATAATTCCATTTATCGTCATACGAGCGGGCAAACATTTTATTTGCTTTATAAAAATAAAAAAATAAATATGTGGCACTTAGAGCCCCGAAGAGAGCTTCGGCAGAGAGCAATAATGGCAGAGCTTCTCTTCCATTACTGTTGTGCGTGTTAAATTTTGGACAATATTAGAAGGGACCTACTTATTTTAGCCAATTCTGAATGGCAAAACCTTTGTGACATCACTTTTTCTGAGCTTTGTCATAGAATTCTTTTAGAAGCTTTTTCATGGCAAGGTGTTACTGCCGGAAGAATTGCCAATTTCTTGCCGACAAATGGGTACCGTTCGAAAGAAAAAACTTTTCCATATTAAATTTGTTATGCATGAGCCGGGGATTGAACCCACGACCTACAGATCAGAAGCCAACACACTAACTACTGAGCTACAGTACCCATTTTTGCTTCATAGCTTTAATATTTTCTGCTGAATTGGCAAATAGCATCACTGCCTGATAAATTGAATTGTCTGAATGATAATCAATCCATCACCTTTTCGGAAATTCGATTTGATAATAAAACTCATGGACTTCATCACCATAATACTGTAATTCTTTACTATTCACAACAAGCGACACAACAAGTCGATCTATCTCTTTTAAGTTTTCTTTCCAGTATTTGTAAAAATGTCAGCGGTCATTTTACCAAGTCTGAAACCACATTCAGTCGTTCATATAATTCGGTTTCTTACGACCGCTTTCTTAATTAAATACCTTATTAAACGAAAGATCGTAGAATATGATGACAGTTCTAATATTGTTTTAAATCATAAATATATGTCAGCATATAGTTTACGTAAGAAGACATTATAATTCTCATTCAGTTTATAATGCGTAACATCATTATCATATTTATCGAAACTAGTAAGCCTTCGTTTAAGATTTACTGCCACTTTAACGCATAGTATGTACTGTGATTTTATATATTCTTCATGACTTGGACTTGTTAACAAATTTTCAGCTTTTCTGCATAATCGTTTGCTCTTAGGAAAATAGCCACCATAAGAAATACATTGGAAATATAAATAGGTTCACTCTAGAACTTTGCTAGATTTAACTGAAACTTGGCCACAAATACATACAGATATGATAAAAACTTTAAGTAATGACAAATATGTTTGACTTCATCAGTGAACATGAATGATATTTTTTTTTATGTTCTCACAAAATTACAGCAAAGAAATTGATTAATCAAAAGAAGTTGAATAAAATAAATTTTTGCAAACATTTTTCCACAGATTTATATAGAGCATGATAGCCTTTTCTTGGAAATTATCTTACTTCGGCTCCTCATACCGCAGATATGAATTTGTGCTATAAGCAGATACTTGTATAAGAGTATATATAGCAAAATCATCTCAATAAGCATATCAGTTAGTTGCACACAACATTCCATCAATTATAAGAGAAGTTGCATTCCTTTCAATGGTCAACAATTTGTAGCAAATATCATAGATGGTATTAGGGAACAAGAAAAAATGGAAAAATGCAAAAAAAAAAAAATAAGAATCTTAATATTTTCTCTCAACAATTCTCTGTTATTGATTACTGATTATGTCAATATTTATACATAAATACGAGAATCTAAGTACGAGTATCTGATATAAGTATTTATAAGCTGAAGAATAAGAGAAAGAAAAGAAGAACTACGCAATATCACATAATGATAAATTCTGTTGTCAACATTTCAGCATGCTCATAAATATGGTAGTATATATCATATATAAATGCACGGCTTATTAATATACGCATGCGCGCAAACTCATTTAAAATGATTTTCAATTCAATTCATTATGAAAACGACATCAGCAGCAGCTACTGCTGCTGCAGCAACAGCAGTAGTAAGTAGAAGTATGGCTATAGTATAAGGCGACTTAAAATACCTATTGAGTAAATACTTGTATCAACAACAACAACAACAAAATATTGCCATAAATAATGTTTTACGCTGGAGACCACCAACAGGCGACATTGTGTAGTTATTGTATGGAGCATACTTATTGCATTATTGTATATTTGTCGGTGTTATTGTTCATGTCGCACAATGCACAACACAAATATTGCGACACCTTGCTGATGTTAAGACTAAAGAATTTGTTTCTTTTTATTTATTATGATTTTTTTTTTTTAATTTATTTTTTGTTAACAAATTCACTTGACACCTTCGGTGACAAAACACAAAATTGCAACATGTCGTACAATCAACGCTATAAACATGAATACACGCTGCAGTACAGCAGAACAGAAACTTTATTATGCGAACAGAAGAATTCAAAGTAAATACATAGCGAATCTCATTTTGTAATGATTAAAAATGACAATTTTTGCAATAATTCGTTTTTGCTTTGTACATTTATTGTATATTAAATAGGAAGAATGCCTCAAAAGGCATGCCACCACCATCACCATCATCATCATGATGATAATCATCGTTAGTGCATAATGAGTGATATAACAACCAATATGTATCTATACAATTAAAGGAAAACAAAAACAAAAAAGGTGGCATATTTTGAAAAGGCAATACGGCGACACGACTATGTATGTTGGTTTGGGCACAAAAAAGATGAATTGCCACATGTGGCAAGTATGCGCGCCACCATTGCTGCACAACAATGAATTATGATTGTGTCCATCTAAACGTTTGTCAATTTGCAGTTTGTTTGTTTTATTATCTGCCACTGCCACTTCTCATTGCTGCTGCCAATGCTCATTATCGCGCCACTTAAATGGCCAATGCCACTAATACTGGTATTACTCACCGGCTAGTCATCAGCAGTATAACAAGAATAATACAAAGTCATGACACAATGACAATCATGACCACCATCGATGTTTCTCATAATCAGCTCTGATGTGGTTGTTGTTCATATTATTATTATTATTATTGTTGTTGTTGCTGATGGTGTTGATACCACCACAATCACCACATGTTGCTGCTTATTACCTTTTATTGTCTTTTATTATTGCAATTCATCAATAAATATTGCTATTACACTTCCCAACCATCGCTGTGATATTTTTCATGCACCACTACCATGTACTATAAAGTTAATATATCCGTTTCTTGTTCGCAACATCATTACCTTTCTTTATGCAGCTACATAAGTATTCAATGTCGCCTCATTCCGTATGCGTATGATGTACGCTGTTGCAAAGTGTCGTACAATACTTGTATTATTAATTATCAATTTATTAAGTGATAGTTACAAGAAGTTGCAACTTGGACACAATTATGTTGCTGCTGCTGTTGTTGTTGTTGTTGCAATTCGAATGCACCTAGCAATGGATATTAAATAACTAGTGGTTGGTTGTTGTTGTTGTATTTTCTGTCTGATCTTATTGTAGCTATTATTATTATTTTTATTATTGCTCTTTTTACTGTTGTTGCTGCTGCTATTATTGCTTTTCTCCTCCGTCTATTAGTCGTCTATCATTGACGGCCCTTGCCACATTTGTTGTCCGTTGAACATCACTCGTATTGTTGTTGTTGTTGCAGCGGCAATATTTCGTATAATCACAATTGTTGTTGTAATATTTCTTATATATCTTATATAAATATATACAACATATAGTCCAAGTAAGAAGAAATTGCTTCTTGTAGTTAGTTATAGAATGAATCGTGACTCATCTCCGTCCTCTTCGGCGAGAGCCTTGCGGATTCCTGTCTAGGGAAATCCTGCTAATGTCAGTCTCAGGTTTACGGATTGTATGGCCTATCCATTTCCACTTTCGTTCACGTATTTCAATCTCAACCGGCCACTTTATCCGCTTCGAATAAGGAGTTCGTCATTTGATATCCAGTTTATCTGGCCATCATATGCGCAGTATAGCTCTTATATGGTTTATGCAACTTTGGAGCTTTTTTGTAGTTGAGACAAACCACATTTCGGAGCCATACAGCAGTACAGATTTCACCACATTTGAATTGAATGTCCTAAGTGTTGTCCTGGCTCCTCTAGCTACTTAGAGTACCATAGGCTTTTAAACATGGTGAAGGATGATCTGGCTTTTGTGTCAATGTCAAGCGTATTAGCGCCGCCGTCAGGGGCGCTAATACGCGCTGAGCGCTCATTCTAACGCCTTGGAACATCTTCATGTCCGATTTCTGGTAATGCAGTGGGAACCAGTTGCACGAATGTTTGAATTTTTTAGAAGTTATCATATTATTGTTTTTTTTGTTCTTTGCTTGAAGACAAATTTAATTTGAACAATATCTATTTCATGGTATTTACTTAGCAATATCTATTTCATGGTATTTACTTAGCAGGGTTGTATTTGTCACATGTGAAACAATTTAATTCACAAAAATTGTACGTTGTGGGAAATCCCTGGTAAAATCCCTCAAATTATTCTGAAAAATACCCGAAAAACTAAATAGAGGCGCTAATCCGATCACAGACTCAGATGTAGCACCTCAAGATTCATGGTATACGACTACTCTGGTATGTCGGACATCCTCCTTTTTTTGGGGAGCAATTAGTTCGACCAGATTATTAACTAACTCAAGGCAATACAGAGGGATCAATCGACTATCTCCGTATATGATATGGCAGAAGCCCCAATTGCGAACATGTGAAACAAAAATTTTAGTTGCAAATGCATTATTTTAGTGGAGATGAAAATATGCAAGAGGTATTTTAGCACACCTCACTACACATTTTCACAAGCAAATTATTTTCATTTTGTACGCGAGAATATAAAATATTTGTAATCATTTGGTTGTATTGTTGTTGTTCTTGCTTTCTAAATTATTTAATTACATATATATATATATTTCTTTTCAACACAAAAACACTGAATGAAATGAAATTGTTGCTTGCAATTCCTATTATACTTAATGGCATAAAAGTTGAGTGAATAAATAATAAAGTAAAACATGCAACACTCAAGCAAGCATGATTTCAGTTGCAACGAGCACACATACACCACATATTCATATCTTCTTGTTACACCTTTATGCAGAAGAGTGAAAGAGAGTAGATGATGTCTCGGCAGTGTTGTTTATTTTCTTCGTCAACAGCAACAGCAATACAACAATATCAGCAACACTCACCCAAAATCACAGTGAAGATGCATAGAGCAAAGCACATAGAGTACTTCTCAACTTATAACTCACATGTACGATAGCTACGTACACTTAACATGCGCGCATAATTTATTCAATTAAAATTTTGCCTCATTTAGAAGACAAATAAAATAAAAGAAGAACAACAAAACAAACAAAAAACAACAGCAACTATTGAAGGCAGCCAGTCTGGTTGGAGGAAGTTATATAGCAGAATCAGAATAGAACAAATGACAACGCATCGCATCATCGACTGAAGCGTAAAATGTCAAATGAAAAATATAAATTAAATTTGTATGCATTACTGTGTCTCTGTGTGTGTGTGTGTGTGAGTGCGTACATTAAGGCGTGGCATGCTAAGTATTATTACAATTTATATATTAAAGTTTTTTGTAGAGACACAAGAACATGCTTCTATCTACTTGCATGTACATATATGTGTAAATATAGCAATATAAGGAAGACATCATGTCAATGGATGTATACGTAAATTTCATTGAAGCAAAATATGAAGTAAGAAAACAAAAATAATAATAATAAATTGCTAAGTATAATAAAAAAAAGACAAATACAAATTGTAGACAACACTTTTGATTACACTTCTTCTACGAGTATACATTGGCAAAAATATATTTAAAAATTCTATAGAATAAATATATACCCCACATACACATATACCATATACGTATACGAAAGCGCAGTAAGGAATATATAGAAAAGTAACACCCAAGTCAAGTGTATCTATCGTATATACAATAATGAAAATCAACAAAAGCAAGCAGCCTTAGTGAAAATTATATGTAAAGGTGATGAGTATATACGCATACATATGTAGAATTTATGTATATGATTTAATTATATATGAGTATATTTATGTGTGTGTGTGTATGTATGTAAGCACTTACATCTCTATATAGGTAAGTATTCGTATGCTTTTAAATAAAATGAATTCATTTCATTTCCATCGGGGAAGGAATTTTTAATTTTATTTGTTAATTCTAACTTGATGATATTTAATGGGTTAACAAGGACTTACAAAATATACTGGCATTAAATACGTAGGCATTAACATTTAAGGTGGGTTAATTTTTATTACTTTTTGTTTACGGTCGTTGGAGGGTTATATGTATAAGAATATACTCTACTATGTAGGTGAATGTAAATAATTTTATTTATTTCTTCAACCATTATATTTAATTTTTGATTTTTCTAAATAAATAAATGCGAAACCTTTGCGTATACTGTTGTGACCTTTTCGCTGTTGTCATATACATTTCTTTCTTATTTCTTGATTTTTTTGCCAAAGATTGAAAATAAAAGAAAAGCTATTCCAATGTAAAATGTAAAAAAAAGTGTATCAATTAATGAAATGAAGGTATATACGATAGTAAGGCTGAACTGTAATGTGCCCATGCACGAAATTAATGTGAGATATTAATGAAATGTTTGCCAAAAGTTTATCCCTAGAAAGGCGAACTGTGTCGATTCGACGAAGACCATATGTATTTTTATAATTTTGTCTTTTTGAGTCTAATGGTTTGTCGAACGTAAGAGCGTGCCTTTCAGAAAGCAAAACGCAGCTATTTCAAAGACAATTAGCAAAAGTAATTGCTAACTTTTCAGGCTGCTAAAAAGTTGAAATGATAAAGTTCTTAAAAGTAATATATCACAAATCTATCACAAAAGACAATTGGCAAAAATAACTGCTAACTTTTCGGGCTGCTAACAAGTTGAAATGATAAAGTTTCTAAAGCACAGCTATTACAAACTGATGCCACAAGAGTTTTGCGACGGCTCCAACACGTTGGTACTGGTACTAGTACTGGTTCCGAGTAGTATTTGGATAATAAAACCCAATAAGAAACTTGCCAACAATCTTCTTTGCAAAAGTGTTCGTCAGACTGAAGGCGGTTAGCTGAACTATCGAATAAAGGTTTTATGGGAGCCATTTACAGTGATAGTTAGGCACTAACAGTGACACTTAAGATTCTTATGCACCCTGCCAGTTCGTCGAAGATTATCAGTTAGTGTAAGATGGCATTAAATTGCTTTCCAAAATTATATTAATTGAGGTATTGCTTGATATGAACCATTTTGAGGCATTAGCTCAGTGGGATTCCAGCAATGGGTCAACAAATTTGTGCGTTCCTTTTATAAAATTAAGTCGTTTGGATTCCGAGTATGCAGATTAACGAAACGATTGAGGAAAAGGACCTCAAGTCGGGCACAACACGTCACTACAAACACAATTTGCAAATCTTATCTCAGAGATGAGAATGCTGTAAAATTTTTGCTCTGATATTATTCAGTTCTTACGAGAACAAATTTGAGAACTTAGTAGTATATCCCTTCTCTATCCTTTCCTTTCTTTCTCTCCTCCAGCTAATATTATTACATTTTGATACAATCTTGTTTGGATTTGGTCTGTTAACTGAGTGCCTGGTGCCCACTTCTAAGCTAAACCTATGCTTTTCAAATGCAAAATAATGCACATTATAAAGGGGAGAGAAACTCAGAAAAAGTTCTTCAGAAGTGTTAGAACAGAGATCGCTTCTAAAACTGTTATCAATTGATTTCACCTCAGACTAGAAGATAAACTGTTGAAGCGCCTTCCAGTTTGATGGTATAATATGTGATGCTCACTAACTTATGTGGACACATTTTGCGTCACTTCGGTGGTAGTTGATACAATTAATCTTCTCTGTCTTGGATCGTAAGGGCTAATTGAAAACTCCAAGTATGAATGGGTTATGCAGTAGTTTGATCTTATTTTAAAGGTTTAATTTTCCATTTCATTGGCATCGACTGCCGGTTGAAAGGTGTTTGATAATCCTTTTTTCTGTACCCTGTATATATTTATATGTAGATATTTGCTTACAATCATACATATATGAATGCATGAACATTCAATTGAATATTAGCAGCGCACACATATGTGCAACCAAGGCGAGCATCTATCTCATCGTCTACATAATGTAAAATAATCGCATTCCATTTCGGTACAAATTAGTTACAATTGCCAACAACATAATATGTATTATGTACAACAAAACATACACAACAATCCCATAAGACACCAAGAGTAAAGCAAACACACAGGCAGCCACATATGCACATACGTGCAATTAGACATAATGAGTGCTATGCTGCTGTGTTCTTTATTTTACTGATAATTATAATGATGATAATGATGATGATGATGATGACGATTGTGCCTCAGTGAGCGATTCAATTACAGTCGAAGAGGGTTCCAAAATGCAGGGCAAACAAACAAAATGAAATAAAATAAAATTGTGAAGAAAAAACATTTTATTTCATTCATTAAAATTTGAAAATGTCTTAATCTCACGAAAGAAATCGAAATAAAATGTATGTAAGTACGATACAAGCACAATAAAATTTCACAAAAAACAAAAAATGAATAATAAAAAATGGCATCCATAATACTTAATGTACAGTTACAACATGTGCGCGTATGCGAATGCAACTACATATAGAGATGATGGCAGCAACGACAACAATCAAGACAACAGCTGGTAGGACAATGTATAGATATTTATACGCGTTTAATGTGTGTTTCTGTTTTTTGGCACCGTGTAACCGTACACATACACAACGCTTAAAATGCTTGAATTAATGCAAAATAATGCACTGCTGCCACCGATAATTTATCAAGTCAAAAATAAAAATAGCTACATATTTACAAGCAACAATTACAAATAATAAAAGCAATAGTGTTGCCACATGTTTGTTTGTGTATCATTGCTGCAGCAGCTTTGTCATTGTGTATAAGTGTTTTACAAGTGAATTACGACAAATTATTTGTTACAAATGATCAAATTGAAGCAACTGTAATACAGAGAACAACAACAACAAGCGATCAGCATTGCTCAACACCTTCATTAGCACATGATGATCATCAATGAAAATCATAGAGTATATATGTGTGCAACATATACTTGTATGTATACGTAGTATTGCTGTATGCAAGTGCATTTGAACCGTTTCTGTTATTTTTGTCACCATTGTACTTGTTGTTGGTCTTTATGTTATTGTTGTTGTTGTTATTGTTGCACTAAAAGTTCAAAAATGCGATTGATCATTCTCTGATCAACGTTGCCATGGCTGTACTGATGCAATGGAATTTTAAGTGCTTCATGCCATTCCATCGATGGACGACACAAACAATGAAATACACACACAATTTCAACTTGATTCTCAATTTGAACTATTTCGAAATTTCTACTTTTGCATTTTTTATTTTTTTTCGAAATTTTATATTGAGTCTATTTAGCTACGTGTAGTACATATAGAGAGCTGCTGTATGTATGTAAAGCGTCTTTTTACGTAGTCATCTTATTTCCCCCAGATTAATTTTGGGATCAATCTTAATTTAGAGTAAAATCGCCATCATTTTTTTGTTTTATTTGATTGATGTCGAAAAAAAAATATAATTTGCCTTTGACTTTATTCTGCTTAATGCACAGTGATCTCAATATATACAATTATAAGTTAAAATTAAAACCTCGTTTGTTTTTAGTTTCTGTGAATTAAAATTGGGATTTTGATGAGGCTTTATAGAAAATTTTTTAAATAAAAATAATTCAAAATTTTAAGTAAAATTTATTTTTGTGTTTCAAGACATAATGGAGAAAAAATCACAAACATTCTGACTTATTCAAAATTTTCAATTTTTAACAGACATGAAAGATAATTTTTATCTTCATATATACAACAACAACAATATGTACAAATTCGTTGAGAATCAGTTGATCTTTATAGATCTTAGATCAGCAATGGGTTATTGTGTTATTATGCAGCTCTAATTTCCAGTTTTCTGAAGCTAGAGATCCTCTACATCCAACTATTTGCAACAAGAGGACGAATGAATGTTTGAATGTTTCAATTGACTAACTACTCGCTAAGAAATTTTACCTCATACCGCAAAAAAAATTATTTAAAATTTTGATCGATTTTTTGGAGCTCTTCCGCCTCCTCTAATTATTCCGAATTTAGATTTTTTTCCTTTAGAATGAACCACTGTAAAATCTCGTAATTTTTGTTTTTCTACAACATCTAAATTTTCGTACTTAAATACTATGAATACATATTTTGGAGGCCATCTGTCGTAAATCAAATAATTTGCTTCATAAATCATTTAAACTTTTGAACTCGGCTGAAAAAACAAAAATTCAGAAACAATAACAACAACAAAATCAACAATAATCAAAAATTGGCTTCTTAGAAAATGACTCTTGATGATCGGCATTGAGAAGAGGATGACGAAGAAGATGATAAAGATGTGTATAGCATATTTCTTTGTATATATCTTCAGGAGGCAACAACCATAATAGCAACAAAATACTTAAACTCACTTGATGCATGCAAGTAACTATAATATGTATATATAGTATTTTACCCTCATGATTTTATTTCATTTCAAACTCAACTGGAAAAAAAAAAATTAAATATAAAAATTAAGAAAAATA
Source organism: Megamerina dolium (assembly GCA_963854835.1). NCBI lineage: Eukaryota > Metazoa > Arthropoda > Insecta > Diptera > Megamerinidae > Megamerina > Megamerina dolium. Next base: position 61,445,799 of record OY978527.1, on the reverse strand, counting down.
AAAATTTCAATGCCACCACCATCAACAACATAGCAGAGCACTGAAAATCATCTTGTTGTGTTGTGTATTTTTTTTTTTAGAACAAAAATCTCCCACGTTGTTCCAACGAACACGAATGAGAGCACATAGCAAAACACGATCTGTGCGAATAAAGTACAACAACAACAACAAGAAATCAGCCACAAAACCAATAACAACATCAGCAGACACAAAATGATATTGCCATGCATACATATACTTCTACAATAAATGAAAACAAGCTTAATTTCTAGTTTTGAGAGTTGTAGACCGAATGGTTGCAAATTCATACAAACACGTACCGTACAAAATAACAACAACTACAAAAGCTACATGAGCAGTACCAATGGACAACAGCAATTAAATTAAAAATGCACAAATTCGCATTAAAATCGAGCAACATCAACGAAATTGTTGAAAAATGAAACAAATGAACGAAACGAACAACAAACCAATGATGCATGCAACACTGAATATACGTAATAGTATGTTGCCAAGGGAATGATAGGAAATGAGGGGAGGAAAAAACGGAAGATAAACTCTTACAAAATAAAATCACCATTAGCAATGTTTGCGCATGTGCATAACAACACATCGTATTAAACTAGAGCTAAATACAACAGTGATACAATACGTATTACCCAGCATCAGTCGCAGCCACAGCAACAGCATAGTAGGGACAGTAGCGAAATAATTTAAATGGTTTCGAAGTTTGCATTAATTTTAATTAAGAAACGGAAAATGAGAGAAGCAACATATAAAAAAACAAATAAAAAAACCCACACGAAGTAATGACAATACTAGCAAACATGTGCGCAGTCGGTTAAAAGAGCGTCAAATAGACACTCACTTAAACAGATCGCAATGGCAAAAATGCAAATAAATAAAAGCAGTTAGCAAGTAGCTGCGGCAACAATAAAATTAAGTTACGCTACATGCTGCCATCGCAATTAACTTATGCTAATATTAATTTTAGGTTCGAAAAATTAGAAAATGTATATTCAAAAATATATTTCTATATGGAAGATAGGTGTGAGAATCATCCGATTAGAACTATTTTGAAATTTTTTATTTTGAATGTCTACAATAATCACATATATTGAGTTTTATAAGAATGTTTTTGTATTTCTGTGCACAAATGCGGAAAATATGTTTTCGAAAATATATTTTTATATGGAAGATAGGTGTGGTTATCATTCGATTACATTTAATATCAAACTTTACGATTTATTGGCAAAAATTAATCATATATACAGAGTTTTAGCACAATATCTTTATATTTCTAAGCGCTAGGAGAGAAACATATTTTCGAACAACCTTTTATATATGGGAGATTGATATAATTAACATTCGATTACGGTTATTGTCAAAGTTCTTGATTTATTGGTAAAAAATAATCATATATACCAAGTCTAAACTTGATATCTTGATTTTTATGTTTTTTTTTTCAAAAAACATGGTTTCGAAAACATATTTTTATATGGCAAATAGGTGTGATTATAATTAGATTGCACCTATTATCAATTGTTACTATTTGTTGATTAAAAATATCATGTAAACCATGTTTCAGCTCGTTATCTTACTACTTCTGTTGCAAAAGGACAGATAGCGTGTTTTCGAAAATGTATTTTTAAGAGTACGATATGTCTGACTAACATCAAAAATATAAATGTGCTTAAAATTTTGCGATTTGTTAGTAAAAAGTGGGCATATATAGCGAGTTACCGCTAAAAAATTTTTAAATTTCTATGCAAACGAGCAGAAAATCTTCATTCGAAGTTAAAACATTATATTATATTGTATGTTTTTCATCTAAGTACTTTCATCCTTTAAGGCATTCATTATTTTGGTAAAATAATAATGTGCACAATATCAAAAAAATATTCATTCGAAAATATAATATTGTATGAGAGCTAGAAGTAATTTTCATGGCCCTTCATCAGTTCTTAAATTCGTTCATAAGTTAAGTCAAAATAATCCTATATACCGAATTTTATCGTGATAGCTCCATATTCCTGTGTGCAACATTAGAAAAATCATGTTCGAAAATAGAATCTTATATGGGAAATAGATGTACTTTTCATGAGAGTACATCCATTTTTGGACTCATCGATTTTTTAATAAAAATAATTATATATACCAACTTTAACCACGATACCTTCATATTTCTGGCCACAACATCAGAAAACGTATGTTCGAAACCACGTAAGGGTGGTATGAGCAATTTTTTTGGTACTACGTTTATTATATTTAATTTAGTATTTATTATTTTATTTAAAAAAATCATACATACCGAGTTTTAGCTTAATAACTGTATATTTTTATGCGCCAGGTCAGAAATCATATATTCGAAAACACAATTCTGTATGGGAGGTAGAATTGATTCTCATCTGACTGTATTCATTATTGAAATCATGCAATATTTTGATAAAAAAAAATATTCGGTATTACAAATTGAAACCGTAAATCAATATGCTCAGATTTAGACGTAGGGTACACGTCAAGTAAAAAAAAGAGAAGCACGATAATGACGATGATTAAACTGAAGAAGATCGCAATAGTCAGAAAAACAAACATAATAAAATAAAAGGATAAACATGCTCTATACTCAAGCACATGCAAACATACGATGATCCTTACACATTCATCTACACCAGCGATCACACGTGAAGCGTAAGAAAACACAATTGCCAACACTATAGCAGACGCATTGACACTTAAATTGCAAACACATACATACATATGTACGACTAGATTGAGCCGGTGTGAGTAAGCTTAAATATATATGTGTCTGTTTTTGTTTTGTTTATTTTGTTGTTGAAACATCATTTAACACGATCTTGTAAATGGTTGCAGCAGCAATAGCAGCAAGTTAATATGAGAGATAAAGCACAAATCGTTGGTGGAGCAAACAAAAAACATTGTCAATGAGTGAATGAACTAATGAACAACAATTCAGTGCGACATTAAATAGACAAAAATAAATCGCAAATCGCAGTTAAAAATGCTACAAAATGCCGCCATAATAGTACTAAATCAGCAATATAGTTTGTAGTAATGATACTCAATACTGGGGATGTCGTAGCCATAGAGGAAGAAGGTGCTACATGAGGATGATCACAACGATGGCAATGGACAATGGAAATACAAAATATTTACTCAACATTAAATGTGGTTTTTTTTTATTCGCAATGTGAGTGATGATGATGCCGCCGCCGTTGCTTTTGTTTGTCCATAACATTTGTCACTTTAGAAAGCAACATTCTGTGTGTGTGTGTGTGTGTGTGTGTGTGTGTGTGTGTATGTGCATATATACTAATATATGTTGAACTATTACAACAACAACCAAACAAACAGAGACAACGACTACGACAACAACATTAGTTACATAGTTACATGCAACTAATCACTATTGTCAAGACATTGCATGCTTGCACAGAAGCTCTTACTTACTCAGTATGTAAGTACTGAAGGTATAGGCTTGTACAGGGTAGACGGAGAAGCAATAAGGCAAACAAAATAAATAAAAATAGTATCAATGCAATAACATAGCAAATCACAGTGAAAAATCACACCTGAAATGCCATTCTATAACTAACAGCACCAGCAGCAGCAGCATCAATATCAGCACGTTGCATGCAACGCAAACACTATTGCCACCATTGCATGCATGCCATAAGCAATGAGTGCAACAGTAGTGTGCAAGCATTACTGCTGCTGTTGTTGGTATTGGAATTGTAGTGGCACCTTAAGGTATTGTTTGTTGCACTTACTTATTACTTGACGTTGTTGTTGCTGCGATTGATGTTGCGCTGCTGCTATTGCTGTTACTATTGCTGCTGCTGTTACTGTTACTGCTGCACACCTGATAAGCATCTATTGGTGAACTCAATCGGTGATTGTTTTTATTATTGTTGTTGTCCTTGTTAGTTGCAACCTTCAGACAACCACAATACCATAGAGGGAGAGAGAGAGAGAGATAGAGAGACATGAAAAATAGCATTTTAGTGTTATAGATGAACTAAAAATCACATACAAAAATATATGCTCACACCAGCTCACACACACACCAGCCGTTGAACAAGAAGATTCATGAACACAAAACTAATGGATCGATGTCACGCAATGCAATGCCATCGAATATGCCATAATAAACCAACACAACAACAGAGAAATAAGCCAAAGAATGTAATAATAAACTGTTATAAGATGATGTTATTTGTAGTTGTTGTTATTGTTGTTGTTGTTCTAGTAATGACACTTTTGAAAGCGACGACGACGACGACGACACGATTTGTGCAACAACAGCTTGTGATTGGGCATTCAATGTGAATTCGTTCATCGCAAAAGTATCGAGCTTATCCGTTGGCAATATTCAAGTACTGCACGTGTGACAGTTAAGGACTATATGTATATATATCGATTGAGTGAATATCGAAAATAGTGAATAGGTAAAATAAAAATTATTCGACATTATTGCAAAAAAGTTTGCAATAAAACCGACATTATTGCACTTTTCGACTTTAATGCACTTTTCGACATTATTGCGCTTTTCGACATTAATGCACTTTTCGACATTAATGCACTAATTTAACGAAATCTTGTTAAAAGCTCTGTTCTTCCAACATCACTAATGATCAAGATCGTCGAGAAAAGAATATGCAGTACCAACATCTAACATATATTAATGCCGCGAAAGTGTATGCTTTCTGGGAACTTTTGATGTCACAGTCGACTAAGCAATATATAAATGCATCGAGCCCAGCACTTGAGCTCTCGTGTCATCACTTTGGAGATTAAGATGGACCACAAAATATTTTTAAACTATTTTTAATGAGTTATAAATCAATTAGGGCGCTACCTTCGGTGTCATATGAATTTACTGCACAAAAATTTGAAATATTCGTATCCACCGGTAGTGCAATAAAGTAAGATCGAGATAATTCTGAAACAATTGCTAAATGATTATGAGAAATTGATCGAAGAAACTTACCATGAATTCGGATTAATATAAATTACTTTGAGTATTAGAACCCCAAGAAATTCTGTACTGATGGAATAATGGTTCATTTGGCAGAAAATTTTCAAAATTTGGTTGAAGAGATAAACCCACAGAATTTCTAAGAAGATGAAATAATAGATCTATTGAAAGAAATATGACGAAATATGATCACATGAAAGGGATTTATTTGATGTAAAATAAAATAATTTCTCTTTAATTTTAGCAATTAAAAGAAATTGTATGAATGTTGACTGCAAAAAGGGTTGCTACTTTTTCCCCAATCCAATATATGTACATAATTTTTATAAGTTTTATATAATAAAACATAATTGAAGTACAATCCTAGGAAATGTTTATACAACATATGGCAAAATCTGTTTTTAATTATGATTGCAAAGAAATTACTCATAATCCTTCAATATTAATTTACGGCGCGTTTGCAATATGTTACTTTCTGTATGCATATACATATTTCTTCTTCTATGGATATATACATATATGCGACTATGACTGTCACATTTGTTCAATGCTTTAATATGTTCATATGCAATTCATTAGATTAATCCACCATTACCATAACGATTAATTTAAGATGATAATTATGATCGCTTCATTTTCAGCGGCGCATCATATGTAATAAAGAAAACAAATTTTTATTTGCTAAGGATGCCGCCACTGTACCCGCGCTGCCATTCAGACATGGTAAGACGTTGACGACGACGACGACCCCTTCTTTTACGATCTGTTTTATTCTTATTTATATCTTAGTGATGCGCATGCATTTAAAGGGAAATGTGTTTTTAATACACGCATAATAATGCTGACATTTGGCTTAATGCACATACAATAACTTACAGACATAAGCGAATAAACATAAACGAGTACAGTCTTCCAAACCATATGTGTGTATTTATTTGTCTATGCATTTTATAAAATATGAAATTAAAATTTCATTGATCAAATTTACTTAAATTGGATTTTCCAATTTTTTTTAATATGATTTTCTTTTAATTTTGTTATGTTTTTTTTTTAATCGAAAACAATACAGAAAACGCTTAAAATGTCATGTTACATTAACCGATGCAATCTTGTGTGCAACATGTTTATACTTCATCTTCTCTTATTTGTATGAAATATCAAATAGAAGAGGAAAAAACAAAAAGAGAACAAGAAGTCAGACAAAAAATGTGTGGCATGTTGCTCGTAAAATGAAATGGCAGAGTCCAAAAAAAAAAAAAAAATGACGAAAAGTGTAGGAGGAAGTATGTATCGTACATGTTATCATGTGTAACACATAGTGTAAGGGGTACGATGGAGATCAGCAGATTGTGGCATTCCAGCATATGATGTTAATTTTGATGATGTGTTGACACATTTCCACCCTCTTCGAACAATAACAACAACAAATAATGGTAGCATCAACAGCAGCAGTAGTTACAGTAACTGCATTGCACTCATATGCATTTACCCTGTCGGAAAAACTAAAACTGTGAAATTATATTGTAGTTTGAAGCCAATCTTCGCACACACTTTCAACAGAACTATTTGCAGAACTAAAGAACAATCACGGGTCTATGCCACAATGAATTAATAGTTCAATTCGATATGATATTGTAGGAAGCATGGTCAAAATTGACAACATAGTTTCACCAGGACAACCCAGCAACACATTCATCCACAATTGTCACAGCCAAATGGCTTGAGCTGAGATCCTCTCTGCTACGTTTTACTGTTACTCAACATGAAATTATGGACTAAGAGGAAAAATGCAAACGAGGGGGGTTATCTTCGAGACATAAATGTAATTAGAAAAATTTGAGAAATGTCAAATATAATTCCTATTAAATTCTTTAGTACTAAAAGCAATCAACTCCTATCGGCAAAAGTTTTGTGGCATCACTTTTCCTCAAATTCATCAAAGAGCTCTTTCAGAAGAATTATTTCATGGAAAATATAGTTCAAAATTGTTCGGGACAGAATTTAAATCGATAATCTAATGTAGTAATGTATGCACAAATGACTGTAGCAAATAATTCTCTTACTCCAAACTTCCAAAATTTACATTCAGTTACTATTGGGATTTCATAATATTTTTAACACTTGTGTATGCAGGTATGCATTTATTGTATTCTTACTGTGTTTTTTGTTGTTGTTTGTTTGTTTTCTTTTTTTTTTTTTGTTTTCTTTTACAACATTCTTCTTTATGCAGAATTTTATGGCAATACCAAATGTTGCATGCTATTGGATATCCTCATGTTGTTGTAGAAATCACTCATATCGCCAGCGCAAACGCATAATAGCAATATATGATATGTATATAGAGTACAATATGGAAGTGAAGCTACTGTTATCACATTACCGTTGTTGTTTTTGTTGTTGTTGTTATTGTTTTCATTTTTGTTATTACTGTCACATCAACATGACAATCTTAAGTAAACGGAAATTCTTCGAATGACTGTATGTTTTATATGTTTTTCTCTTTCTCTATCCCTCTCCTTATGTCTTTCTTTATCCCTCTCTGTTCTGTTGCACATTTCCGAGTAGTTCCAGGAACAAGGCGCCGGATAATTAGGGCGCATGATTATTAGAGGTTGGGATGGTTATAAGTTTAGTTTATATAAGTTTACAAATTCTACATGTCCATTAAGTGTTATAAGCCGGTAGCTATACGTGAGTTTATATAAGTTCACAAATTTTCTACTTTCATGAACTGTTATAAGCCCAAATATAAAAATTAAATGCCTGCTAAGACCCCGATTTATGTTCCTGAAGATGAGAAAAACAAATCCAGAAACTCTATGAAAGTTGAATTGTGGAAGTCGAAGGGAAATGGAGCTCCAGTAACATGATCGCAGCATAGAAGTGAAAGCTCACAAATTTTTAAATATCTCCACAGCTCCCCAGGGGACAAAAATTATTTCCGAAGAACCTCATTACTCCCTATCAAAACTCTTTATGGAGCTCTAATACAAAATTCACATTTTTTTAAAAATGTTTATAAACTACGCTCCCAGCTGATTAGAGAGGTAAGATATATGAACGATGCCATTTAAATGTTCACCTCAACTATTCTTCCAAAAATGTTGTCCCCCCCTGTCCGAGAATAGCCTCTAGGAGGAAAAAATGTAATTGTCTTCCTAAATAGTTTTACCGTCCCAATGTTTATCTCTTAAGTTTTCTACCATACAAACTCAACGCAAAAATTGCCTTTGAAGAGATGAACTTTTAACCCGAGCCCCGTTAACCGCATATACCTTTTGTACCTTACATAGTTGCATGGAAATCAGTTGTAGGACGGTGAAAAATATAATCACCCCTCAATAATTTTTTGTTCCCAACATTTTTTCCAGCATTCTTATCATCTGTTTCCAATCCATAGGAGGGCTGCTTTACAAAATAGAAATTTTTATTCCGTTTCTAAGCACTCTAAGGGCTCACAAATTTCTCAGTACAGCCCTGCATATATTCAATATTGATGCAAATAGACACTGTATAAATATGCCATATATTGAATGCATACATTAGGATGCCTCATGAAAAAGTAGCATGAAAAGTAGCATGAAACATCATGAATGTGACATGTGTGGTACCATAATATACATTTATGCCGCACAGCTGGTACTTGTTCTTGAATGAAAAATTTGTAGAGAATTTTTTCCTTCGTGAATACTTATTGAAGCAGTATCAAAGTAATTTATTGATGAAAAAACTTTATTATAATTTTTTTTTTGTTGTATAATATTTTATTTTTTCTTTAATGAAAAATATTAAAATGCATAAGGCTGCGGACAAATAAATAAATTTAATAAGTAGCTACATATATGAGTGTTTGTACTTTAAAGGCAACTTTCGTTAATTTTTATTTTTTTTAAAAGCTCACAACAAAAACGAACTTACGTGGAAAATATGGAAAAGAAGGAATTTCTCAATTTTAACTCGATAAGAGAAGCAAAAATATTTAAAATTACGAGTATTTACATAAGTAGAATAAATAAGAAGCAGAAGAAGAAGCAAGAGTCTGCAAGAGCAAAAATCGCTTTATGTAAATTACATTTATTAATAAACTTTTGTGGAAAGGTGTACTAAAGTAACAACAACAAGAAGAATAAGAAAAGCATATATATACTTCCACGTATTTCCAAAAAAAAAGATAGGCCGAGGCAAACAAATAAAGCCACACATACAACTTGTTGATAAGGTATGAGTGGAGAAACAGGGAGTATAGTAGAATAGCAGCAACAGTCTAATATAGTACATGAGAGTAGATAATTTTATGCAAAGTTAAAGTACATTTTATCTATTTAGCATTAATTTTAAGCAGCTTACCGATGACGCAGACTATCATGATGATGATGATGATAACGCCTACGTTGACAACGATGATATGCACTGTGACGCTTTGACTATGAACCACAACGACTGCTGCTACTAACACCGCACTATTGTTGCTATAATTATTGTTGTTTTTATCTATAAAAGCATACTATAACATTTGTTTATGTTGCAATAATATCGATGACTAGGGGCAGCAGCAGTAGTATGTATAGTACCACCAACAAAAACATCTCTCTAAAATTCCCACTAAACAAACGAAAATAGAGGCAAATGTGAAAATTAACTCCACCTTCTAGTAATTTGATAACATAACCTTTGTCTGGCTATGCTACCGTAATATCACCCATTATTGGCTGATGGTATGTTACATACTAGGTACTTGGAAAATAAATATGAGTATTTTTGGGGTGATAATCGCAAGGTGCAATATAAGGAGAGTATCAATTTAAGTGATCAATTTAACCTTCCAGCCATCATATTGACTGTCAAACTTGGCTCAGCTTCCACGAGTTCTAGGAAGGCGTCGGAGTTAAAGGCCTCAGGACGACCAGCCGTCTGCAGACGATTTTCCTACGAGATAGAAGGACATTAGCTGCGCACTTCGAAACTTTACATCTCTTGGCTTTGATAAAGTACCAGGTTGAATCAATTGTCAAATGAACAGTACGGTATTATCAGTTTCGGAAGATTAGATTTCGCATGTCCGCCATATTTATGGCCTCACTTTTAAGGAAATCATATAAAAATTCCAGATATATTTGATTTATATTTATACGGTGTTTTTTTTTTTAATTATCTGTGTAATATACCTCTAGCTCTCCACTTAAGGTTTATCAGAGTCATCTGTTGATTAAGAATAGCCGTGATACTATTTCTATGACAAGTATTAGTATAATGTCATACTACACCTCACTTCATCTTACAGCAATTGCTTTTAATAACGCTCGCTTCTCATCATCATCATCAACATCATCATCACCATCAACATCATAATCATTATTTCAACCTTTTGTGCAAATATTTGGCTAATGGTTCATTTATTCTTGTTATTGTTGTTGTTGTTGTTGTTGTTGTTGTTGTTGGTGTAATTTCATATACTCCGATTACAGTCAGCAACAGCAACATAGCAATTACATGTTGGTAACACAGTCAACCAGCCAGCAGCTATGTATGTATGCGACAAGTATGTGCCAACCAAAGAACAAACCATGCAATGAACCAACCAACCAACTAACTGGCATCTGGCGTCTGGTGACACTCTTTTATTTAAATTAATACAAACTTTTGTTGTTGTTGTTTTGTTTTGGCGCATAAGATAAAGTTTACTTTTAATTTGTATTTGCGCTGTTTCCATTGCATCGTCCCTTTTGTTTATAGGTACTCCTTTCCTTCCTAACTCTACTATGTACTAAGTGTTGGTTTTATGCCAATGTTCAATTATTTATATTCCTCTTCTACTTTTTGATGTTGCCTTACTTACTTTCAAGGTATTGCTGCTTGTTGACTGTTGTTGCATATGGCAACATTCAATAGATACTAAGAGAGAGAGAGAGAGAGAGAGAGAGGGTAGAAGCTATTGAGCGAGATAGAGAGAACGGGAAGGTAATATCTTCCAAATATGTCAACATGTAAAATTTTAGCAAAAAGTTTTCAAACATTTTTCCACTTCTTCTTCTTCTTCTTCTTCTTCTCCTCTTCAATCAAATTGTCTATCGTATTCTTGTTATGCGGCTAATCAAGTAAGCATTGTAGTGGCATTGTAAAAAGTAAATACATGTGTACAATAAATTTAATGTCCACCACAAACGCCCACTATTCGTTCAATCCCGAGCGCAAGGTGTCGTCTACATCTTCGCTATGTAAATGCAAAAAAATGCGTTGCGGCAAATAACTTTTTGACACAAAGTCAAACATAAAATTACATACACACACACACAAGAGGGTGACATGTTGCAGATAATATAAATGATTATACAAAAAAAAAATCTGCAACATCAAGCACTACAATACTTGCATTTGTCATTATTGTTGTGTTGTGTTTCTATTATTTTATTTTTAGCTTGTTGCATACACCAACAATGAGTAGCAACAATTGTGACAGTGGCAAGTGTAGCTTGTTCTATATGTATGTGTATATATATATTGTCTAGTTGCCACACCTACCCACCTATCTACCTACATACAAATCTACTTCAGTTACTTATTTCAACCTATTGAATGATGAAAAGTATCGGACCTTTTCTCAACATATTACCACTATGTACCAAATTTATATAACAATGTGAAATAACTGCCAAAATAATTGGAGGGCCTACAGTTCACGGATATACTACTCTTTTTTATGCCGCCTTAGGAAGTTTTTTGTATAAAGGTCCTACTTTCTGTTCTCGACAAAGCTAATACCCGGGAAAAGTCCGATTTTTTTAATATCCTTCTTTTTTATACTCCTCCACAAAATGTAAATACTATTTAAATATCTTCATAATTGCACAGAAATCGCTCCTATATAGCTCCAATATATGTTCTGCCGTAACATTTTCCCCACCCACCAACTCACCCCTTAAAGTGGCTCTCTTACATAATTAATATTCTATCAATTTCACAAAGGAATCCTCAAAACAATCTGGTATAACAAAAATTTCAGTGGGAACGTTCGTCTGAATTTTGCAATGGTTCTTTTAGTGGGAATCATAGCAGATCACACCTCATGCGAAATTATGGATTGATGAAACGATCCATTCTCTAGTAGGCTAGTGCGTTCATTTTCGTAGTGAAATTTTACCACCTAGAGTGTTTTGAAGCATCCCGGATAGACGCCTGAAGGTGCGATGTCAGAACTCTATGAAGAATGTATCTTTTGGTCCCAGCCTTCTTCCAGAATTTGCCATTGCTTCCATCGCTTCCGACGGCCTATTCCATAACGGTTTTTGCTTCAGATTGTCGTACATGTAATCGTAGAAACTGCCTGTTTTCCAATCTCCATGTATGTGAAAATGCGGCCGAGAAAATTTCTCTTCAAGTGGCAACTATTTTTCAAGCTTCTAAAATAAATTCAGCCGCACACAAGTGATTTGAAACAATTTTCCGAGCAATTTTTGACTCTTCCGTAAAATCATAAGTGTTTGATGTGGGTTTTTACCAGATTTTTAAAGAACTTCTTTGACATTTTCCGTGATTCGACGGCCAGATCGAGTTATAGTGTAAATATCTAAAAGAGCCGATACTTTTTATCCAATGCAATGCAACATCACGTTTGTGAAAACTTTAAAATCTTACTTGTTATTTTGGTTGTTGTTGTTGTTGTTGCTACTGCTGCTGCTGCCTCTGTTGTTGTTGTAGTCACTGTTATTATTGTTCTGCGACAAACTAAGCAGTAAATCGTGTATACGCGCTGTACCAAGCAGATAACTGCGATAAGGAGACGAAATAAAGAGAATAAGAAGAGTAGCATAGAAAGAAGAAGAAAAATAAGAAGAAGAAGAACTCATAGGAATGCTAATTTGCAGCATGCCGCATACCATAGTTGGTTACTACTTACTGATGCTACTGCTGGTGCTACGATTTTGAAATTATTTTCGAAGTTGAAGCTGTATTCTATAAGTAAATGTGTTGTTGCAAATATACCTTACAACACTTTTTTCTTGATCTTCTTCTTATTATTTTTCTGCTTTTGTTGCTGCTTCTTGTTCTGCTTCTTTTAATAATGTGGTGATGGTGGTGGTGGTGGTCCAAAAATGTAAATTATTACAATAGCGCTCATATTGTTGCTACTTTTACTGCTGTTGCTGCTATTTTTACCATTTTATCTCAATGCATTGATCTAGCAGCGCTTTTACATTCCGAAAAACCCGCCCCCCACTCCCTTATCATCACAACATCGAAGCAACTACTACTTCTTCGGTTAGATGTCCTTTTTTACATTTACTGTCTTTTAAATTAGCGGTGTGTGTGTATCCTTGTTGCTTGTTATCTATTTAAATGAGTATGTATGTGTGTGTGTGTGTGTGTGGTTGTCTACCACGGCAAAATGAATTATGAGAAAGCGTGTCTTAAATGACTTTTGACCTTTCCTTTTGATTCGTCGTCGCAGAAGTGCTATCATACCTAAGCTACTGAGCTACTGAATCACTTGCTCCTACAACTTTTATGTGTGTGTATATGTACGAGTATCTGCTTCTCATCTGCCATCAACAACAATACAGGTGTTATTATTATCATTGTTGTTGTTGTGTTGTTTCTGCTGCTGTTATTGTTTTTCTTGCGATAAGAATGCCGGAGAACAACCATTAATAAATAAGAAAAAAACAAAAATGAAGATGTACATACATAGGTTGGTACCCATTAATATAAGTTCACCTTCTTAGGTACTTACTTACTTGCTTGCAACTCATATTAATTAAAGTTTTATGTAAATACCATCAAAATGTATATCTAACTACATACATACATATACATAAATTCACACGCACACAGACACATATACTCATTGAGTATCCCCCTGCGTATATTTTAGAATATCTACCACTACTTAAGTAACAGCTACAACAATGATGGTAGCGGTATTAGCAGCAGAAGCAGCAGCTATAGAATAATTTATGCAAATTGCGTGTAATTAATTTTGATGCTATTTGCTTACGATTTGATAAAATACTTATAGTACATAAGCGTCGCTTTATATGTACCTACTTACTTCCATGCATGCTTGCTGCTACATACATACATACCACACAAAAGATTTTTGCATATGACAAAATTCTGTATGCCATAGTCGTCAGCCAGTGTGGCAATTTTGCATTTTATATGCAAATATTTATTGCTTCTAGTACATATTTTTGTTGTTATTTCGATTTTTTTTTTTTGTTGCTCATATGTAGTATATGAAAATTTGTTTGTCTCCATTTGCCACATTGCATTAAAATAAGATTTTACGCAAAATATGTTGTCGTTGTTGTGTGACGCCATGCGATTTCTTGTTTTTTTCTCTTGCTTTTGTCATCACATAAAAACAATATGTAAGTAATAGTAATGTAAGTAGTTGCATCAACATCATTACCACCCCATTTTAGTTGTGCTTGCGGTGCGATTAGATAATTGAATTAGAATGTTGTCATCGTAATCGTCCTCGTTGTCATCTTTGTTGCTGTACTAGTCGTAGTCGGCGTCGTCGTAGTTCGTCGTCATCGTCTTCATCATCAAAATCTGTTGACAATGTGTGTTTGTGCAACTCAATTTCGCTTGTCGCGCACAATAAAATGCTTTCAAGCAACAAAGTGATATACAAATACATTCATAAGTTTTCACATATGTAGAAACAGTACAGTTGTGATCAGCGAAAATTGGAGTGAAGCATCATTGGTGTGCAATAGTAATGAAGTAAAATACACTCTACATGGACTCTACATGATTCTCATGGAAGAGATAAAATAATTTTAGAACCAGGTTTTTACTACAATAAAATTAATTCTTCTTTGCTCACTTTTCCTTTTTATTGGGTCTAAGGTTAGGGTTAGGTTAGGTTAGAGTGGCCGCCCCCTTAAAAGGAGAGCACACGTAGACCATAAAAAGACCCATTGTGGTACCACGCGAATATTCCTACTCTACTACTTCGAACCATTTAGGAGGTTGCTAATATCAACTACTGATAGGGGGGCTAAGTCATTCAACTGGTAATATCCCAGGAATTTTTTGCGTGTTTTGCACAAAGCAGGGCAGGTACCCAGCAGATGTGAGACGGTCTCGATTTCCTCCTCATCTCTGCAGCTTCTGCAGATCCTATGAGGCAGTGGCCGGTAACCACTCCAACATAGGTCGAGATATCTTTTCTATTAAGGTCA
This sequence comes from Megamerina dolium, assembly GCA_963854835.1. Lineage (NCBI taxonomy): Eukaryota > Metazoa > Arthropoda > Insecta > Diptera > Megamerinidae > Megamerina > Megamerina dolium. The sequence goes on along the minus strand of OY978527.1, from coordinate 61,430,610 downwards.
GTGAGTTTACGCGAGCGTTTCTTACTGAGTATGGGCCACATCACTTTCGCCGTCCTACAGATGGGTGAATCCGTCCATCTTTTTTGGAAGGCGTTAGAAGTGAATACATCCAATTTGTGTTTACTTGTGGCAATGGGGATCCCCAAGTGGAGATTTTCTTCAGTTAAAGCTTCGTTTGTACCCTATCTAGCGAGCTCGTCAGCTCTACAGTTTCCTCGTATGTCCCTGTGTCCAGGTACCCAGCACAGGAGGATATTATGCTGCTCGGAAATGTCATTAAGAGACCTGAGACGATTAAGAGATCTTCAATTTACCGAAAAAAGAATCAAGGGCCTTAATGGCAGCTTGGCTGTCACAGGATCCAGCATTGCTTTCAGAGGTGTGGACATATGATTCGTTGGTTGGTTTAGGTGCTGCTCGGTAGACAGAAACCACGACTCAACACATAGCGAAGTGCCATTTTGCCACACCACTCCGGGAACCACTGAAGTGAGGCCTATTCGAACCAGGACATATGATATCGAACCTCATTTTTGTTTTTACTAAAATTGAAGAGACTTGTATCTCATTAATATTCGATTTTGACAAGATGGCAACACAAATTGAAAGAGAAATTTTTGCAATGTGTAATTTCAACTTCTATCGATATCAACTGAACCTTGAAAATATGAAATTTTATGGTCTTTGACTTTTTTCATTCATTCTGGAATTTTCAAAGTCCATCATTGATAAAATTAAAATTAAAATACCAAACAAAATGTACAAACAAGTCATTGAAAGTATCATGGCAGTTCAATTGTATTATATTTCGTACATACATAGTGATACGGCTTAAGAGTTGTTAATAAAATTTTCTCGCAATCTGAATTTACAAACTTTCTAAAACTACTCGACATGGAAATTTTCAAAGTCCACAAAATTATTTTAACCATAGCTGTATTGATAGTTTTACCATGTTGCAACATATGTGTTTACACGTATCGTATGTATATATACATAGTTACACCCAGGCATACGAGTACACAATAACTAAAGAATAGAAACATTTTTATCTCAATGGTATGCGACGTAGTCGTAGTCGTCATTGTCGTCGTTGTCGTCGTCTTTGACAATAAAATGGCGGCAAAAATGCTTTTTTTTTTCTTTGCTTGTGCGGTTAACAATGTTGCTGCTACAATTGTAGCACTTCTATACTATTGATGTTATTCTTTTTTTTTCCCACATACTCGTATGTACATACATTAGTATGATATAAAATGTTAGAAGATTTTTCCTATATTATTTTGTGTGTATGTATGTTTGTGTGATGGTCGCTCTGATAGTAGTTGAAGTATTTGCAAACTTAATTAAATTTTCTAATATCACTAGAGGGCACTTTCACATGCAACATCAACACAATGATAACAAGATACATTAAGTTGCAATTGGTTAAATGTATGGTATGTACATAGTATGCACACATTATTGTTAAGAAAAGAATGTAAGCAATACGTACATGCATTTTCATTTCAACGATATACTCGTACATATGTATGTATTCATGCATTACTACTTGAGGAAAGTATACATACTTACATCTATTCAACAATGTATGCATATAGTAATTCTTGGGAAAATATGCACATGTACATAAGTATGTATGTATGTACATCACTATTATCACATATAACAAATGAAACTAATAACTAATTACAAAAAATAGAAAGCAAGACGAAAACATGATGATGATTTTGATCATTTGTTAAATGCTAATAATTATGATGGTACATTTGCAAATTATAGTAGATATGCAGGCATGATGCCACCGATGATAGATTAATACGTAGTATCAATAGTACTCAAATCAAAATCATTGAATTCAAATGTTTATATACAGCTCCATTGTTATTTAAATTTGTTTTTGTATTTTTTTATTTTTATTATGCAATATACATAAATCTTCCCTCATACCCATATACTCATTTCCACCCGCAACAATTAAATACCAAATATTTGTACTAACGTCATATATTCATACGTATGTATTTATAATTACAGTGACTCACTATAAACAACATGCATGCACAAATCTTAATAGTTATTTCAAAATGTAGTGTAATGAAATGTTTCTAAATTTATTAAAGAGATATTATGGGCTTGAGCCAGGTTGAATATAGATTGAAAATATTGTTCGTTTGAAAAAGTAAATTTATTATATATTTACTAATGGATATAGGCTAGATGATGGCAATGCTTCTAGTAAAGCCCTACTTCATGGTTCGACGTGACGTAGTAAAAGTATTGAAGCATAGAGTCCACAAAATTACTACTTCTCATCTAGTTCTATCTGAATTTAGTGCATATGCCTTGCCTTGTAAAGAAATGCACGATAAATACTTCTACGAAAGCTCTAGAAACGTTAAATAATATTAATATATTTTATTATATTATATGTATGTAAAAAAAGTATGACATTATCGTAAACATTTTCGCAAATATGTCGAAACCATAATTTTGTAAATGTTTATTTTCGACATTATTACAAAATTTGTGAAATAATATCTTGAATGATGCGCTAAAATAATGTCAGTTTCCATTAGAAGTTTTTTTTTCTATTGTTTTCACAATAAAGCCGAAAAGCGAAAGAAATTTTCGGCATTATTGCAATATTTTTTTCGATATTAATTCATTCGACTTTCATTGTTATATTGCAAAAATTATACCTCCAGTGGATTTGGCTTTTTCGACATTATTGCTAATATAAATATACATTTTCGACATTATTTCAAAATTTCTTGCAATAAAGTCGAAATGAAATTTTTACAAAACTTACAATTATTTACAAATATTCAAATTTTCAATATAAAAGAGCAACATTTCGACATTAACTCATTTCACAAATAATTTCCATCAATACTGTGCACCACTGTATGAACAATAATACATTCGCCATACCAAGCATTCTTCTCCGACATAACCCATTCGTTGTATTAAAACAAAAATCTTAAGTAATTTCTTTTTATTATTCGCTTGTTCGTCAAACAAATTTGTCTCATAATTCTTTACTAATACCTTCAGTCTGATGGATTTATTGCATATAATACATAAATACAACAACATCACACTGATACAAAGATGCAATACAAGCTACTTACTCCCTCACTCACTCACTCACTCACTCACTCATCACTATATACTGAAGGATGTTCGTTTGCACACTGAAAAATTAATTGTAAGAAATAAATCATTTTAGAAATAAAGTGGCATTATATTCATAAAAAAAAATAAAACTAAAGAACAGAAGGCAAAAGGTGGTGAAGAAAAAATAAACGAATAAAACAACAAGAATGACGACGACAACGACGACGACGACGACGATGACACTAAACAAATCTAAAACATGAAGCTCACATTGTTATTGTTTTGCTGCTTTGCTGCTTTAATGCATTTAATCCTTCACAGACGTTGCCTTTTCAACGCATTTCAATAATGTAACACACATACACATACACAAAAACTCATATATATATATATATATATATATATATATATATATATATATATATATATATATATATATATATGTATACTATGTTATATAAACGCATTACAACACGAAGCAAAATGCTTTTTAAGAGTAAATCCTTAACGTTAATCCTTCTTGTAAAATTTTATCACAAAAACATACAAAGAGAATGAGGGCAGTAAAGGAGAGAGGTAAATTGAGGGAGTGAAGTGGATTATATCATCAACATTGTCGTCATCGTCATTGTCATCATGTTCATCATAATTGTTCTTGATGTTCTTAGTCGGCAAGCAATGCAACAGTAGACTACAGAAACAATATCATACTCATCATTATACCCAAAGACATCATCATCATCATCATCATTGTCATCATTGTCATTGCTGACAGCAACAAAATCTTATTTAAGTATAATTTCCTAAGCAAAAAGAAACGCACGAAACTTCAAAAACCGATTCTCAACCAAAGATACACCAGCAACACCACCACCACCACCACCACTACCACCGTCACCACTATCATCACCATCATTCACTCATTTGTCTCTCTGTTTCTGTTGCTACTGGTCTTCTAAGCGCCTCAAATGCTTAACTTGGCGACAATATAATTCATTACTTTGTCAGATTTTTGGGTTGTCATTTGAAAATATGATGACAATTCGGTAGGGAAAGAAAATGAATGGCACAGAGTGAGTGAGAATACAAAGGAGGAGAGATTTTTGCAGAAAAGGTGTTGAAATGCTATAATTACCATTTCCTAAAAAAATAAAAAAAATATATAATTTGTTGAAATTATCAGATTAGAAATATTGTTGCATTATTAGTTTATACGTATATATTGCAAATACTGACAATGCATGTTGCAAGTTATAAAACTATCTTGTAAAAGTTTGCTCATTACAGCCATACCCGCTGGGAAAATCTTTATAGTGCACTGCCAAAATTAATTTAATAATTCCCTGATTAAAAAAGGTCGAAAGTCGAGTAGAAAATATAAAAAACAGCTAAGAGAAAAAGTGAGGCATTTCTGGTAAGTAGGAAGTACAGATTTATTTATTTTTATTTCTTGCTATTATCCAGATGTATATATGAAGACGCAGAGCAATCTTATTAGGTTCTCCCTTGCTAATATTGCCATTTACCGATTGGGCATTCTCAGAATCAAATATACTTTCTCTTTTCCTCTCAGATTTCAATTTAATTTTTTGTACATTGAGTTTAATTTGATGATGACAAATTTGTATAAGAAATATAAACGTACAAACATTGTTAGCCAAAAAAAAAAAAAAAATTGATGGCAAATATTGTGAGTAGCATATACATTGATAAGTAATTGAGTATGTGAGTGAGTTAGTGAGTGAGGATGTACGTGATTGAGTACATTTCAACTGTGTATGCAATTTGTATGCATAGCTGAAGTTTATAGCATATATTAAATAGTATCAGTTTGTATGGTAATCGATCCTCTATGCTTTACATACATAACATAACTTTGTTCAACTTTTTTCTACTTCTATTTAAATACAATTTGCCCCAACTTGTCCCTTCTTTCCAATTGCACCACATTGTCAATCTCAGTTGTCATTTTCAATGCTTGTAATGATTTCTCTTACATTGCAACATTGTATGCATGCTATACTGCAATATGTATTTGTTTCTCTGTGATTTTTATTGCGTTCAACCGCATTACATTTTGTTGTCTTCAAGTCATTTATTTAGGTGTTCAATTTCATAATATTGTATATAAAATTAATCAAACATATTTTATACTCTTACAGTATTGTATTATCATTATATTACCAGTAGAAAATTAATCAACTCATATAAATAAAGTGAATAGTGAAATTCTTGATTAATACTCATCATGAAAATTGCAATAATTTCAATTTTAGAGATAGGTAAGTTTTATTACGAAATATATCGTACAGCTTCGAGATATGTCAACATTGCGATATTATAGGAAATTTATACATTATACATGCTCACATAATCGTAAAACGTCGTATGTACGTAATACACAAAATCACAAAAAAATAATATATTTTTCTTTATTGAACAGAGACTTATGGCACTTGGCTAGATTTCCAGTAAAACTCATTTCAAGTCCTACGAAAGTTTTCAATTGACTCATATTCATATATTTTTTCGTCCATTTTGTAAGTAAGCCCTCTTAAGGCGTTGAAATGGGGAATAAGTCTCTTCAAGAACAAATAATCTAGAGAAAAAATGAATGGGAGTAGGTGATATACCCATTTGTCTGCAAGCAATTGGCAATTCTACAGGCAGTAACAATTTGCCATGAAATAGTTTCTAAAAAGAACCTATGACAAAGCTCAGAAAAAGTGATGTCATAAGGGTTCTGCAATTCGTAACCGGCTAAAATAAGTAGGTCCCTTCTCAGACTGTCCAAAATTTAACACGCACAACAGTAATGGAAGAGAAGCTCTGCCAAAGAGCCCTTCGGGGATTTAAGTGACACATATTTCTTTTTTTTTTTTTAAAGGCATCAAGAGAAAAATATATTTTTCGTCTGAAAGCTGGAAATATGGAGTCAGTATGTTACGGAGAAATGTTGACGGGGTTAAATGAATGAATGTCAGTCTTAAATGCCATCTTTATAGAGGCTATCCCTCGGCAGGTATGGGATTATTTGCTGATTTCCAGTGACTTTTAGGTGCATTTTGTAGGGCAGCCTTCAAAAGGCTTGGGACAAAGGGAAAGCATGTTCGATGGAGTGAACAAATAATGAGGGGATATCCGTCATCACTATTGGAGATCATTTTAACATCAAAAAAACATCAAAAATACACAAGTAACGATAAGACCCAAACTCTATGGAATATAACTACCCTGATATTTCGGGAATCCTACTTTTCCACATATAACAGGATGTCAAGGGGACGAAAGAAATCACATTCTATTGGTTTTGGGTCGGTGAATTCGAATTCGTAATTGGATTTCCGCCATAAACCTAACCCTAACCTTTACGATTTTCTAACCCCAACAACTTCAATTTTCGACCGTGATTGCAGAGTTTTTGAGCTTAGAAAGTAACCTGAGAGTGATGCAGCAATCAGCGAAATAAGATCCATAGAATGTAAGTACTATATTTTCTCGGAGATTGTACTGATTGAGAATGATTTTTCACATAGCCCTAGTGAATCTAATTGAAAATTTTATCAGAACTCTGTCCTATGAGTTAATCATATGATACAAGCCTTCGGACCTATCTACATAGCCATTCAGTCAATCTCTGACACTAACTCAATATAATGCAACCTAAAATTTAATTATAGATAATGGTCTTTCACTTTGCAACCTTCTTTTTCATTAAGAAAAATTCTCTCAATAAATGCAATATAAAAAAAAAGTGAAGTTCAAATATTATAGACCATCATTTTAAGTTCATTCAAGCATTCTTTATGAAAAAATATATTGCACTTTCATACTTCTCAAAATTAATGAATTTAAATTGAGTTGAAGCAGGGCAGCTAAGGTAATAGGTAAGTCAATTATCAAAAAAAAAAAAAGAAAACATATATATATATATAGGTACATATTTGTTGTACTTGTAGAAAGTTCAAATAATTGCAAAACTTTTTCAGAAGCATATATATAAAAGCAATCAGCAAAAAAAAAAAAAACAAAGAAAAAAGAAAACAATAATCAAACCACCGAAAAACATAAAAATTCAATTAATATCCGTACATTTTAAAAATTAATCGTTTTGCTTCAGCTTGTTGAAGGATATTATTACACAACAACAACAATAATAATAATTGCAGCAGTAGCAGCAAATAATAATCCAAAATTTGTTTAATCCTTGACTATTTTTTGTTGTTGTTTTTTGGGGAAATTCTATATGCATATTTGTATGTGTGTGTATTCTTGTTGTTGCTGTAGTATATAAGCTTGCCAAATGTTAAACAAATAATTCCACAAGTATTAACGTAATACATATACATACATACATATATGTGTAAATAGATATGTATACATGTATGTAAATATACTCTATGTTGAAAACCAAAATTTCTTCTTACTCTTACTCTCTTGTTCGCTACTGTGGCAGCTGTCGTCGATGAAGAGGACGACGACGACGACGACGCAACCCATTAGCATCTGTCCGCTCATACGCATTTTACAAATAAAACTTTTTCACTACCCAAACAGACAGACGTATTTTTATATTATAACCCTCTCTTGCTTTTACTCTAACACCCACCCACCCACAGCTCCAAACCACCTCATGTTACAACATCCTGGCTCACACGGTTAATTTCCGGTATTTGTAAAAATCCCAATGGAGTTGATGATGTTGCTTTGAGTTGCTGATATTATGCAGTCAAGCGTATAGTACCTGAACCTGACCGCCACACACACACACAAATACAGTAAAATAACAACAAAACTTATTTAATAATTCAATAACTACTCTCGTAAAAATTCATTATGCTTATAACATTCGCTTTGTTTTTACTTTATTTATTTGTTTTGTCGGTAGAATGGCTGCGAGATAATATTGCACATATACAAATATAAAGGGTGCGTCATTTTATGGCGGAAATATCGTGGTGAAATTTTATAGGAAGCTTGGTTCAAACCATAACTAGAAAAAATGTTGATACATTTTGACAAAACGGCAGCATGTACGAACTAAATATACATTAGTTATGGGATAGTGCACTACGATTTTGAGAAAATACATAGTCCAAACAATAGCAAGTACGAAGTGGACGTAGTGAGGTCGCATCGAGATGATATTTCATAAAAATGGGACGAAAATATTTATAAACACAACCGCTCTGAAGTCGCCTCTAGAGGGACAAAGTGTATTTGTCCCGTTGCTTAATATACTTACCCTCATTAGAGGCCCCTCTTCAAAATGCTTTTATATTGTAACATTCATAAGAAACCCATAAATGCCCAAGAAGAGCCTCTAGAGGTGTCTACTCCTATTAATTTTACTTGATCAATATTTTTACCAAACATGATTATTCTCAATCTCCAGCTGAATACAAATTGATCTCAAAAAGTTCTGAAAATCGACAAATAACCAAATAGTTCCCATTAATTTTCCTTCCTCAACACATTTCTCAAACATACTTTCCTTTTTGTATCCGCATCTTAGAATGTTTCCCATACAAAATTGGGATTTTCTATCAAAATAGTTTCTACCAGTTCCCCAAGGGCATTAATTCCTCACCAGTCCCCATATATTTTGTTACAACAATATATTTCCTAACCATATTTACCCTCTAAGTCCACCTCTTTAGGGAACGTGCACAAAGAGAACAAAGAGCTACGTGGTGATAAAGATCAACGCTAAGACTCTGATGGAAGAAATAATTGCTGGAAACCTATTAGCCTGGGATTTTCAACTGGCTCCAATGAGTTAAAAATAAAAGCAATTCAATTTCGCCTTACGACTGATTTTAAATATGTAAATCAATATATTTCTATATTTTTTTCAAGTTAAAGAATTCAGAAAATGATATTTTAATGAGAAGAACACCGAAGAATATATTTATTATAAAAACTCGGAATGGTGAACAGACAATTTTAGTTACTCCAGGGATATTTCTAATGGACTTTGTCAAAAGCTTTTCAATTAATGTACGTGAGTCTTCGAATTCACATGTAATTCGGGTGTGCCAACATTATTTTCAGTTGATCTCGCTTTGTAGTTTAAATATAAAGACTTCTATTTTTGCCACTTCGAATACCCTATATCTATATTTCAAAGTTATTTTTATATGCCTATTCATATAAAATACATACGTATTTCTAAAAAAAATTTTTTTAGCGTATTCACTTAACCTTTGCGCATACTATGTATATAAAAAATTAATATGTAAGTACTCACAAAAAGGAAAGTTTAAAATATTGTATGTAAATGTAAAAGTTGGAAATACTATAACATTTTATCAATATGTTTCCTATTACTATTTTATTCTAAATTCATGCATACATAAATATTTACTCAATTCACATCCGTAAATGTGATGATGGCTAACAGAAGGTCTTATGTGGTGGGTGTCTGTACTAAATGAGTACATACGAGTACCATACTTTTCGATAGTAAAGACAACGGAACATTCAAGGGACAAGGACGAGGACGAATGAATTTTATTATTATGAACTACAACAACAACAATAACATTGTTCAAAATAATTTTTATAAAAACCACAACAGCATGAGATACATTCATATTGTACATTAGTTGTGCATCATAGAAATTTGTACTCATACATATTTGAGCCTATAACTTCTTTCAGAGAATCGTAAAGTTGAATTTTGTTGATCAATACTATAATATGTATCGTCTAGTTCGATTTAGTCCTTACAGCTACGAATATTTGGAGTTCCATTCAAATGAAAGTTTTCTGTACCCAAAAATATCCTGTAATGAGAGGTATAACAGAAGATCTTTGGACTGTTATAAAACATTGTATCGTTGTAAAATCCAATAGTGTTTGGGTTAATATGTATATTGTAAACTTTTTGCAACCCAATGTAAACTTTTTGGAATCAATTGAAGCTATTGAAGTATTTTTGCTTTGCAATACACAAATTTCTATGTATCTCTCCTTAATTGAATATATGATTTACTTGAATATCCTGATTGTCTTACAACTAGAGTGGTTTCTGTGGCTATTGTTGATCTTATTGTTCTGCTATCAAAATTGCATTTATATTTTGTACAAAAATATTTTACTAAGAAAAGCAAAAAAGAAGAAGCGACTGCCACAGAACTAAATAAAAATGCCAATATCACTATTTCATATATGTGTCTATGCTGCCAAAAGGAGTCTAAACAACAGCAACCACATATTTAAAATAAAAAAAAAAAAAATATGTGGCATTTAAAGCCCCGAAGGGCTCATTGGCCGAGCTTCTCTTCAATTACTGATGTGCGTGTTAAATTTTAGACAGTATTAGAAAGGACCTACTTATTTTAGCCGGTTCCGAACGGCAGAACCCTTGCGACATCACTTTTTCTGAGCTTTGTCACAGAGTTCTTTTTAGAAGCTTTTTCATGGCAAGTTGTTACTGTCGGAAGAATTGCCAATTGCTTGCCGACACCGTACCGGCCGGTACCGTCCGAAAGAAAAATCTTTTCGATATTAAATTTATTATGCATGAGCCGGGGATTGAACCACGACCTATAGATCAGAAGGCCAACACACTAACCACTGAGCCACGGCACCGACAACTACATATTTAGACAAAACAAAAAAAAATGAACACAAAACAAAACTTTAAAAGAACAATAACAGCAACAACAACGACAATAATAATAACAATAACAAAAAAATTTAAAAAAAATTCGAATTGTATCTTACGATAAGGTGGATCAAATTGAATGGAGTAAAATTCTGAAAGCCTGGTTCAGCTAAAATAAAATAAAATTTTCAATAATTTCAAGCATTTTTTCCCCACAGGAAGCAATTGGGAATTACAGATTTGTTTCAATAAACTTTTTAGTTTTATGTCCTATTATAAAAGCATAAAATTTGTATGGGAGCCCACTAATAATATTGATGAGGAAAATTAATGGTAAATGATACAGTTCTCTTTTCCAATGTGCGATATTTGTTGATTTTAACGTTTTTAATTAGTGCATTTTTAGAGGAATTTCCTAAGAGGTGGAAATAGGAGGAATATTTTTGAGACATTTTTGCAAAGAAAATCTAGTAGAAATTAGCCCTACATTTGATCATCCTGAGGTGATTTCTGGACAACTATAGGGTTATTTGTTGCTTTTCATGCGTTTTTTTGGGTGCATTTTATAGGAGATTCCACTAAAATTGTGAAGATAGATGGTAAAGTATGTTTGAAAGAAATATTGGAAAAATTTAATAAGATTCAATTATGAGAGTATGAGCATTAATTGCCGATTTTCGGGTGTTTTTTGAATTAATATTGTATAGAAGCTTCTGAAAGAGTTGGAATACACAGTAAATATATTGCGAAGAACTATTAGGCAGAAAAAAATAATAGAGGTTGGTAGCACGTTTCATCTGGACAGCTGTAGGTTTATTTGTAAATTTTACGAGTGCTTGTGCCAATTTTAAATGGGAGCTTCTATAAGAAGTAGAGATACGCAGTAAGTATGTTTAAAAGAAATATTCGTGAGTTGGTCATACATTTCGTCGCTCTAGAAGCGATTTGTGAGCGGCTATAGGAATATTTATCAACTTTGAGGTGCTTTGGAGTAAGTTTTCTATGAGACCTAACTTAAAGACCTAACTAAAAGAGTAAGTACTTTTGGGCAAATGTTGAAAGGAAAACATAATCGGGGTTGGTTCTACATTTCATCACTCTAGATGCGATTCCTAGGCATCTAGTTCCATCTAAAATTCGATTTTTTGCCTATAAAACCTTTTTGGTTTATAATGATCACAAAAATAAGTTCAACATGAGGTACATTTTTTGTCCAGATGTACTATTCTGCATTTGGGCCAAAAAATTTATTTCAATAAACCAAATTTTATGTTCATCATTGTACAAGCTAATTTAAAAAGTGTACCCGCCCTAATGTACAACCTTAGGTTGCAACAACACATCATCACCAACATCACCAACCAAGCAAGGCGAGCATCAAAGCCGAACTGCCGAAATGAAAACTTTATCTGCCGCAATATTTCAAAGTTATAGTTATTATTGTTGTTCTTGTATGATATTAGTAAGTACTTTTGCTTCTTCGTCTTTAGTTATCTACTTGTAAGTAACCTTGTTGCAATGCAACCAAAACATTGCATCAGTACGAGTACATCAGGGACAATGTGTCGTCGTCGTCGTCGTCGTCCACCCCCATACATTGGCGCAAAACTGAAGTTTGAAGAAATCGAAAGCAGAAGACAACAACAACAACAACAACAAATGGAAAAAGTTAAGATATGACGATGGCGATGACGATGAAAATGAAAAGTAAATAAAATAAATTATTAAAGATAAGCAAAATAAAACAACAACAAAAAAATACCCAAAAGGATGAGTGGCAAGCAAAAGGAATTACATAGAAATATTTATGCTGTTGAAGGTTGAATGCAGCCATTGTTGTTGTTGTCGGTTATTGTTTCGAAAATATACAATATTGTTGCTTGCCATGCCCATCATGCAACATACTTGTGTATTTAGTACGAGTAAGTATATGTATACAGTTACCTATCTTCCATGTATCTATGAACATCTGTTGCGAAATTCATGCTTAGTCAATTTTCAATTAAGATATGATGATGAAGAGATGAACAAGAACAAGAACAGTATTAGAAGATTTGCTGTTGCTGCTGCCAATGGGGAATTCATTGTTTTTTATTTGATTTTGTATGTTTTGGTATGCTTTTCGAATCAAAATTTTCAACTTGAAGGGGACAAAAAAAAAAGAAATATTTTGATTACTGCTGGTTGCTGTAAATAATCATAATAGATATACACATTTGCTCCACATGCCCAGAGATGATGCTCGAGAAGATAATATTGGAATAAATAATTTCGAAAAAGAAATACATGCAGAGATTTATACACTCATACACACACCCCAATTGCTGTTCTTGTTGTTCTAACAACCATTCTCTCATTATCTGACTGTCTTTCATCGTCAGACGGTTTGATAAGCGTGAGCATATTGTCATTGTTGTTGTTGTTGTTATTGTTCTTGATGATGATGTTGATGATAATTTTATTGTTATCATTATTCCCTTTATTACGATTGTTAAATTCTTTTTTATATTTAGCTTCTAAGCGATTTTTTGTCCATGATTATTTTGGCTTCTTTCTATCAAAATCAATTCAAAAGTCTAGACTAGTAAATATGTATGAGCTATTTGTTGCGCATCCAAAAAGAAATCATGGTAATGTGAAATTAAAAAAATATACAAAAAAATGTCTACTATAATAAATGCTACAAACAATATGGAGAAAATTTGACACAATTGCAAAAAAGTTGCATGCATCTAACTTGTAGGAACGCCAGATTTAGAAAGCCCCGTTTGGGGTTTCACTTTGCTCATCAAAGTCAGACATTTTAAAAAGACGCCTAAAGAAATATTTGTTTTGCAGGCAAGTAAGTCCGTTCCATAATTTAGCGAAATTTAAATCAGTCGTTCCCTTCAATTTAATAGTTTAAACAATTGACATTGAACACATTCTAAAAGAGCTCGGTGAAAAAGATGGATAAAAGTATTAATATCATAATAGTTCTGTCAGTTGAAGTCGGCTAATTAATGTAGGTCACCTGCAATGTTGTCCAAATGTAATAAAAATGCTAGAAGAGAAGTTCCACTAAAGGTATCTTTGGCGTCCATAAGTGCCTACTATATATAAAAGCACCGGAGTAGAACCGCAGGAAAGTGAAAGTGAGTAGTGTGAGACCTCAACTTATTAAAAATATACTCTTATCATCCGAACAGTTCTTGCCGGAAACGCCGTTAAGTATTTTATAGTGAATTCATCTAGAGATTTATAGCTCTCATCTGTCGTGGACGGTCCTAGCAGTTTGGAGCTTTTAAATGTCTACCATATATAAAAGTATGGGATACTTGAGGCAGTCTGATGCTTCAACCCATTGAAAAATCTCCTCTTATAAGAAGGCCATAGATCTTGCACGAAACGCTGTTAAGTATTCTATTGATAAGTCATTTAGATCATTACGAGCAGGGTTTCTGATACCCTGGCTTTATTGCTTTTGTACGTTCGCCCCTTGGCCCTCGATATCACTGAGTGTGATTGTAATTTTCGCTGCCGCTACAAGGACTAACACTTTGGATGCCCAAGTTCTTGTGGGACTTTAACTGAATGAATTCCATTTAAAACACTCAAACATTTGTTATGGTCTCTAGATCATTATAGTCCGACTTTGCAGAGCTCCTGATAATCTGCTTGATTTACTGAGTGTAATTGTGACTCTTCGGTGCCGATAGGAGCACTAAAATATTGAAAGTTCTTGTGGGACTTCAAACCACTGAACATTTTCTTTCATCATAAGACAGTTTCGCCCAGAACCAGCATTAAATATAATATTTCATCGGAGTGTCATCTCAAACACACAACTGCATTCAATTTGTGTGTTGTGCAAGGTGGCAGCTTCATTGAAGACTAGATTATCGGCTCTCTTTAATGAACCACTCAGAGTAAAATTAAATATTTTGGGCGTCATTAATATCGTTGATGTATTATTGTTTCGTAGAGATCAGGCATCAACTATCAGATAACCACTATCAGGTATGTGATTCAGGTGTGACGTATCAGAGTCAATTTCCAGGTATCAGGTCTATACATTCAACCCCACAAAATACTCAATTTTAATTCTGCGCTGCACAAATACATCATGAGTCCATGAACATGTTACCATCACCATCATAGGAGTGATATCGATCATATAGTCTAGCAAACCAGTGCAGTTTTCTTCAAATATCAGAAATTATATTCAAAATGTTCCCAAACTATTGCATATATCATATTTACATGCTGCTATTTCGTAAAAACAAATTTAAAAAAAAAAAAGAAAATAAAATTTTCATTTCACAAGCTATGCTATTTACATTGTCGTACATTTACATTTCTTCAGGCATCCGGTCTCCATTACGTTGAACGGAAATGTGGCTAACCTTATTGTTGCTCATTCAATTTCTATACAACATTACTTTGATGCCATTTACTTAGCAATACTACAAGTATTCGGTAGTAGAGTCAACCACACACTCTCTATCTCTATCTCTCTCTTTCACTCTGTCGTTATCTCACCCACTCACATATACAAGTATTATGATAAATTTATGTTAATTTAATAGTACAGCTGTTATTACCGTTGTTTCAATGCACACACACACAGACACACACACGCATATTCGCTCAGTCACTCAGATATTCAGTGAATTGGTGTCTTGACTGTGGCCATGCAACCGACATACATATGGAAAATGTTCACGAAATATGTATTTCAATTCAATTTCTTTGCAATTAGTCTGCAAAGTTTTTACTGCTGCTGCTGGTGCTGCTGCTGTTGTAGACGCTGTATAGTTCTGTTGCTGACTGCTACACAATCAAACTGTTGGAGGCTGTGCTGCATTAAATAGTCACGCATATATACGAATAAAATACCTCTCGTCGTCGTCGTCGTCGTCGTCATCGTTGTTATCGTTGTTGGGTAAAGTTTTCTAATTGCAAGTTATTATTGCACCGCAAACGCAGCAGACGCAGACGTAGCAGCAACTCAACTTCAAAGCATAAATTGGCCTCTGAGCAATTTTTACGATTGTACGAAAAGTCACTGAAAAGAAGTTAAACTTCTTTATGTAATTCATGTTGTTGATGTATATATATATTTTTTTTGGTTTTTTTGGAATAGACGACGGACGAGACGATCGGTTATACATAAGCAAGTATATGAGTGTTTGACGATGACGTTTGAAGAGCTGACTTTCAACACTGTCGGGTGAGGAGACGGTTGGTAATTTTCAATTTTATTGTTGAATACATACATATTTCATGGAATTGTTCATTTTTCTGCTAACATACAGAGTGTACATATATAAAAGTGAAAAACGAAAGCATATCATAAATGTAAGTGCAGCGAACGAGTCGGTAAACTATTTAATTTTTACATGTTGCATGCAATTTTAATGCTACACATTCTTGTATCAACACCAACCCACCAATATGCAGACATGAGTGAATACATGATTTAAATATGTCGAATTTGGAATGTGGCGGCAGGTAAATGAAGCAGAAGCATATTCGTATACATTTATATTATTTTATGGATTTACATACAAACAGTGATAGAAATTCTTATAAACTCAAAATTAGAATTACAAATTTCAAAGAATTTTTACTAACCTACAGCAGTTGCAAGATTTTTTTTTTGTAAAATTATTAGACACAAATTGAAACCTTAAGCTTTGCTTTACCTTTTAGATGCACAGATGGTAAAATTTCATATAAAAATACATTTCTTTTTTTTCAAATTTACTCACTAAGTGGTAAACATACCTATACAAGACCAGTTTTAGTTTCATGACTATATATTTTATTTTGTTATGAAAAATTATGTAAAAATGCATAGGAAAGCATAACTTTGTATGGCAGATAGGCGTAGTTTTTATATGATTTTACACAGTTTTCTATCAGTTCATTTATTATCGAATTTAATCATATGTACCGATTTTCAGCATGATAACTTTATCATTTCGGGCACAAAGTGTTAAAACACACCTTCAACACTATACTTTTATATGGGAGGTACACTTGGTTTTTATTCAGTTACATCTATTTTCAAATATATATATTCTCTAGTCAAAATAACTTTATGTACTGTGTTTTAATTAAAATAATTTTATACTTTCTCGCTTAAAATCCGAAAATATACACCCGACAACATACTTTTATATGGGAAGTGGGTGTGTTTTTCAACCAATTATGCTAATTTTTGAGTATATATATTCTGTAATCAGAAAAATTTCACATACCAAGGTCTAATTCGATAGCTTAATATTTTCGTGCATAAATTGTGAAAATACACTTGCAACAACATACTTTTGTATGGAAAGTAGGCTTAGTTTTCATTACATTATATCCATTTTCTGGGACATCTTTTTTCTTGTAAAAATAACTTTATACACCAATTTTTAGTTTAATAGCTTGAAATTTTCGCGTTTAAAGTGTAAAATCATGCATTCAACAACATACTTTTGTATGAGAGGTAGGAGTGATTTTCATCAGATTTCGGCCATTTGCATACTCATGTATTTGTTGGCGAAAACAATCTTATGTACCAATTTTCAGCTTGATCGCACTATATTTACTGTAGCTTTCGTACTAAAAGTGTAACAGATATGTGATTATAGGGTATATAAAGTAATAGCAATTAATTAGAATATATCAAAATTTCGACCACTGTATATTTAATTTGAGAGAACGGTCAGTTTGTGTAATTATATTGCCGCTGTTGCTGCTGTTGTTGTTGCACGTGAATTACATCAATAATAATGATGACAATGATGATGATAATTCCGATGATGATGATGCTGCTACTAAACATGACGGACACTGATCAACCTTGTCTTGTGCGCTTGTTGTAATGATTGGTCAACGTATATGAAATGAAAATATGATGACCGCAGTTTTATGCACGCAACGCATGTATCGTACATGTGTGTATATACTATACGTACATAAGTATGTATGGTATGTGCATGCCGCTCGCGATCACATTGTAAGTATACACAACCTGTAATTAGGAGTTTGCAAAATCTATAAAGTACACATTGCAAATAGTGCCACACACAGTGAATTGTGTACCCCAATGTACAGAGAAGTAAGAGGCCAGCAACAACAACAACAACAACAGTGACAGTAATGGGGCAAACCTGATGCTGTTACTGCTGCTGTTATATCATATTATTCGTTGTTGTCGTGAACTACTCTCTATATTTTCTATAGATGTTGTTGTTGTAATGTATTATTACTTACTACCACAAGTCATCATACCTCCTATCCTATTCAATTATTATTATAGCAAAATAGCGAATTAAAGCAACAACAACAACAACCAAAATGAAAAGATATATGAAATACAAGTAAGTGGGCGTGTCAACAGTTGTGGAAGCAGTTCATTTAGCTGTTCGTTTCACATAAAAATGTCAGAAATATGATGAACGCGTCCATGCATCATAATACTCGTAGTCCAATCGTTCGTCGCACCATGCGACTGTCCGTCTCGCATACTCACTGGCTATTGTACATACATACTCATCCATACATACATATGTGTATGTATGACAAGGATGTTTTTGTTGCTGCTGTTTGTTGGTACATACATGATGACATCAACGACGACGTCCAGTTTGACTTCATATTCGTATGTATGCATATGTACATGCATATGTATCAGTATGACGATGACGATGGCTAATTGTGAATGATGCATTTTTTAATTGCAACATTTTGTGCCATCATGCATCGTATGCGAAGGATAACGACATAATTCAGCGTGAGCATGCAAAAAAACACACACAGCTTATGAACATGAATACAGGCAATTAGACATCAGACGCACCTGTGCCTCTGTCGGTCTATGGAAAATTGTGATTTTATGTAATTCGAATATTCTATGGACTTCGAATTGATTAATTTGTATTTGTACTGCTGCATTCAAATACTGATTTATTGTATGAATGCATGAGTACGTCATTCTATATCAAATGCTATATTACGAAATTTCATATTTGATATTTGGGTCATACGACGTATGCCACTTCTATTTGTCTAATCCCTTTCAATTTGTGTGTTTGTCACAGAATGAATAACCTTGACTTTAATTTTAAATTACATCCTTATAGTTTATATCATTCACTAATTGACAGATAACGAGTGCATACATTTCCATTTCAAAGTGATTTTTGGAAGCACTATAGACAAAAATTTCCAAATAACTATAGGAAACTTGGATAAACCGTTTCAAAATGTTGGTATTTTTATTTCTTTATATTGATGAAGGTTGAAATTTGAAGAATTATCTGATTAGGTCTATATTTAGTTACTCTAGATGCGATACCATACCCCCATTTGGTCATCCTGAGGTAGCAAGTGTTTGAAATGATAGACATTTCATAGGGTAGCCACTATAAGGTAAGTAGTTATGGGGTGGCTACCCCGAGAGGACACACATAGGCCATCATAGGCCCATTGTGTTACCACATGGTCTCTAACCCTAACTCGCTAACTCAAACCATTTTGAGCTCAAAATGAAACGTGTGAGATTCCCCACTTTTGCTGTTGAAAGACTAGTCAGGCTGTCTGAATTGTGGAAACCTAGACGTGACATGCGCCTGCTGCAAAGTGCCGGGCATGAACACATTAATTGTATGATTGAGTCCTCTTCTTCCTCATATCTGCAGCTTCTGCAAAAGTCGTGCGTTTGGTGGCCCAATTCTATCATTCTAGATGTGTGTCAAGAACGCAGTGGCCTGTTATTACTCCAGTCGTGACCCTCAACACGCTTCTATCTAGACTGAGCAGACTTTTTGTGAGGTTCCAGTCTAGCCGTGGCCGTAGATCTGTTGCGCGATCTTGCCCGTGATAGAGCGTGGAGATAGAAGGTAAATGTGTTCAGAAAGCTAATTTGATATTCGAATTTTTCTTTGCTGGGTTGAATTCCACGAAAATATACAGAAGAGTTCAGAGAATCTGGTGAGATTCTAGGATATTCTTTTTGAATTATTCTTATTGCTCCCTGAAAATTATGTCGTGGCAAACCTTGATTTATATAGACAAGTTCAGAGAAGCAAACTGAGATACTAGACCATCCTCTTGGGATTAGATAGGAAACTTTGCGTGTCCTAATTGGCCCTGAAAACTTAGGTGTAGAAAACCATTATTCATTCTTTTGACCTTTATTTGTACAGGCAGGTTCAGAGAATCAAACTGAAGTGAGGTTTTAGATTATTCTCTTTGGGTTATATAGAAAACTTTGTATGTTCCTATTGCCTCCTTTTATTGGTTCAAAGCTTAATGAAAATCTCAATTAGAAATTAATTGTTGAACTTGATGCTTTTACCACGATTTAACTAAGTCACACCGGCTTTAAAATATTTTCTTCCTAAATCAAAAAAAAAAAAGGGCGAAAATATACTGCGTTTTAGGCGATTTGTAGTTTAAATAAAAGGCATGCGCGCAACAAAAACTGTATATTTACTTGGTGGATAATTTCGAAGGCAATAATAATGATCACTCAGGTGTTGCAATAAAATATACCTATATTTGCATTCTGTTGTTGTTTTTTATGCTTTGTAAATGCCGTCATGCCCATGAATTATAAATGATGACACACGGTGAATAGCTAGCTACGCATGCGCTACGCCTTACAAAATCAAATAAATAGCACATTTTACAAATATGTAGATATTGTTGTTGTTGTAACAATTATATTTATTGTATGTATATTTGTAGTGGTAGTTGTTGTTGTTGCTGATGATGAACATGTTTGTTTTGATAATTTTTATTTGTTTGTTTTTACACTGCGAAAGTACATACATTTGCCGCAAGCAAATCGAGGCCATAAAAGCCGCTTAATGCAAATCAAGAGCAACAGCAATAACAACAAATAACTGCATTTAAACAAACAAAGTAACCTTAATTGCAATCGATCTGGAAAGAAAACGACGAAGCAGAGGCAGAAGAACAAGAAATGGAACAAAAATAATATAAAATTTGCAACATGAAAACAATGAAGAATTGTACTCGAGTAGATACCGCATACAAATATATTTATTTGTGTGCAGTCTGATTTCAGGTTTAATCATATCTATCTGCACGCTCAAATGTAATTTGCGCCAATCAGCAACAACAACAACAACAACACAAACAACAGTAACAATAACGATTTGAACCAACCCAAGAGGCAGTCATGCAATTATATTGTTCCAATTGTTACTGCTGCTTCGGTTGCCTCAGCTGCCTCAGCTGCCTCAAACTTTAGTAAGTATACACATACGAGTATGCGTTGCATTTTAATTGAGTTATTATCTCATAGCCAAGTGAATGCGTTTCAGCGTTGTTCCAATGTGGGATTATCGCGCAAACGCGCGCGTCCATACGCATTCGTACATACACACAGGCCCAAAAGCTGTTGAAAGATTACAAGATCACTTGGGTGGCAGCTGCAGAAGCAGCGAAAATTGTTTCGTATGGGAGTTCGTTCAAATGTGCGGAACGGGTGCCTGTTTTAAAATTAAAGAACTCTACATAGAGCTATATATATGACAAAATGAGCCGGAGCTTAAATTGTCTTCCGCTCAAGGCCACTTCTTCAGTACTAGTTTAAAATTAGCCCCTGTCTTTAAACTCACACTGTGTTTGAGCCAAGATGCGGCCACAAATGTGCTGTAACAAACTAACCGAGCGACCTATAAGCTCCAATTAGCATTCAAATTCGCAAAATTGATACCTTTGGGGGGAGAAGAGTTCTAAAGGAGACGCTCAAAATGTAAAACATCTCAAGAAAACCATTTGAACAAATCTACCATTCTACAATATATTCTCATCAACATTTCGTCTAAACATAATAATTCCCTATAACAACTCCTTAGGGAGACTCCTTTATAAAATTTCCAGTTTTATTAAATCCATCGCTTATACCGCTCACAGAGTACCCTTAGAGGGGTTAAATACATTACATATCCTGATTTTTTTATCCTCATTAATTTTTTATACCTAAGATTTCCCGCGAAAATACTTACCCCTATTTCTACCCCATAAGTGAGACAACAAAATCAGCAAATGTAACTCAGATCTCAATTAATTTTCTTTGTCCACTATTCTTACTGAACAGACTTACCGCCTACCTCCACCCAATAAGAGGATTGACATATCAAATCAACGCAGAAACACCAAGCTGACCATTTTTAAGTTTAATTTAAATTCCATTACTATTTGGAGTAATTTGTCCTATTTTCTCAAGTCTCTGCATCCCACAGAAAAATCACCCTTTGCACATTATAGATATTCAATTCGTCACTCACTCACTCAACTGATGTGGTGAATACAGGTATGAGAATTTTTTCTACTTTTGTGTAAATATTCGCATGTAGATCATCACCTGAACCAAACAAACATTTACTGATGATCGCAACACAATCCACCAACTATATCCATATGTTGCCCCAAAAATTTTACAATTAGTTATTTACTTTTTCGTATGTATTTAAAACATCGTGAGACAGCCACCATTCGTACGCAATCCATTATGGTGATGGTAGCCCCCAATAAAAGCCAAAATGTGCAATTTGTGAAATTGATCGTCTTCTAAGTGATATTCACATACGAGCACTGAGACACGACGATCTATAGGTAGCATCATGTGTGTGTTTTATTATGCGTGTGAATTAAATAAAATCATTCTTCGTTTACTCCCCGCACTTTTTTCTTTTCACCAGTCGCGTTTTGATTATTTACATAGGTCCTTTCCCCGAAGCAGATTAACCAGAGACGATCAACGATGCATTTCGCATCAAGCATTTTAATTCACTCTACACCCTTTTTTCTGCTAGTGTTGTTGTTGTTGTTGTTGCAATTGATTGGCCTTCGTAAATTATATTTGCTTATCAAATTGCATGTTATTTGTGCCGCAACGACGGCGATACGACGACGACGATAATGATAATGATGATTGAAATGATGATGACTGAAGCATGTTCGACTGATCGAGATCGCAGTGACGACGGTAGAGAGACGGTGATGGCAGTACTGTACATAATGTGCTGATGCCTTAGTCTGTCGGCCTGTCAGCATGTAACTCAATTTGTGTGCAATGCAGCACAAATGTATTGCATCGTAATTCGCAATTAAGACCTTTCTGAGGAAGGGCACAAAACATTTGAATTTTTGCGATCGTCGATCGAGCATAAGTGAATGAGTGAATAATAAATGTTGCTCATATCTATCGCAATATATATATATATATATGTGCGAGTTGACACTGATGTATGGGATTGGGTGCAATCATACTACACATTAAGTATGCCCTTCTTCTTCTTCTACTCTCTCTCTCTCTCTCTCTCTCTCTACCATGGGCGAAAATTATGTTTAATCATGTGCAATTATGTGATGATCGCGAGCGTTCATTTTATTTAAATTGATCGTGTGACAAGTTAATTGTCAATGAACGACTGATGATGATGATAATTATCATTATTTGCGCGTATGATTGCTATTTTTTCAAAAATAAAATATCTTTCAATCACATGCATACATTATAAACACTGCATTATTCATTGATATCATATGCTAGGTACATTGTCGCTCCCGTCATCATTGAATTGATCATGACAATATGCAACACTGATTGACTGATTGCCACAATTGCAATATGAATGTGTTTATTGCATATTTTATAAATGATTAATGTCCTCAAACACACATTTCTACACTGCACTGCATCTCGACTCGCTGCAGCAATGCATATCAAATAAATGAAGTGGAAGTTGTAGTGATCGTCGCATCCCTTTGGTATGATCTGTGAGGACAAACAATTTAATGTGATTGCATAAATCAATATTTAAATTCTTTTCACTTTTCACAATTGTCAACTACTATCAATTGACTCTAGTTATGCAGCATTACAATTTATTCAATGTTGTAATCATGATCATCAAGAAGATCTCAAAAAGCGTCGTTCGCAAAACTCAATTCAACTCTTGATCGATTTGCTTCAGTTCGCATAATTTTTCATTGTCTGTTGTTGTTGTTGTTGCTCTGACTGATCAATGCTAAATAAACTTGACATTTTATTTTATGCATCTGCATATAAAAAAATGCAATAAGAAAACCATTGATAGAGGCTCATTGTTGTTATACTTGTATTGCGATCATCGTCACACGATCATCATCAAGGACAATTTTGTCCAAACTATACTTACGTATGAACAATTGTGTTGCATAAAAAAAAAAATAAAAATATAAATTGCAAAACCAACAACAATAAGGAAAAAAAGGTCGCAGATCATATGTGATCAAGCGATCATTGATCGTAGTGCATACTCTACTCTCAATCGTGCAATGTGGCGGCGGCCAGAGTTTCATCATGTTTTATGTCAACAACATCAACATGTTATTGCTGTGCTTGTTTTTGTTGTTGTTGTTGTTGTTGTTGTTGTTGTTGTTGTTGTATATTTGCATTGCACAAAGGTACTGAAATGAAAAACGATGACAACAATGACGACAATGATCGCAGATGTGTATTCTGTTGCTGCCGCTGTCGCTATACTCTCTTCCATATAACTTGTAGATTTTTTGTGTATCATTATTCAGATAAGATGCAACAAGAGTACATACATTCAATGCAACGCAAAATTTTCAGTAGAAAATCAAGAGCAACATCGTTGAGTGTTCAACAATGATTACATGATCACGGTACAGGGCGTCGCAGATAGCAGTTTCAGAGCTATGAGTTTTTGATATTCTAATAAACGCTAAGACATACTTTGCTGAAATTGATTTAATTACATTACTTCTAATGAGAGGACTCATTTTGCAACGGCAGAGGAGAGAAGCTGTGACAGTTTGTTATTTTCCAAACAGAGTCAAAAAGAAGTCTCTTCAGGTATATTCATTTTAAGAAGATGATATCTGAGAAGATGATATCTGATATCTTGTTAAGGGACTACTGTGCTTTGAAGAACTAAAGTAGCCTTTGCAGAAGAGCTTTGTCTAGCTTTCAACAAGTAATCGAATGAAAGATCATGGAATTCCAAAGCGTGATTTTGTACCGATATTATGAGTGAGTCTATCTCATAAAAACTTAATTTCCATTGACTCGGTGATTACCTGGATCTCAAATCAGGGTAATTTTATTTAGAGGAGAATCTACCAAAGTAGAGACTTCTAATGGTAGAGTAAAGCCTCAAGAATATTTATACCCAAGTGAAGTATTGTTGTAGGAATTACAGAGGGCTGAGATTGGAATGACTCGACTACCCAATCCAACAAGGGTGTTTTAAATAAGATTTCTCTAAGCTGCAGGCTCTGAGCTGCCATATTTGCCGATTTAGTGAATAGGTGATTCGTTATTGTGTGACTTACTCAACCTTATTATGGAGAAAATTATACGAGCTGCAGATTTACGATATAATGGCATTATCTTCAACAAAAGTGTAATGCTGCTGGAGTATGCCGACGATATTGACATAATCGGTATCAACTCGCGAGCAGTTAATGCAGCATTCTCCGACTTAGAACGAAAATTACGTCGAATGGGTCTTACGGTGAACAAGGGCAAGACGTAGTACGTAGTGTCTACAAACAAAGAGTCTCGGCGTGTTGGACAACACCTCACTGTTGACAATTACACTTTCGAGGTGGTGAAAGACTTCGTCTATCGTGGAACCAGCATCAACAACTGGAGATCATACTTAGGATAACTCTTGCTAACAGGTGTTACTTTGGACTGAGTAAGCAATTAAGTAGTCGAGCCCTCTCCCGAAGATCGAAAATCACACTGTACAACTCTCTCATTATTCCTGTTCTAACAAATGGCGCAGACGCCTGTATAATTTCCACCTCGGATGAGAAGGTGCTCGGAGTTTTCGAGAGAAAAGTTCTGCTCAGGATCTTCGGACCTATTTTTGGGTTGAATGCGAGAATCGAATAAGGCCGAACGATGCTGTATGAGCTCTACTCTGACATTGACATATTTAGGCGAATCAAAATCCAGTGGCTGCGCTAGCTAGGTCATGTCGAGCGAATGAAAGAAGACGCTCCAGCGAAGGGGGTATTTAATTCGGCACCCGCTGGAGGATGCAAAATAAGAGGAAGACCAAACCTGCGTTGGAAGGACCAAGAGTTGGGTAACCTGGCAGCGCTTGAAATATCCAATTGGCGTCAGCAAGCGAAAAACAGAGTAGACTTTCGCCGCATTATATGTCCGGCCTAAATCGATCATCGATAGAAGAAGAAAAAGTGAATAGATTGAATTCGTCGTATTCAATGGTGCAAAATTCATAGGATTCATATGATTGCATTATGTTGTTTAATATAATTAGTGACATTGATGGACACTTTATATGCAATAGAAATCACATCAATGTCGTGTATGTAGTTCGTTTTATTTAAAACTAAATTTCAACGCCTCTAATTACAAAACACTGTACTGCATAAATGTAATTTTCTTCAGTTCTTCTTTTTTTTAACTTATATCTAAGAGGGATGGGAAGAACTGGTTATTTAATTAAATCATTAACTTCCCCAGGCTGCAGGCGTACACATACTCTAAACTTACCTTAAAACAATTTATACACTGCCTGTTCCACCCTGTACTATTCACAGTGTACTAGCACTCACCTTCATGCACTGAGATTATGATGGAATTTTGTCATAAGCATTCATTCGACTGGTTGTTGTTGTTGTTATGTCTTATTTTCTATAAATGTGTGCATGTATGTGTGTGTGTGTGTGTTTTTCTTGATTTATCTTGTTAATCGCGATGATAATCTCGTTTTTTTTTGAGGTTAATGAATTTTATGATGATTGCGTCGTCGCATCAGCATGATCACATTCTTGCTAGTATGTGCATATATTATTTATGTATGTGTATCTTAGCTGTACATATCTACTCATACGTATGAACATCATTGCATCAACACAGATCAATTTAGATCAATTTTGTACAAATAAAATAAAATTACATAGTTTTAGCTAGTTAATTAATTAATAAACGCAAGAAAACATGTTGACGGACGAATATATGGCTGAACAAGCAATCATCTTGGGTAAATATGAATAATGAAATGAAATACAAGAAGAAGAAGAAGAAAAAGTTGTAAAAAAAAATTCAAACAAATAAAACAAGATCATATGAATATAAGGCGTGCGCATGATCACACGATTATCGCATCAGCATCAAAACAGCATCATCACCATCATCAACATCATCATCATCATCATCGTCACAAATGAACTGTGAGTAAATAATTCAGTGTTGATGTTGTTGCATTTGTTGTTGTTCGTGCATTTGTTCTTTACGATTTGGTAGATACATATATTTATGCCCATACGGCTTATAATAATTTGATGCCAACTTATACTCAGGTGTAGAGAAATACATATTTTGTATTGTAGAAATGCAAGTACTACGAACATTTCTTTCAAATGCCTGAGCATCGTATTATATTTTGTAGTTGTATATGTATGTATGAGTATTGTATTGTTCATGTAGCATGGTAAAACTACTCGTAACAACAACAATGAAGCGATACAAAAATATTTATTTTCAAAAAATGACAATTTCATTTGACAAGCTGCAAACACATGACGTGCTTTGCAAGTAATGATGCTGCGATTTTGTGTTTGCGTCGAACTTGTTAGGAGTTTTTTTTTTTGCAATACATTTTTATGCTTTTTATTTTTCTTCATTTCTTGTTGTTGTTGTTGTTGTTTTTTTTAAATAATTTTCACCCAAAATTTACGAAAAAAAAGAAGAAAAGTCGGCAAAAAATATCACCGATATTTTTTTTTTTGTTCTTTGTGATTTCAAACAGCGTCAAACAACAACAAAAATAATAATATAAATTTGGAAATATAAACTTCGGTAATATCGAAGTTTAGATACCCTATACCCCATGTGAGGTAGTTTGCCATATTATTGAAAAAAAATACATTTTTGGAGCTGAACGTAGGCGTGATTTTTATACGATAGCGCCTATTTTCAAACATGCGACGCATATTGATAAAAAATAATAGTATTTGCTGAGCTTACGTCAAATAGCTTAATATGTTCGTGACGAAAGTACAGTCGAAAGCATACTTTTGTATGAGAGGTAGGCGTGGTTTTCATCTGATTTCGCCCATTTGCAAACTGGCATGTTCGCTGGTGGCAAAAATATTATACATAAATTTTCAGCTTGATATCTCTATATTTACGACATTTAACATGCTAAATCATGCTTTGATCGTGATTTTGATCAATATTTTTTCAAAATCTATAACTTTTTCTTAAGGCTTGTTACAAATGGAATCCGGAACTCAATATTAACTCTTGAGTGTAGGGTAAATTGGTAATGATGATGATGATGATGATGATGATGATGATGATGACAGCATGCTACAATGACAATGTTGCCCATCTCAATGCAATATTGATGTCTGATTGTTGTTGTTATTGTTATTATTGCTTGTGCGGCTAGTGGACGCCGCTTCTTGCCAATGTAACCAAAAATAACTGCTTAATATGCGTCACAATGGTTACAAATGTTACTGCTGCTGGTGCTGTTGCATGCTGTGTTGTACTGTATTCGTATGTGTATATTTTTATTTGAAAGAAAGAAAGTATAAAGTGCCGGCACAGGAGAGGAGGCCAAATATGCTGTTGACACCACTATTGGAAAAGCTCTTGTTAGCAAACCCACGACCATGACACAACTGACATCCATAATACGTGGTGTTGGTGACTGCAATGTTAGTGATGTTGTTGTTGTTGTTTGCTGTAGTGTTGTTGCTGGTGTTGGTGTCATTGGTGTCAGTGATTTGATTGGATATAATTTTTTTTGTCAATCTCGTTATATGTATATTCTCAGTTCATTGTTCTCCTTTCAACACCTTCTCCTTCAACCAGACTCAGACTCGCTTTCTCTCTCATGACGCACTGTGGGTTATTGTGGTGTTATCGACAAAATAAAAAATGTAAAAAAAAGTAGTAAAAATAAAAATATGTCAAAATTATAAGATTTTATTTTCATTTAATTTAATTTAATTTAATTTTTTTGCGTAATCTCTCCCAGACTGTTACACCATGGGCCTTATAGTCGCTGTATGTGTAATCATAAGATCACAAAGCACCTTTAGTTTTGAAGATATTGATAATTCATAGTCAAATACTAAAGATTTTCCCATTCCTTCATGCCTTGCGGATTTAGCAATCATTAATAGGTCTCAAACAATACCAAATTTCAAGTGCTACGTAATTATGATCGGCTCTTGTATGACCTGTTCCCACTGTGTGTTGTCGATCTTGTCATTTCTGCATTAATGTTCGGTCTTTTTTTTTTGTTCATTATATTTGTGATCTTTATCATATTTTTTATTTTCTGATCAATGATACTACACAAGAAATAATTTTTGTGTGCGCTTGTGTTGTCTTTTTAATTTGACATTTTCAAACGATACTAAATAAAAACAACAACAATGACATTTTCCATATTGTTTTGATTTTTGACTTTAATCAAGTGAAAGTATGTGAATATGCCAGTGGACATATGTATACCAGGTGTTTCAATCTGTAACCAAGTTTTTTATACGTTGCCCATCGCCAGTCACAATTCGGTGCAAAAACCTTTTCTTTTTGGAGCACTGGAGCAGTTGTTCACATGTAAAAAAATGGCGTTCGACGATTTCCTACCGATTTCCTGCCTTTCAGATCATTCCCATTGCATTTAAACGATGGAAAATGGTTGCCTGGGTGACGCCAAGTGCTGTTGCAAATTCATCTTGCATTTGCTATGGATGTTCATCGAGCCTTGCCCCTAATTCTTCATCCTCAAAACTTTGGTGGCGCTCCGGGTTTTTCTCTTCGTCTTCCAAATCAAAATTTTTACTTTTAAATCGTGCAAACTACTTCAGACACGTTCATTCAGCTAAAGCATGATAATTTCCATTAAAATACGATGACTTTCGGCAGCCTTCTTCTCCATATTGAAGGAATGAAGTAACAATCCCCGCAAAAACACTTTATTCGGTACAAAGCTAGACATTTTCGGAGCACACAGAACCTACACATGTTATTTACACTTCAGCGAAATGACAGATACAGAAAAAGAAAACCTAATGATGACACTTCAAAATGATGGTGTTGCCAATTGAAACAATTGAATAATAAATTAGTAGCGACATCTGTTCTCAAAGCCTAATGAACATATTTATAGTCCCGATAACTTGTCTGGCAACTCAACAATTTAACTTTTATTGAATTTCTACTCCATAGGTAGAAAAGTGATGCAATTAATCCCCATTTAATTCATTTTGTTCCGGGTAATCAATTATAATTCTCGTCGTGTGAGTCACCCTGTATGTGTATACCACTTTTTTTTATCTACAATATGTACATTATTAAATTATTAATTTCATCCATTCAAATATGCATTATAAAGTAAGCGTAAATGTGACAACTGCCAGATTGAACAGCATGTGGCAATATGATACTTATATGATATGTATGCATATGTAAATAGAATGAAAAAAAAAAACAAAGCAAATAAAAAATATAAAATTCATGCAACAAATTAAAAAATTATGTATAATAAAACGAGCCATAGTTATGCAAATTTCAAAAAATTATTTCATTTATTTAGCCTATCCAAAGAATATATCTACTAAATTGGTCCTCCATTCTTCTATCGTCTAACGTTCATTTGGCATCATTTAGCCATTCTCACATAATTTTTATTAATTTATATTGATAATATTTTAATAAAATAATTTACATATTGTCTATACATATATATGAATTATATGTATAATACATATTTACATTATAAACCTTTGTTGTTGTTGCTGACTGTTTGCTTTACTCGCTATTCTCTGTTCTTGTCATACGCTGCGGGGCACCTTAACCGACTCAACATTGTTTTTGTGGTTCAATTTTGAAATTCTTAAGCAGCAAACAACAAAGCGCCTTACTAATACACACACACACACACACATACCCACACAAATACACACAAACTCACTTATGCGAATATAAATAAATCTTTCTTTCTTGTTTTTTACTTTCAACCTACACGCAAAGAGCAACAAGTATAAATAAATTGCTCCCTTTCTGTATTGCTTCTGTTTATTGCTTGTTGCTGTTCTTAATGCTGCTGTTGTCATTCAAAAAATTGAAATATTAAAAATAAAGCTGAAATTTGAAACTGTCACAAGAAAATTGTTCCAATAGCATTCTTTCTTATTAAATTAATTTGACTCAATCGATGTTGATGACAGGCTCTTGAATTAAAACGCAGAGTGATAGAGATAGATAGCAAACGAAGAATCACAAATAACGCACTGATATAATTTATATTGTCTTCAAAGACATATTATAGAGCAATCAGAGAATTGCATCTGTTGGAATTCAATCATTTTTTGTTTCTCATTATCATCTTATTTCCAGCATTCTTAATGCATCACACTTAAGGGATTCACAATGTGTCTTTATATGCCATATTATCCTAATTTTATATAATTTAATACTATTATATTTGAAAATGCGTTGTTACTTCTATAAAAAAAGCATCTTTGGACAATACAATTCGTGAGATCCAGTGAAACCCCTAACAGAATTTCTTTTTCAAGTTTTGTGTATTTTACGTATGTATTAGAATGTGTGTCCATGCATGATTTAAGAAAAAAAATTATAATTGATATCAAAAATTAGTAGATTAATAGCCAACATAGATCATTTGGGTATAGCAATAAAGTTTTGAATTTTCTAATTGATGGCAATGGTCACTAATATAAAAAAGTCAGTGTCTTTGACTTTTGAATCTTTTTGAGTTTTCGACGTTGTAACTTTAAGGTTGGCTAGCAGTTTGTACATTTAGTTTTACTGAGAGGCTTTAAATTCCTTTTCAAGTTCCTAGATTTTGTCAAATAAATAATTCAGTGCATAATTTTATGCAAAATGTGAAAATGTTAAATAACCAACTTTTCGATAGATTCTTTGAATTTTCCTTCTAAAAATATCGTAAAAGCTTTATTTGTAAGAATATTTTTGAGTTAAGAGATTCCGCAAAAATATTATTCGTAAGATTTCAGTTGACTTTAATAAACAAAAATAAACTCTATGAGCGAATCCGAAAATATATGCAAATTAGAGTCACTTTTATTTAGAAAGAACTTTTTTTCTAGTTAAAAATATTCGATTTGATAAAAAAAAAACTACAAAATAGTAAATTTGATGATGACTGATGAAGTTTCAGTGCATGATCCATAAAGTTGTCAAAAGGCTATCTTTCATTATTTTTATAGAATTTAACCATGATTTTTTACATTATATTTTTTTTTACCCCAATATTTCCTCCCCATTTATTTTTTCATTGTAACATTTTGTCCAAACATACTTACCTTCTTTTTACACCCCTTAAGGGGGCGTTCATATAAAGTGCTCTTAAAAATCGATAAATAATTACATATCTGCCCAGGAATAGTCTCCAGGATGTAAAAAGTAACTCAGAATCTTCTAATTGAATAATTTTTAATTTTTCAATATTTTTTCTGAATATATGCATCCTCTATCTCCACCCTTTAAGTGAGGAGCCATACAAAATTAACTAAAATAGCAGAAAATCATTAAAACATTATATAGCTGTCCAGAGATCATCTTTAGAATATTCAAATGTAATGTCTTATTTTGTTTTCTCGATATTTTCCGCACAAAAATATGGTTTTTTTGGTCAAATTGGCTCCTACTGCTTTCAGAATAATGTCAAGTGGGCAACATGTATTATTGACCATGGTTAAACAAAAAAAAAAATTAATAAATCTCTGGAAATTGATTTTAAATAACAAATGATTTGATAACGTATTATTCAAGAGTATAAATCAATTTTTTATTTTGTGTGTTAGTGCGATAGTCCCACACTTAGTAACAATCATTCAAAGAAACTCACTGACCTGAACAAACGAGACATCTTTGCCATTCTATGAGTGATCACAGACCACTTCCACATAGCCATTCTATTAGGATGGGTTTAACTCACTTAGCAAATGATTTGGTCAGTATTTGCAAAAACGAAAATGAACTAGAGACAATCACGCATCTGCTATACAAGTGTTTTGCACCATGTATTTAAAGAAAAAAATTCTGAGTTACTATTACCCGATTAACCTCGCCCCGCTCCGCTGGCTTAACAATGGGCTTCTTTTGGAATAAGCGAACTCTCTCATTGAGAAGGCTGCAGCACTAAGCTAACCTATGAATTTACGCCATGAATTTTGCATTTTTTTTAAAATTTTAAATAAGTATCAGATCCCCTCTAAAATAAATTTTGACATTATTCTCAAATCACAGAAATCGTACACATTCTTGAATGCTTTATGATTCTGCCATCAGCATCTGCCATCCATCTGCATAGAACTCTTTCAAATGACCTCTTCTACTTTGCACAATTCAGAGCAGTTCCTATCAGGCGTTTCTATGTTTGAATAACAGACGATAAATGTATGTTACTCTTTGCTTTGGAGTAGCTGACAACTTAGAGGGATAAACTAATATAAAAATCAAAAATGATAGTAGTTAAAAATATGCATATGGCATAGTCTTAATCTATAGTATTTTAAAGTATGTAATTGTAAAATTATTTTATTAAAAAATGCATACTTAGTAAATGAATTCTTCAGCCAACATGACGTATGCGTAATTTAATTGGAGTCAATAATAAATAGTACAATAGATTCATTGAAGCTTAACCCTTGCAGTCATGCAAACATATATTGTATTAATAAATATTTGATATAAATATTGAAAATGTACTAGCGAACTATTACTGAGTATTCACCTCTCATTCACCTCTCATTCACCTCATAACATTAACCTGAATATCCCTCAAGTGTATGCACTGACACTGTAAATATGTTCCCATTGAAGCAATACGTATATTTCATAGGAAACTCTTTTACTTATTAATAATATACAATTGCTGACATTTTCTCATGTATGTGTATGTGGGTGTATGTATGTTTGAAAAATACTTTATTTGCTCACTTGTCTGCATATGCTGTAGTTATCAACTCTGTTGTTGGCAACATTAGAGGTAGACTTTGCTAGAACAACTTTCGTAGCAATAGCAACCTATGACCGTTTGCACCCAAAAGAAAGTCAACCAGTCGTTAGTGAACAATCAGTGACAGACAATATACTATATACACTTGCCCCTTGAGGGTTAAAGAATTCATTGTGTTGTATTGTAATTCTTTGTGTCTGCTTTTTATTTATTCTATTTATTATTATTTTTTCATATTCTTCTGTTTATTTTCTTTATATATATTTAAGCACATTGGATTGTACAAGGGCGTATCAAATTTGTATATCGCATAGCAAAAATATAAAGACACTACTAATGATTCTCGGTGTATATAATCAAGAGATCATGAGTCTAAAATCAATTGAACCATACCGAATTATTTGTCTAAATGTATGGAGTCAAATTTGACTTTCAAACTATGATTTCTTAGAATAATCGATCGTTGTTGTTATACAATTTCCCCAATTTTTTTCCTCAATTCCAATTTAATCTGCCCTAATGTAGCTAAGTATATATGTGTCTGTTTAGGTAAGTACATACAAGTATTTTTAGAAACACATTCAACATGCATATGTATTTCTACTATAATACTCGTACGCATACAAGATTTTAATCTAATTATGCGCTTCATAAACGACATATTATAGCAGGATACAAAACAAAAGCGAAATGATACATAACTAAGCGAATGTCATAGTAAACGAGCAAACGAATGAGTTGAATACGAAATGCTTAAGATAAAAGTAAATCAAAAGGATTTTCCTTTAACCAAAGGCGATACACATTGTCGTTTCGGTTGATGTTGTTGTTGTTGTTGTTGTTGTAACAAAAGACAATGTTATGTTACCATTTGTAAAAGTAAAAGAAATGTTAGAGAATACTTCTATTCGAGCATGTTGTTCCTTTTTTGTTTCTGTACACAAGTATTTCAATGCGTACGTCATACATATGTGACACACACACACACAAATGTAGTACATAGTGCTTGACATTACTGACAATTGTCTGAAATCCTTTGAGCCCTTTATCAAATACATACGAACTCGCAGTTATGTGGAAGCAAATGCACATAAATACACATACACATACACACACGCTTATACACATACGCACACGCATTTGCTAAAGCTCACTAATAATGTCTGCAGATACATACATACAACAGCAGCGACAAGGGACTTGCTTTTGCTTCTATTTCTTCTTATTACATTATTATTTCTATTTTGCGTTTTGTATTTTTTTTCCCTCTTTTTTTGCTATACACTGGAGACAAAAACAACAGCAATAATGACAACATCCACCCATGAGAACGTATATACGTACGTACATAGGAATGAACGAGTTAACTCACTCACTTAACTTGGCTTTCAAGTATATGTCAATGGCAATTTAATGGCGCCCTTTTTAAGCGTGTACAAAACAAAATAATACAAAAGCAAGTATGCAAGAACAACAACAACTGTAATAATCATAGCAACAACAATCACAATAATGGCAATAACAATGATAAGAAAGTGTGTTGTAACGCAACTCTTCACAAATTCACACACGCGCTCCTTATAAATGATGTTTTCTAGAACACACTCATACTCACACACACACACACTCACCCAAATGTACATGGAAATGAAAATGCAGGAAAAGTATTAACTTTAAGCGTTTTTCATTGTATTTAACTATTGTTGTAATCAACTTTAAAAAAATGATATGTGTATCGGCTGCAAAGAATTGTGTACTCTCCTAGTAAGTTGCTGTTGCTGCTGCTGTGACAATTTCTTCTTTGATGCTCAATATGTTCATATGATATATTAGACCGGTTCATATTTTTTATGATTTAATTTTGTTTCATCTGCTGAGGGTTTTTCCAAAATCTTTTTACAACAACAACAACAACAACAACAACAAAAACTGGATTTGAAACAACAGTTTTGGAGTTTTTCTAAACTGCAAAATATTTTGAAGACACTTTTAGAAAGACATCAATTTCATCAATTCAATAAATCAATTTACATATATTTCATAGAACTAGGTAACCAGTTGCTGAATGGAAAAATAAATAAATCAAAATGGCTTCAATTCAATCTTTACAACACCAAAAGTTCAAGCATATGATGCAAGTAAGTTGGAATGCAATGAGAAATAATTTCGCTTGTGAAAAGTACTCTCTGAACATTGAGACGACTATAAAGCAAATGCTTTCATCACTTACATCGCATGTACACTGACTTTATTTGTATAAAAAGAGCTTTCACAGTTTGCATAATATCCATGGTCAACCGATGAGAGTATGCTAACAAATTACACGTCGCAATGAGAGCCTAAATTCGATATTTACTTACATTGGCATTGTTGCTTAGTTCAATAATGTGGAATAAGCAACATTTTTCGACAATATTGCAAAAGTTTGGGGACATTAATTCATTCGACCCTAAGGACCCCATCAACCCTTTGCAAGGCACTGAAGTTATGAATTTTCCAAATTTTACCATACGATGAGTAGAAGAGGAGATTAGAACAACTTTCTGAATATGTTTTTGTTTTATTTTCATATAAATATTTTTATTTTTTTTTTTTTGCGAACAATTTTCACAAAATTCTTTCAATGCATAAAGTAAAAAAAAATTTGTGAAAAATCGAATCAACTTTTTGATGTAGTCTAACTAGACAGCCAGCTCATGCATCAAGTCGACTACATAGGCATATAGTGAATTTACATTTTTTATTATATATTTTTTTTAATTTTCTTTGGAATAATGCTACAGAGTATGAGCGCCCTTTGCTTTCCTTTTGCTTTTAGTATTTTTTTAAGTTGTTCTTGCAAAATATTTGTATGTCTTTTATTTGAGTTGTGAGTTCATATTTCCGGCGCCTTCATTAGAAAGGAATATTTGGAGAAACGACGACAACAACACAACAACAATAACATACGATCTGCCTCATAAATGAACCACAAATTGTTGTTATTGATGTTGTGCCCATAAATACGGTTACTTGATTATCAAGTAGCAATGTGATTACTTTTATTTTAAAGCGTCACATATAATGCTAGTGTATATAAATGTAGCTTTCTGTGAATGAGGTAATTAGCTGAATTCGGTGACTCTTCTAATTCTGGAGAATTTTATTTTTAAATATATGCAAATTTTTTCCTGTAACTGTTGCACCAGAGCAGTTTTGTTCAATAGACATACTAAATATTTCTATACGTATTTGGCGTTGCTAAATTCAAATATTCAATTGACTCAATCAGGTTGTATTTCCTCCTCCTCAACATAAAGAAATTTTTAATATTTAAATGTAACTTTTATGTACCCATACTCGAAACCTAGGGGGGATATTATGTTTTCTAAAATTCTAAAACCAACAATTTCTTACTACGCTTATTATTTGTTATTTTTTTTTACTTTTCCATCATAATATTCATAAAACCATTTAGGTATCGTTATTTGCCAATATAACAACACCAATAATATGTGTGGTGGCATTAACAATGTCTTTGACGACTTCATCATATTCCAACATCAAGAATGATATACTCACAAACATACACGCACACGCACCAACATTCATAAATCCTTTTTCATCATAATCAACATCATCATTATCATCATCATCATCATCATCATCTTCATAGAGTTAGTTTTGTTGTTGTTGTTGTTGTTATATTATTGTTTGGTGCTTATGACAGACAATAAAAACCAGCGAGATTGTTTAATTTAAGATCGCACCGTAAAATGAGCAAGCATACACGCATACAGCATGCAAACAGTTGTGGTGATATAATTTGTATATTTTTCTAACATCGACGAGGGTTTTTTGTCACTCTGTTAAGGGCAATTTGTTTTGATGTTACCATCACATAAGGAATAGATTGCGAATTACAACATGTCAGATTTTAGACTAATGTGTCATATATTTTTAAGGTGTAAAAATCGAAGCAGAGAGAACAATTCGCTTAAAGGCTTGTAGATTCTTGGGAAGATTGTGCCGTTTCTGTGTTGAACACAATTATTCCACTTTGAATTAATCGATCCATCAAAGGTCAGATCTTTAGCTCTCTAAATATCCACCGCTAATTCCCAATGGCTCACGTATGCATAAATCACCAATATCTGCATGAAGCTCTTATACCTTACATTGCCTGTTAAAAAAAAATAAATAAATAAGAATTGTAATAAAGTTCTTAATATAATTCTCATTTGTTCGAATTTGCTATAATTTAATTGGCCATCACTGTATCAGATAAATGTACGTACACGGTGAATATGTATGATGTCATAACAACAATAACGACATTAATAATAAGAACAACAACAACAACAACAACAATAGAAAGGGTTAAGTTACACCAGCAGCAGTATTTGATGAAGTAATAGCATACAAACACATACACTCAAACATAAGGTACATTCACATACATATGAGTATGTACATACATATGTATATGAATACCACCAACGAATGCGTAAATGAATGATGTTAAAATGTCACACTCAACAGCTGCATGAGGCTAAGAGCCAACTATGAACAAGTAACAACAATAAGTAAAGCAATATGGCAATTTTCTTTCTGCCGTGCCACCTCCACCTTTTCAATTTGGTCTTCGGTATACATATGTATATATACATATGTATATATACATATTTGTATGTATATACACATATTTATATGGTTTGTATATGTTGTTAATATTAGAGAAACTTAAAGCATCATTTAACCGTCGCGTGTAAATTTTTTGCCAAGTTTATTTGGCTCCCATTTTCTTTCCCCTACACATATTCATATACTCTGACATTATGATGTGTTGTGACATATGAGTATGTTCGTTGTAACAGTAGGGAGTCACAAAATGTTATAGAGTCATAGTAGTGATGAGCAGAGTATTATATAATAGTAACAGCATCAGTATCCTTAGTGGCAAATAATATTGTCATAAGGAAAGTCATAATTTCATGATATTATTGTGTAAAAAGAGACATTTTATTGGCGCTCTTGACACGATGTTAGGTGAGGAAGAGGGGGTGTGAAAAAATAATATTACATGTGGATAGTATTTTAGTCGACCTGTTTATTTGAGTAATTTCCACATGTTAGAACTTATTGTCTTTTGAATTTTGACACAGTGTTCTTTCAGAAGCAATTTCATGTGAAATTTTCAGTGTTGGTGATGAAACACACCTAATGTGCTTACAGTGATTGCTGACAGTGGATCAAAAAATAGATCAATAGATATCGTTAATAATATCCTGATGGTGTTAGCTGCTGGAGAAGCATGAGAAAAATGTATTTTTACTCATTAATCGTTTTTTTTTCTCCAACCCATTTTTAAGTGTCTTGATTACTACTGGCTGCTACTACTGCAGCTGACTATAATAATTATTTTTCCTTTATTTTCTTCCCCTGATGATGGCATCAGAAATTATTAATTAAAATATTGAATATTCATAACTAATTATGTTCAATTGCTTCCTTTACTCTACGACTACTACTACTACTACTTATTTATATGTAGATAATTTCATTGCTTTCAATATACGCCTATCAAAGAGACTTTATGCAACTGATATCGTCAACAACTTGTTTAAATGTTGCTTCTGCATTGATTGATTGAATCATTTAAAATGCAATGCTGCTGCTACTGCTACTACTATGCTCCAGCTATTGCTGCGATGCTGTAGCTTCTGATGCACACCATGTTGATGATGCTGATGATACTGATGTTGCACGCTGATGTAGAGATGCTGAATGACGCCTCACCAAATGACACACCCATTTGTGTTGGCTGCACATGCAATGTTTGACTGATAATGCCACTACTATTGCTGTGCTAACTAAAAATCGTTTGTTTACTTTTCGTATGATGAAGCACGCGCCGCATATACACACACACAGCCCAACAGTAGCTAAAGCAAGGTGGCAGTGAGCAACGCCACACATTTGATGAGAAATTCACATGCAAACTTGTTTTCACCTTTATCAAGCGTCCGACCAAACGACCCGACCGACCGATAGAGCCACCAATGACGACCCACCAACCAACCAACCAGCCAACCAGGCAAATCACTGAACTGTCCAAAATTATTAATAACGTAATAAGTTAACACGAGTTCCACGAGTGATGTTGATGCTGTTTAGGCAACCTGGCGAAACTGTTCAAGATATGTACATGCTTTCGCGTGGCTAAAGTCATTTCATCGTCGCCCGTATGCAATAGACTTTGGTGGAGTGTCATACATAAGTGTTTAAAAGAGTTTTTGCAACGTAAGGTGTATGAATGCCGTTGGATGGATAATGATTTTTTTCATTATTATTTTAAAGCAACTATTGACTACCGTGGAAATCGTTATTGTTGCCTGTAGAGTAAGTAGTCTCATCCATTGATGATGACGGGGTGGGCGCTCTAAAGGCTATGCCATATATATATAGTCTTTCAACGAATAATGCATACAGTAGTGTGCAATAATATTAGGTGTGTGTGTGTGTGTATATGTAGATGCATTAAAAGAACGCCTTCCTACTACTCGACTACTCGACTCTAACTATTGCAACTTCAATTACCTGCTGCAACCACATTGAAGCCATACCATGGCCACTATACTCACACACATACTTACACATAATAAACTATATCTATCTTGAAGATTTTACCAATTTACTATGTGGTAAATACGGCTGTGCAACATGAATGTATATATATATTTTTTTGTTGTTGTTCTATGATTTCACATTTACACTAGACGGCATTCACTCACGCACCAACAGCAGAAACTAACAACTAATTCTCTGGCATCGAATGAGTGCGAATTCACACTGCAATGTATATTTAATATATGTTCTTTTGCTTTACTCTAAGTTGCAACATGAAATTCGCGTGTGTGAATTGTAGAAATTATTGCAAAGCAGGAAAAAAACAACAAACACGTACACACAAATATATATATATATATATATATATACGAGTAGTTATTGTTTTTAGTATTGTAACGTGGACAACGCACTTAGAAATGTTTCTATATTCCATTAAAGCGTGATTCAATAGAATGAGTACAGAGTTGGCACTAATTACTCATATGGTTCTCATGCAATAATCATGAGCTTTTATAGATTTTGTCTTGTGTATGACTCTAGAAAAATTTTAGATTAATAATTTAATAATAAATGTTCATGTTATAGCGCTGTAATTGAAATACCCTTTATATACGTATATGCAACTACATATATCATACTTCAAAATCGGTACATGACTAATGCCACTTACAATTGCTTTCAGCTGATTCTTTCACTTATGGATCAGTAGTGAACGCATAATAATTACACTTTGGCTATGATCTAATGATCTGTTGCACCGTTATAAAAACGAAACAAAATATTGATGCCACGGTAAAAATAGCGCAAAGGTAGTAGATCGATTAGAGAGAACTCTAATAATGGACATCTAATATTATAGAGGATATTTATGTATGTGTACGCGCAATCGATAGCGTTAGAGATCGATAGATCGATCGATCGATCGATCATCATCATCATTATCATCATCAGCGTCATTATCTACAACGGATGCTATGTACGATTAACGATTGAATGTGGCGATATGCCAAATAGGAGTGACGTTAAATATATACGACCAAACGTACATATTTCGCTTACTCACTCACGTACTTTCAAGCCGTTGGCTGCCACCATTTGATGATGACCAAGTCAATCAAACACTCTTGAATTTGTATTTCTTTAGTTTGCCTTTACTTTATTTTAACTGCTATACGATGGATGACCCAATTTGATAAATAATAATAAAGACATAGACAACGCACAAATAATATTAGTTTGTTGCAAGTAGGCAGGTAATGGGAAGTAATGTAAAAATTAGTAGTTTGGTGAGTATGTAAGTTAATATCCGATGAAATAAATTCTC
Organism: Megamerina dolium; assembly: GCA_963854835.1. Classification (NCBI taxonomy): domain Eukaryota; kingdom Metazoa; phylum Arthropoda; class Insecta; order Diptera; family Megamerinidae; genus Megamerina; species Megamerina dolium. The sequence continues at coordinate 61,388,918 of OY978527.1, read as the reverse complement.
ACAATTTCGAAATAGTTTGGGAAATATAAAATCAGTTTATATTCATAAAAATTCATTCAAAGAAATTCATCTAAGAAATCTAAATCTATGTACAGCTATCTAATAAAGACTCAGTATTTATGCCAATTTTTATCAGAGCAAATTAATCAATCAAAAGGGAGCGTGACGTTGGAGCAAGGACAAAATCCTTGTTCATCAAGTGGACCACGCGAAATCAGACTGAAGTCTGTTAGAGGATATGAGCCCTACAGTTGATACCTCTGAGAGTCAACCACAAGTGTTACGGGCACTGTGACCATACGAGATCTTTGGTACCCAAGCCCGTCTACGACACTAGAATCATCTCTAACTTTTTAATGAAGGATAGAATTGATCTTACCGAACTTTTGATGATTAAACCTGGTGTTGGGAAATTCAGCTGAAAGTGTTCGAGGCGAAGCCTGGCCAAGACTGGGCATTCGCAAATGATATGGATCGATGGTTCATCCTCTTCCAGACAGAGTCTACACTTTGGCCGATGCCCAACTTATAGCAGAGGAAAAATATACTCTAAAATTAGAAGAAGCGAATGGGAACCACACATACCTTTCATACAAAAACATACTTTCGAATGCAACTTTTCACATTTTTTGTATGAAAATATAAAGCTATGGGCATGAAACTTTCCAGATATGATTCGATTTGCTAGCTAATGTGCCAGTTTGAGAACGGTTGGAATCAGATGATAATCACACATATCTCCCATACAAAAATATGTTTTCATATTGATATTTTCACACTTTCGCACGAATACATTGAGATATCAGACAAAAAACTTCATGCATGATGTTAGTTTTACAAGAAAAGATACATACTAACGAATGGACGTAATTGGAAGAAAACCACACCTACCTCCCATACAAAAGTATGTCTCCGAATGTATACTTTCACACCCTGTGCATGAAATTACAAGGATATGAAGCTTAGACTTGGCACACATGATTAAATTTTCTAAAAGATGGATCACTTTGATAATGGATGAAATCGGGTAAAAACCACGCCTACCTCCCATACAAAAGTATGCCTCTGCATGTATATTTCACATCTCGCATATGAAATTACATTGCTCGTGACCTGAAACTTGGTATATATAACAAAATTTGCTAGTAAATAAAACAGCTTGAGAATAGTCGGAATTGAATGAAAACAGCGTATACTTTTCATATAAAAAAATTGAGAGAATTTCAGAATAATAACATAGAGGGAATTTTTTTGAACAAAACATAATTTTCGAGTAATTAAATAATTTGAAAAGGTGTAACATATTTCAAAAAATAAACGAAAATAATGGCAATAGCATACCACCTCCAAAATATCCTTTCCAAAATAAAGAGCTACTGCACCTTTGAAGCTATTTGAGGGTCAAATCGAACGATATATTCGCCATTGAATAGAACTTATAGGTAGATCTTTTCAAAATTCAAATTCCCTGATAACCACTTGGATGGTAGAAAATCCATTTGAAAGTCACTAATATCAATTCGACAGTATGAAGCATAAATGTATTCACCACCATCTACACTATTAGCGTATTGCATTTGATATGAAAAGCCTTTGGCAAAAACAAAAAAAATCTTGGTGCTAGTGTTGATAATTATTATAGCTTGATTATTACTTCCATATGAGTAATTGAATATAAAAATGCATACGGTCTAACATATACTTTTGCCATGTGTACACGAATGTGGCAAATTACTAACAGAAATAATGCTGTTGCCATTAACATTATTATTTATTTGCATTCAGCTATCAGATCAAACATTATCAGGCGTCATCATCAACATCATCATCATCTTCATCATCATCATCAGCGTCATCATCTACATCATTATCATCATCGTCAGCTAGCTAGCTAGCTAGCTATTATCATTATTGCTTTTAGCTAAAAGCAACACCTCCTCATATGACCGCAGTGTATTTTATTATATGCAAAAGCTTAACTATTAAGGCTGCGCTTTAGTAGAAATACAACCAAGGTGGTCTCTAATCACTGTTGTATATTTTTTTGCTTCGAACAGTTTGCTCGATGACTAGAATTCATTGTCACGTTTCTGATGCTGCTGCTGCTTCTGCTGCACTGTTATAATATTTAATAGCAGCTATAACGGTAAAATAGAGCTCTTCATAATGACTATGATCATCAAACGCAACACACACTCATAAACACACATCACAATCATTGGATCGTTGCATCATCCACACTATCCACATTCATCGATGGAGTTAATTCGTTGTTGGTTGTTTGGTTGACTGCTTGACGAACATTAGACTTGACGTTGATTGCATTAAAAAGATAAAAGACATTATTATGAATAACTTTGACATTAACCATGAAAAGGATTAATGCCAGGCAATTACTTCTTTCGTATTGATGCGCGCTCGCCATGGTCGTGGTGATGAAGAAACCCACCATGAAGCAAATTATCACACACAACGCAAAGAGCAAAAAAAAAACAAGTAAACATTAACGCAATGTTGATGTTACACATTTCAATATACCACCATACCACCACCACCATCTTCATCATCACTACCATCAGCAGTACTATGGATCACAAGTAAATGCACAAGTATGACCAGAAGCATTGTATTCTACCTACTCATCGTCTATTACCAATTCGGTTATCAATCTTGCTCTTGCCATACTTATATCCTTCATTTTGTCTACTGTAGTCTGTCTGCTGGTGTAATCAGACAATTCAACTATGCTGCCGATGTTGGTCTATACGTTTATGTTGCTCGTATTTTAATATTCAAATTATTATGAAGGATATCTATCTCGTACCTACATATACTGACATACCTAAATACATATGTATGAATGCACCTTTACCAACCATTATCAACATAAATGTAGAAATTACTATAACGGTGCAACAAAGCAATAAAAACATTTCATTGATGCAACAACACATCATCATCATGAACGCCGTCGTTATCATCAACAACAGGAATACTTAGTAAAACGTCGATTCTAATCCTCTAATGGTAGTGTGATAAGTGTGGTAAAGTATCACAAAATAACTATTGTGTTTGTGAAATAATATTTATTTATTCCAAATTTTAAAACATTGCTATTAATTTTCATCGAAGCTTATATCATATTGTATAGTCAATCTGGAGTCTTTATTTAATAATTCTATTGCCATTTGTTTTCTCACATATGCCATCGAAATATTATTTTTTGTGAAGATCTTTAGAGATCTTTATTACAAAAGTTTCGCATATGAATTAGCACCGATAGTTCCAAAGAGCTGACATTCTTTCTAATTTCAACGATTTCGTAGCCTTCTTTACATTTAGCAGCAAACAAATTTGTCGTAGCCATTAGAACAATTAGGGAAATCTTTCACAAACAAACACAAGGGTCAGTCTCTGACGTTGCACAGCCAAACACATAGCCATACTAAGGAACTACTCTTCATAGACAATATTTAGCCTACACCATTTCAACAAATAGATTTTGCTTTTTTTCATACGAAAACCACTGAGGTTTTGTCCAAGGAAGAAGTGTGCGTTAATAGTGATCCTTTAGATGGGACCTCAATAGAGGCATTAAAGATTCACGGCAACACAATCATTCATTTTTGTAGCAGCCGCTTAACCTAACTTGAAAGATTAACATGAAAAATGTTGCTGAAAGACCGCGTATACAAAGCCCAGAAAAAGTATTATGTCACAAGAGTTCTGCCAATGCAATCTGAGCAATGCAATACATTCTGGGCCATTGAGCTAGTGCCCAACTCTTTCTGGCGCACTCATCTACAATATCCATCAGCTAATCTAATTTTATCTTTCAATTTCAGAAAAGCATAAATTTTGCACGTAAGTCCCATTAGGTGTGGAGATATGGGAAAGTAATGGGTGCCTTAGTCAGTGGATAGTGCGTTGGTCTTCTGATCTGCAGGTCGTGGGTTCAATCCCCTGCTGAAGCATATCGAAAAGATTTTTCTTTCGAACGGTACCCACCTGCCGGCATGAATTGGCAATTTTTCCGGCAGTAACAATTTGCCAAAAATGCTTTTTAAAAGAGCTCTGTAACAAAACTAAGTTCAAGTGATGTCACAAGGGTTCTGCCGTTCGGAACCGGCTAATATAAGTAGGTCCCTTCTAATGCTGTCGAAATTTAACAAGCACAACAGTCTTGGAAGAGAAGTTTGGTGGTATCACAATAGACCTTTCTGGCCTAAATGTGTCCTCTCACAGAGACATAACCTAACCTATGGGAAAGTACATATTTTTGAAAAAATATGTATCCCGCTCTAGGGGCCTTGCATCACTTTGAATGGATTCGGCCTTACAACGCTGTACCAATTTTACAATTATGCTTCTATTTAATTAATAAATGCCTTAAAATATGTCTGTTAGTTCACTAGATTAATTCATGTGTATAGGTCAAATGAATCAATGTTGAAGGCTTATTACCATAATGCCCAAACTTCTTGGTCACTTTTTCGATACTACTTCAAGAAAATAACTCAAATAATGTCGAACAAAATTGTAAGATTGTCATAATAAAAGTAAAAAATCAGATTTTCGATATTATTGCTAATGATTTTACAGTAATTTTTGTAATAATGTCGACAATATTATTTCATTATAAAAAAATTCGACATTATTTCAAAAAATTTTCGATATTAATCCATTCGTTAGTACAGCATTATGCAAAAATCTTCCAAAAATAATATCGTAGAGTCCACCATTACGTGAACCAAAACAAATTTAAAGTCACAACTACTAAATCGTTTATTTCTTTTTTCATTTTTTTTTTGTACAGAGTTGTTACACTGTGCATCATCATAGTGATGATGAATATGATTATATACTCGTACATAGCTAATATTGATGTTACTCGTATTCGTAACTGTGCCACCACACAATAAAGCGTAAAGTGGAAAAAGATGAAAAAGAAGAAGAAAATAAGAACAGCAGCAGCAATAATATGCAGTAAACTGCATCGAAATGATTTTCGTATACGGATCAACCCAGTTGAGAATATCGACAATGATGATGTTAAGAAGATGATGATGGTGAATATGATGGCAATGATGATTATGTTGGTAATAGCGATTATTCGTATTATTATTAATATTTATAATAGACATTTAGCGAAAGAACGATCATACCAATTGCAACGTCCATTCTATTGGATTATGGTAATCATCGATTGCATTTATAAGTGCAGCTGTGTAGGTGTGGAAATATGCTAGAAGTACTTGCATCTACATAGTAGTATAGTAGTATGTTTACTTTGTACAAGCTTAAAATTGTTTCTACATTTTATTTCATTTTATTGTGCCGATGGTGATTTGTGTTATTCAATTTTTGTTTTTTTTTTTCTTATCGATCTTCTTGTGTCTATATCCTTCTTGTTCTTCCTATTCAACCTATGATATTGGCACAACCTGCGACAACCAGATTTTCGTTTTGGATTTTACACTACGTTTCCATAGTAAATTGCTAATACAACATTCAAGTAGTTATTACAACAATTACAACAACAACAACAACATCTACATACTATACATACAAACATATATTTAATGTCGCCCCAAATGTTATTCATGTTAATGCTGGTAATGGTTTATTACTTTCAATTACATGCATACTTGTAAGCGCACTCGTGTACATATGTACATCAGATAATTGGTTTACGCCCCAACAACAACAACAACAACAGCAACAAAAGCAGCAATCATAAAAACATACATTTTTAATTAGTTCCTCCAACAGACTATAGGTAGGTACGAACGTTCGCTGAACAACATCAATGAGAATGGTGATGATGATGATGATGTTGGTTATGATGATGGTGATGGTGATATGGCATTGATGAAAAGTAGTTCGCATAGACTCTCGACCACACACACACACACACACACACATACATACACGCACAATAGTAATAACATCGCTTGGGAAAAAATATCAGGCAGCATTTCCTTAGGTAAGGTTAACTGAAAAATATGCCAATGAAAATTATTTGGCTATATTTTTCATGGAAAAATCCGCGGAATTCCAACTTCAACAGAATAATGGCTACACCGTAAAAATTATAAATGTTTGTCTCAACGGCATAGATTTTATTTAATATAAAACCCCAATTAAAGCAAATACTTTGCGCTAGGAGCCGTGACAAGAATTGGCTAAGCTTTTCTTCTGGTATGGCTTTATGTGTCAAGTTTAGATATTCTTGGAAGTTACTTGTTTCTGTTAGAAGATGCCAACGGCTAACATAATTCTAAGCTTCTAAGCTCGATTCTCGATAATTTGCTCGACCAATTCGCTCGAACAAATTATGTGTCTTTCCCGAAAAAAAAATATTCGACTGAACACAGCTCCGTCTAAAAATCCATGCTCAGTATAACACACTAACCAAATGAGCACAAACTTGCATAGTCATAGTCAAAGCTAAGTATATCTTTCTATTTGTGAGAAAGAGTTTCCGACACATTTAAGTAGATCATCGCTTTGAAGATCATAGTTTTCTTATTGTCATCAAAATACGAAGAAATTTAGTAAATACTTGACCAAAAATTATTTTATTAAAGATCCAACTTTTTTCGATTTAATTGAAACATTTTTTTTTTCACTACTTTCTAACAATCGTGCATTGTAAAAACGAATTTTTATTTTAAAAATTGTTTACAATTGGTCCGATACTTTTGCCCCAAAATGTGCCTAATAAAAATTTCTAAATTTATGAACAATTCTTTTTAAACCATCAAATGACAATTTTTTACTAAAATGACATTTTCTCTTTGCTCTTGGCCCGATACTTTTTCCCCAAGATAATATTTACCAAGTGTGGGAAAACAGAGCGATTGTTTTTAGCCACACCATCGTCGTCATCATCATGATTATCATTTAGCCGAGTTCCAATGTTGTTGCAAATGTTTCTTTAATTTTTTTTTTTCTTGCTTGTATTTCCTTCATCTTTCTAAAGGCAAGCCGGTCTGTGCTTACGTACATGTGTGTGTGTGTGTGACTTGTATCAACTTACATACAGCATCAATTATGAAATGTCAATATTATCTTATGAATACTTTTATTATATACATATAGATGTAGTGTGTGTGTGTGTGTAGTGTATGTATTTTGATTGTCGCTTCAACCGCAACCATCCATAAGTGAAAGAGAATGGAAGTGGGTGTAAAGGGGAGTGCAATAGGTCGTCGACAGCATTCAAAGCAACCTCACCCATATTTCACCAATCATTCCATTACTATTTTATGAACATACTTTCATTCATGATGCAGCACAATACATACGCTGCTATGTTGCTTCTGCCTACCTTCCTCCGATCCTTAGTCAGGAGGTCATCACGTCTTACTAAAAGTTTTAAACTTCTTGTGCCAATGATGGTTTCCTTTGCGTCAATATTATATTGAATGTAATATTAAATTGTATTGTGCATATAATTGCTTATAATCGCTAGAGTTGAAGAAATTGATAGCAAGTATGTAAGTGTATATGTGATTGTCGCATATCAATGAAAAATGCTTTGATGATACTGTCGTTCAATAATAGTACGAATACGAGAATAATAATTTTGATTTGAACATTTGAACGTAATAATAGCTCAACTAAATCGATGTTGTGTTTGTGCCGTATCTGCCTGCCACAGCTAGTCTAGTGGAAAATTTGCTTGTTTTGTTTGATGAATCAAGTCAAGTTAGAGAACTTCTTAGTGAAGTTCAATATTGGGTATGTAAGTGAGTACAATGTATACTTAGCATGTAATCACACAATAGAAGCCATTTTTTTTGTTCATCATTTCACTATGCAACACTACACCAACACCACAACACATCCAGATTCTCTAAACGACGAAGGTGAGTACGAGTAGAGAATCGCTTTAATATATGAATGGAGGGATTCTCAATTTTGGCATGAGCTAAATTATTTATAGCCTTTTTGTGCTATGCCAAAACTATTCATTTGCAAAAGCATCGTATGCATATGTATGATTCATGACTTGTGGTACGATAGCAAGAATAGAGGTGTGGAATTATGTATAGGCTCGAAGATTGTCTTTCTTCCATCTTTTTTTTTTTTATTTTTTGCTATTATTATTAAAATAGTTCAATCAAAATGCCTATAGCAATCGGTTGTTAGTTCATTGGAAGAAGAATGTGAAGAAAAAGTGGAAAAAAGATGTTTGAAAGATTTCAATTTTATTTTAATAGATTCTTTTCCTCTGTTTGGGTAAAGATAAAATGTGCTTTATGCATTCAATTCAAAGTAGGTCAGCAGGCAGACAATCTAATCTGCATATAAACTAACTGGAATAGTACATTATTATATAAACATATGAAAAAATGGTATGCGCAAAGGTACCACCTACATTTTGACAGAGGAGAATAGAATGTTAGAGTATCTAAAAGCATGAGAGTGCCCTTCGAATAGCGCAAAAGTTGAAGTTTGTAAGCAATCTAGAATTCACATGAAGAAGGAAAAGGCTATTGTTTATTTCCATTCAGAGTTAGCTTGACTTATGAAGTCGCATTTCGTCTTTAACATTAAAAGAATAATGAGACCATCAAGAATCATCCCTAGAAGTGTGCAATATATGACCAATCCTATTAATTTGTTCTCCTTGACATTTGTTTTCAACATACTCACACCTTAAAAGGTTCACCTATAATATTAAAATTTTTGTTTTAATGTCGATCTCATTGCTCTCAGACTTATTCCATTAATTTTTAACTCTCCAATTTTTTCTCAACCTATATATCTTGATAATAGATCTTGATATTAGATGAACTCCTGTGCAAAATTTCCTTTTATAATTTCGTTTTCATTGCACTACTATCACTAATTTTTCGTACACAATATTTCCTTGAAACATATTTACCTCCTATATTTACGTTGTACAGGGGCTCTTCTACAAAATTGACGATTTCCTTTATTTCACATCCACCGCTCCCTGAGTGCCAGTTAAAGGGTGAAATGATAGGACCAACCACAATTTTTTTTATCCTCAATATTTCCTAATCATACTTACTAACTATTTACTTCTCATCATGCCTGGACAAACTTGGACAATTTCCACCTCAGACAAGAGAATGGTCGGAGTTTTCGAGAGAAAATTCCTACGCAAGATCTTTGCACAACCATAAGTTGTATGAACTGTATGCCAACATCGACATAGTAAAACGCATTAAAATTCAGCGGCTGTGTTGGCTAGGTCATATCGAGCGAATGGAAGAACACGCTCCGGCTAAGGAGGTGTTATATTCGGTACCCGCTGGTGGGCAACGCAGAAGAGGCAGATCTAACCTCCGGTGGAAAGAACAAGCGCTTGGAATTTCTAAATGGCGGTAACTAGCGAAGGAAAGAGCTGGCTGCCAAAGCATGTTAGATTCGGCCTAAATCGATTTTCGGTTGTAATGGCCACATAAGCAAATATGTAGTAACTTGCTTTCTAATTAATTCTTCCTTGTCAAAACCTCTTCCTTGCCTCTGTATCTCCTCTTAGGGAGGCTTCCCTACAAAAGTGATATGTTTAATAAAATTAAAAAAACATAAATTCAGCAAATCTCTCCAGTTTTGCATTCTTCAAGAGGTAATAATTTTAATAAAAAGTATATTTGAACTTATATCTAAAATAACACGAATTAGCTAGTTCAAATTATTGGCGTACATATTTTCCAAGTCCAAGGATGTTACACACTAAAGTGCTCGCAAAAAATTGCAGAGCGCATTTGTGTGAGCAAAAGAGAGACAGAGGGAGAGACTAGGTAATAAAATCATACGGACTTCCAAAGTAGTTGAACTAAGCTGCTCATTCGCAACCGTAAATAAGCTATAGAGCATATCTACGGTGGATCGCATTAATGTCGAAAGAATTAGTGTCAATTGAATTAATGTCGAAAAATAATAGCAATCATGTCGAATTTTCCATTTAATATGGCAAACAAATTTTAATCAGTTTTCGGATAATGTTGAAAAACCAAAATAGTCGTCGTTCAAATCCAACTATTCAGAGCTTAGAGGTTATTACGTCAGCTTATATGCTTGAGTCATCTATTCATCTATTTAACTGCACCGATTAATTTTGTTTGCAATACAACATATTTGAAGTTACGCGCGATTTCAGTAGAATAAAGTTCTATGAATTCTTTAACTTTTATGGTTTCAACTATTTAACAGTAAAATAAAAAATTAAAAACAAATGTGATTGATGCTAGTACACATCTTTGACTTCCAGACAACTCTCAAGTGTATGCCACAATTCATTCTTTCATTAAATTTCATCTTAGGACCATTACGTTCAACCCATCATCGGCATCAGCATGATCATCATCATCATCATCATCATCATCATACATCATTGATACTGAAATTACCAATTAATTTTCATATCCGTTGTAGTTTTATTGTCGCTGTTGTTGACGCATGTGCTGCAGCACTTATCCTGTCACATAAACAATACGAAAATAACGACAACCAGTCAACGTATCACTATACGAGTACTACAAAGGCTAAATAAATAAATTACAGCAGCATCGCTGCAATACTATAATCATTAACGAAGTTCAAACAAAAAACGTACAACAACAACAACAACAACATTATACATTGATACCCACGTACGTCAGTGGACTGGATAATCGTCGTTATATTCTTACATTGTGCTCAATGCTCAGTGCTCAGACCGTGAATGTGATCGATCCTTCTTGCAATGTTTCGTTCTTACGCGCTGACCTCTGGCGGAGACCTTTTGTGAAACGTTTACTGCGAATACGTTAGTGTGTAATGTGTATTCACAATCGCATATCATATAGCGAGTCATAGTAGGTAGAAGGTACCCAAACACTATCAAGCTAATAGACCAATACACGAGACATACACAAATAAACGGACAGACAAAGTTAATGAAAACATATATTTCACAACGTTTCACATTCGAACAATGCACATTAAGGATAATAAAGCACTGTTTTGTTTGCACAATTTGTGGCCATGGCACGACGACGACGACCATGCTGAAGGTCTGTCCCTCTTTGTAAGGTGAGTCGCGATGTTGGCAAAAAGTGCACACAGCTAACTCAAAAGAATGAGAATAAGAATAACAACTAGAATGATTATCCATCCCCTATATCCCTTCCAAATCGTATAGACAATCATTCAGCTAGCCAACAGCAATCACAATTGCCTTCTTTCAACGCGAACAACGATGCGCAAGATCCAGCCAAGGTCGCATAAAAGTGCGCTTTAAAACAGCTCAAATTTCAATTATGGCATTGTATTGTATACAGTGTAGTATACAGTGGACGACGAGTCACCACTTTGTGTGATCTGCCTCTTCTTCAAATACATACATATATTTCCCTTCTTTCCTTCCCTATAAGTGGACCAACAATGATCACAAATAATGCCTCAGTCAGCATAGTCATACCATTCAGCTGAGGACATTAACGAAAAAAAAAGGCGTGCGCTGTCCAAAATAAAATAACGAATAGTTTCATATATCGTAGCACAAGAATAGAGTATAGCAAGAGAGAAAGAGAGAGAGAGAGGGAGAATAGAATGAGACGAACAAATATGCATGAGCGATCAATCATGTGAGCGCAATTACCACAATTTAAAAATACAACAATGAAGAGGATGACTGCAAAGGAAACGATGACAAAACGTAACTGCGATCGCATTGGGTGCACAAGAGAGAACTGAAAAATAAGACGTGGGTGCTCTCATATACTATGTACAGTACTTCTATAAATGATACGAGTATATTTTCAATGTTCAATCTGTCCAAAATTTTGAAGAATAAGAAGTTCTTTTAAGCACAGAAAGTGCCTCGCTAAGTGATCGGTTTGGGTCTAGACTATTTGTTTCTTTGACCAATGAATCTGAATCCAAGGTCAGAATTGCAAGAGCGGCTTCTGCAAAAATACTTTGTGCTGCAGGCAGGCATGGATCATTCGATACCGCTCTCTTCAAACATACCCGGAAAATTATTTTTTAAAAACTATTTGCCGAGTTTTAGTCCTACAGCATTACACAAGTGGAATCGAGAACATACTTTTGTATGAGAGATAGGCGTTATTTTTATCCAATTCAATTGATTTCCGAACTAATTTATTTCGGAGAAAATATAATCCTACGTATCAAGTTTCAGCATGATCCCTGAATATTTTCATGCTCAAAATTTGAAAGCATACTTACAGAAGCATATATTTGTATGAGAGGGATGTGTGATTTTAATCCGATTTAGAATATTTTCGAATGAGTCAATTAATTCTTCAATACAATTATACATGCGAAATTTCAGCTTAATAACTTTACATTTTCATGCGCAAAATGTATAAAAATATATTCAAAAACGATTTTTATGTGGGAGGTAGGTGTGGTTTTTATCCGATTGCGCCCATTTTATTATATATCTATTCTACAATCAGAGCAACATTATACACAAACATTTCGTTCGATAGCTTCATATTTTCGTGCGTTAAGTGTGAAAACTTACATTAGACAAACTTATCTTATATGGGAGGTAGGCGTAGTTTTCATCCCATTACGGCCATTCACGAATTTATTGAATTCTTCTTGAAATAAATTTTATATGCCGATTTTCAACTCGATCGCCCTATAATTTTAGCGATTATCGTTCGAACAGGCACTCTATGTATGTGTCACCTCTTCTTAAGGGTGTTACAAAGCATATTTAAATTGGGTTTGGACAAAAAAATATTTTTTTCATCGCCAGAAAGATGTGGTCCTTCTTCAGTAGAGCTTGAAACAACTCCCGTAGTTGTATTAAGCTGCAGTCATATTAATGACATAGTGGTGATCATCAGTCACTTGGATATTAAGTGATCAATAAACGTTTATTCATAATGGAACTACCTGATTTTTCTTGTCTTCATCTTCGTCTTTTTCTCAAAACCCCTATCTGCTCAATCTTCTTGTTTCAAACTTCATTTTCCTTTCCTTTAATTTTTTTCAGCTTTCTGGCATCACACTGATCTGAATTACGACCCATGGAGGACATAGGTCGTCGCTTAAAAATTCCAATTTTGGAAGAACTTTTCTATTCAACTTTTTAATTATTATTTTTATTCATTTTAGAAAAACTTTTAGCACATAAAAAACTTGTGGTTATAGTCCAATTTCTTTTTTGGATGGGTGTAATGTCTATAGTCAATAGACAGACGACATAATGCAGATCGTTCACACAATTCATATTGCTATTGCTATTGTGTGTGTGTGTGTGTGTGTGTGTCTTTGTACTGTCAAAGAGTCAGCAATGAGATCGTAAAATTAGTTGAGAACGTCATATGAATGTTTGGCTTCAACGCTAAATTATGTGTGTGCATTGCAAAATTCGAATCAAAGCACGCGCATATGAAATGTGAAAAAATTGTACTAAAATTCAATACACACACAAACAAACACATTTATATATTTAGTATATTCAGACTATTTAATATATGTACGAGCACACACCTGAGGCAGATAAACAAGCAATCAGATGGATGGACGGACGGACACAAATCACAGTTTATACATACATTCATATGCTCTCATATCCATACCTACCTAGTCCCAAATAGTTTTGCTCGTTTGTCCCACCATCGATCGTTTCGCCCCATTACTTAGTTGTGCCACATGAAATGCAAACAAAATTACTCAATTTATGAACTTGCACACAAAATGCTAATGGAACTTTACTGCTGCTCCAGCTGCTGCTGCTGCTGCTGCTGCTGCGCTATAATAAACAGAACAATAAAGTGCGAACGGATGATGATGATAATGATGATGATGATGAGAAGGCTTGGCTCAATATACTCGTACATACATGTCCACTATATATACACCATACAAATGTCGTCGTAAATCTATTGGCGAGTGCTGTGTGATTTACATGCAGTAAATCAAATTGCAGAGTCACTCACAATCATAATAAAGTACTGTATGTGGACGAAGGGAACAGAGTATGATCGGTAAGGTATGCGCATAAATTGATTTTGGGGATAAAGTGTCGCATAGAATTTTCATCAAATTTTAAACAATTTGTTTCCCAATTTTCGATTGAAAAACTAAATCAAAAGAGGCAAAGATCGATTAGAATGGTAGTCCGATCGATAAGGATCGACTTCTCATTTGAATGCTGAAGGGGAAGTTTGTCCTTGAACTCCGCAATTGCGGTTTTCTTTCTGTACTTCTGACACCAAAATCTCTTACTTAAAAAGTGCGACTAAAAGATCTCATCGGCTGATGTGTTTGATCAAGACTTTTTCCCCAAAATCCATATGCATATTACACTAAACATCAATTGAATTGAATTGAATTGAATGAGCTCGTGCGCATATACATTTGGATGTGTGAGGAAATGATTTCGTGGAATCCTATTCATACACACGTACCATTAAGTACATATGTGGCATAGTATTCTTGCTTATTCAATGCAAAATCTTATCGCCAACATCTCTATGGCAGTCCTGTTGCCGATGCTGATGGTGGTGGTGGTGATGGTGGTGATGTTGGAAATTTGGGTCATAAAGGTTTATTTAACTTTGTATAAACGGCAGACGAAAGGCTGTCCATATGAAGAGATGATGACCGTGGTGAGCTGCTGCTGCTGATGCTGCTGATATTCGTGTTTGTTTGGCGGGCATATTTTTTCTTAGCATTTTTTTTTTTTCTGTTTTTTCATTGTATATCTTCGTTTTGGTATGCGCATGCGCATTAATTGATTTTGGGCGCGATCCGTCGCCAACACAGCGCACCACAAATCAACACATGCTTTATGATATCAAATAAAAGTCAACGCATCATATAAATGGCTCCAAAAAAAATGAGTCTATGCATACGAAGAGAACGAATGCGAAGGAGATAAATTATGTTGTTGCTCAGTATTGCAACATACGATTGTCATAACTCCTTTGTGCTCCATTTATTATTTTGTTGCGCTGTTTCGTACGTTGGCTGCTATATACATAGTCTAGCCATCATTTGAATTTATTTATTTGTTCTGCGAATGGCAATGCAAATGATCGATCGCTGTTTTCAATATGACTGCCTCAACGTACGATTTGTATTTAGAATAAGATGATGATGAAGGAATCAAATATGATTTTATGACAATTGCCAAAGCTGGCTGCCTCTCTGCTTTACGTATGTGTGTGTGTGTATATGCAGCATGTGGCGCATGTGGGCAGTTAAATCTGTACAACAACAACAACAATGATTTACCATACACCTCCAAAGTATCCAACATGACAGCATAAGGCATAAATGCAGAATGCATAGTTCGTTATTCAAGTAACCACAGGCAGGCAGGCAAATCCCAGCAATAAACTAACATTGCCAACGTAAACACCCACAATAGCAACAACAACAACACTAACAATAACAACAATATGCTCCCATCTGGTGAATTATTGCATGCGGAAAAACCCTATGACGGATTGTTGTGTGTGGAACACCGCCAAATTGTAACAGACTGACGGTTGATATTGTGAACGGACTGATGATATTCTTTGTACTGACCAAATGTACCCATAATATTTCGCATATATAAATATATCTTGTACAATATGGGCAACATAACCCAGTTAACCATGTGTATAAAAATATTCAGTATTTTTTTGCGTTGAAGGGATTCCTACTTAGATGACAGAACTCACATGACTTTCAGAAGCTTTTCCATGGCTATTAGTTACAGCTGCAAGAACCTAAATTAAAAATAGCTAGAATTGATTTCCATATTAAATTAAGAAAGTGCTAGAAGAGGCACGACTATTTATATTAGCCGATGTCGGCTGGCAGAACTTGTGATATCATTCTTCGTGAAATTTTTTTATAGTCAATGTTCTTTAGTTGGAAAAAATTACAATTGCTTATGCTGTTTATGAAAAATATTCTGAAGAGTTGTCGAACAAAGTATTGATTTTATGTAAAAATCTCTTACGCACTAACATTTGAGCTGTCACAAGTTTTTCTAGTATAATCAAATCAGGTGTAATCTGTCAGATGGCCTAAAATTCCACTGAGAGCCGCCATACAGGTATCAAAAATGTTTAGTAGATACACATTCGTCGAAATTGTGATTTGTTTCTGAAGAAATTTTCAGATGGTGATGTCACTGGACTTTCGGAACAAATTTGGGCGCTTTTTGTGTTGACCTACGTGAGGCTTCTTATTCGATGGTTCTTCTATCCATTAAGTAAAATACGATCTTTACGTACTATCGAAGCAAAGCTTTAGCCATGCAGCCACCATTGGGCACTGTACTATTTCGGAGAAAAAGTGAGTCTTTTATCCACTTTCTCTGTCAATATCCGGCACTAGATCGTTGTAGTGAGACCATTCTCCAGAAACTTTCAACAACTGTCCACCAATCAATCGAATTTGTTTAAGAATCAATGATCGAGCGCTATATTTTTCTTCGCTCTTCCTTACTTCCACCTTTTATTTGTTTTAACTCTTTAGATAGGACCTACTACTTCTCGTTTTTGGATCTTTTCAGTCAGTTCTCTCTTTCATTTCTATTTTTCTCTTATTTTCATTCGGTCAAAATACGACCTATTTTTATCCACATAATCTAATCTAAGAACCCAACTTGGCAATTGGACTATTTAATCAGTGATTTTTTGAATTTTTTAATTTTTCAGAATATTTGTGACCAGATTAGGTTGGGGTTTGACGATTGGGCTTGGGAATTGCAATTGGCGTAGATCAATGGAATCCATCAATGGCATATTTGTACATTAAAGATTAGAGGTGAGCTTTAATTTGTTTGCTCTCCCCATGGTTAGTTGGGAATTGTCATATCACATCACCATCAGAAGTATGTGATCTCCCGACGAATCAAGCATCAACACCACAATTTGAACAACTACCAAATTAAAGGCATGTTCATTCTTTTGTTGTGGTTCTCTAAGACGGTAATAGAAATATTTCTTGTTTCATTTTTCGCATTATAATTTTTTTATACCGCCATTTAGTGTTGAAATGATATTAAGAATGGTAGCCAGTAGCCTATTTGTTGGCAATTAGATGTTGGCTAAATGATGCTAGCCAATACAATATGTTGTATTAAGTACACACTGCGATCACATAATGACTTGTTAAAACAACTGAGATTACGCATCACGTCTGCCACAGCTGCACTCTCTTCGAACTGACTATCTATCGTAATTGACTGGATAGCTGGCTGGCTGGTTTGGCTACATGAAGAACATTGTGTTGGCCTGGACGCCAATTAGAAATTCCGAACAAATTTATTCACACGCTAATGTACACGATGATGTCGCAGATGCACATAGGCTGTAATTCAACAAGGTATTCGATTTTTTGTTTTCTTTTTGTATTGTTGTGTATTCGTTTGGTTTTTAGTACAATAAAATAGGTGTTTTATAGAAACTTTTCGTATAACAATATAACAGTGTTGTTGATAGTTGTAAGTAAATTAAGTGCAGTTGTAGGAAGTTCGTTGCACAATTCCATTGAGTCCCAAAGCCAAAATGCGCATAATGTCACATTGAGTGCATACGAGTTTATGCCTCAAAAAGGCAAACCACAACATGCAGCATACAACCATAATCGGCAATTGATCGTGGCGGCTTTAGTAGCAGCGACAAAAACAGTGACACGTAAGAGCGGTCAGGTAATGGCAGACATAACGCCTCGGTGTCAAAATAAATTCACCATTTATGGTTGGACATTGAAGTAGCCGCTATATTGCCATCGACCATGGTGACGCCTTCGCTTGCGCACGCACAACAGACACAATTAACACAAACATACAAACGCACAGCATGTAATACTGAGTGGATGCTGTTGCAAGAAAGCACATAAAAATTAGTAAAGAGCCAGCAAACCATAATCTCAAGTCTGGACACACAAACCTTCTAAGTTCGTTCGTATGTTGGTTTATTGCGAAAATCACTAACGACTTCTGTATGAGATTTTTCACAAAGCAACCCAACCCAACCACAATAAAATGTACTCTTTGGTACCACCTCCTCATTTGGCAATTGATTTTATGGGTTTCTTTTTGTGAAAATGAAACTGATCGTTCGCGTACGATGGAATGTAAGTTTGTAGACACAACGGGTGCTTTTAAGGGTGTCTTATATTACAAAGTGCTCATTGAAGCTGATCAAGTTGAGGCCGATAAAGCTGAAATTGGACATAAACACGTGTGTTTATTAACTAATGGACATATTTAAAAATGGAAGGAATCAAATGAAAACCACGACCATCTCCCGTACAAAAGTATGGGTCCGTGTATATATTTTCACACTATACACGTGAAAACTTGAAAGCAGAAACTTGGTACATATGATTAAATTGGCTAAAAAATCGATATTTTTTATGAATGAATAGAATCGGATGAAAACCTCGCTTGCCTCACATATAAAAATATGTTTTCGAATGTATTTTTACGGACTTTGAACATGCAAATATTTTTATATATTTTTTTATAGCATCCCTCCAGTTCATAGTAAGTATGTCTCTTTATTTACCATAGTGCTGGATATATATGCTTTCGTATTACCAAAATTAAACTTTTCTAACTACGACACTCTAAAGTAACACCCTTTACAAAACAAAAACAAAAAGCAAAAAAAAAAAAATAAAATCAAGAATATATTTGTCCAATATGTCAGGTATCCTCCTTGTAATTGAAGCTTGGCATTTGAAGGTTAATTCCCTACCGGGGGCCAAATGTCAACCACAAGTGATGTATTCACTGAAATCGAAGCGAACCTTCAAAGTGTTTTGCTGTAACCGAAGCTGCCGGCATCAACTTCATCCGTTGATGCCGTTGTCACGGTATGCGTATACATACGCGTTATCTTCACCCCGGTCTTCATAACTTTTCTTCACCGTACTCTATGAATTTTCTAGTTGCCAAATGACGTCATTAAAACATTGAATAGAAAGATGGTCTTCGATGAAAGCGAATCGCCAGCATACAATATAAATGTGAGCTCGGAAGCTATGTATATTGTATGTACCACCTATCTTCTCGACTCAGACTATAGATCATCCCAAGCATGCAGAACAAAGACACAACGACCAACAACAACAACAACAACAACAACAACAACAACAGCAACAACAGCAACAACGACAAACGCAAACTATGATGATATGACAGCAAATGACTGTGGTGGTTTGTTGTGCCGCAATGCTTGACAGTTCTTTTCATTTGTTTGTAAAGCCTGTCAAAAAATCTCAACTCAACAATGGTTGAAATGAGAAAAAACGAAAGAAAGAAAGGAAGAAAATAACGAAACAACAACGTTACGCTTTGATTGTCAGCTACGTATTCGCACACAGCCAGTAACTGCGTGTACTTGGTACTTGGCATGGCAGGCAAACGAACAAACTGATAGACAGACGCAGAGACAGCTGAGAGACTGCTGAGGACAGTCAAACAGTCAAAGCTATGAACAGTTTCACTGATTTTCGCCGTTCGTATCATCAGCAGCAGCAGCAATGACCATGAGATCCTACCACAATTGTTAGCTAAATGAGCTGACTGGTTGTTCAGTTCCTTGGTCCGTTGGCTAGTTGTCTGACTGACATCGTCATTGTTTAGCAATAAATGTTGAAATAAGATGAGTGCGCGTTAATTCGTTGACCGTCTTGTCCACCGTTGGACGACAATGACGACAACGATGACGATGACGATGACGACGACTGCGAGCTGCGCCAAGACTCAGATCTGCTGCAGGGTACTGAAGAAGCTGCAGTTGAAATTGAAGTTCGACTGCAGCCACAAATGTCAACAATATTGTGTATGTCGTTCGTTGTCTTCTTCAATTTTTCAATTCTTACATACATTCTTACATATTGGCATTGTTGTTGTTGCTGCAGCAGTTGTACAAACAATTTATAGCTGTTGTAGCTGTTGTGACTGTTTGCTGTTGGTGTGTTGTCATTTCATTTCAATATGCAACCATGATGATGATGATGGCGACGACAGTTTTAATGGTTATTTGTAGACTGTATGTTGTCGTCGGTTAATATGTTATATGTATATATACATACTTGTACGTTACCTACAATATGTTGTTGGTATTATGTTGCAATTCATTGACTCGCGTCATAGGCTAAGCCGCAAGTGATACTCACTATGTACTATGTAGTAACTGCATGTATGTATCTGTGTATTATACAATTCCAAAAAATTAATATATATTAAAAAAAAGCTTTAAAAATATCCACATATTCTTGATAAGAAGAAGAAGAAGAAGCAATGTAAAGAAGAACACATCATACTAACACATAGGAGACATAGAAACATAGCGCAGAATGAAGCTTAACACACAGTGCTCCTCATGTAACACAACCGTTTCAACAATTTCAACTTTTCCACAGCATAAAAGTTCAAGTTGAGGTTAAGATGCATGATGTTGTTCATGTGCAAAACAAAATTCACTTATTTCTTTTATATGGAATTATATGCAGTTGAGTGACATGGTCTATGCTTGTTGTTGTGGTTGGTTTTCCGTTGCTATATTTAGTTGGAATTTATTTTATAATCACTTTGTTTTCTGTCTTGAAAATAGTTGTTAATTTTTGTGAATTATTTTTATACAAACTATTCGCGAGAAATAAATTGTAAGAGGTTCTTTTTAATTTGTAATTTTTTGGTACTTTCTACCATTGAAAATTCATAATTACCTTATATTTTTCAAAAACTTGAAAAGTTTATGTTCGCTGATTCTGAAGTTTTGGTTTGCTAATTTTAAATTTTAGAGTGTAAAGAGAGTGGAACGAGAGTCACGGCAAATGGGTCTTACGCTAAACGAGGGCAGAACGAAGTACCAAGTGACTACAAACAAAGAGTCCCGGCGTCTTCGACAACACGTCGCTGTTGACGATTACACTTTCGAGGTGGTCTAGGACTTCGTTTATCTTGGAACCAGCATCAACAACTGTAATGACGTCAGCCTGAAGATCATGCGTATGATAACTCTTGCTAACAGGTATTACTTTGGGCTGAGTAAGAAATTGAGTAGTTGAGCCTTCACACTCAACAAGTCCTTCATTATTCCTGTCCTAACATATAGCGCAGAAGCCTGGACAATTTCCACCACGGATGAGAGGATGTTTGGAGTTTTCGAGAGAAAAGTTCTGCGCAGGATCTTTGGATCTATTTGCTTTGATGGCGAGTATCTGAAACCGTACAACGATGAGCTGTATGAGCTAAACGCTGACATTGACATAGTCAGGCGAATCAAAATCCAGTGGCTGCGCTGGTTAGGTCTTGTCGAGCGAATGGAAGAAGACCCTCCAGCGAAAATGGTTTTTAATTCGGCACTCGCTGGAGGACGCAGAAGAAGAGGAAGACCAAACCTACGTTGGAAGGACCAAGTGTTGGGTAACTTGGCGGCGCTTAGAATATCCAATTGGAACAGAGAAGACTGGCGCCGCATTATATGTTCGGCCTAAATCGATCATCGGCTGTTATGGCCACATAAGAAGAAGAAGAAGAAAGTCTAAGACTATGCATACATATAATATGGATGCATAAGTTTGGAAGGAAGGCAAGCGTAGGTTTTATTCAATTCTGGCCTTTTTTGGATATGTCGAATATTTATTAAATTTTAAAGTACAGAGTTTCAGCTTGACTCTATATTTTCGTGAGTAAAATATGAAAATATACATTCAGAGGCATAAACTTCTATGGGAGCTGGGGTTGGTTTTCATCCGATGTTGCCCAACTTGATACATTTTAATTTTAAATTGTTGAATGAAAATTCACAAATCATATTTCAGCTTGATAACTTTATATTTTTGTGCGTAAAGTATGAAAACATATGTTCAACAATATACTTTTTTTATGGGAGGTAGGCGCCGTTTTCTCCCAATAGAGGCTATTTTCCATGTCCATTCTGTGGTCAAACTAAATTTTAGTTCAGTACCTGTACATGTTCTTGCGTGTAGGTGTGAAAAGATATTTGCAACAACATACTTATGATTTATTGAATTTATTTTTTATTAAACCAACCAACCAAAATGTGTAGTGGTGGTTAAACAAATTTTATTCAAATAATGCAATAAACTACTACTTGTTTTTCTGTTCGATAAATAATTACAAAAATAATCATAAAAAATGTACACACTCGAAAATCAAGTATTGACAGTATTGAATTGAATTTCAAATTCATAAGTGAAAAAATATTTGTCATTATTATGTTTGTTGAAATAGTACATATTCATAATGATAGCAACATGTTTACACCATTTGTTGACATCAACACTTAAAATGTATCAAATTGAATCTATGTATATAACGTTCTGTGCACTGAATAAACAGACATATTCGTATGTATGATATTATTTTTCTATTTTCCAATACAAATACCACAGTACCAATGTACCTGACAATTTTTGATTAATATATTTATGCGTTTATATACATACATAGATTTTGATTTGTTCATTTGCGTATGAACAATTTTGCGTAGGTCTACATACGAGCTTACATATGTAATACCTTACATATATAGTTGAAGAATCGACCAAACAGATGTTTTTGCTGAGCAATCATTTGTCATGCGATCGATGTTGTGATCAAATGACTTGTGTTGCTGCTGATGCTACTATTATATGCATATTGCTTCATCATCATATGTATAATAATAATTTATTATTTGAAGAAAATAATGCCATGCGATGCCATTTGACAAACTACGACAACGTTACGTTCAATCACACATATTCAAATGAGCTGGCTTTGTGTGATCTACCAAAGCCAAGCAAAAATTAAACCAACAAATAAGTAACATCATGCGGTACATTTGGCGTGTGTAACACGATTCGTTTTTGGTGAAAATTTATGAGACAATGCTATAAGCGAACACAACAGACAGAACGTCTTTTGTGTTGGCAATATAAATTTCATTTTTGCAGTTTTTTTTCAATTTTTTACCATCGTCATGATCATGATTATAGTAATAGTGTTGCTGCTGGTTGCTTGATAATGTATATACTTGTATGTTTATACTCATATGTTGCTTGAATATAAAACAAGACAAAACACAGAATTCAAATATCAGATTTCTGATCGATCGTCACATCACATGCATTTACATATGAGAAAGTGTGATTTTCTTGTCGCTGCCACCATTGAACAACATCAGATGGGAATACTTATATAATCACATTGCTTATGATTTGTTTGAACTAGTTTACGCGCCAGAGTGATTTTATTAAATACCAAATTCCAAAATTTATCAAATGTCCATGTTCAAAGTGTTGTTCACTTGCTTGCATCATACATACTCACGTACAATGAATGTGTATAAACATGCAATACCTATTGCCTTACAGTAATTAATTGCAACATTTAAATATGCATGTAGGAGAAGTTGGGCGAATAGTGGATCATTAAGTACTGTAGCGGGACACGTCATGTGCCACTATATTTAGGGAATAATCTGGCGACAAAATACCTAACGAAGCGCTAAAATCGAACAACTCAAATAAGTTTTAGAAATGAATCTGTCATATGGGCCCCTTGCTTTCATAAAATTGCAGAATTTGATCCTCACATTCAGCAGACTCTGTGATGAGGGGTTGATTTTATAAATTCATAAATTCATGCTATGGCAAAACACCGCTTAGAATCAGATCTTTGGAAGAAAATTTGCATGGACCTTGCAGCATTGCAGCATTCATTATTGTGATCGAATTTTATAACAATATTGCAATGAAAATCATCGAAAAATCACCAGATTCATCTTAGGATGGATTTGTAACTTGGAGGAATTCATTTTAATTCGACTTAAAACGTCGCAATAAATTTGCAGAAGGAAATCAAGGCGATCTGAGAAAATGATTCGAAAAAGGTATAGATAGAAAGTGTATCGCATCAAATTGAGACTTATTTAATCAAATTAATATTGTGAAATGTTACATTTTACAAAACAAAAAAACGAGACATTTTCACAGTCAGATTTATGAAATCGAACAGCCTAGGTAGTGTCGTTTATGGAAGTTGCTGAAGCATGAACATATTGAAAACAAAGAATTTTGACTGGCGCAATTTTTAGATTGCTTTTCAATCACTGCGGAACACTTTTCAGAATGTCGAAAATAAAATTGTTTAAATAAATATCGAAAATATTTTTGCCATTTAGCATTTCAATCAACTCTAAGAAAAATAACAGGTAGATTTATACGAGTATCAACTTTAACACTGTCGAAAATTATTGATTTTGAATCACAAAAATAACGTGCCCCAGTATTTCCCAACTTCCCCTACAAAAAGATGTCTGTGTACTACTTGTATGGTAGATAGTGAGGGCATGAGGAAGACGAGGTCATCGTAAACCGAATTTCCGCACAATTCATTATTATTTGTCTCTCATCTACGGTTGTTGTTGTTGTTGTTGTTGTTGGATGTAGTTATTGTCGTTAATATGCTATTACTGGAACGCTTACTGCCAATATTTACAACATACTGCCGCTGCAAGGCAATCAGTTTACTTACATACATACATAGATTTGTGTATGTTGTGGCACATAAGCTGCCATTAGTTCGATATTCACTTTATCAGGTGCACTCACTCTCACCTGGCTATATGAATGGTGAGGATTGAAGAAGAAGCTAAAGCAAAAGAAGAATAAGCATATCGCATTTGTTGTGCACAACTACTTGACAGTAGCCTTCTTTAACATATCTTCCTCGTCTGTTGCGTCTCCTTCAAGTTTTGCATTTTGTTAATGTTATGCGCATGCAATATTTTGCGTTATCCCTCTCGTTGTTGTTGTTGTTGTTGCCATAATGGTGATTTTTTTTCTACCCGCAAACCAAAAACAAAAAATTAATACAACATACAATCACATTCATTTATATGCATACATATGTATGCACATTTAATAGCTGAGATTATTGTCGGTTCGCAATCACATTTAATTTTTCCCCCATTATTGCAATGTATGTGTGAGTGTGATTGTATCCAAACACACATCCATACACATACACATACACACAAAATAGGCTCAATATAATTTATGAATTGATTTTCAGTTAATTAAGTTGATTTATTGCTGCACTTTATTGCTTTGAAAATTCTGTTGCGCATGCGCACTCATCTATGGATGCTTCGTCGTTTGTCTGCCTTGCTTACCTATCTTAATATACGATTATATTGTATGTATATGGGTATGCTTAAACATATGTAGCTTACCACAGCCGTAGGGGCTTGGTTCAATTCAACTAAAACAGCCAAACTATCGTACTACTATGTGCTACACTCCATTCCATCACTATCGCAACATATCGTAGAGTATTTAGTGTGTTGCACATTGCATGAATGTGCGAATGAATTTAAATTGAAAATCTTTTTTTTTTGTCTTCTGTTTTATTGGCTTTCTTTTTGTTGTTGTTGTTTCAATTTTGCAAATTTCATGTTTGCAATAATAAAGTTTTAGCATTTATACATTTATGTGTGTGTGTGAGTGTGTGACCGCAGAAACGACGAATGATCAGAGATGCTAACGCACCAGCGAAATGTTATACAAATGCGTAAGCGGTCCTATTAATTTATGCATTGGCACTGCTAGTACACTGTCAGAAAATATAGTTAAGGAAGTGAATTAAATGATATGAAATCAGCATGAGTTGGTTTCGACAATCAAACACCTTGCTTCACCTTGTTGATTAAATCATTGAAACAAATAAAAAGATCCTGATTGCAAAGTCAAGGTTTTTTGTGGCACAACACTAATTTAAGTCAAGCGTGTGTTTCTACTTTAGTGAAAAGTACTCTCTTGTATGCTCGAAGTCTGAAATAATCTATCATGATGAGAGAAACCGATATCGTTAAATTAAAATATCTAATAGATGCCGGTTATTTTATCAGAGTATTTCGCCAAATTTGATTTTACACAGATTTTATGATTCCAAAAGTTCTTACATCGTACGAACTGTTAGATTTTGGATGGTTCATCACCTCATCAGTTCGACAAACAAAACCTCAAATTATGCTGGATGACAGAAATATGTACAAGCAAGACATCTTATGTTTCCGTACCACATTTATCATGTCATTTGCGACAATACAATTTTAGAGAACTTGTTCGTACACTTCTTCACTCAGTGTATTTCTCACGGTGAGTAAATGCTTATAACTTCTAAGAGGAATTTATAGTTTTTTTTCGGTGTACATAATATCTCATGCTACATGGCTCGGCTCTCACGACATAAGCTTATCGCTAAGCGGTCAATAGATATGAATATATACAAAACATCCAGTAATGTATACATACATGTATGTATTCAAAAAGCAACATGTTGCAACACTTTTGTTATGAATGCAAACATTTTAAATATCTTAATTAGTGCGGTAAATATTATTTAAGCCGTTTTAGAATGAGAAACTACATACAATGACGACAAAGATGATGACGATGATGATGACGAAGAAGAGGAAGACAACGAAGACGATGAAAATGAGGATAACGATGATAATGATGATGATAATGATAATTGTGCTTCTGTGTTTATTGTGTATCATATCGTTGGCAACTGCATATATTCATATGTATGTACAATAACTAGAAGTTTTGGTATTATCATACTACAGGTGAATATCATCTTCTCCATTCTTTCATTTGAATAGTCTTAATGGATGCTCAAGTCGTAGTGCATAATCATTTGTGTCGACTGATCACATTTGCTATGGTAACGACAATGTGTGGTGCGACTATTATCACGAGCGTGCGCATTTGTTCCGCATGCAAATACACAAACGAGTAATAAGATGCTGAAAATGAAGGGGTCGGAAATGAAAGATTGAATTCTCACAAATATCAGCTGCTGATGTTCGTAGATATTCAGGAAATTAAGCTATGAATACGCATTCATTTAAATGGGAAACAATTTTTTGTCATTGCCAATCGTCGTCATTGTTGTTTGTGTTGTCGCTGGCCTTACTGGTGGTTATATGTAGTATTTCTATTTACCTTATAGTTAGTGTTGCATTTGTGTTTGCTATCTTTATTATCATGCAACTGTTTATCTATACAGACATATAAGTATTTCTTCTCTCTTACTCTTCATCCGGTTATCTACTGAATTTGTCTTCATTTCTGCTACTGTTGTTCTTATTGTTGTTGTTGTATTCTTATACAATGCAGACCAACAAAAAAAACCGATTCATTAGAATTGCAGCAATTTTGTTTCCACCTGTGTATGATCCTATGTTCCTTAGTTGCACTTCAGTATTTGCCATGTTGCAGTACATACTTGAAACCTCTTCAGAGCATAAATCTCAAACAAAGTTAATACATGAATTTATTTGACATTTGTGGCCAAGCATGCTCATTCAGAGTCAGTTCGACTGACTGAGCCAGTGTCGAATGCTGTCCAGTCACAACTCTAATAGAAACGCATTATTGTAGTCGTATGGTGGTGTGGTTTTTGTGGCAGTTCCAGCAAAAATTAAGCATCACTTAAGTGATAGCTTTTGTATAAATACGGATACATGAATACAAACACAAACACACAGACACACACACACACACTCATTATCATATACATACATTAGGGTGGATCGAATTTGTAAGGGAGCCCCTTTAAGGGGTGGAGATAGAGAGTATGTGTGTTCGGAATAAATGTTGAGGAAGATTAATTAATAAACGCTCATCATACATTTCAGCGCTCTAGGTTCGATTCCTGGGTATTTATGGTATTATTTGTAGAACTTCAAAAATGTTCACGTCCATTTTATAGGGAAGCCCCCTCCTAATTGATAAATATAGTAAGGTAAGTATGTTCAGCAAAAATGTTGTGGAGTCAGACCGAATGAAAACTGTTATATATTTAATCACGCCAGGGTCACCCGTTAATCGAAAATTACAAAATTAAAATTTTTTTAAAATTCGCTCTCACCTCTCCCGAGATGTCCTTAGAAGTGTAAATTATATGACCGGCTCCATGCAATTTCATACACCTTAATATGCATACTTCAACATATATTGTACAAATCACTTGCAGTGAGACAAACAACTGCCAAGATTTATTTTTCATTGTTATTATTGTTATTGTTGTAGTTATTTTGGTTATTGTTGTTTTTAGGTTAGCACTTCTTTCTATATTTCATTATTCTTTTTCTGTCTTTTGTAAAAATCACTTCTATTTGTAATATCCTTGAGAAGAACACCTTAGTTACAACAAAAACAACAACAACAACAACGACAACAAAAACTCATATTGCCTCTGCAGAACACAGGAACACACCTTCATGATCAATAATTTTTATTTGCTTCGTTGCGCTAGCTTTTTGAACTTTTCTTGGTCTACATATAAGTGTCTTGTAGATATTTACAAGTGACTATTCTATATATTTCATTTTCTCTTCTATTCCATCTTTTTTTTTTTTTTCTCTTTTATATATTTATATACACCTATGTGGTAGTATCAATACAATACAAAGTCAAGTAGGGTCCAAGTTGTTACCGCAAAACACTTGAGTCGCCTATCCTCTTGAGTAGAAATATGTATATGTATATAGATGCAATAACAACACTTGTTCACTTTTATCCTTAAATATATTCTGCCATTAATAGTACGAATATTGTACGTATTTGTTTATATATCATTTATATAAATATAGCCTACCTCTGTCTTTGATATACTACAGCAAAGCAGCCAAGTATGTGCTGTGTCTATGCGCTTATATTTTTATCAAACACTTATCGTTTGACCATTCGAGCTTGCAACCATTCAACTATTCGACTGAAATGTATCCTTCTTCTCTTGACTAAGAATATTACGATATGAATGTGTCTTTTCTATTGGTCAGTCGATCGTCGATGGTCAGCCGATGAGAATTGATGAAATAGTATTGAGCCTTAGAATGAATATTAAGCTATATAATTCGTTATATTGCTTTTATTTTTGTGTATCCATTTGCTGTATTTTTTTTTAATATCATACAACGTTATTAATTATATTAAAATGGACGACGCAGTGTGGTACTAACTTGTTTTTTATTAAAAAATATTTTCACATATTATATAATAGTACAATATTTTTGAACTCGACCATAATAATCATCCAATTACTTATTTTATTTCCATATTCAAAAGTTCAATTTGAAGGAAGACCACAAAAATTCTAAATTACACCTTCATCATAGTCTTAAACAACAATTTTGGAGGTTTCGAAATTTCCACTTTTTCAATGAGTTCAAGAAGCTTTAACCTTTGTGTTTTTTAGAAGTTTTAAAAGCAAAAGAGCTGTTTTGAGACATTTCCAAAGAAGAGTTGAAGAGTCTGACGATTGTTTCCCTATACTTTTTAAACATAATAGTACATTTACTTGTGTTTATTCCCATTGACTTACTTTAGTTCACATTTAGTTCGTATTTAAGTGGCAAGTATATAGGCAAGATAATCGTAGTTTTATTTTGTTATGCTTCAACAACCATTACATATATTTCTTATTATACAATTCTTCTGCTTCGATGGAAGAAGATACTTGAAAAGATTTTAGAATTGATTTGTAGAAATAACAACAACTATAAATATAAATGAAATTAATATTACAAATATATATCCAAAAAAATCTCCTTACAGTCGGCTGGGGCCGACCAAACTATACCCTGCATATGTAGATTTGTATATAAAAAGTTTACTCGAATATCCAACTTTTCTATTATTTCCACTTTTCGAGAAACAATTTTTGCATATACTACTAATTTACACCCGAAATATGGTTGACTTTGACGAAGTAAAAGGATTTTAAGATAATTCCGAGGCTTAGTATGGGAGCTATATAAAAAGTGGGCGTGGCTTACCACTTTCTAGTAAATCCAATTAATTTTTCAATGTTAATCCACACCTTAAATTTGGTGTCCTACGTTGAATAGTTTCTAAGTTATGGTGGTTAACATTTTTGTTTAATTTCCTCAACTTTGTATGGGAGCCCCAATAAGAAGTGGGCGCGGTACGCAGATTTTTCGCCAGATTATTTCCGACTACGATATTAATTTAAGTGTCAATTATGGTTATTGTAGACATAAGATTGCCTAAGTTACAGCTGTTTCAATTTAAAATTTGTATGGGGGCTACGATAAACACTGGGCGTGGTGCGCCCATTTTCTGTGAGCCTAGTTGCTCGTACAATACTAATCCATACCCTAAGTCTCGTTGTCCTAGGCTAAATGGTTTGTAAGCTATGGAGCTTAAAATTTTAGTTTAATTCACTCGACTTTGTATGGGAGACCCATGAAGGAGTGGGCGTGGCACACTGATTTTCTGCCAGATTTTTGCCGACTACGATATTAATTTAAGTGACAATTATGGTTATTCTAGACAGAAGATTGCCGAAGTTACAGCTGTTTCAATTTAAAATTTGTATGGGGGCTACTATAAACAGTGGGCGTGGCGCTTCCATTTCCGGTGAGTCTATTTGCTCTTTCGATACTAATCCATACCTTAAATCTCGTTATTCTACGCTGAATAGTTTGCAAGTTATAACCGGTAACATTTTTTTTATTTTCCGCAACTTTGTATGGGAGACCCAAAAAGCAGTGGGCGTGGCACACTGATTTTCTGCCTTATTATTTCCGACTACCATGTTAATCTCAGTGTTAATTATGGTTATTCTGGACAGAAGATTTTAGAAGTTACAGCTGTTTCAATTTAAAAGTAGTACAGACACTTTGTATGAGAGCTACGCTAAAAAGTAGGCGTGGCTCAACCACTTTTGGCGAGGTTATATAGTAGTATAATATAAGTCTATGTGCCAAATATTGTTGTTCCAAGTTGTATATTATGTGAGTTATAGCAAGTTAAAGATTTTGAAAATTTCGAGGTTAGTCGCTTTGAATGCTTGGTGTGGGCGTGGTTATTGACCGATCATGCCCAATATCAATCCCCTCCGTACTCTTGGATCATAGATTACTTGTGCCAAATTTCATCGAAATAGCTCAATATTTACTCAAGTTATCGTGCGAACCAGCCAGGTGACAGACAGACAGACGGACGGACGGACGGACGGACATCGTTAAATCGAAAATTTAATCGACGCTGATCACGAATATATATCTATGTCTATATCTCCGGAGATTCCTTCAAGTGGACACAAACATCTGACCGAAATGAATATACCATGCATATTGCATTATGCAGGGTATAAAAATATAGGACTGAAATGACTATATATATACGAGAGCGGTCCCAGTACTACCCGACCTAACATATAGATGGCGGCAGAAGTTTGAAAAAAAATTACTTTGGTGAAAAGTGGCAACCTTATAAAACATTTAAGTTTTAAAGGCGCCACATTGTTTAATATTTTTTTTTTTTTGAGCCATCGAAAGTTAAAGATCACAGTGAATTTGTAAACATGGAAAAAATTGGTCACCGTTATGTAATTCAATATTTCATTGGATAGGTCTCAATCCAACGAATATTAAAGCCAAACTAGATTCTACTCTGGGGGAGTCTCCTCCTTCGTTTACGACCATAATATATTGGGTGGTCGAGTTTAAACGAGGTCGTAGGAGCTGCCAAGACGAACACCGTATTGGTCGACCAGAAACTGTTAAGAAAATCCACGAAATGGTATTGGATGATCGACGGCTGAAGATGCGTGAGCTAGGTGAAATTACAGGCATTTCAAAAAGTGCTATACATCGTATATTAACCGAAAATTTGGAGATGAAAAAGCTGTGTGCAAGATGGATTCCGGGTTTGCTCACAATAGAACAAAAACAACGTCGTGACGATATTTCTATAGAATTTGGCTATGTTTCACAATAATAAATCCTAGTTTTTAAGTCGATTCGTAATGTAAAGAGAACAGGCCGCAAGTGTTATTTCATCAGTACAATGCACCAGTTCATCCGCTATTGCGATTGCCAAAATCAATGAGTTAAAGCTCGAATTGCTTCAGCACACACCTTATTCGCCAGATTTAGCTCCTTTGATTATTTTCTATTTCCAAATTTGGAAAAAAATGCCTTGGTGGTAGAAGATTTGCAAACAATGAAGAGGTGGAGTCTGCGGTAGATGGCTATTTTAATGTGCTACACAGTTCATACTATAAACAGGATATTGAAGCTATAGAATATCGCTGGGAAAAATGTATAGAACTATAAGGAGATTATGTTGAGAAATAAAGAAAATTGTTCCCAAATTTGTTGTGTTTTCTTTGTTAGGTCGGGTAGTTCTGGGTCAGATTTAACTAGAACGGGTTCTTTTGCTTTGGATACTTTTGTATATGCTATTGTACTTTTGTATGGGCGTGTTTGTAATACGATTAATATTCATGCCACAGGTTATATTGTATTAATATCATATGTTCGTAAATCCCAAAAAAATTCATTTCAACCTGTAAATTTGTACTACATGAATTCGTAGACTCAACCAACAAGTGTTCGTCCATAGAATAAAGATTACATTGCAATAATGGTAAGGCAAACATTTTTTTTTTTCCTTTCCAAAGAGAATGCCATTTCCAAGTTTTTAATTTCATATTAAATGTCTTCGCCTTTCTTCCAGCTACACCATACTTAGTTTGGGTTCTTGATTCTTATTTGAAATTAATTTCATGCTTGATTTTTGGACATACATTTTTCTCTCCCTTTTTTTGTTCGTTTCAAATTGCGCGATTATATTCGACACTGTAATGTCGACAACTGTTTGTATGTACGAGTACAATAAGCGTGTTTCAGTTGTCATGAAGACGTCAACACAACCAACGATCGGGTCAACCTTTAGTGTAGCCTTTATTGTTATTGTTGTTATTATTATTATTTGGACAATTTTTCTTCTTGTTGTTGTTGTTGATGATGAGACTACCAAAAACCCAAAAAAAGCGCAACATCACCATAAAAAGGGCAAGCGAACGGATGTGTATACATATAGAAAAAGAGAAGAGAACGCAAAATTAAAAGAAGAAGAAGAAGAAGAATAAAAGTAGCAAAAAAAAATACTGCTTCATTCCATGGAACACCCACTTTTGACACTTCAAAACTAAACTACACACTACACATTGCTTGTAGTGGGATGCTTGAAGTTTGCCACTTCAATGCTTAATCCACATACTATGAGTTTGTATCGTACATGTAAGTGTTTTACAACAATCCACTCTGTGTATAAGTATGTACATATGTACCTTTACATATGTAGGCAATTCACTTTACACTGCCACCAATACACACCACTTCATTTCATTCCACTTTGCTTGTGAAAAAAAGAGATAAGACGATGGATTCATAGAAGCTGAAGGTCCTTCTTAATTTAAAACTCATTTCGAGGTGAGAATTGCCAAAGTGCTTGAACGATAAAAATCACTTCAACTTCAGAGGCAGCAGCACCAGCAGAAGTAGCATTTGCAACTGAAGCGCGGGCATGTAATAAAACTGAAACGAAAAAACGATTGCACTATAATAATGACTGCAAAGCAATGCAATGAAAATTAATGAAATGCAATACTTGGCACTCTTAAGCAAATGCAAAATGAAGAAAAAAGAAAATTAGAGAAAAATAGAAATCGCGCTAAAAAAATACCCGAATTAGTACACGACATAATGATGTTGGGCGGCAGTTAAAATAGCGATTATTGCCAAAATGCCAAAGACAATCATGACGATGAACAGAATGTACAAAAGAACACAAAAAAAAAATTAAAATAAAATAGTTTGTAAATTGCTACAACCACATACATTAATTAGTTAAGCTCGACCGAGTCATTTTTTGATTTTATTTGAACAGGCGTTAAATACAGCTTGACTCCATGGTGGGACGGCGACAGTGTGCTGCTCACAGAGTGCCAAATTTTTGTTTAACTTTTGCACTTGCCACAATTCCATAAAATATCCTCATGACATAGCTCATATACATACATACATATATCACCCTTCACCCTTCACATTCTCATTAAATTGCATAAATATTACAGCAGCAAAGTTGCCTTATTCAATCGCGATGCCCCCAAAAGCACATAATTTCACGAAGTGCACTTTTAATGTTACCATTATTATTGCTGCTATTGCTTCTATTAATATTGTTGTTGTTGTTTTTGTTATTTTTGTTGTTGTTGTTCTTGCTATTGTTGCTATTTGTAATTGTTAATATTGTAATATTGGCCGTTAATGTTGCACGACGCAACATTAATACTACGTACTACGTACTACAAATTACCAAATTATTTCAAGTCGAAAGTCTGTATTGAATACGATTGCAAGTGTTTGCAAGAAAATTTTTTTTTTCTCCCCATTCCGATGACATCTTTCCACCATCATTACTATCAATATCATCATCATCATCATCATCATCATCATCATTGTCATCGTTGTTCTCCTCGTTATTTCTTGTGGGTGCTATAGAGCACTTGTAGTAGCACTTGTACAGTACCCAGCAAACCAAAATACAACAACCGTCATAATTTCGTTACAATTTTTTGTATATAAATCTAATCGATATTCCTCAAAGAATGTGGCACTCTGTGGCTAGTTTCTTTGATTAACACTTATTTTCTAATTCACATAATTGCAAGAATTCCAGAATTCGAAAATTCTGTAAGGTGGATATGGGAAAAAAATAAGACCTCAACTTCTTTTGCGGCATTCTTCTTATCGTATAAATAGTACCTTTAACATAATCACTGACTGACAGATTGAAAATAGAAGTCACTCAATTCCTGTATTCCTTTTCAAGAACCAAGATCTTCGCATAATGTTAGTTTGTCTCGTCAGTTCTTTGCAATGTGCTGAATTAATATCAAAGCATTATTCAAATGAACAACAACATTTTTTTAATTTCATGTGAATTATTCCAAAAAAAAAAAATATTGCAGTAATATCGGAAATTTTATTTCATACGTTTTTTCGATTTGATCGCAAAAGTTTCCACAACAATATTAAAAAAGTACTAATGTCGAAGTAATAATTCTCTGTTTTTTTGACTCTAGGAGGTTGAGATGTTTTCATTTGCCCCATACATAGCTAGCCCAACTCCAAGATGCCCTCTTACGAATTTTACAGGGATAAATATAAAACGATAAAAATATTTCAGGACAGATATGATGTCCTATCTCTAGTATTTTCCCTTCCAAATAAACGTTAAAGTGCCTAAAAAATCTACAAATAACCCCATAAATACCCAAGAGTCGTCCCGAGATCTGATATTGGAGTTAAGTAAGAAGAATTTTAGGAAGGCAGTCATACATTTCACTGCTTTAGGGAGAATCCCTGGGCACTAACGCTAATTTCAGTTACATTTAAGTTCATTTTGTAGCGGATTCTTAATAAAGGGCAACTCTCGGGTTCAGGAAAAATCGTTTGGGAGCAAAACTAAATGGGAGTCTGCACTGCATATTTTAGCCCCGTAATATTTATCCTGAGGATTTTAATAAAATCTTGAAATTTATTAATTTTTAATTCTATTCGCTTTTAAATTCTGGCAATACCAAAAATGTAAAGAAAATTTCAAATCGCCTAGTGGAAAAGACCTTTTTGATTTCGTGAAGCGTTCTCTACGAAATTTCCAAATGATATCATTCCAATCTTTTCACTGAATTTTCATAATAAATTCGTCAAGATTTTAGTAAACAATATAGAAAAATATCACGATAATAACGTAAATGTTTCGTTAAGGAAGAGCATCTTTTGGTTTGCTGGGTAGTTTGATAAAACAGTTTCATATATAAGTGTGGGTAGTTAATAGTGGGTAGTTAATAGTTTCAAAGTGACTATTGTTGCAACATTATTTGTAGCCAATATCAAAGCGAAAGAATCATTAGAATCGTGTTGCAAATGTTAAATGATTAAGCAAAGAAAAAAGAGTAGCCGTTCTAGGTATTATAGAAGCAGACAGAGGACAATGAACGGAACATTTGAAGTTGGTGAAGTTGGCAGAAAACGTAAACGTTGATACAAATATACGACACTACATAGAATGTATATAGAAATTTGCAACAAATTGAAAATAATTGCATCGTTCTTGTTGTTGTTGTTGTAATTTTTCTTATAACAGTATAAAATTGTACGTGCCATTGAAATTAGCACAATCAGAAATTAGTATTCATACTTGCAATACCAATATATGAAGCAAGTGTAATTACTTAGTTGTATATAATTTTGTTATTGTAATTTTTTTTTTTTTTTTGCACAATAACAAATAATAAGTCTCATTTTTTTAATGCAAATGCAATTTTAATGAGTTTAACCAACATACACTCTTTAATTACTAAACTCACAGATTTAGTGTGTAGTTGTAAATATGTCAAATGCAATCGACACAACAAACACCAATAAGAATTTAATCCTTTTAATTTTGTTCATCGTATTAAAATATTTAACAAGTTTTTTCTGTTGTTGTTGTTGTTGTTACTGCAACATACAACAACAATAAATTATGAAAATACTTTTTTTGTTGCAGTTTTTCTTTTGTTCTCAGATGGTTGTGTATGAAAGGGTGCATATGTTGTTGTTGTTGTTGTAGTCACTTGACACACATTTTCAATGTTTCATATTTTAATTAAAAAGTTTAAATTGCAACAAACTAAAAGAAGTTCATACGAATACATACACACTAAATCACACACACACACACACTAAAACACAAACACACTAACACATACGCTTAAGTATGGAAAATGTAAAAGTATGTAAAAGCGACAAAAGCAACAACAACAACAATAATAATAATAACAACATGGGCAACAACAACATTAA
This sequence comes from Megamerina dolium, assembly GCA_963854835.1. Lineage (NCBI taxonomy): Eukaryota > Metazoa > Arthropoda > Insecta > Diptera > Megamerinidae > Megamerina > Megamerina dolium. Next base: position 61,352,208 of record OY978527.1, on the reverse strand, counting down.
CAACAACAACAATGAGAAGAAAAATAACAGTATGATAAGTGGAGCGCATATGTCGAAAACTTCATATCATCGCCTTTATACATATTAAGCTATTTCGCAGCGAGCAGAAGCCTTAGCTGCAATGGGAGCATTGTGATAAATTTATTGAAATTCTGAAACACATCACAATTTTCAATATGATGACAATCTTTTAGTTGATTCCACTCAAATGTTCGCATGGCTCTTTCATTTATGTAATTGAAAGTCATTAAAATCATTAAGTTGACCATAGCAAGTTGACAATATGCAACTCAAACAAGAGATGACAAAATAATATTTTGTATGACAATTTGTCTGAAATTCGTCATATTCAATTCTATCACTTTCTATTTGTATGATCATCGTCAGCACTTGAATGGCACAAGTCATGCTAAATGAATGACCTTTTTCAGGCTGAGCACTTCAAATGATCAAAGATAGTTTCAGAAAAAGTGAAGCTTCTTTTTAGTTGCATTTTTGTGCCATTTGTTCTTGTGAGTGTTAACGAAATAAGTGGCAAATTCAAGATTTTATCACAAACTCCGAATATTTTCATTAACTTAATAAAACCAAATATACACTTCGAGAGTAATATTCTTCTCCCTTCCTTAACGATAAAAATATAGATGATCGGCAGAAAATTGATTGGATTTGGAATGGAATTTAGATGATATTCCGCTCCTGTATCGTGCTCCTTAAAACCTATTGTACGCCATGACTGCGTTATTAATTCTAAAATGATAAAATGAAAAGTGTTAGAATTTTTCTGAACCGATCATTGCGCTGTATTCGACCAGATATTGGTAAAGTGTGCCATCTCATTTATTAGTCGGCATCTCATATAATTTATCATTTTTAAAATAGATATAATCAAAACACATTTTACTATATTTATCATACAGCCGCCCTCTGTAGTAAAAGCAACGCTATTGACATTTTTCGTTATTGCCACTACTACAGATATACGTCAGCATCATACATATGTACGTAACTTTTCTTTCATATGAACTATCTATTCTTCTTCTTCTTCTTCTTTTTGCTCTGTTTTTTTCTTTTTTTTTTTGCTAGTACTTTATTAACGCGCCAAAACTGCCTTCTCTTCCGCTTCCTCCATTGCCACTTTGTTAGTCTGAGTGTGCATGATGTTTCCTTTTTTTTGTTTTGTTTAAGAGTAATTTTATTATTTTATTTAATTTTCGCTCAATATTCTCTGTTGTTTCATACACACTAAGGTGGATCATATTTTCATAAAGCCGAGTTCGGTGAAACATGTGTAATTTTTATAACTTTAAGCGTTTTTTTTTTTTATAAAACAAACAAAAATAAAATTTCTCGCTATAATTTTTTTCTCTAAAACATTCCCTCCGAACACAATTATTTCCTATAGCTCCTACACAAAATTAATCTAAAAACACCCAAAAATCGACCAATAACCCAAGACAGGTACCCAAGAATCGCTCCAAGAGCAATAAAGTGTACGACACTTCATTAATTCTTGCCAATATTTCTTCTGAACACTATTACTTTCTATCTTCATCCCATAGGGGTTATCATATACTAAATGAACACATAAAAACCTAAAAATCGACCAAACACCCGATAGACGCCCAGGGATCACCGATAGAATGGTTGAATCTGTAAATATGACTATCAAAATCAAATTTTCCCATTTGAAATGATGTACATTTTATAGTAATAGCTTAGCCAAATTGCCAAAATTTTCGTCCATGTAATTTAACACACCTTAATATACACACATATAACACAACAACTGCAGCAGAGTAATAGAGGCAAAAGCAGCATATGAATTTTATATGAGCAAGTTTTTTTTAATAAAATACGGTTTTCATCTTTTTGGTAATGGCAGTGTTGATGTTGGTGGTAAGGTTTCTTTGAGAGAATGAAGGATAAATGAATTGAGAGCACGCATATATTGTGACACCGAAAAAGACGAAATTTTATTATTTAACAGCTAGAACAACTTTTTCGTTATTTCTATAATGTTGTTGTTGTTGTACATCTTTCCTACTTACCGCCTTATTTCATCCTAAGTATTAATAATGCATCCATTTATTCTTAAAATATTTTTACTTTTTTATTTCATCATTATAATTATATGAATGTCCTTGTATACTTGCATTTTTCTTTTAAATATTTAATGAGAAACTTTTAAATTATTGTTTATTTATTTTTTATGAAGTATTAAATATATGTATGAAGGTGATGAAAGAACTTGCAACATATATTAATTCATAAAAAAATCCATACGAAACGACCTTGCATCTATATAATCTTATTCATTTCTCTTCTTCTACCATATAATGCATTTTATTCATGCTGGGATTTGTAAATTACAACATGAGAATGATGTCACGACTTGCCATATATTGAATTTGGTACATGTCTTACTTTACGATGATACCACCATCGTACAAGTAGCAACAGCAGCAAAAGAATGTCCTTGCACTAATTTGCATACATACACATGCATACATACACATGCAAATATGTCATATGACGCACTTGAAAATAATGCATTAAATTTCCTTATGAGTTAAATAAATGAGTGAATGAATGAATGAATGTATGTATGAAATTGCATGTAGCATTGTTGCAACAACAGTTTATGCATTATATGCATACGAACACTTGTTGCTTAGCAATTCGACCAGCTAACACTTTTGCCACTTTTTTTTCGCTTCACAAAAGCTTAGTTGGCACTTGTGTGTTGTAATGCGACTGTGCCAAGTCATTACGCATGCATTGCAGCTATTCAAAAAATGACTACAACAACGATGACGTTAATAATGTCGCGTAATTGGAGCTCTTAAAAAGTCATTAGGATGTGATGATAGCAAGTATGATCATTATGATAATGGTGATGTTGATGGTGATGGCAATGGTTGTAATACATCTGGTTATGATGATGTTTTACTTGTAAATGGGCGTTACATTGTTATGGGCATAAATTTTGCAAAACAAAAGTATAATATTGGCATTAGAGTTGTCATTTTTCTAAATCGTTTTTTTTCCCTCTCTCTTTTCTTCTTAATCGGATATTTTATAGATTAAGACCCAATGACCCAGTGACAAATGACACACACAATTGAGTGTCCTGCATAAGAAGTTCACAAGTTCATTTTTATTCCAAAATTTCCATCGGACAACCATCGAATCTTAATATATATTGAAAATTGCAAAAACCTTTGTGATAAAATATGCATATCCGCTGAATTACTGCTATTTGAATTCAAAGATTGATTATTGATTATTGAATAACATTTGTATCCAATAACCGGTTTTTTGAAGAGTTCGAACATGTAATTGACAACACGAATTGTAAATATGTATAAGGATATGTATATAAAGGCACAACTATGTTGCTAAACATACTCAAACTTTGCGCGTGCTTAGTGCGATATATTCGTACTTGATTAGGGGATAAAATGTTGGTAATCTTTTGTCCAAAATGCAAATAACTCGTCTTTACATTTCAAACAATTTACCTAGAAGAAAATATGTGACATTTTGAGGTCACCTTCTATTATCATTCTGATAGGTTTACTATATGATTTTTATCGCACTATATGTTATTGCCTGTTTCAAAAATAAACTAATGTGAACATGTAGTTAGAGCTTTTTTCTCACTGTCTCACATTTCATGCATCCGTACTGTCATATATGTATATGTAGGAATATCAGCTTGCCACACGCATTTTTTACAATTGTCATATTGTGATAAAATGTCATGCAATGCATATATGTATGAATATTCTAGACATGATCTAATAACAACATAAACAACAACAACATTTTGTTATATTGTAGATGTATAAATAAGTTTGCAGACCACACAACATGATGATGATGATGATGTACCATAAACATAAGTATGCAATGGCTGAGTGATTCAGTGAGTGACAAGACAAACCAGTACGACAGTATAAATGTAGGGACATCATCAACAGCAACATTATCACCAACAAAATCATCATTATCACCAACAAAATCATTAACAACATCATCATCAACATTATAATGTTCATAATCTACATAAATGAATATTATGTTGAAGAACATTATGCTGTTGCAGTTGCAAGGTTGCCATTTCATCTGGTGACATCTGGTGTAAATGACATTAACGATTTTGACATTTTTCTGTAAGTTAACACTTGTATGTACCTATATATTATATTTACAAATATACTAATGTGTGTGATTGTGTGAATGTATGCATGATTTGTTTATTATTTCAATTTGGCGCATCGCCAATGTAAATAATATGTGTGAATGTGTATGGTATGTACTAGTATAATTATATCTGTTGCATGAATGAATGACGAAATGTTGACGAAACAAAAGCAAAAATATGAAATGTGTAAGTACGGCAAAAGAAAAGTACAGTACAAGAAGAAGAAGCTGATGATGATGACTACTGATATGGTAATATGCATAGGTATATGTCTCTAATTCTATATGCAACAATTCAATAGCAACATCATTAGTTGACATATGCTATAAAATAGTTCACCGTCTTTTGAATGTTCACTTTTTAATGCTTTTTTTTTGGAGACAAATTCAAAATCCCTTCATTATGATATGTATGAACCAAATACGAGTCACAACTTTAAACACTTTAGATGTACGCATATTTTATCTAAATGCCCAACTAGCCTTCAGTTTGGGTTAATGTGTCAAATTTTAACTTTTAATTCTTTTCATCTCATTTAAAGCATACTTTAAGTAGTGTAAAATGCATTTGCCAATATACACATTGCAATATCTACGTATAAAAACCATACAGTTGTATGCATCCTTCAAGCTTTTATCTTATCGCACAATCTTAATAGCAATCACTTGCTTTAAAACCCTTCGATGAAGTGAAATGCAACACCGCCATCATAATCATATAATCATATGACATCATTATGCATTAGTTATTATCGCAAATGACACGCACACTTAAGAGAGAATTATATCTCAATGATGACAATGAAGGTGATGTTAATGATGATGATGATGATATAACGTAGAAGGATGATATATTGAAGACAACAACTAGTTTTGGGTTTGATTTACACAACTAAGGAGGAAAATATACGAAAACTGAGTGAAAATCTCACAGCAAACCGAGTGAAGAGAGAGATGTGGAATACACAGTAAAAAATACAGTGAAAACCACAGTGAAAAACTTCATGAAAGACGGAGTGAAATCCAAATTGAGAAACAGAGCGGAATGATTAACACAACACAAAACTCTGTAAAGTACATAGTGAAAAACGCTGTATAGAACACAGCGAAAAGCAAAGTGAAAAACCGAGCTAAAATTGAGTGGAAAATACAGTAAAGGACACAACAAAAAACACAGTAAAGGATTAAGTGAAGAATACAGTGAAAAATATAGCAGTAAACGCAATAAAAGACGGAATAAATAGGTGTGAAATAATAGTGAAACAAGAGTGAAAGCGAGATGATATGCCCGTCAGTGCGATGGTGTGAATACCCGCACTATTCGTTATACAATCATATAATATCTTAGCAAGCCATGATCGACGCAATTGTGGGCATCAAACTATGTTAGACTTAGACTAGACTAGACTTAGACTATGTTTTTGTTAATACGTTGTGATTGTATTTTCATTAAGTTGCTTATCACTGATACCACATCTTTGTAACGTCACCTGAGGGCTACAGCACCAAAGATGTGATAGTGATGAGGTTGAAGATATGCATTAAAAGAGGCACAAAAATGATATTCATTTTGTATGATTGACCATTTTAAAAGCTATCACAGCAAATACAATATCTTAGCATCCAAACTACAACAACAAAATCTTTAAAAAATAACAATTATTAAATAAAGAGCGCTAAGATTGCGGTGATGGTAAGTGATACTAAATGAAGCGCTGAGACGACAAACTTTACAAAATCTGCAACCTCTACAAAAATGGTTGTGAGTAAACGATATTACTTTTATATTCCTGTGCCGTGACCGTCATATATCTTAGAGTTTGCACCAATATCGCCTTTTCGTCGAATTTTCCGCAGAAACATTTGAATTTTAAAGAATTTCTTGAGCCTAGTGTGACTCTGCTACATTTTGACCTTCACATAGTAGCTATCTTTCCATATTTTAAGCATAAATATTTGGATTTGGCACCACAAATATATGGAAAGTAAAGCAAACTTGGATCTACAGTGACAGTCAAGCTGAAGCTGAACTCAATTCCATTGGGATGTGCATAGTATAGGAGGATAGGATAGGAACTCCGCATCTCATGTTGGTTCTGAAAATTGTACCCTCAAACAGCCAAGCCTAACTGAAGATAATATCTCAGATTGTTGGACTGCATTCTGCTGACGCCATTTGTATAAGATGCATGATGTAAGATAAGAAGCATGATCGTGATTATAAGATGCATGAGCATGATTGCGTGACCGCATGTGTATTATGATTACCATATAAAATTCAAAAATCTCTTCATTGTCTTCCAAAATGGTCGATGGATGCTGCTGATTCTTTTTTATCTGTTGAAAGAAATGACAGACTCATTTATTTTACTATGTAACAATTTTAAATACCTTTCCTGTGGAGAGAGAGTGGAGAGAGAGAGAGGAGAGAGAGAGAGAGAGAGAGAGAGATTAATCACCGGCTTTGCTTTCGTAAGAACCTCCTTTGGAACACCTTCGTTGAGGTTCGAAGCTCGGTGATTTAGTCTAAACTTGTGGTGAGGGCACTAATAAATAAATGTTGTTCAATCAATTCCAAGTAATAGTTTTAATAGCAACTTTAGCTTTGTATCATTTTCTAAAGTTACATTTGTTAGTTGGTTGAGGTCACACACCTCAACGATATGGTGGCACATGATTGTTCTGTTCTGTAGCCATAGTTAAAATCCAACGAAAGAAATACTACAAAAAAGTTGGCGACTTTCTAAATGTTGATTGCAATGCTACATCCACATTAATAACGACGGCAACAACAAATTATGCAAATTCGATTTAATTAACAAGTAACAAGAAAAATAGAAACGAATTGTTGCATGCAACAATTTTCTTTTGTGAAAGTCAACGTTTAAAGAATTAACGAATGAACGAATGAATGAAAGGAAGAATATTCGTAAATGGTTTTTCCAAAGTTGCGACAATTGCTACACCCCTTCGTCATTGGTTTACCTTTGTGCGACAATAAATGTTTGATAAAAGCGTCGATGGTACAGGGAGGAGAAATGGAAAAAAAAACAAATAAAAAAAAAAGAGTTGCAAGGCAAAGGACAAAGGAATTCAGCAAACAAAAAGTGTCACCTAAACGCTGGCAGCTTATGATGATGTTAGTAGTTATTGGTGATGTTGATGATGGCGTTACGATGAGAATGATTGATATTTGTTGTTTTCGTTGTTGTATTTGTGGCAACAAATGATTTCAATTGTTATTGTATGTTGTTTCCGTTCGAAGCAATGTTGTCGTCGTCGTCGTCCGTTTCACCCTTAACATCAGTCATTCACGTTGATTTGGTGGACTTTGAGTAAGTCAAAAAATATGCACGGAATGCAGACAGACATGCAACAAAAAAAGAATGAAGAATGAATGAACTCAAGTTGATGGTAAACTTTTGTACATATATAAGTATGGCATGTGTGGCATGTTGCAATACATGTTCGATACATATGTGTGTATCTCTGTGTGGTGATGATGATAAATGTGATTTTCTATTCCATATTGCATGTCATATTTTAAATAAACCATATTATTTTAATGTTGTCATATGATAGGTAATATTTAAAGGATAGAAGGTAACATGACGTGTGTTTTTTAACCCAAGGAATTACTTATACGCCAGACGACTATAATTTATTAGAAGACTTTGACGATGGTAAAGGGCATTTCAATGTTTTTTCTTTAGTCGCTTAAATCCAAAAAAAATGTTTTCTCTTTTCCACTTTAACAACAATCATACATAAAGAGTTATAGTGTTATTCAAACAAAATTTACATTTTTCAATTAAATTTATGCAAGAATTAACCAAATTAGAATCAGAGCAAATGATAAATATATTTAGCATATTCAAAATACCCAAAAAAAAACATTAATTTAGGCAAACAAAAAAATTATTTAAAATATTTAAACAATTAAATAAATAGATGAATAATTTAATTATTTGTGACTTTAAATATTTACCATTGATTAATTGTAGTTACGCGATAACGAATGTGAATGGCTATCATGACGATGGTATTGTATATTGGTAACATCATCCCATTAGCGTATGCTTATTTACTCAGGGTCAAAACAATGAATGAATATGGCAAACCAATAGCACAGCATGTCAATATAATTTCTGAATCGATTACAAACAGTCGTTAATCGCGTTAGTGATTAATATGGCAACAAAAACATGCACACACACACACACACACACACACTCTTTTACACAGAAATAAATGATTATCATCACACTCATTCGAATTACGTAAATCGAGTTGAAAAATGTTTAAATTTAAATTTAAATCGTTAATGAATTACTCGTAAATGAAGTGGATCAAGATAGAAAGAGAGTAAAAAAAAAAGAAAACAATAAAATTGTAATGAATTCAATTCGCCAATTCCAATTATGGGGTGACTGACATATGTAGATTAAGGTGGCCGTTCTTCAGAAGAGTATTTTTTTTTTTCTAGCTAAAAACTACAAAATTAAAAGTTTCATCCAGATTAATGATATTTTAGAACTCGCTCAACAGCTCTAAAGTTGGAAAAATGTATTTCTCATCGTTTTTCATAATATTTGTTAATAATAATTTGCTTCTAGAGGGGTTCAATGTGCATACGACCAATACTAATTTTTTCTACCCAATATTTACTGCAAGCATACTCTATATGCCTCCGAGGGTGCACCCTACAAAAATCAGCCCATCGCTTCCACTAGCTCTTAGAGGTATATAAAGTGTATTATGAAGTCACTTAAATTTTGCTTCTACAACACTTTTCTAAAACATACTTACTTCGTAACAAAATTCGTAAACAAAATTCATATTTTTATTAAAAACAGCTTTCGTTGCTACAAGGGTGCTCATAGAGCGTTAAAATATAGGACCGACCCTCATTTATTTTTTCATTATAATACTTCTATCAAACTCCTCATCCCTGAAGATGGCACCCATAGAGGATTATCTTAAAAGCACCTGAAAATCGACAAATAACTCCATAGAGCTATATGAATCGCTCCTAAGAAGTTGAAATGTTACTCCGATCACTATGAATTTTACCTCCCCAATATTTTCTACGAGCATACTTATCCCCCATTTCCGCTCCTTAGAGGGGCTGTCCTAAAAAATATATTTTTTTATTAAAAAAGCTCCCAGTGCTACAAGAGTGCCTCTAGAGATTTAAAATATATGACCGACCGCATTCATTTTTTCATTGCAATATTTCTCCCAAATATATTTACCTCTATCTTAATTCCTAAAGAGGGTGCCCACACAAAATTAACTAAAAACATCAGCAAATAAATCCTCAAAATCACAGGAATCACCTCTAATATTACATACCTAATATTTTACTCGAACTCACTTACTCCCTTCCCCACCAAATTAAGAATCTGCCATACAAAATTAACAGAAAAAAAAACACAATTTAATTGACAGAAACCCCTCTAGAGCCGCTTCTAAGAGTGTGATATGTAAATCCGATCATCATTAGTTTTACTTCATCAATATATTGTATTTCCCATATGTACTTATCTACACTCCTTAAGGTGGCTGCTATACAAAATTTATCCAAAAACGCCTAAGAATTGAACAAAAAAAGTCATACTTGCCTAAGAATTGCCTCTAGAGAAATGTGTAAGATTGGCTTCCACTATTTTTTGCTTCCCAACATTTCTCCCGAAGATATATATTTCCCGTATATGTCCCCCAAAATATCAAATCTCTTTGGATAGTATCGTAAATCTTTAATATAAAACTTCATTTTAAGCAAAATAGCTCTTTTAGATTTTTCTAAAGCTTCGAGTTCAATTAAGTTCTAAATTTATGATTTTTCCCGATATCAAATAATTTTACCCACCTTAATACATGAATGAGAAGTATATTGCCCTTGAAAAGAAAACAATTTTTATCCAAAAGCAATTTACATGCATTTATAATTTCAAATAATATTACCGATAATGTACTTATTTCAAGCAATAAATGACAAATTGTTAAAATTCAAAGGCTGAAATGCTGTTGTGTGGGCATACCAATGTTCAATTCTATGCACTAATTTCAAAGATAAACTCACGCACACACGAACAACCGTCATAGTACGAGTAATGCTGTCGAGCAATTGAAATTTTTGATTAATCACTCTTTGTATATCGTTCTCCTTCTTCGCAATTTCCTTTCGTTCGCACACAAAATATTTATCCAATCGTCTGCCTCTTTGTTTGCTGACATATTTGTTTTGCGGCATGTTGTTGTGCGTAATAATTACACGCTTAAGGGTTGTTACCAACACACCACACACGTTGATACATACGCATATACGATTGTATGTGATATTTACGCGCTTCTAGCATCCTTTTATTTTTATTTTTTTGATTTGTCTGAACTCCCACAACTCCACCTTAACCATCTGCCGTGAATCTTGAAACATTTTGCCTTGCTTTGAGACTTGATTGTTGTTAGATGGGCTGACATCGGTTGCGTTTGTCATACAAATTGAGATAACGATAAAAATACTACCACAGGAGTACATTCACATAATGAATTAAAGGGAGAAATACTCGTATACTAAAAGACAATGTGTGACAAAGGGCGTATGATATATGTATAATTGGAAAATAAAAAGAATACGAAAAGAATGAAGCGAACATACGTCCATATGCAAATTGTTTCAAAGACAAAAACAACAAGGGCAAATAATTTAATATGATTTGCTCTTTTGTGTGTGTGTTTTTGGCTTTTTATGATGCTTGTTGATCATATTACTATTTGTTCCATTTTTATTTGCTGTTGGTTTATGCTGCTACTGGATTGAATCAGGGTTGCCTAAGGAACAAAGGTTCGCAGCCAAGCAGCATTAGTGACAATTCAGAATCAGAATTCGTACATTCTTCGAATAATGATAGTCAATAGTCAATAGTCGAGAATAGTCAGGAAGTGAAACTTAAAAGTAAGGCACAAAATGTTAAATGCTGACAAGCAAAAACGAATGAGCCAAGCATACAAATTTTCACACACACGTCTTCAAGGAGACAAAATATTTTGTATTTGTTGTTCGAGAGCCACTAACCTATCGTGTTTTACGTATGAAAGTAATCCTCAATTGGTTGGACAGAGCAATTTCAGATGAAATTATATATAACAACGTGCTGCACATATTCGTTGATTATATCTTACATCGAATTTTACCTTTTCTCTTTGTATATCTTCACAAAAAAAATACATCCACATATGTGGGTCCTTTACTGTTTTTGGGTTAAAATAAATATTTTCTTCCACTCTCCACTATTTTATATTTTTTCATTATGTGGCGCTATTGTATTTATGCATTTGTTCTGCTCATTTGTATGCAAAACAGAATAAATGACAATATTCAGTTTTATTATATGTACACTACTCTCAATTTAACAACCTCTCATTTCATGTATTATTTTGTGATTCTTTTTCTGGATTGCGCTTATCTCTGCTTTTAAGAATTATTTTAAAATTCTTTTTCTTTCGCTTTTGGGGTTTTTTTTTTCTTTTAGATTAATTTTTTTTAACAAACCCTAATCGAACAAATTCTACTAAGCATATTCATAATAATACACCTATAATATATTACGTTTCTACTTTTAAATTTATACCTACATATACATATACACATCATACAATATATCTTCATATTTGCGAATATATCCTTACATCCCACCAAACAATATTGAGACCTTTCATATTTATCAGTACAAAATATTGGACACATAAATTCATGAGATTATTTTAATTTTATATAGAATATCCCAAGTCTGTAGGGAGTAGTTGATAATGATTTAATGTCAATATCTCACTCATTAGGAGCTCAGAAGAAAATTGCACGATTTTGGTGGAACTGCAGAGACTCGTTAGAAAGCGGAAGTGTCACAAATCTTCTATTCACCTGCCATGATTATCATAGGCATACTTAGGAAGTACGTCGATAGCTCTGATTCGACATTATCCAAAAAAATATCAAGTACCAAATATCCCCAAAGTATCACAAAACATTTTTATAGCCCAAGTGAGTCCCCAAAAAGAGACTACACTGTAATCAAAGCCAACCTTATGGCATAATCCAAAAAATAATCATCTTTGAGATTCACAAAATGCTAAAATTATTGATTCTAGTCGGATTCTTATTTGATACGCATTTTAACTTGCACGCAACGAATGAGCTGTACTTACGTATAAGAGAGTAAAGACTCAGAGCTACGATTCTTATAATACATACTATATTAGTAAGCAACAATAGTCAAAAAGTTATCATATTTAAATCTGAGAAAAATTATATAATATTGATTGGAAGTGTATTCATATTTTGGGCACATTTATGCTTGACCTCAACATATGAGTCGCCTTTAAGACTCAGAAAAACATCTAATACTATGTTGCCCACAACAAATTTAATAACTTAAGACATTTCTATATAGGAGTACTTAAAATAGTCAAAAACAATTATCGTCACCCACAAGAAGTACATCATCGGAATTGACTAATTATTACTCGCATTTAAACTCATTTAGGACTCAAATAAGCAAAATCTATATTACTTTAAAATCGAATTTTGAGCTTATATGAATTCATTTGAAAAATTTGTAATGCTTGATTGGTTGAAGTTGTGACTCATCCATTAGTCCAAATAGCGCTTACGCACCGTTTTGTTACCACATCCTCGCTTCCAACTGTTCGTTAGGTTGTTTGTGTGGGCAGCACGGTTAGATCCAGTTCGTACTGTTTAGAAACCTCAGAAAGTCGCTGATGATTATTTCCGCCAACTCCTCGATGTTATTGAAGAGTGGTTTACCTAGGCTGTTCATTCTCTGCTTCCAAAGGGCAGGGCATTTACAAAGGTAGTGGAAGATCGTTTCCTTTTCTTCCACTTGGTTACAACTGTGACAGAAATCATTGTGCGAGATTCACATTTTGGCCGCCTGTTCTCGGATGAGCCAGAAGCCAGTAATGACTGCCGTTAGTCTAGAGGCATATTTTCGGTCCCTGTTTATCAGCAATGTTGTTTGTTTAGGATTGTATGTAGGCCATAGTGACCTATTAGTCTTACACTTCGTGAGACTTTTACACCTACAATCCGCTATTTGTAGATATTTTATATTGATAGCTCTTTTAGCTACACTCAGCGGTATGAACACCGGTTCTGCAAGAGTCTCTTGCATGGCAGATCCGCTTCTTGTGTCCCGAAACCAGATCAGTGAAATGTTGTGCCGTTCGCTGAGTGTATTGAGACTCCTTCTGCTTTATTCCACTAGGAAGGAGGATATGATTGCTGAATTCAAGGCCTGATTTGCAGCTGGGTTGTCCGATAGTATAGCTATATTGAGCTTGAATCTGAAGTCTGCGATTAGTATCCTACAAGCTTCCCCAATTGCAAACACTTCCGCCTGGAAGTGTCCACTTTCAATCTCTCGGAATGTATACCTGCCCCTAGACCACAATCCATTTTGGAGCCGTCCGTGTAAATTGTGGTGTCGAAGCTGTTTAACAAAAATCCTTTAGTCCAATCCTTCCTCGAAGGAAAACTACTGTGAAGTTTCTATTGAAATTCATCTTTGGGATGATATAATTGTAATGTAATGCTTACTGGGATAGTCTATATAGTCTATATAGTCTATATATATTTTTAACACAATAATATTATAATAATAATCATCAGTTGCAGTACAGCAACATTTTTCAAAAGATTCACAATGTTTTTTCTTTGTCGTTTTTTCATTTATTTATTTATTTATTTTTATTATTATAATTTTCATTGTGTGTAAAATTTTCAATTTCAATTTTCATCTTCTTCTCTTATTATTATACACTCAGCGCTTATGTTTGCTTACTTGCGCTTGCATTGCACTTGTAAACGAGTATAAAGTTGCAGCTGCAGTAGGTAACTACATACATACAAGTATACAATAGCATTAGAGAGCAGCAGGAGCAGCAAGCAATAGTAGGTCGCATTGGCAACAATAGCAAGGTAAACAAATTTGCTTCAGGGATTTTCCTGCAGTTAAGTACATAAGTATATACATATGTATTAATACATATGCATGCATATGCACATATATTTATATAAAATATTGGTATAGGAGAAGTGTTCGTACTCGTATGAGTATGAGTATTGGTATGTGTATATATATATTTATATGGGAATTTAACTATGGCACTCTACAATAACCAATTTCTCAAGGAGCTGTGACATTATATACCATATAGTATTCTTCATTTCTCATACTCGAGAGTATACTGCATTCTATCAGTTTTGCTTACTTATTTTCCGCAAACAACAATCGTAGCAACCTTTTGTATTCTAACAAAATACACACACACACACATACACTCATAGCAAATATTGTAGCCATCATAAGTAGCAAATTTGCTTATTGTTGTTGTTGTTGTTGTTGTGTCATATTTGTCAGCTTTTCTACATAGACGAGTACGTACCTTTTTTTGTTGATTCTTTCATTTACATGAAGCACGTTTGCTACCTATTTCTTTTCAGTATCCTACTCCTCCTCTTTCTTTTTCGTCATTTTGTCATTTTATCAACTAAAGTAACCTTCCTTATGCATTGCATTGTGACAACGGTGGCAATATAATATTAGAAAATCCACAGATTTAGAAAATTGAGTTTATTAAAATGTCACATACGTTCATACGTGTGGCTTAGAAGAAGGACTCTTATATTGCCATGTTACTAATACTTATAGAAGTATACTTGTGGTATACACTCATATATATGTATACACACACGCACACACATAGTACACACATCTTTACATGGAAGTAAGCTGCTTTTAATAAGCGCATCAGTCCAAAAGGTAGCTGCTTCAATTTGTTGAGCCATGAAATATGGACTCTGTGACATACATAGTAGGGACGTGAGGTTATCAATTTTAAATTCAGAAATGTTATAAGAATGTGAATGGCAAAATAAGAAAGAATATTTTCAAATTAATTTCTTTACATAATTCTTTGCATAATTCCTTATGTAAAATAGTTAGAATTTCTATGAATATTCCATACAGGTAGTTCTATATAATTAGGACGATTTATGTACAAGTAGTTACAAGTGTTAAATAAAACCACATCGAGCTTCAAGTAACTATGATTTTACAAAGTAGAATTTCACAATAATAGATCGTATGTGTTTTCTATTTAGTTACACTTTAAAAAATATTAAAATGGTCTGGTGGGTATTTCGCAAAGCAATGTATCTTGCTGGCCCAACATCAAGAGATGTGATTTCTCAATCCTTTTCGAGCTCATCAAAAGTCCACTTAATGGACATCATATAGATAGTTTTGCTGGACATATTTACTTTAGTAGAGGTCTTTTTTATAACAACCACCGATTAATGTCGTTCTGGATTCAGCTATATGACGCAAAAATTTCTAAATTAAGGAAACTATTTTTTTTTTTTTTCAAATTTGATATTTTCGTCGACAATTTGCTGTAGTTTAAATCAAGTTCTTTACCTTCTGTCCGAGTATTTATATTTTCTATTTAATTTCCAATATAATTTTGTGTGGGTGCGGTAGCTCAGTGGTTCATGCATTGACCTACGTCGCTGGTGCAATCCCCGGATGCGGCTCAACTTGAATATTTTTCTTTCGTACGATACCCACCTGTTGGCAAGCAATTCTCAATGCTTCCGGCAGTAACAATTTGCCATTTGCAATTTGCCATGAAAATGCTCCTAAAAGAGCTCTGTGACAAAGCTCAGAAAAATTGATATCACAAAGGTTCTGCTTATATAAGTACATAGGTCCCTTCGAACACTGTCCAAAATTTAACAAGCATAACAGTATTGAAAGGAAAACTCAACTTATAGGCCATAGGGCTTTGGGGCTTATAAGTGCCACATATTTACTTTTTTATATAATTTTGTATGAAATACAATACAAATACTTCAGTATTTATAGACCAATCGCGCTGAAAATTAGTATACACAATTATTTTCATTAGCGAACTAATGGAGTTCGTAAATAGACAAAATCGGTTAAAATTTACGTGTACCTCTCATACAAAAGTATGCTGTCGAATGAGCTTTTTCACATTTTATTCAATAAAATAGTAAGCTATCAAATCAAAGCATGATTTATAAAGTTTCTCTAACCACGAAATTAATATATTAGAAAATTAATGTATTAAAAAAAAAATTACGCCTACGTTCCATGCAAAGTTATGCTTCTGTAAGTATGTTTTTACACTTTGTGCACACAAATTTGCAGATATCAAGCTGAAATTTGGTATGTGCAATTATATTTGATGCCTAGTTGACATATTCGAAAATGAGCTAAATCAAATAAAAACTGCAACTACCTCCCATATGAAGTTATGCTTCCGTAAGTATGTTTTTACATTTTGTAAATGAAAATATAAAGTAATCCAGCTGAGACTTGGTGTACATGATAATATTGTTTAAAAATGTGAGTTATTGTACAATAAGACTACCTCCATCACAAAATTATATTGTATTTTTCCAAAAATACTTCTTAACCTTTCTGTTGAGACGCCAAAAATGGATAACTCGATATATTATTGCATAAATAAATAATGCAAATTCTTTCAAAATAATTTCATTTAACCCCAAACATAAGACGAATGGATGAAGAATATGTAAAATAAGAAATTTAATTAAATTACACAACTAATTTCCTAATGTACTAACTGTGTACTCTCAAGCACAAACAAATACACGTGTGCGAAAATGCAACATATGCAATATCCACAAAAAGTAAATGCCATCTGTTGTACTTATTGTAGTCGTTACGATACGATAAGCCTAAGTATATGCATCTAATCACGTAGTAATTTGAAATATTTAAGCGACATCAAAGCATTTCTTCGTACTATTTATTGCATGTTGGTCGATGGCACTGTTGTTGTGTTGTTGATATTGTTGTTGTTAACTAAGATGATCTGCCTGAAGGCAAATTAATAAATGTATGTACCCAAAACATAAGTACATACATACATATACTTGAGTACCATATAAAGAAAGCAAAAGAAACAAAAAATAAAGAAGGAAGCAACCCAAGCGAATAAACCAACTTGCCTAGCTGCAGGGCATACGACCAACATTGAAAGTTGGTTGTTTCTAAATCATTGGTTCATTGAACAGTGAGCAGCTACCGGAAGCATTATATGTAAAAGTGCGCTCGCAAAAACCGCAACAGCGCGCATTGTTAGTGGAATCATCATCAACATTCCCTCCACCATTACTTGTACTTGCAGTCGTTCTTTGAAGAGCAACAAAAAAATGAAGAACTGCTGTCACCACTTGAACCATCATCGTGCGTTGATAGAAAATGTCCACAAACGTGGATGATGATGATGATGATGGTGGTGCAATAGTTTATGAGCCATCCTATACCTTGCAGCAAGCAAAAGGGCAAATATCCTTATGCTGCAACTAGCCACCGACGTAGCGTACGTACGTACCGCCCGTACGTAAGAACATACAAAATTGCATTGATTTTCTCCGCTCCGAGCAACGTCTACGTCACCGTCATACGGTGGTGAGTTTTCGTTAACACGACATTCCCATAAGATAGGTCGTGTCAGCTGACACGTTCTACGTTTTTACGTCGGTGGCTAGTTGCAGCATTATAGTATGATTACACACACACACACATGTATATTCGAACAAGATGTTGTAGAAAATTCTAATTAAATTTGTATTAAAAACATTCACAGATGTTATTCTCATCTTAATGCAACTAAAACTCATCTCATCGCCTTAAAGTGCGTCACCAATGTTTTGTTGGTAGTAGTACCAAGTATCATGCCACATATAGTTCATTCGCTTATATCATATTATGTATATTTGCATGTGGGCGACGCATTTAAATGACGTTTGAATGACAATTTATTTATTAAAAAATTCAAAAAGATAGACTCAAAGACAGAGATAGAGAAAAGGAGACTGAGAAAAAATTGTAGAAGGATGACTGTTCAAATTGAAATCCTCATTGCTTGCTTGGGGTAAAATGTCAAATGTCATTTATGCACTACAACACAAGAATTGACTTATGACAGCAACAACAACAACAACAACAACAACAACAACAATGATAAGAATCAAAATCAAATTACAGGCTGTTGTTGACGAGTTGATACAAATGCGAAGCAAATAAAGAACAACAAGTACAGTGAATGTAATAATAATACGCGCCAGTCAGTTACTCTCGGTTGGGCAACCTTCAAATTAACACTCAATTGATTCATACATATTACACACATATATATGTACATATATGGTTGCAAGAGCATCCCTCCATGATGACTTTGATACAAGTCCATAACATTTGTGAATGACATTCACTTATTCAGTGTATTCCTCCTCTTGACTTGCACAACAATCCATTCAACGAAAAGGTCAACAACATTAGAAGTAACACCAAAAAATAAAAAGGACAATATTTTGAACTGATGAATGTATTTGTGTATGGGGTACATAGGTATTGCCATTTATTTCTTGGTGTTTGGTGTTGCTACAATACAAGATTTTGTCTTTCACCTTTTTTGCAGTTCTATTTTGTTGTATAATATATTTTTTTCGCCTTTGAATGACATTTAAAATTGAAAATTGGACAAGAAAATATTAAAAGAACAGCAACAACAACAACAACAATTAGAGAAAATATCCTTTTTTTCACATGCAAATTCTCGTCATAGAAAAATACAAACTCCCTCGACTTCCGCAATTTGTAAAACAAGTGGATTTATACAAAGACGGTTTGGTATGTTTAGTAAATTTTATAATATTTAAACGCTAAAATATCTATTAGCAGATTCCGAACATAAAAGAATACTTATGAGTATACTTCATCCTATACCAGTTCTGTTAAGGGTTCTTTATAATGAGTGCCGCATTGCTCCGCAACCAACCAACCAAGCAATAGCTCAGTTCCTTCTTCATACCTTCATCACAGATATACAATTTATTTCAGTACACAGGTATATGAAAAAATATAAATTTCTTATCCATCTGATCAGGTAAATGCGTCGCTTAAGTCGAATTTGTGATTCGGACCTCAAAAAATTAGTGATGAAAGTTCAAATATTCATTAAAATATTAGGAATCATCTCTAGGAGATTGAAATGTAAGGCCGACTTCTATATATTTTTCTTTCTCAGCATTTTTCGCGAATATATTTAGTCATCCCTGTCTTCAATCCTTACGGGAGATTCCGGTACAAAAATGCTGTTGTACTGAAATTCGCTTGCACTGCTACCAGGGTTGCCTTAGAGGAATAAAATATATAACACATCCCAATTCATTTTTGCTACCCACCTTTTGCCTTATATTTTCTTTTCGGGTAGGCTTCCCTACAAAATGTACCAAAAAGGAATTGAAAAGCGACACATAATTCTATAATTTCCCATGAATAGTCCTTAGAGCGATTAAATGTTGTTCTTCTGCCCATTTCCCCCTAAAAATTTATGTTTTGTGGGTGCTGCAGCTCAGTGGTTAGTGTGTGGGCCTTCTGATCTGTAGGTCATGCGTTCAAACCCCGGCTGAAGCATAACTTCAATATCGAAGAGATTTTTCCTTCGAAAAGTACCCACTTGTCGGCAAGCAATTGGTAATTCCTCCGGCACTAACAATTTGCCATGAAAATGCTTCTAAAAGAGCTCTGTGGGAAAGTGATGTCACAAAGGTTCTCAGGTACAAAATCAGCTAATATAAATAGGTCCCTTCTCGTACTGTTCACAATATAACACGCACAACAGTTCTAGAATAGACGCTAGGCTAAAGAGCCCTCAGGGACCGTCCTATAAATACTACTTATAATAATATATATTTTTGTTTTTATAAAATTAGCATTGTGCATTTTTTGTGTCAGAAGATTCAAACCAAAAAAAACTATAATTGAATGCAAATTGATAGGAATAAATTAAATTGAGTATTTTCAAATTAATTTGAATTTAATTTTTACCCAACTTATCAAACCGATCCTCTTCACATTCATATATTTGATACTATTTTCCCATTCTTATTGTTTTTCTACAATTTCGCAAAATTAGAAACATTGTTTATAGTAGTATGTCTGTCTGTTTTGTCTGTCTATCTGCTGTCAACATGATATGTTGCCAGTGTTTAATGAAAGAAGAGAAAACGAACAAGTGAAAAACCTGAAATGAAATAAAAACTTCAGAAATCAAAAAAAAAAGTGAACAAAAAAACTATGAAATATTCAATAGCAATACGTAATGAAAAAATTACCAAAAAGACCAAAACAAAAAAATCAAAATAGACAAAAAAAAACATGGTCATGGAATAAATGATATTGTTGTTGATTTGTGAGTGTGAGTTTGATACTTGGCTTAGGGTGATTACGATGATGATGATGATGATGATGGGTGGTGCAATATGATGAGCTATGAGCGTCAAACCGAAATAAACTCTATTAAATGTGCACACTCAATTCAATTGCTATTGAATCCTGTTCACATATGTATTTGCAAATATTAGTTACTACATATTTGGTGGGCGTGGTAAATGTTAACGATGACGACGACGACGACGACGACGATGATAGTCTATTTCTGGACGAGTACAAGTTTGTCTGTTTGTCGACAAAAGCAAAAATTCAATTGAATATTTCCTGTCATTTTTCAATATTTATTTTTTCAATACACTTTTCACGCCACACCATTGGATTGTATTTGTTTGAATGGTTAGAATTTTAGAAGCTCACATCATATTCTCATGTCATACCATCTGACGATTGACTACTACAGATGTTGATTGTTATTTATTTTTTTTTTTTTTTCTAATTCAATTTTATATAGCAATGAGAGAAATACACACTAACACCCACTCAACTTCAATGGAGAAGATACGAGTAGTACCTATTCGTATATGTTGCTGGAGAGCATGCATGCATGCATTGTTATCAGTAACACAATTTAATTGAGCAATTTTAATTGAGTAGTATAGAAAATAATCGCAAAAAAATGAAAATAAAAAATAAAGAAATATACACAAAATATTTAGTTGAAATGAAAGTACAAAAAGCTAAAGGGATTTTGACTTTGTAACAAATTTAATTGAAATAAATTCACTTGTACTATGTATATTGGAAATAGAAGAACTTTACAGGTTTGAATGATATTTTTTTTTTGGTCAAAAGGAATTTGAAAATATTTTAAATGAGATTTATTATGCTTGAGGTAATATGGAACACTTATTATAATTGTTTTATATGTAATAGTAAATATGTATAGTCGCATGTATCAAGTGTTAACGCCACAGTATATTTTTGTGTGGGAGGTAGGCGTGGTTTTCATCCAATTTTACCCATTCTTTAGCTTGCCTATTTATATATATAATATAATCGAGTTTATAACCAAGTTTTACCTTCATAGCTTTGTATTTTCGCAACCAGAGTGTTCGAATATGCATACGGGAACATACTTTTGTATGGGAGGTAGGTGTGCTTTTTTCCCATTACGTCAATTTTTAAATATATTTATTCTCTCATAATATTAACCATATGTGCATAGTTTCGTTCTAATTGCTTTATATTTCTTAGCTATGATCGCATTTTTTATCATAAAATTATATTTTTGTATGGGAGGTAGGCGTGATTTTTATCCGATTACGTTGATTTTTCAACACTTTTGTGTCCTGATAAAACTAACCTCATATATGGAGTATCACTTTGATTGGTTTTAGAGCCAACTCGATCAATTAAATTATATTGAAAGCAGGAGCGGCAGTGTAGCGTTAAGGCCCATTAACGAAATATTTGTTAGACTTGATTTAAAAGTGTCTAATATCGACTTTTGTTGATCTTTGATGATTTCTTTTGTTTTTCCCATTGACTTCAATCGTGCAAAAGTATCACTATATTCGTTGCCAATAGATAGAGTCCATTTCAAAAACCTGTTAATTCTTATTCACCTCTAAATATAGCATAGCATAACTTTTTAAAACTTCCATTGCAGAATTTTGTGACATCCCTTTTTTCGATCATTGTCATCTATTACCTTCAAAAGTGACAGATGGAAAATAGTTACAAATAACCAATTTTTGCTTTGTTTTTCAAACAAAAGGTTGTTGGACTGATCTGATAGAATTTAATAACATTTGTCATCATTAGTAGCATGAAAACGACAAAAAATATATTTAATTTATCAAGCAGACTATACTTATACTCCAATATACGAAAGGGTTAAATAACTAATTGCGTACAGGTGTTACAAATATTACAAGTGTCTACGCTCAAATGAGAATGAGTTTTAGAAAAAATTCTCAAAATGACATTGCATATATGTGTTACATCAAGCATTCATTCAATAATGACTATCATCATCATCATCATCATCACCATGAAGAACGACAATGACAATAACAATGTCGCCATAATCAACACTGGGGTACACTACATAGTGCATACGAATACGTGCTCAATTTGCTTCAACTACGAATAAATTGAAACTGAACTAATTACAAATTTAAAGAATTTTTGTAACGAAACCAAAAATAAAAATAACACATAATAACACAAATACCATGATAATATCCGTGACAAGCATATGACAATGAAATAGATTATTGTTTAATTCACGCTTATTTTGAGTGCTCTTGAATGCTACAATGATCTATGGTACAACGATCTACAAAAAGCGATATACGATCATTTTGCTTTGCTCTGTCTGGCTGTTATTCGAAATGTTGTTATTTGCTTTATTGTTGTTACGATTATTTACAAGTTGCTTGTTATAAATTTGATAGTCACGCTGAATTGTCAGAAATTGATTTTCTCAAGTTAAAGGAGAAGAAGAAAATACATATACATATAGTCATAGTCAACTATTGCTTTGTGCATATTTGTAGTTGTTCTTCAGAGTCTTCTTTGACCATTACAAATTCACTTGATCGCCAACATCATCATAGTACTATGTACATTCATTGGTAGAACCTTAAAATTGACACATTTCAATTGGAAGCACATAGTAAAGTAATTCCATCGGATTGATGGATTAGAACAATAAGCAACTGTATATGATTGCTTTAGCTACATCAGCATTAAATTGTCTGTGATCCCAAAATAATTTTAGCTTTTTCTGATGATCGCAGACGATTGTGAATGCTATTAGCCATTTGAGTTTGATTGTCTTGATGCAATACCAAAATATTGAAAATAAATAAAACTCATTCGCGTAGTAAGTTTGTAAAAAAGCTAGCTCTCGACTGATTAATGAACGAATTGAGGGGATTTGTTGCTACACACTAAGCTCGGCTCTTACCTGTCTATGACTACAATATGCATGCCCTCGAAATGAGATCACTAGTGCATGATTTTTTCAATCACTGAAGCCCATATGTTGTAATTGCAATGCATTTGCGATAAATATAGCGTCACTCTGGCTGATGCCATATTAAAAATACTGATTAGACGGATTTATTTTCAGTTTCTTATAAAAAAAAAGGGCTGGGAATATATATATGTATTATCCCTACATAGGTACTCTTTGTGTAAGAGACTTTGCCTCAATACTGAGACACTTATCGATAATGGTGCTTTTATGGTTACCTACTTACTACACATGTATGTATATGCTTTTTCATTTGTGGTACCGCCAATCGACATTTTAAGTGCAATCAAATCCATTAACTGCCATAGCAATTACTTCAAAAAAGTAAATCTTCAATCGATGAATGAATTATTATTATCGCTTCTTTTTATCACTTTTTCTCTTTATTTTTATTCAATTTCTAGAGACTGAAAAGACATTATAGGACTATAATTTCATGATAATTCTCAATTTAGTTTTCCGCTTCGAGTAATTAATTGAAAATACCAACAAAATTTTCAAAATAAGTACCAATATATATGAATTCATTTCAAATTAAATTAATTAGACATGAAATCTTGTAATACATATAATATTTATATGAAATCTGTATTTTCGAGTCGTGAGTCATTTAATGCTTTTTGTCTCTAGCTTATGTCTCTAATGGTCTCTCTCTCCCGCTCTGTCCCTCTCTGTCCCTCTCTTTCCGTCACCCTTTTTCCTATTTTCATTTTTCTTCCATTTATATCGCTTATTGCTTTAAATTAAATATCAATTCGTTGCGCTAAGATGAGGTTCATTAAGCCGGACCCCACACATATATCATCATCAAAATCACAATTATAACATAAAATTGGAAGAAGAAAATTTTTTACAAAAAAAGTTGCTCTCTGTGATACAGCTAGCACATTAAATTTCTCACTCTGTCTTTCGGACATGTTGAATTTCTCAGTTATTAAAAGGGATCTCCGAGGATCAATCAATTATTAGACGCATTTTTATCTCTAAGTAATTTCCTTCTAGGCGGATACTCCATTCCCAATATTTTTAACATTTTTAACATCTTAATATGCTTCTAGCTACTACATAACTTTCGCTTTGAGCATACTTTTTTTTCACCCGGATTATATATTCATGTTGGCGAGCGAAAAGATGCTGGGATTCCGGTAGGGTGAATACGTTGGCATCGGCATCAATTCGTAGACCGTGATTGCAATTTGGCAGCAAAAATAGTGCATTAATATACTGCTGTGTTAACTCGCTGAAACGACACTGTATCCTTAGCCAAATGGCATCTCGTACCTTCTTCAATTTCTTATATATTTGGCCCCATAATTCAATATAGGACTGCACCGTGATTTTTTAATTTTTTCGTTCTGCAAAAAGGCAATGAGGGGTTCATAACTTTCTCATACTTAACTTGTCACGTATAATATTGATTAGAAATTTTTTTTAGCAATGTCGACGATAGAAGAACTCGTGAGGGATATTCGAAATCCAAAGTAATATTTTTTATTTACGTTTTGTAGCTCAAATAAGGTTTTCATCCATCATTTTAAAACCCCTCTCCCTCTGTCTTTTTGGTATTCTTGGAGAAGTTGACATTTCAAACGATGTACTCTGCTGCAACTGTAGCCTCACGGCGTACTATTTTTACTTTTGTGGGTTTAGATTTTTTGGGTTCATGTTGGGGGATACCATCGAGCATCTATTTTAGGTTTGTATTACTCTTCAAGTGTGAATTTCGAGTGAGTCTTCATATTATTCAATAGAATATGGTGTAAGATCTATTCGTTTTTGAAATTGTCTGAAGTCATTCAGCGGTTCGTCTCACTTCTACTAAAATCATTAACGGAAAGAAAACAGCTAAATATTTCAACGCCAATGGTGATGACAATACGTGTGGAAAACTGAACGACAAAGGCAATGCTACGGAAGCAGTTTCCAAGAACGTTGAGCGGAAATGGAGTTTATGAATGAGATATGTGCATTGTGCAACAAAATATTTCATTAAATATGTTACTGAAACCGATTGATGGCAGTTTTGAATAATATTGAATAATATAAAAAGTTTATATAAACGATTGCTACATTAATGAAACAAAATTATATATCCTATACAAATGACCAATTTTTCCAGTTTACTTATATATTCATCAAACATAATTACATGCAGTTCGGTAAATTAATGATCGGTGCATACCACCTTGATCAAAAAGTTCCCGGAATAACTACCGTGTGGCGTTCCCATCGTTCCAATTTGAGTTCTGTTTTTTTTTTTTTTTTGGTTAAGTTGGTGCATCTGTTGTTAATATTCCCTCTAAATCTTAGCGTCATAGCTTGATATTTGCAAAAGGAAACATCAACAACAGATGTGTCAACTTAACAAAAAAAAACGGAATTCAAATTGGAACGATGGAAGCGCCACACAGTGGTTATTCCGGGAACTTTTTGATCAAGGTGGTATGTCATTCTTTTTACCATTCAAAATAGGCTTAGTAATACTTGCTTAATCAAAATAATAATTTAAGTAAAATATTTCGTTCCACATTTGTAATATATTTTCTGTTTAAAGCCCATATTTATAGTAAATCTATGCAATGGCGAACAGCTAAAACAGCTGTACATTATGTATGGTATGATGATGGTGACAATGATGACGGTATACCTATTATTATTGTTGTTGTTGTGGATGTCATTGTAATTGTTGTTATCATTATTACTAGCACTACTGTTGTATGTACAACATGTTCTTGCTGCTTGTTAAATATGTTGTTAAGTGTAGTTCAATCAATTTTACACAAAAGCACCCAAAACCGTGTATACAATGAAATACGCTTATATATATTTTTTAGTTTAATTTTATAATATTACACATACAACCATATTCTCTTGCTCTACTTGGTCTACACTGCTTAATGTTGAATCACTGAATGAGGCATAAGGGTTATATAACATAATATTATATCATCCTTCCATCATCAAGTACGTATAATATATACTAACATTGTTATGTTGTCCCGCTCATGTTACTGTTGCTGCTACTTCGTTGTTGGTGTTGTCGTTATTTAATTTTATTTTATTTTATTAATATGGTAATTAGTTGCAAATTACAATTACACGATTATGGCCCCAAAAATAATTTTATACACATACGTACACAATACATATGGACTAGCTTGTCGTTATTGCTACTGCCAATTCTGTCCTTGTTGTTCTAGTTAGCTGTTCAAATTTCCACCATGTCAAAATAATCGAGCAGTTGGCAATTGCTTGTTACCGTTGTCGATGTCATTATTATATGTACGTAGGTATGCAGTTGTTGTTGTTGTTGTTGTTGTTGTCAGTCTTTTGACAATAAATTTTGATGTCGTTGTTGCTGTGTTGTGCTGTGTTGCATTAATTAGAAATTAATGTAAATTGCTATAATAAAATGTTAGTTCAAATTTTTTGGGCGTGCTCTTATAAGGCTGCTGTTGTTGCTCTCACTACTGGTGATATTTTTGCATTTGATGTTGTTGTTGTTGTTGTTGTTGCTGTTGTTATTATTTTATTGCCTACAAACATTCATGTGACATCTCAGCGGCTCATCAAATCAGTGTTTGTGTGTGTAAATGTGCCTGATGCACAGTGGGCTTAAATGCCCGCGTTTTGAAATTTAAATCCTTCCAATGTGTACCGTGGTTAATCCATTGTCAGAGGTAGGCAGACGAAATAATCGGGTTCAGTTATACATTTCACTGCTCCAAGGAAGGTTTTTGGTCAATTATAAACTAATTTATCGAACTCAAGGTGTGTTTAAAGTATTTTTGTAGAGAAGCTCCTCTAAGTAAAGGGAATGGGGGATAAGAATGCTTGAATGTTGCTAAGAAAAATTAATGCCGGTCGTTCACACAAATATAGCTGTTGCTGGCAGAGTTAACAAATTAAATAAAAACCTCAAAAATCAGGGACATTTATAAAAACGTCAATTTTGTGGGGGAGCACCTGTAAGGGATTTAAATAGTGTAGAAGTATGTTGATAAAAATGATTGAGAAGAAGTAATGAATATGGATCAGTCAGAATAAGAGCAATTGTAGAGGTCGGTGGGAGAAAAAAAAAATTTTTTTATCTGAATCTCTAATAGAGAAGCATTGAACAGGCTTAGAAGAAATGTTGAAAGTAAAAAATGAATGGGATTTGGTTATATATTTTAACCCTTTAGAGACTCTGGAATTTATGATCAAAAACATCAACTTCAATTCATCTTTAATGTTAAAGACGAAGGGTGATCTGACTGTTTATCTCACTTGCTGGCCAAGATGACTTCTTTTTATCTCTAAAAAGTGATCATTTCAACCCATTGTACGTATTGTCAAAATGGTGAGGAACTCAATTCTGCCAAATTGTTAGAGATTGTATCTATAGTTATGTACACTTACAATATACGATGACAATGGGTGTGGTTGGTCGTTCGTTGTCATCATTTACATTTCAAAATTAGCCAGAGCAACAAAGTCAAATCAACGATGATGATGATGGTGATGGTGATGTTAATGAAATGAAATTATATATATTTTTTTTGCTTCAGCGACAACAGAACAGCAGCAAGAAAACAGTTTTAATTATTATTGACAAACACAATAATAATCATGCGGGCTTTAAAAATAATCAATACATAACAACAAAAATTCTTCTTCATCTTCTTCTTGTTCCTCACTTTGTTCTTTATTTTATTTGTAATTTTTTTGCTTCATTTTTCTTGTTGTTTTTTTTTTGTTGGTTCTCATCTACTACATTTTCACACCTTTAATGATCAATTTTAATGAAGTGCCTACCTCTTGTTAATAATATTATCGTTGTTTGTGTTTGTGTGAATGTATGTGAAGTATATGTGCAAATGACATGAGTGCTGGTTGTTACTGGTTGTTTGCGTTTTGTGATTTCAGATGCAAATCGAGAGCGTTTAATTAGCAACCAACGTTTGTCTGAGTGTTGTCGTGTTACTCATCATCATCATCATCATCGTCATCATTATCATCATCAACATCAGCTCATCAACGTCGTAATCGTCTGCAACATGCATTCGTGCAATGACATTACAGATATGTCTCCGTCCACAATCTTTTTCCCACCTACAATTAAAACTGAAGTGTCGCTTTAAACAAGCATCAACTTCAATACAACGATGATGATCACATTGCCATTGAATTCCACACACCACTACCACCACCACAACGATTGCATGTTTGCAAATTGTTGCTGTTGCTTCTAGGCATTTAACATGAGCATTTTTCAATACTTTCAACACTTTGTCTTCTACATTCATTCACTCATTCATTCATTCATTTACTCAATCACTTAGCCATTATACGAGACTTACTCCACCTGTGTTGAGGCCACCCATCTTTCGCCCCCCACACTAACCCATTCATTCACTTATTCATTTAGTTAAAGGCATCGTTGTTGTTGCTGTTTCGCTTCGTGCGTTCGCATTTAAATAATTTTAATGATTTGTAAACAATAAACAGCCAACAGCCAACCAGAATAACAATCGAATCGAAAATTATGAAAAAGGTTACAAAACAAAAATAAATAAAATTTAATTTGTAAAAAGCACTGAACTCCATTTGTTGAAGAAAGAAAAAAATAAAAAATTTTTTTTATGAAAGAAGTGCGAAAATTCCAATCTTGCGACTTCATCAATTTTACATTGTATAGTGTGAATGCTGGTCTGAGCTGTCTCATTACTGATTGAAATGTTGTGCAAATATTGACGAAAATACACGAATTATTGGCTTAAATGGCAACGAAGAAAATTTTGTACAATAACTTCCAACGCGTTAAATTAAAAAAGAATAATATTAATTGTATTTAAAGCAATTAATCAATGGGGAAATTTTTAAATTGTGGCCTAAAGTTGATGTTTTCATAAATTTCCAGGTACTTTTAACTTCATTTTGTATAGAAGCCTACATAAAGAGGAAAAATAGGGTATAAGTATGTTCAGACAGGGTGCCGTAGCTCAGTGGTTAGTGTGTTGGGCTTCTGATCTGTAGATCGTGCTTCAGTCCCCGGCTGATGCATAGCGAATTTAATATCAAAAAGATTTTTCTTTCAAACGGTACCCACCAGTCGGCAAGCAATTGCCAATTCTTCCGACAGTAACAACTTGCCATGAAAAAGCTTCTAAAAGAACTCTGTGACAAAGCTCAGAAAAGTGAAGAAAAAGAGAAGCTCGGCCAATGAGCGCTTCGGGGCTTTAAGTGCCATATTTTTATTTTTTTTATGTTCAGACAAAATGTTGAGCAGTCAGAATCGAAATTTATAAAAACTACCATTTTATAGGGGAACTCATTTAAGAGGTAGGGTTAGGGATGACTTGTTTAAAGAAAATGTTGAGTTGTCAAAATTAATGGGAGGGGCGGTCATAGGTTATACCCTTCTGGAGGCACTGGCGTAAATTTTATAGAGGTGCAACTCTAAGAAGTAGTGATAGGGGTTAAATAAGTTTAATAAAACGTTGAAGTTAACGAAATGTTTGAAGTCATACATTTAATTTCTCTATATGAGAACTTTCATTATTTTATTTGATTTTTTTTTTTTTCTAAGGTTAAGTATGAAGTGTGACCTGAACTAGTCAAAGCCACCCTGGTGGAATTTAGCGATCTCAAGGATGGAAGTCAAAAATTAACTGTGTCGTAAGCAGGAATGGGCTTCAACTTATCTAGATTTTGGGACATTGTCGTGTAAAGAGTAACAAAATAGCTGCTTAAATGGCAAACTGCGGATCGGCATGCAATTCAATAACACCCGATCCAATTATCGCATTGAGATTAGCAAGGATAGGAACCTATTACCAGGACAACGAATAAGTCAGGCATTTGCAAACCATCCAAGTCCAGTTATTAAAAGTTCGGTCAAGAATATAGCTCAATTCTTTTAAGTATTATAAAGAAACTCTTCAATCAATTGTCGGGTCGGACAACATATGGCAACCACAGTTTTTATGGAAAGTTAAATATTGCACCTCCTGCCTGAAGGATGATGTAGGTAGAAAACACAGGGGATTTTCTCCAGACTTTTGACAAAGCTTTGGTAAAATGGGACAACGCATCCTTAGGTCAGATGTAAATGTTCAGGCTACTGAGATACATGAAAAAGTCATAGAAAATTATTGTATAATAGCAGCTAAATATTTTGAAAATTCCTCCAATTGGCTAAGCTTTTAATCAATTTTCCAAATTAATTACGATTTAAAAACGATATCTTATAAAATGCATAAAATGAGCACAAACTTTTATTACTCTTGCACACATGGATTTAAGCATAAATTTACTCAATAATCCTTACCCACATAAATTTTTTGCACATTGCCAAAAATAAATTGAAATTATTATTTAATAACAAATTATTTCCTCTATATAATGCCAATGGCATGGCAGTGCATGGCAAGCAAGGCACATTTTGTATAAATTTTACAAAATTGCACAAACTTTCTCTATTAGTTCGCATAGATTATTTGTCGCATAGCATACAAACTATATTAATATATTAAAGAACTATTCCTGTTTCCATTTAATACTAGTGCTGTTGTTGTAGTAGTAATAAATATGTTACATTATTTCCATTACCATTATACAACATATATTCATATGTTCACATACACATACATACATATGCTCGTACTATAAATCGTATTATGAAGCTAGAACGCATAAAACAAACTAAAAAGTCGGCCATCCATTGAATGGCTAAAACCATTGCCAAATATATTACCAACAATAACAACAACAAATGAACTTTCAACACATTTACAAAAGTTTCACATTAATTAAGCTTTAAATTTCATTTACGCCCCTGACCTATGTAACTGCATAGAACACCCACTGCTCTTTGCTGTAGTCTTACGCAATATTTTCAGTCGACCCATTATCAACCAACAACAAGAACAAAAGCTATAAGAGAGTAGTAAATAATGTCATCATTTTTTGTTTGTTCTTGTTTTTGGGGGGTGGTGGTAAATTATGCTTAAATGTGTATTTATAGTCGCCTCTGATGCTGCTGGTTCTATCATGCATACGAGTATTGTAGGCGAATAATTGTAATCTAATGCCTTAGATGGGCTTTTCTTGTGCAAAATTAGCTTGCGTTGCTAATATGTTACATTATTGTTGTTGCTATCATCGTAAGGTAGGTATAGGTGAGATTACCTTACCCATCTAAACATTCTTGTTTCATCTATAAACTAGCTATTATCAATATTATCATTCTCCCCATCACCATTATTATCATAATCATCATCATAATGATTATTATTACTACTACCATTCTCATCATACCTCGAATATGGTATTTTAATGCAAATTTAATTGAAATTTTGCAAGCATTGTTATTTAGCCGCCAGCTATTGTCTGTCTGGTGCCTTTTCTTCTTTTCTTCAACACATATACATACATACCTCTTTGCTATAATTTTCCAATGCCAAATATTATACATTTTCATCAATTTACCTGTTTCAACTTAAGGCATCCAACCAAGCTATTTATTCCCATTTTCTACTGAAATTGGTTGAGTATTTTGTTTCTGACCCATGATTAGACCAAGTAAGTATTGGCTCATCTCCTACTTTAGTTGTTACCCTCCCTCTTCCACTTGCCTACATTATTAAATGACAATCTATTCTAGTCGATGCTCTTCAATGTTCTTTTCTCGCTGAAAGCCTTTTAAAATTTGTTATTGTTAAATATTGTAGGTAAGTCGGTAAGTTGAAACTTTGACTTTTGCTAAATTTTCATCATAATATTAATTTTCAATGATACCTTCAACAAGCACATGAATGAGTGTTTTCCGCTTTAAGGTAATGGCTTACAGTGTCACATTTCCATATATGCAGTGGTCTAAATGGTGTTTGATAATTGTTTGGTTTATTGACTACGCCAAATAAGATGTGATGGAAATAAATTTTTAATAAAGAATATTTGAAAAGCTGCACTCGATAATGCTGAAGCTTAGATACTCTGTACTATGTATTACAAATATACAAAAGTACTTCCAAAGAAACGAACTTTTGTACTAGAGGTAGGCGTGCTAGATACTTAGTTACTTATGTGGCCATAACAACCGAATATCGATTTAGGCCGAATATAACATGCTTCGCCAGCCATCTCCGTTTTACGCTAGCTGTCGCCAGTTAGAAATTCCAAGCGAAGTTATGTTTTCCAGTACTTGTTCTTTCCACCGGAGGTGAGGTCTTCCTCTTCTGCGTCGCCCTCCAGCGGGCTCCGAATATAACACCTTCTTAGCTGGAGCGTGTTCTTTCATTCGCTCGACATGACCTAGCCAGCGCAGCCGCTGGGTTTTGATGCGCTTTACTTTGTCAATATCGGCATACAGCACGTACAGCTCATGGTTGTACCTTATTCGGTACTCCCCACCAACGCAAATAGGTTCAAAGATCTGGCGTAGGACTTTTCTCTCGAAAACTCCAAGCATTCGATCATCCGATGTGGAAAATGTCCAGGTTTCAGCGAGTGTAGTTGTAGAGTGTAGAGTGTAGTTTTCGTTTTTCGAGAGAGGGCTCGACTTCTCAATTGCTTACTTAGCCCAAAGTAGCACCTGTTTGCAAGAGTGATCCTTCGCAATATCTCTAGGCTGACGTCATTATTGCAGTTAATGCTGGTTCCAAGATAGACAAAGTCCCTTACTACTTCAAAAGCGTAGTTGTCAAAAGTGACGTGCTATCCAAGACGCAGGGACTCTTTGTTTGTTGACAATAGATGCTTCGACTCGCTCACCGTAAGACCCATTCAACCCAACTCTCTTTCCAACTCTGAGAATGTTGCACTGACTGCTCGCGTGTTCATGCCGATTATATCAATATCGTCGGAATACTCCAGCAGCATGACACTTTTGTTGAAGATAGTGCCATTTTGTCGTATCAGCAGCTCGTATTATTTTCTCCATATTACGATTGAAGAAGTCGCACGATAACGCATCACCTTGTCTGAAACTCCGATCAGTATTAAACGGACAAGTATTATAAATACAAAAAAAAAGAATTACTAAATTTGGTAGAAAAATACAATTAAGAATTTGTCTTGAATACATTAGGCTTTTTTTTCATAAATTCTAAGATTCATACTAACACCTTTTTTGCTAACAACTAAACACTGTACATATTGAAGAGTGAGAGTGAGACAGTGATATAAAATAAGATCTATTAATTTGCATGCATATAAAAGTAGTAAGAAGAGATAGAAAGAGAAAGAGAAGTGTGGTAATTTCTATAAGTATCAACAAAAACAACAACAGCAACATTTGCACACATTTAATGATAATGTAGGTGAAGGCATTTCCATTATGTCAAATATGCTTTTACAAAACATTAAAATTGAGATTAAAAGCTAGGATAACATTTATACCACACACACATACACAAACACAAACAGACACACACACTCACAAACATATTATATGTATATGCATATAAAAACAACAACAATAATAAATATAGGTTTGTGTGTCTGCTAACAATGCTGGCGCATACGCAATTCCGCTTCTGAACAGCCGTTAGGAGGATATAGAGTAGTAGTGGAAAATGAAGAAGAAGAATAAGACAAAGAAGAAGAAGAAGGAAAATGTGGCACAACACACATTAATACACACACATCCACGCGCTTACAGCTCAGGTATTTTTTGGAGGATGTGGTTTACTTCTTCTACCACTTCCATCACTGACATCGCTACCATCATCATCATCATCATCATCATCATCACTGCCATCATCAGCACTTCTGTTCGACTTCTTCTTACATTTTGTTGCAAATAAGCAAACAATAGCATATTGTACACATACATCCATAAATGTAACTAAGAGTGAATAAAGATTCAAATGAAAATGAAAATCTATTGTTTATAAATGTGTATGTAGTATGCATGTGTAGAGCCTGTAGGTTAGTAACACTTTATTGCTTCTCTTATTTGCCATTAGTATTGTGGCTTATTCTTCCTGTTCTCTTCTTCTTCTTTTTCATTCTCCTATTCTTCTTCTTATTATTATTATTGCATTTTTGCTTTTACTTTGTCTACATATTACCATCACATTTTGACTTTGTGGCCTCTATATATGTGTGTGTGTGTGTGTGTATGTGTATATAGGCAGATCTTTGCGATAGGATATATTGAAAGTGGAAAATGGCAAAAAAAGTGAAATATAAAAATTGTGAACCAAATTGAAAACTGACTATAAATATGGGCAAGCTTCACTTGTTTCTTATTCTTCTACTTCTATCTTTTTCTTATTTAAATAAATATATTCAAAACCCCTAAGGAAAGAAAGTAAGGTGACATTCTACCATTTCGATGAAAAAAAAAAACCTTCTTAACTGAGTGTGTGTGTGCATGTGTGTGTGCCATTACATTGCATTTCCTGTCTTTCCCATGTGATGCAATATAGCTTATCTACAGATAGAAAAGATGTCGTTGCAAGTCTCAAGTGTTACATTTACATATAGCTGACAGACATGATGTTGTCTTAAGCCAAAACATATGTATGTAGGTAGCTATTTGCAACATAACGTATATCAGCCAACTTAGATCTAAATGCATATGCATGTAATGGTATAATGGCACACATTTTTGTATTACGCTGATGCGAAAAGTTTGCATCACTTTCTATACCAAACATCTAGTCGCGAAGTTCGATTTTGGAAGCTACTTACTCCACAATATAACTGATACTCAGATATACATTACGTCCATTACGTCAATTTTCGTGGAACCAATAAAATGCTCAATTATTAGTGAGATATTCAATGAAATCTTCAGATGCCTTTTCTCTTATATCTTGCGCTACATCTTGTCTGAAGAAAGCAACATGCAACTTTATAAGATTTTTGGCACCAAACAACAAATTAACAAGAATCACCGTATTGTGAATAGGCTACTTCTATGTAGTATTGCCCAAATTTAACACACACACACACACACACACACAAAAGGACACCATCGCGAATTGACATTTTCTGTTCTTTCAAGTTTGTCTAAGCCAAAGAGTTGCTCTGGATTAATCGATCAAACTACTTTTGTGAAACTCTGCACTCATTCTACGTCATCTGATACCATAAACGATACGAACGAACTTTTGCAACAAACCAATATTTTTTTTTTATTTATTATTAGTATTTTGTATTTTCGCTATTTTCTATACATTCTCATTTACCTTGATTCAATGGGGTGTTTTGTAAATGAAAGCAATCTCTCACCCTCTTATCTCAAACACTTGTTTTTATATTGCAAAAAAAAAAAAAAAAAATGTATCATTTAAAATGACAGCAACAGTCACCATCTCAAGATGTTATTTTTCTTCTTCTTCGTCTGATTCTACATCTCGTTCTCTTTATGAATATGGTAGGTAAATGGTATATGGGTGAAATAGTTAGTGCAAATGATGGCAACACCAACCAAGCACATAAATACATACAATTTTGTTAAAATAGATCTCATTATAGATAAAAGGGGCCACACAAAGACGTCGTTGTTGACATCTTCGTCTTTGTTGTTTTCTTCGTTTATTCAATTCTTCAACATCTGCTTGTTCTTGCTCACACTCAAGATAGACTCAGATATGTTTTTCGATATGAAAGTTTTAATTTGACTTGTGGAAAATATATAAGTACATATGTACCTATAATAATTTTTTTAAAAGCTCTGCTAGAATCATAGCAAGTATGAACGAAATCGCGAGTGACAAAAAAATACGCACACACCTTACTATGTTATACACCGAACAAAGCAATGACATTTGCTACACTTGCAATGTTCCTATACATACATGCATAAAGGTACTAATGTATAAAAAGTAATTTTCTTCATCAATTTTAACATTTTTGCCTTAGCTATAAAGCATATACTCTTATGTATGTGTGTGTGTGTTGACATTCCTTTAAAAGTAGGACAGCAGTCAATAGTCAAAGTGTTGTGTCCTTCTAATGTCAATTCTACATCTTTTTTAATTTTGCTTTTCTTTTTTGTTTTCTTTTTCTCTTTTTCTTTAAGTTTTTTTTTTGTATTATCTTTCAAATTAATGTTGTGTGTGTGTGTGTGTATATGTGCTCAACATATTGAAATTTAATTGAAAATCTATGCCAACTGTATGGGCATGTTAGAAGAGATTGTATTCGTCGATTATAAACTGAAAGCTCCAATAAGCGATAAACTGCATATTTTGAAAGCAATTTAAATTCATATTGCTGCCCTAAGTATTGCATTGTTGGTAGAAATTTGATCAAAACTGGCAAAATAATTGTTTGAAAATTACACATCAAATTCATATGGAGTTAGCGAATACACAAACCATATCTCTCATTATATACTCGTATATTCATTAGCAACATATCGATTTTCCTATATGAAATGTTGAGAGTTAAGAAAGTGTATTGTGAATTTTTATAGTCTCATGGAAAATTGACAGGACATTGTTAATTTTATTGGGTAAATGTAGCCTCAAATGCTAGTATCCACATTATATGGCTTTCACTTTATACTACGTAGTAAATATGTATCTAAACAAATGTATATATACATGTGTAAGTTGCATTCCATATACATTTCATTATGCGAGAGTATGATGTATGAGTACATAAGCATGTACTATGTACTCGTACGATATGTTTTTACAACTGCTTGTTAAATCACAATTCCATTAAAAATTTGATTGAAGAATACATCTATGTATGTTACGAACAAAATTTCTTTTAATTCGACTAAAAGGCCATTGAGATGACATCAAAATCAAAGACATGTTATACAAATGTATGGATATCTCGTATTTTATGTATACATCAGTACATTTTTTATACATACATTCAATATACAGACAGAGAGAGAGAGAGAGAGAGAGAGAGAAAGAGAGAGATAGAAAGAGGAATAAATTTTAGTACATACAACATTCATATTATTTCAACTAGTCACTTTCATTAAAATAAATTGAATGAATATACTTAAATTGACTGTGTTTTAGTTTTATATCATTAACATCACAAGTTCCATTCATTTGTAATAATATATTTTATATCTAAATATAAATATATACATGCATTAGGATAGATCATATTGCTTAAAAGCATAAAAAATGAAGAATGATTCTGAGCAGAAATATCGATCAAATCATAGGTCCCTTCCTCATAAATTTTAAATAATTAGATAACCTTCAATATGCATTTTTCTTTATAAATATTTGGGCACGCTCTAGGTGAATGAGAAAATTCGATAGAAGTTTAGCGACAGTGCGAATCTTCCCTACCAATGGCGATCACCAAAGTGATCAGAATCGGATAGTATATCTAGTCAAGTCATAAATATTGGTACACAGAAAAATGGATGCCAAATGAGAACGAATTAATATTTTTTAAAACCTTTTCTTTTTCATTTTATTGGGTTATTCAATGGCTACAAATTTTAGAACAACTTATTCGAAATGACTTCCATTTGCCATCCAGCACTACTTGAGACGATCTGGCCACTCATCGATCGCGAGACGCACTTCATGCATGGGAAAATTGTCCACTGCATGGACAAGTGCTTGCTTCAACGACTCAATTTATGGGTGTCGAAAAGAGCATTGGCCAGCTGGACTACCAGCTGGCCAATCATTCGCTAATATGAAGTCAGTTGAGTCATTTTTGCCTTTTGAGCTGGAGCAGAAGCCTCTTTAGATCCTCGGGATGAGTTGGATTGCTTCTCTGGATGACCGAGCATACTCACGTTCCGTTTATTGAACGATTCTTCTACGGTGAAGATTTTGTCGTCAATAAACAGAATTTCTCTGTGAGCGTACCGGCTGCGTAACTCTTTCGATTTTCGCTTGCGTTTTCCTCCTCCAATGCGGCCGTGAGCAGGTGTCCAGTGTGTCGTTTGCACGCGCTGAGTTCTAGATCTTCATGGACATTAACTTTTGCGAAATTTGCATTTCCCGCGACAAGATTTTCTGTTTTCGTTGCTGTTTTCGGTCGATTCGTTTCTTCACTGCTTTGATCGCTTTCGGAGTTCTCACAATGTGCGAAATGGGCGAATCTTTGACGGTGTCGCTCTTCACCAGTATCCTCAAAAAACTTAACAGTACGATACACAAAATTGTGAGTGATTCCAAACGGTCGCAACGTCCGAAAGATATCGCCTTTTCCCATGTTGCATTTTAATAGGCCAACTACAACAATACGATTTTCGATGTCGCCCCATTCCATGATTGTAAACAATTGATGCCAAAAACTTTTTACGTGGCAATGGGACTTAAATGTCAACTGTCAAATCGCAATCAAGATGAAATAGATGCGCCCAATATTTCATTCGTAATGAATGCGTTTAGTTGTGTACCAATATTTATGACTTGACTAGGTACTTTTAGACTGCTATAGATTAATAAATTATATATAATCGGATAAAAAACACATCTATCTCTCATACAAATATATATTTTTTGACCGCGAATAAGTCTACCTGTCATAGTAAAGGCTTCGCTATTATTGAAGTAAAGTTTTAAAAAATTTTTTTTTATTCAGGTAGCCTTTGCCAGTAGAAAAAACTATGCGCCACCCTAATGACTATACAAGAGTATTAAATATGCGGTGTATTATTCAATATTGAACACTAAAGAGTGCAAATAAAGAAGAAGAAGAAGACGAAAACAACACAATAATATTTGTATGTAGGTACTAGAAGTAGTTCGCACATGTTGACCCATAAATGATACGTTCATTCGCTTGTTGGTATGCATTTATATGTACATGATGCACTTAAAAAAAATAAATATACATGCTAAGCACAGGAAAGAGAAGAACAACAACTGCAAAGACAACGATGAAAACAAGGCATGCAGGCATTATAATTTATATCATCATTTTATTCTGCATTTATTTTAGGAGTGAGTATCTTTTTTAATGTAAAAATCATGTTCACATGATACAATAAGAACGCGCGCGTAAACGCTCAATGCCGAAGAGTAGCATGAGGAGGGATGCATCCGTGGAAGTGTAACAAATGACAAAAGAAACAAAAAACTATTCTTACGATGATTTCACATATTCCCCCCTCCATAGTGCTTTTAGCACTACATAGCTACATAACATACAATCTCAACTCAATAAATACTCCTCATTGTTGTACCCAGCAAGACTATTGTCGCATAATCAAAGTGATCATCAACCACAGAAAAAAGTCAATATTCTCATTTACTATATGGACGAGTGCATGCATGTGAATAAGTGCGTGAATAAATAACAGATTTAAAATGTTTTTTTAAATATTTTTTTTTCATATTTTTTCGAAAAAAATAAATTAATTTTTTTTCCCCCACAAAAAAAAATTCCAGTCAATACCGTTGTTATTGTAACCATTATCCATCATCATCAGCAGCATTGAGCAAAATCATTCATACGGAAGCAATTAAATTCATTGAATTGTGTGCAAATTATTTGTGCCAATGATTCGTTCATTGCTAACGAACGATAGAGTGAGAGAGATTGAGAACGAGAACTATCTATACGGGTATTGCACAATGCAACAACTGATGCGTATATCTTATATACAAATATGAACTCTAGTGTAGGGGTTTGAGTGCATAAATTTGCGAGCGAGTTAAATGTTCTCAATTGACACACATACTTCTGTTGTTGGTCTTTATCACTCATCTTCGTATTTTTTGCATTAAATAGTGCAGAAAAAATTAATGCTCCCTTGACGGAAAATGAAGAGAATAAAGCAAAAAAAATAATTGATAATAAAAAGAGCAACAAAAAATAATTTCCATTTCATTTCATTTCATTTCACTTTCAAATGAAATGAGTGTAGCGTGAGGGTGGTTTCTGTTGACAATTCATGCCATAACTGTCATGTGTCAATAATACTGTAGCAATGTGTATACACACACACACACACACACACACACAAAATATGTAGTAACCAATTTTCATGATCATAAATTTCAAGAGTGTTAGACAAATAGGAGCACATACTTAAACATCGCTTCATTCGACTTCTTCGTCCACTTAAATAGCTCTCATATAATACTTGACTATTTCATTTTCATCATTTTCAAATAGTACATAAGTATACACAATTTC
This sequence comes from Megamerina dolium, assembly GCA_963854835.1. Lineage (NCBI taxonomy): Eukaryota > Metazoa > Arthropoda > Insecta > Diptera > Megamerinidae > Megamerina > Megamerina dolium. Next base: position 61,311,561 of record OY978527.1, on the reverse strand, counting down.
ATTGTACATGAGTAATTGAATTTTTGTTAGAAGAATTCATATACACATCACATTATATGGTAATGTTGCCTAATTCACATTTATGTACAACACATTTAAAACACTTATATGCCACTTTTTCCCCTCTCTTAATCTTATCACATATCTTATTAACATCTTGTGGTATTGCTCATTTTTTTATATATGAGCTATGAGTACGAGTACGTAGTACTTCTATGAAAAATTTTATTATGAAAAATCATATTGATGAAGTATCATCATAATGTACTTTATGTCCAATATGTTGGCACTTAGGTATGAATGACTATATACAAATTGTTGGTATTAAAAGGTACACAGAAGAGCCGCTTTTTTTTAAAGCCGATTATCATCGTCTACAATCAATTTAAGAAGAAACAATATATGAGTACTTTTATTTGTGTTTTAATGTTGCCTCAAGTCTTGTTTACCATATATTTTCTTTATGTCCTACAGGTAAACAATTTCTCTACAGACCAGTGACAGTGACCACTTGTTGTCACTGAAGCAAAGTTCGCGAGTGATTTTGACACGCTCTTGATGACAAATTGAAGTTTTCTGCACATTCGTGATTTGTTTAATTGTAATCACGAGTACACATGCTCACGATGTAAAATATTGGGATCACGCTCACGATCACCTACGAAAAATTGCCATTTTTATACACTGTTCACTTTTGTTTATCCACTTTTATTATTTATTATTGTATAAAATTTTCCGAAAGAAATTTTTAAATCGATTTCAACTCTCTTTATTCCCAAAAAAACGCTATGATCTTTGTTATTAAAACGTTTATCATTCAAAATTAACAATGTCGTTTTTATTTACTTTTAGAACCAATTTTTAAATCACTCTCATCCTTTTAGGATGTGTGAACAGCTCGGTTAAGCTGTCGTGCTAATAATTTAATTTGGCAAAAAATATTACCACAACTTTCGCTTTCTGTTTTGTTTTGTGTAACGCAATAGCTATTGGAAGTGTGAATTAGTTCAGTGCGTTTCCAAAAGAGGCCACTATAAGCTATAGAGTGTCATATGTAGTTGAGAGTAATAGGTGACTTTTGGTTTGTTGAAAAAATGCAATATCTGACAATCATATCTAGTTCACATGGCTCTGAGTTTTACCCAAAAACATTGCTTTTTGCTACGTTGTAAATGTCCAATTTTGTATTAAGTAAGCAGAATTTGCTGAAAACTTTAATTTTCTATTTTAATTGGAATAAAATACAATAAATAAATATTCCAAAGAATGGTTTGACGTATAAGAATATGTGGTTTTAACCCTACAGAGAAAATGACGCCATAGACAGCAAAAAATTCGAAAACAAAGCCGTTGATGCATTACTTGATGAATTTTCTTACGACCTCTTCAAGACGTACTGTCTCAACAGCCCAGAAGGAAAGGTTACTTGCATTCACAATGCAATATGAAAACCGTGGTATTTCGCAGCAATACATCAACATCGAAATCAAAATGAAATATTAATTTTCCAAAGGCTCTGCTGCATATTTACTTGAACCATCTGGTTGTACTCTACTATGAACTACTAAGAACAGTACTGATGAGATTGAGCCGAGTATTTAAGGATAAGTGACCACAATATGAGCAAAAACACAACAAAATCATTACTTTCTTTCACAAAAATTAAAAATAGCCTCCAACCGCCAAAGATCATCTATAAATTCAAAGCAGTTTTTCGAATGGTAATGCGAAAATTGCTTGAGAGATCGAAAAAAGTAAAAGTTTGCAAGCGACAATACTTTGAATAATATATTCTTTCATTGCGTTATTTAAATAAATATATTTTTGAATACAAAACAAGACCAATATAAGATAAAACTAAATTGATTCCTTATAGCTTATATGGGGAACGATCGATTTTGAATTAGCGCTCAAAATTCCCTGCTGGGTATTTAACTGTACACGCATGTGATGTCATATGTGCATTTAAAGTGTTTTCATTTCACTTTAAAAGATTTTAATCTTTCGTCACATAAATTAAGGTTAGGCGCCTCTTGCAGCAACAATAAATGCACTTAATAACGTGAAATTTGAAGTACATTTGTGAAGGTAAGTATATGTACCGATTGCACTTTGAAAATTAAAAAGTCATATTTCTATCCGTAAAATCCTAAAATGCTTAAGGGTGTTTCTGCCTTAATTAATTTCGGCTTATCATCAGATTAATCAATTCAATTGCGGAGAAATCAAATTTAAATTTTGATTGATAAAATTTCTTTCAATTAAAAAATAATTTTTTTTAATTTTATGAAATGAACGCGATTGTCAAACGCTAAAGAATGTTCATAAATGAAAAATTCAACATGCAAAAAAAAAAGTATGAATTTTAATTTAATTTAATATGCCCTGCCAAATAACCCTTCAAAATCGATGAAAACTAGTTACAAATATATTTTGCAATAATACATTATAATCGCCGAACGTAATTTAATTAAAAAGACATCAACACATATTTGTAGGTATACTAAATATAATACAATATATAAGCATTTGTGTACGCACAAAACAGTGCTGAAGTGATGATGATGATGATGGTTGTTGTCATTGTTAAAAATTAAAATTCCACAAATAGTTGATATGGCATGTTTTGTTGCCAATATTCTCGCACTTGCACTCGTTTGTTGCTTGCATATGCACACACATAGAGTATAGTAGAGGAATTTATAAAATTTGCTATTAGCCAATTCACACACACAGAAACACTTTTACACCTACACAAACAAACGATATGTAACTACGTACACGTTCAAAAAGTCAAGCACGCGGTCAACTAAATAAAATTACCATAAATTTTGCCATAAATGCATACAAATGTGGTTGGTTATACAAGTATGTATACCTACTACCACATACGTAGTTGATGTATGCATAAGTGTATTGGTATTGTTGTACGAAGTGTGCGTTTATTTAATTAAAAATACCACAAAATTCATTGTATTGTTTTTCATATGAACATCAAAAATAAAATGAAATTATGGGTGTGTATGTGTATATGTGTGTGTGCGTATTCCATATTATATTATTCATTGAAATACTAATAAAAGAGGTCAATAAAACCCGTTGAAATATGTGAGTGCATATAAGTGCAATTGCCAATGTATTATTAGCATTTCTAAACATTATTATTCCTATGTGTATGTTGCAATAATATGGCCAATAAATGTTGCATTCACAAATGTATTCAATATAGAAAATATATGTCAGGAGTGAATTATAGAAATTCCTTTTCAGGCGGATGTGGTGTAATTTAATTTTCATTGCACATAGCTGTAATAAGTTGCCGCATTGAATATTTCGTGCAATAATAGATGGCGAAAATGTTGTTTTTTTTTGTTTCTTCTTAAATAGCTCACAAAAAAAGAATTGAAATTCTACTTAAGCAAGGATATATATATGTATATTTTTTTTTTAATTATAGCACCCATTTATATATATAATATTATACATAAGTATATTCTCATTGAAATTGCAACATCATTAATTAAAATAATTAATTCAATCAATCACATTCACGAAACAGTGTGTGCGCTACATGCATATGTATGATGCCTCTTAAAGGCACCAAAAAAATAGAGATACAAAAATAAAACAACAACGCCAATACATAAGCATTCACTCTTTGCAAACACCGAAACGCAAGAAAGCATGCCCCAAAAGCATTGCATTCATTAAAATCCCATTAAAAAATGGCTTTAAAATGGATGAACGGTCGGACAACGATGCATTCGAAAAATGACCAAAATGAAAGAGGATAAATGACAACGGCAACAGTAACAACAATAACAACAACAACTAGTACTACAATAACACAGTACTATTGTGAAAAAACAAAACTGCAACACAACGAAATGACACCTGCAAGCGTTGCACAGTGTCACCTTCCGATATGAGTTGAGGCCAAAAGTAAAAAAAGTGTAAAAGTGTTATTTGAGTTATTCACAAAGTCTCATAAAATCGTATGTTATGAATTTCAAGTTGAACGATAATGTTTTGCATTTGGATATTATGACTCGGTGTCTATGATTTCATGGTCAAATATACATAGAATCACCTGTCATGTCATTTTTTTGCTATACGCATACTATACTAATATTTGGACGCTCTAGCGAACTTTCCGTGATATTTTAAGATCCGCTTGCATTAGAAAAACGTAAGCATATACATATTTTATTGATCATAGTTACCAACTGATTCGATTTAGTCATGTCTGCCCATCTGTCTGTCTGCCATCAAGCACGATCATGCCCGTAATTATTAAAAACTTTTGCTGAAAATTACTATGTATACTGTGTGCCATACGTGAGTTCCATAGCTCAGTGGTTAGTGTGTTGGCCTTCAGATCTGTTGGTCGTGGGTTCAATCCCCGGCTGAAGCATAACAAATTTAATATTGAAAAGATTTTTTCGTTTCGAACGGTACCCATCTGTCGACTAGCAATTGGAAATTCTTCCGGCAGTAACAATTTGCCATGGAACCGGCTAAAATAAGTAGGTTCCTTGTAATACGGCCAAAGAGCCCTTCGAGGCTTATAAGTGCCACGTATTTTCATCAACGGATGTACCAATTCGTAAATGCCTACCTCCAGCTATCCATCTAAAACTTGGGGCATAGATTTTTATTTATTAATGTATCTTCAAGATAGGAAATGGGCAACATTGGATGAAAACCAAGCCTACCTCTCACACAATAGCATGTTTTCAAATATATGTTTTGTCCCTCTGAGAGCAAAAAAAAATGAATTTATCAAGCTGAAGCGCAGCACATATCAGTATATTTACCAATTCATAATTAAGTTTGAGAATGAACGAAATCGAATAAAACCAACGCTTACCTGTCATAGAAAAATGTGTTTCCAAAACTACATTTTCACACTTTACGTACGAAAATAAAAAGCTATGGATCAGAAACCTGACATATATGATTGCACCGCCTAATAAATGCACATTATATACAAAAAATGTTTTCTAATGACAGTTTGTATTTTTTTATGTATTCACGTCAAATTTGTCTCGGAGAGTTTCAAAGATTGTGTACTCTAAACTATTCTCGATACAAATTTTGACAGTTTAATATTTGCTTTTTTCTCATTTTCTACTATTTTTACCCAACAGCGCAACACTGTGCACTGGCGGCTTGCTAGCAAAAATATGCTATAATGAAAATATGCAGAAAAAATAGAAAATGGTAATATGAAAGATGCAATATTAATGATGTCACATGTATATCTACGGCAAGCAATGCAAAAAAAGGATGCGTAAAGGATTTTCAGTACAATATAGTAAATATACTATATGTGCGTATTCGCCTGTAGGTGCGTATTGTCTGCAAGAAATTAATAATAATCAACAGCAATGTTGGATGAAAGAAAAATACAAATAATCCTGGTGCAAAATGCAGATGAGAAAGAAGATGAAAACGAAAATATCGTATACGAATACAATAACAGTAACCATGAAAATAATAATAATATGGCAAGTCACCAAAAATGATGGGTTTAAAAGATATTATTTAATTGCATTCTCACATGCATGCACTCATGCACACATACACCATATAAAAGCCATAAAGTATATGGCAATCAAAGTTGAAAAGCATAAAATTACTAGTGAATTGATACTTACTTAAAGTTCCTTGCTGTTCTTTTTGATGACAGGATGAGCTTTAGCTTAAATATTTTTATAAAGATCTCATTCAAAACTAACAAACATTTATGCCAATGGTGGTCGCGCATTTGAAAACCTAGTTACAAATTTAACATAAAATCAAAATTACTTTAATTTGTTACAACAATCAATATTGATTTAAAACAAAAAATGACTGTGCATATTCTTGTAGTGTTTAAAAATCGAAAACTAATACGAAATATACAAAAATTAAGAAGAAATATATAAAATTACGGCGAAAAAAGTACCACCAACTCCAACCAATGCTGATGCAGCACTCATTTGTGCCATTGGTGTCGTCATAATAACGATTCCCGCAGCGCAATTAACGCAAACGACCAGCAACGAGCAATGTTGCCAAACGCATTGACAGTTACGGCATACAATGCGACAATAACAGTATGTCCGAATAGCAACGGGGTAGTACACATCGATTGCGAGCACATCCATTGTTGCGTTCCTTTACTACAACTGATATGACAATATAATGATGTACCATAGTCGTATATATCACCAGTATATGTGTATGTGTGTGTGTGTGTGTGACTGGGAGCATTCATTATAAATATCATTTAAATATCTGCAATAATTGAGGGCTGAGAAAAGTGAACAAAATATAAAAAAGGAAACCGAAATAATAAATGACAACAGTAATGCAATGTGGACGAAAAACAGGCCTAGGAGAAACACCGTAGGGGTACAGCAATGTGCTACGATAAATATTTAAAATTATTTAATGAGCAACAGCAACAGCAACTTTATGTATGAATACATACCAGTGGGTGTAAGAATGGCCAATGTTTAAATTGAAGTGTGCTGTAGTACATGTACGTGGGCATATTGCATTGTACTGTGTATATGGTACGTATGTGCCTATGAGCGATAGCCTTAATGCGCGTTGATATACAAACCATTAATTAACGTTGAAATTTATTGAAATTCATTTCTGAACAAACTATTGCAAAAAATCGTATCATAAAATCGTAGCGAAAGAGAAATTGTAACGAGGAATTCTGGCACTCTAACATTGGCACAATGCTATGAGGATCTTAAATGAAATGAAAGTCCGAATTCCCTTAGAAGGAACATGCACAACGTTCGTAGTGATCGAAATCCTTTTGTAGATTAAACAACATCTTCATATATAGGACTTAATTCTAGAAGCGAGTAAGTAAACTTACTTACTTATGTGGCCATTATAACCGAAAATCGATTTAAGCCGAATTCTTCGCTAGTTGACGCCATTTAAAAATTCCAAGCGCAGACAATTTCTTCAGCACCTGATCTTTCCACCGGATGTTAAGTCTGCCTCTTCTGCGTCGTCCACCAGCGGGTTCCGAATGTAACACCTTCTTAGGCGGAGTGTGTTCTTTCATTCGCTCGATAGACCTAGCAAGGGTTGACGCTGAATTTTAATACGCTTTACTATGGCGGTGTCGGCATACAGCTCATACAGCTCATAGTTGTACCTTATTCGATACTTGCCACCAACGCTAATAGGTCCAAAGATCATGCGTAGGACTTTTCTCTCGAAAACTCCGAACATTCTCTCATCTGAGGCGGAATTTATCCAAGCTTCGGCGCCATATGAAGCATGATGAGAGACTTATAGATTGTAGTTTTCGTTGCTCGACAGAGGCCCCGACTTCTCAATTGCTTACTTAACGTAAAGTAGCACCTCTTAGCAGGAGTGATCCTTCGCAATATCTCCAGGCTGACATCATTACTGGTGTTAATGCTAGCTCATTACTTCAAAAGAGATAAAGTAAAGCCGAACCGAATACTGGGTAGCATATTCAGGTAAGTGGTTCTTAAGAAGTTTTAAGAGCCGGAGCATATTGAGCTATATGCTGTACTCAGAAGAAAATATATGAAACTGTATAGTGATCTACTAACATGTCGCTGAGTACTCATTATGACCTAAAATATGGATCTGGCAGACAACAATTTTTGTCAATTCTGTCAAGAGGAAGCTCATATATATCAAAAGCCCGAAGCTTTAAAATTAAGCCCGCAACAGTGGCATGATTTATTAATAGTTGAGCCTTAAAAAGATAATATAGGTCACGGTGTTCATGTAGTCTACACAATAGCAATAATTGTATTATTTTGCAGGATAGACCTGAAAACTGGAACTGAGCACCTAGATCATGTAATTTAGTACCTCCTTTAGTACCTTGGAAGTCAAAAGACTGCACATTGTCGAAAATGGGACTTTCTTTCCCAAAATCTTACTGAAGAAATCATATGTCTAATAAAGATCAAATACAAGTGAGTTTGTTTGGATGCTTAACTTTAAATTAAAATTTAGACAATTTGAAAAACACCCTTCATTTACAGTTAATACGTAACCATAAAAAGCAAACCTCATCAGTCCTCCACTCAGTATCAGAAAACATTCGAACTGATCACTAATGCAGTAAGAAGTGGCATCATATGAAGGGTGCTCGCTGTCGTTATAACTTCTAGTGAAACTACATACAAGTACTATGTAGGTATTCTGAAGCGTTTAACAAATGAGACCGCACATTGCACTCAGTGACGCCAAACAAATGTCAGTTTTGACATTTAAAATTACTCTGTTGCACTTAAACCAATGAAATATACTAGTTCTTTTTGTTTGTTTTTTGGATAGAATCAAATAAGAGTGAGAGTGGAAGTAGGGCGGGCGCTAATGTAGCAAGCGAATGTAGTAAACTCACGCGATTGCGATCATATTTAACACAAAACATTTCCCAGGAAATGCATTAGTATGAGAGTGTGTGTGTGTGTGTGTGTGTATGTATATTCTTCTTGGTTGTTACATCTTTGGCGTGTTAATTGCGCCTCATTTCTTTAAATGGAAGCAGCAAATAGACAACAACATGTTTCTAACAATAAAAATGAGGAAGAAGAAGAGCATGCAATTCAAGCATTCATATTAAAATACTTTCGCAGAATTCTCTAAGAACACTGTTGGTACTTATTTTGTGTTTAATTTTGAGGGATTAAAAGCCATACAGATGAACATAATGATGATGATGATAATGATGATAATAATAATTTGCAGTAAGTGTTGCCATATCTTGTTGTAAATCGCTTTTGCAATTGTATTTCTTTTTTTTGTTTTTTTTTTTTTATTATTATCTACTTGTTACTAATGCTGCTGCTGCTGATGTTGCTTAAAAAAAAATTCTACGAATTCTCATTTGCAAAAATCTACAATTTCTCTTGAAAAAATCATACTATTCAAATATTCAGATTCTTTAGTTTAGATGAATTTCATTTAAATTTTAAACGCACCGTTGCAATGCAAGCGATCGTATCGTCGAACAAGTGAAACAATCTAAGATGTATATATACATGTATATAAACATGTATACTTGTATGTATATGCATGATTGCATACAAAGTGTGTACTTGTGCATACATACTTTGGTATGTAGGGGTGTGTTTGTGCAACATTATTCATTTTTCTTAATAGAAACAACAACACCCATAATGAAAACAACAGCGTTGATGTGTCATTTGAATATGTTCATTTTTGTTGTTGTTGTTAAATGGTGTTGCTTTTGAAATGCATTTTTCATGTTAGACAATTTTCGTCATACAATGAGTCATCATTTTGTGACAAAAACGACTTGTTATTGTTACTGTTGGCATCTATTTTATACAAACGTCTCGTACACGCCTCCTTTTTGGGTGAATTGCTTGCGAAAATATCTCTTTTAAACTTCAAAATAATGTTCTGTGTGTTAAATTTTTGACAATATTAGAAAGGATCTACTTATTTTAGCAGGTTCCGAATTGCAGAACCCTCTTTTCTGCAGAACATCACTTTTTTAAGCTTTGTCACAGCCGAGGATAGAATTACGGCACGGTTGAGTAGTAACAATTATTTTGGATCTTCTCTAAGAGCTATGGAAGCTTCTCTAATATTAAGCATGTACAGAAAAATGTGGAGAGTTAAAAAATTAATAAGATTCCATTGTATATCTCACTCTTCTGGAATATTAAATGAATTTTTCAACTTACATAACTTTCTTTTCTCGAGTTTAAGGTCGATATACAACCTCACCGAGTCAAGTCATCCCATGATTCGATTTCGGGGACCCAAAATACGTAAAGAAAAGTTTATGTTGTCTGCTGGACAACGCATTTTCTTTTTTCCAGTTCGAATATTGTTGCATCATTAAATCTTTGGCTGAATTTTTTGAGGTGGATATTTAAAATCACAATGAGATAATGAGAGCTTAGTCTGAGGTCCCTGCATTGCAGATTCCACTCATACAGGGTTTTCTGTCACTTCTTCACCTTCTGTGTTTAGATGTCCCACAACCTAGATCAACATAACATTATATTGTTATGCTATCATTACAGTAATTTCTATGCATTGTTTAGCTTATCATACCTTTTTTAGCAAGGTATGATAATGTGGTGTCCGAGTCAAGTGCCATAATAGCGTCAGGTTGTCAATACTGCAATTGTCTCTATATCTTTAAAGGCAAAGTGCTTTTTGCCTGGAAGACAGTTGCAGAAATAGGAAGACATGTTCAATTGCGGATATTCTATTTTTCACTCATAAACTTCTGCTCCAACCCTAGTCGTTTTTAGAAGCGCCCGTATAAACTGCAGTAATTAGTATACATTTTAGTGGAATTTGATTCGTAGTGATTGTACTGTTCTGCTCTGCATGCACAAAGAAACAAAAAATAATGTTCAATATACCAATTAAATGCGTGTCTATTTCTATTTAGTTGATATAGCAATATTTCTTTATCATCTTTTTGCAATGTTACAATAATTAAGCTTAATCAATGAATGTAGTAAATGTTGCATTGAATAAACTCCTATTAAAAGATGACAAAGAGAAAATCAATTTCACATTGAAATTGCAAGAAAATGCAAATTTTAAACAACAAGTAAAGACTAATGCATACATACATACATAAATAAGCACATATAAGCAAATGTTGCTTTCGCATCATTTTGCCTGATACTGTTGCTGCTGCATGCGTGCTTAACCATATTTAAATTAAATGAGTAGTATAGCAACAACAACAACAGCAACGATAATCGACGAGAGAATACTAGTTAGAGAGAAGAAGTAACCGAATGCTTTCAACAACAACAACAAAAGCAATAACACCATGGCAACCATGCACAACAGTATCAGCAAAAGCATCATCAATAGCAGCATTGAACACGATCAATTTTAATTAGCTACTAACAACAAAGGTGCGAACATACAACAACAGCAGCCAACACAACAACAACAACAACAATTATATTAACTAGAATTTCTCGAAATGTAAGTGAGTATGTGTGTGTGTTGGTGTTGTGTGTGTGTGTTTTGTGTGTGATAAATTGTAACTGCATGCGACAAATGCATTAATTGCAACTGTGTACGAATACTTACCTCGTAAGTAAATATAACCATGCAAACATATATGCATTCGCACATATCCACTGTAGATTTCATAGCAAAGTAAATATGTATATTCAACTACTTCGAGTATGTGTAAAAAAAAAAACTAACAAACTTGGTAATTTTATTACACAAATTTAGTGCTCAAGTATTAAAGCCAAGGCAAGTTGCTTGGTTTGCTTTTCATTAAGTTTGAAAATTAAATTTCTTGTGAATGTCCAATTTTTTTTCTAAATATTTTAATTTTCATAAATAAATTTTGAAAATAAAAATTATTTTAATAATTATGCCATATCAATTTGTATTTTTATAGTAAAAATCGCTTTTATTTAGTATTCTAAGGACTATTTGAAAGAATTCAATAATGAAAAAATGCAATATGAAGTAGCGAAGAAGAAAAAACCAAACAAATAACATAGCAAAGGTAGAGAAACATAATTTAACAAAACAAATAAGAATATCCCCATTGCTTTAGGTCGACTTTATTATACTCTGCACCCAAAAAATAATAATTTTTCAGAGAATTTATCTATGACATGTTTAACAACTTGAATATGGACCAGTGCATGAAGTATCGTAATCAGCCAGTCAATGCAACATTAATGTATGGCTAAAATTGTTGACTAGGCAGGCATATAAAATAGAAGTTATAGCTCACTGTCATGATACTTTCCACTTCATGGACGTTGCAGATTCCTCATATCCACTTTTCGTCTAAATGTCTCAATATTTATTTAGATTATCGTGCGAACCAACCATGTGATAACACAGACACTCAGAAGGTGACACTTATCAAGAGTATAGAGGCATTTATTGATCATATAGAGACATATATAATATTCATTTCTATATCTTCTCCTATTCCTTCAAGTCTGTCCAAAAATTATCCCCTAAAATGAGTATACCCTCGCCCATAGGTGTAGAGTATCAAAAAACAAAAAAACAAAAAAAATTTTCAAATAAAAAAAAACACATTTTTAATCCGAATTGTTGTTCAACACTAAATACTGGTACAACAACAATAATAGCAGCAAGAAATATCAACTATATATATGCAGTAGTAATAATGTGCAACAAACCACAATATGTAACCATTCTACACAATTCATACCCATATATTGTACATGGCTATTGTATTTGTTGTTGTTGTTATGGTTGTTGTTGTTGCCATTGCAGTTGGTGACAATTCACCTTAAAAGGTACACATTTCTTGTTGTGTCCACATCCATTTGCGAATTAAGCTTTTTAATTTAACACCAGCAAACAACCAAACATACAACAACAACAACAACAACAACAACAAGAATAACAGCAATTACAATAACAATATCAACAAACTTGGTAGCAAAACTGGCAAAACGAACAGCAACAACAACAACCATATGATGATGATTGTGCTGGTTACCCGCTCATTGCATTCTGCTCTTCCTCTATTTTGTTCGTCTTTCAATTTCATTTTATTTTTCTTCTTTTTTGATTATAGCCTTCTGCTTGATGGTTGCTGTTGCATTTACTTTTAGCCTCTCTCTCACAAGTAATTAAAGGACACAAGCAACTGCTGCACTAACTAACAACACATTTTAGTTTATTTGCCCTTTTTGTAACAACAACAACAACAACAATAACAACAGCAACAACAACATCACGCACGTACTCCACTCAAATTGCATTACGTTGCAAAATAAATATATGTAGTTTGTCATTGTGTGTTGTTGTTTTTGGAGTTTCCTTTTTCGTAATACGTACTATTTTTTATTATTTTATTTTTTAGTTTTAGTTTTACCTTCTATTTCGGTGCGTGTGTTGCTGCCATAGAAATGACGCTTTCAGTTTAAATGAAACAAAATGAATAGTTAGTTGTATGTAGTAGAAGAAGAAGAAGAACTACCATAAGATATCCAACAACATAAAATATCCAAAAAAGGTGTGAAATATATGTCTACATATTTATATACAAAGTATCGCACTACATATGTATGAGAATGTGTGGCCAACAGCAAAAATGCATTTGTAGTTGTGTGCAAATTTAGAAAATTTGTTTTTTTTTTTCAAAAATAATCTCTATTTAGGTAACCAAAATGAAAATGGAAATATGTATACAGACACATGGTAAGTTCGTATGTAAAACTGACTATGGAACACGCAAAATTAAAATTCAACATTCCATTTTGTCACAGTGTGTTCACTAGTAGCTGTAATAGTTTTTAATTTGAAGAAAATATACGTCGGTTTATAGTTGTAGTGTCAAAAGCACTCCTTATTAAGTGGTCCGTCTGAACTTTTTTAGACGATTTTCTACTATAATAGTAGTCTAAGAATTTTTTTGTTCCAACGTATTTAGTATATTTAGTAGATTTTAATAAGTTTATAGTTTATTGTTGGCAACACTCTTTTTGGCAGCTTAGCTTTTTTCGTGTAACATGTTACTGTCAAACATGTTCTGTTTGGTCTATAATTTAACCATGAATCGACTTACAAACGTACAATACCTGCAGATTATTGAATTTTATTATCAAAATTCATGCTCGGTTAAGAAAGTGCACTTCTTCCATTTTATGGTCAGTTTGGGCGACCTTCTGAGGCGACTGTTGGGAATCCTGTGACTAAATTTCGCACCAAATTTACATTACTGAACATTAAACCGTATGCGCGTTGGTACGTAGAATGCGGACAGGGGAAAATATCACAGCTGTATCCGCCAGTGTTGTTGATGAACGTGAATTATCGATTCTGCGCCGTTCGCAGCAATTGGACTTCTGTTACTCCACTACGTGGAAAATTTTGCGGAAGGATTTGGATTGTGAAACCTTTTAAAATACAGCTGGTGCAAGAATTGAAGCCACACGACCTACCACAACAGTTAACTTTTGGTGAATTGGCGCTGGCTAAGTTGAATGAAGATCCACTTTTTTTATCGGAAAATTGTGTTCAGCGACGAAGCTCATTTCTGATTGAATGGATACGTGAACAATCAAAATTGCCATATTTGGTTTGAAGAGCAGCCAGTAGCATTGCAAGAACTGCCAATGCATCCCGAAAAATGCACTGTTTGGTGTGGATTATGGGCCGGTGGCATAATTGGACCGTACTTTTTCAAAGACGACGAAGGAAGGAACGTTACTGTGAATGGCGAGTGCTACCGTGCGATGATTACAAACTTTTTTTTTGCCTAAAATGGAAGAGTTGGACTAGGCTGACATGTGGTTTCAACAAGACGGTGCCACATGCCACACAGCACGCGAAACAATGGCCCATTTGAGAGACAAGTTCGGTGAACAGTTTATTTCACGTTTGGGGCCGGTCAATTGGCCGTCTAGATCGTGCGACATAACGCCTTTAGCCTATTTTTTGTGGGGTTATGTGAAGGCTAATGTCTATAACGACAAGCCTGCAACGGTTGACGCACTAGAAGCCAATATTGAAGAATCTATTCGTGAGATAGCGGCCGATATGTTGAAGAGAGTATGCCAAAACTGGACCCAGTGTATGAACCATTTGAGGCGCAACCGCGATCAACATTTACATGAAATCAACTTTAAACATTGAATTATATAGATCGTTCTATCGACTCAAATAAAGATTTCATACATTTCTCTAAATTTTTTGTCTGTTTTTTTTTTTTAATCAAATCCGAAGGCTCTTAAAAATCACCCTGTATTAAGTTCAAGCTTCCGCTTATAACACCAATAAAGAGAGGTAACAAATATGAAAAAGTAAATATATATATTATTGATCTGAATCATGATCTGAGTCAATTTAGCTATATCTGTCTGTGTGTTGATCTCTCTCCCAGTCTGCTCTCATGATAACTGCTGTAATTACTGAGCATTGGGGCTGCAAATTGGTATTATTGTACCTAATAAATAAATTAACGTTATTATATGAAAACCACGCCTATCTCCAGAACAAAAATATGTTTTGTTGAAGGCAAATCTATATATACGCCACCGTATTACCGAAAACTAAAATTTTCATATTTTTTCACATGAAATGATCGCATAAATTTAAATTACTCAGTAGATAGGTCAAACGAACATTTCAAAAGAGGTCAATATGACTCTCTGTATATGACTCTCTGTATTGTATGTAAGTACGTTTATATAATATACATAAATGTGTCAAATATTGCAATATTTATGTATAAAATTTATTAGCGTTTAATAAATTTATTTTAAATGTCATTTTACTGTCACAATAATAATAATAATAATAATAATAATGACAATAGTAATAAAAATCTTTTACTATAATAACACCATGAGGGGGGATAAATGAATGGCAAAATAGAAATGCTAGGTGCTACTTCTCTTTTACTGAATCAGCATACTTTTCATTCAATTGCAATAATTTGCATAATTAAATTCATTCATTTGTTAATAATATTTTTTTATTATTATTGTATTATTATTGTTGTCATTATTATTGTTGTTGTTGTTAATGATGCTACTATTACTGATGTTATTACGAAAATTATATTCATTTTGTTTTTGTGGGTTTTTGCTGTTGCTCATTGCACGTTAAACAATTTAATAATTGTCTGGAAAAAGGAAACAAAAACAAAAACAAAATCAAAATAAAAATGCATTAAATATCTTATTGCATTTGGTGTTGTTATTGTTGTTGTTGTTTGATATTCTTTAATTCAAAATAATTTCATTTTAGTGGTTGACTGGTTGTTGGCTGGCTGGCTGGTTGGCTGCTCGGTTGATAATAATTTTCTGCTGTGTTTTTTGTTTTTTTTTTTGTTTACTTGCTGCCCAACCTCAATTATTTGATTGCATTACACATGTTGTTTGCTATTGTTGTTGTTGTTGTTGTAAATAATTTAAAAAACCGCAATGCTGCCAAATAAATTTGCTAAAATTGCACAATTTTTTTTTTTCTCTCTCTCTCCTCTGATATGTTGACTGTTCTGTTCTCTTCTGCTGGCATCTCCATTTTCATCATAGCAATGTAGACATATTCATATGTTTTTGTACGATTCTGTGTGGTATAATGCATATGTAAAATTGTGTTTGCATTAATTTTGTTGCTGCTGTCGTTGTTATTGCTCATATATGCCAACTTTTTAAATTGATTTACTGAAATTGTTTTACATTCCCATATATAAATAATTTTTTTTTTCTTCGAATTTTTTGTTATACCTTTATTTCTCATCCTCTTCTCATATCTCTGTGTCTATCATGTTTTGCGCTTACAACCAATGCTGTCAATGTAATTGTAATTTAACTGCAATTGTTTACATAGTTGTTGTTGTTGTAGTGGAAACTATTTTTTTTAGTACAATTTTCTTTATTTTTAAAATTAATTTTTATTATTATTATTATTATTACGGCTGTTTTGTGAGTAGATACAATTTATCGCATAATTTTAATACCATATTGCCATAATTCATTATCTGCATGAGCGGCGGCAGCAAAAACAGTGCAATAAAATGAAGAATGCATCAGCATCAGTAGCATATGTTTACTATTTGCTCTTGTTGTTGCTGAAGTTGCTATTATTATTGCCGATATTTATACCAACAATATAACAATATTGCTCAATCGGTCAATCGGTTAATCGATTGCTGCTGCTATCGATAAGAGTTGATTTTTTTGTTCTTTTATTATTATTGACCAGAATATACTGGACATGATTGCTGTTGTTCTTCTTGTTTTGTATGTCTGACATTATTTTTACACACGCAACAACTGAATATATATTTTAATCCATCACTAGCATCCTAGCGTTTTGGGGAAGTATCTGGGGAAGTGAAAATTCAAAAATATTTCGGCAGAAGCCAATGCATGCAATAAAATTATGTCCATTTTGGCCTGATGACATAATGAACCAGCAGTTTCCTTAGCACTATGACCGTTTGATCAACAACTATTTTACCTAGATTTATAAATACATATATAAGCAGATGGTAAAGGGCTTCAACAAGACGGTTCTATAGAACACTCAACACTACCCATTTTGGAAGAAAAATTCTAAGAATATTTATTTTCAAAATTTAGTGACGTCAATAACTTTCAAAATCATGAGATTTAATATCACAGGATATTTTTGTGGAAGGACGCAACACTTAAGAGTTGACATTCAGGAAGCTATATTCTAAACGCAATGTGGCAACAAGCCATTGCAATTGGCGTCGAAAAGGTGCAAAGATCAAGGCTTGCATAAAGTCTCAGTTCGGTAATTTTAGTGATGTTATATTCCCATTTAAAGACAAGGTTCAAGCAACCTATATCATTCCTATTCCAAGCCTTTTTCGTAAGGCAATAAAAAAATTCCAGATTTGAAGATCGCCTATGCTTTTCAAACAGATTTTATTCTTGGCAAATGTCAAATAGCAATTTTGGAGAAAATCGAAAGGAGAAATCGCCTTATTTTTGTTAACGTATCAATCAAAAATGTTGTTGTTGTGTTCAAAGTTAAATTTTCTGAAGCAAAACGATTAAGAGTATGACCGACCCCCATGCCTTAATATATTTTGTGAACCTATTTGCCCCCCTAACTTCACCTTTTGCGGGGCTCTTATATAAAATGAAGACAAAAAACCCGAAAATTGACAATAAATCGCATAGCTGCCCGGAAATCATCACTAGAGCAACACAATTTTTTTTTTAATAAACGTAAAATGACATAAAAACCGCGAAAAATTCCCATGGCTGTTCAGACGTCGCTCCCATCGCAATGAAATGTATGACCGGTCCTCAATAATTTTTCTTCCAAATATTTTTTCCGAAAATCGTTATAACGTATAACCCTTAATGGCGCTCCCTTACAACATGTATGTAAAAATACGGTAAAATTGACAAATGCCTCCATAGATGTCTAGGAA
Organism: Megamerina dolium; assembly: GCA_963854835.1. NCBI lineage: Eukaryota > Metazoa > Arthropoda > Insecta > Diptera > Megamerinidae > Megamerina > Megamerina dolium. The sequence goes on along the minus strand of OY978527.1, from coordinate 61,293,623 downwards.
TTGCTTCTGGAGCAGTGAAACGTGTACATAAATAACCTCAATTACATTTTTCGCTTACATTTGCTCCTAACATATCTGGCTCTATCTCTACTCTTTAAGAATTCTCCTACAAAATTGAGATTTTCTTGAAAAAAAATCACTTAAAATTATCAAAATTTTCTACATTCGCAGATCCAGGTTATTAAAATCTCCCACACAACTTGAACCACCTTAATCTATATGGAATATAAAAATATTATTTTCCCACACCCATCAGTTGGTCACAATGTCGATACAATGCCTGAGACTCACTCGTAATCCATCACAAAAACATGTTTGTCCTTATAGCAATTGCAACTTAAATTAACAACAACAAGAGCAAATATGCGTGTCTACATGACATTGACTGCTACTTATTCAGTACCTATTTGTATTTTTTTGCAATACCAACAGTTCCCTTCTATTCTTATACGTAAGAATATATATGTGTGTGTGTGTGTATGTGTACATAATCCTAATCCCTGTTTTGTATGCATCTATGCGTTTGCATCATGAATTCTGGGATCGTTTGATCGTTGGTTGCACAATTTGTCGTCGTTGTTTTTTTATTTCAAATCCAATCTGATCGAATGCAGATTGTGATGCAACATCGATAATAACATCAATAATAGAGCTGACAGTGAAAAGGTGTCAAGATTTAAACACGTTGAACCACGCTATAACATCATGTGCTAGATGGCAGATGATGTAACAAAGAGGAAAGCCACTCGTCTTGTGCAAAGTATAATATTGGAACTTCCTGTTGATGATGAAGGACCATGTTTCCTTCTTGAATTTATATAAGCGTGTTTTTTTCAGCTTCTCAATAACGCAACCGCAATTGATATTTGAGAAAAAAATTTGCCAGTTGGCTTGTTGCCTGACTGACATTGTTTATTTGTTTAGTATATGAAACGCCCTTGACACCCCTTATGGAGGTCCTTCTAACAAAATCCTTCTGTACTCAAGCTGCAGCATATCATAAACGTAGACGTTCCCATTTCTTATTGTACAGTCGAGTCACTCTTTCATGTCAAGTTGCCTTAGTCTTCGTGCAGACTCTTCTGTATGAAATTTGATCGAATGGAACTGCCTACTACAAACTCATTCGGCTCTGACACAGACGACATAGCTTAAATCGCATTTAATTTGTTGCACACAATGATGAATACTGAATTCACTGAAAAATAAAAATAAACAAAGAGCAAGTTTTTATATTTTATGTGAAAATCAAAAAAAGAAAAAAAAAAAGGAAAACATGAGAAGAACATAAATAAAGTGAGGGCGAAAAATAAGGAAAACCCAAGTGAAATAAAGCGTTAAAGCAAAATCCTCAGCAATTTGTTGTGTGTAATTTAACACTACCCAAGTACGAGTGTGTATCTAAATATATAATAACAACCATAACAATACAATATAATATTGTACAATATTGTGTTGCCTTCTATTCTTTTACTCCTACTGCTTGTTCTACCTCTAAAGACTCTCGCATATGCAATACTTCTATGGCAAAGGTGCGATTACACTTTCCAAGCAATTTGTTTTACTTCATTTTCGTTTGTTGTTGTTGTTGTTGTTGTGTTTTTATATCTGTGAATTTCCCTCGAATTTTTTCTTCACACTTTTTTTTTTTTTTTCTGTTCTTCTCTTTTGGTTGAGCTCCTGAAGCAGAAGTAACTAAAGTTGTAGAAGACGAAGAAAAAGAAGAAGCAATCGTCTAAAGTGAAATGTTGACATTTTCTTTTGCAAAATTTTTCATTTTGCATTTGTTGTTGCTTATTAAGTGGTATTTTCATGTTGTTGTTGTTGTTGTTGTTGTTGTTGTTGTTGCTTTTTACCAACATTTACATTTGAAATTCATTCATTCGTTTATTCATATTCATTCAGTTAGTATTTATTTATAAATATTACTTTGTTGTTGTTATTATTTTTATTTTTGCTGTTGTTGTCGTTGTTGTTGTTGTTGTTGCTAGGTTTCTTCTATTTATCATGTTGCCGTACGTCTTACTTTTTTTTTTTTTCTTTAGCCATTTCTGGTGTCTGTGGCATATCTCACCTCGCCACTTATACCTAATACAGCGATGCAGAGCCAAAAAAAAAATTGAAATGGCTCTTTAGCTCCCTATGACAAGGATGAACGATCTATTTTGCTTCAATACGAAAAGCTAAAATATTTTTGTAACTTCTTATATTTTGCTTGTATTTTCTGATATATATAATCAACCAAAAGTGCAGTTGGCATTTTAGCTCTCAGATAACTTAAGCGAATATGTGATTTTTCAACAAATCTGCCTGATCCTCATATATTCCTCAATCGCCTCACAATTGGTTGATATAATAACTTCTAGACTATATACATATATCAACAATGAAGACTATAAAGTTCATGTGATAATTTTTTTTTTTTTTTGCCTCTGGAAATTTTTTTCCTGAGCACTCCAGTCAGTATTATGAATATTATAGAATATTGCAAATTGTGTCTGTGGCATTCCCACAATGATATCAATGAAAACAACTGACAAATATGACATTGTATGACACATTTTTCAACGCACACTCACTTTACTGTACTCAGAGTGTGCGTGTATACGGGTGGTTTAGTTGAGCTAAGACTATAAGACACGAGACACGTTGCGATATCAACGATTCTATGCAAACTAACAATGTGCTAGAATAAATACTAAGTACTTTGAAAATTTATCGCTTCATTTGTGTTTGCAATGAGCTGTGAGAATTTAATAAATTCTATCGTTTTTTGCTCACCCTTGACACACGAACACTGTTAGAGTCATCTTCTCTTACAAGTTTTACTCTATCTCTGTATGTCTTTGTCGTCTTTCAAACGATGATCTTTAATAATTTTTATTTAAATTTTACATTTTTATTGCATCTTTGAATGAATTGATTCTAAGAAGAAGAAAAATACTCTCCTTTATAAATATTGTAGGAGAGAACTTTAAAAGTTAGTCCTTTTTTAAAAAAATATACCTTCTACACTTCACTTACTAAGATGGGAACAGTATGAGTTTTGGGGCTGAAATTTGGATACATGAACCCAAGAAAAATATTTAATGAAAAATATATAAGTGGATATCATACGAAGAAAGTACTTGCATAGAGGCGCATTATAGTGGGCGAATAAGTGGACGAATGAGTGGATAAGTAATGTTGTCCTGCCTAATGGGTACTTACTATGGTTTCTGTTGAAATCATATATTCGTAACTAAATATGCACACACACACACAGACACACACTTCCTATACATATATAGACTGAAGTGAGTAAAATCAACAACCAACCACAACGACAATAAAAACAGCAGCAACCAAACTTTATGACCCCGACCGATTTTATTTCTTTTCTTCAACAATATCTTGGACAGCTTCTGTCTCAGCTTCTTCTACTTCTTCTTCAGTTTATTCTTGCTTTTCATAATGTTGCATGCTGTTTGTTGTTGCCATTGTTGTCATTAAACTCTGTGAAGAAGAGTTACAAATGGAAAAAAAACGAAGAAAAAATCAGGCGTAAACTCCTACTGTTCAAGTTTGAAAAGTGTTTTCTTTGAATATCACAATCTCTATATTTTCTTGTATTTGTATTATTACTCAACAACAACAACAACAACAATTGTTGCAATAATAACATCACGGGCAACACACGTGAAAACGCACAATAAACAATTACAAATTGGTTGCTTGCGACTGCAATTGCCACTGCCATTGAAGTATCCATCAAGGAGAAACGAATGCAACAATTTGTGGTAGCATGAAGAAGATATTTAAAAAAAAATAATCTAACAATGTGTAGCAACATTAGTAGAAATTTATGTTCTACATATGGAGACACACACACACACACACTTACTACTACAACATCATACTCAAATGCATATAATACACTCTGTATTATGCCACTATATAGTACATATATCCACTCAATTATGTGTAAAGAATGATGCAAAATGGGTGGATTACATTAAGGTGAGCTTATTAAGGTGGGGTTATTTGTCGATTTGCAGGTGTTTTTAGGCTTTTTTGTAGGAGAGACGCCCCCATGAGGTTGAGATAGTGAGTAAGCGAATGAAAAAATTAATGGGGGTCGATCATATTTTTCACACCCTTCCATCATCCTTAGGTCGGTGGAAGCCAAATTTCTAAACACATCAATTTGGTGAAATTGCTATTTAAAATGTAACCGTATAGAGGTAATTTAATAATTTTTCATCCTCAACATACGTACTCTCTGTATAGAACCCTTATAGGAGCTCCCATACAAAATGAACTCAAAATTACGTGCAATACGACGAATAACCCCATAGCTGCCAAGGCAATGTTTTTGGAGTCAGATTGAGTTGGTGCGATTGTTATCAAGCCCCATGACCTTTTTCTTCTTAACATTTGTTTTGAATATATATACTCCCTCCCTATACTCCATAATGGCGCTTCCATACGAAATAAACAGCGAAATATTAGAAATTCGACAAATATCCCCATAGCTGCTAAAGAATTGCTTTTAAAGTGAGCAAACGTATGTCCGACCCCGATTAATTTATGCTCGCTAACATTTTTTCCAAACATAGAGTTACAGGGTACTCTAACTTTTAGAAGGATTTTTAATAGCCATTAAATTCCGTGATATTTTATTCCACACACTTTGACCCACACTAATGTATATAAGATAAACATACATATGGTTGCATGCAATTGCATACGATTGTAAATATATGCTTGGCAAGAGCAACAAACGCCATTTAGGCGTAATTGTTGTGCGCATTACATTTTGTACTTGTATTGTTGGTATTATTATTATTATTATTTTTGTTAGTATTATTGTTGTTGTTACTGTTGTTATTTTTGCTGCAATTCCTATTTGTTGCCAACATAAGTACATACGCTGTGGTTGTCGTCGCAGTTACTCCGACTTGCTCTCTCTCTCAATTGAGCATTTTACTAAACGGTTTTTCTTTGTTCAGCCATTCATTCTCGTTGCTTTCTTTTTGTCTGGTCGGTTTTAGCATTGTTGTTGCTAACTAGATTCATATTAGTGTATAAAGTGTCATTCAAAAATTGTGTCGGCTTTCTGCATGTTTAAAGCGACCTTCTGTGCGAGATTATAGCAAGTATGATGGCTTTGCATTCAGACACTTTTGATTCAGATATTACCTATTTATCAAAATGATTCCACGAACCTGATATATTATATTTTTTCAAGAATATTTACATGATTTATCGAGTATAGGATGATAATGTTGTCTATAGGTCTCATATATTCCTTTTACCAAAATAGATGGTCTACCCTTTCTGTATAATGTTCCTCAGTTCATGTGGTTTTTTAGGCATTTTTTGTATGACAGATGCTTCAAGGGGTGAAAACATGTAGTTATTATCTTCAGTAAAAATATTGGAAAACAAGAATGACTCCGAGTCAGTGTTATATTTGACCCCTTCTAACAATATTAAGAAAACCGTGTGATCTAAATTTATAAATACATCAATTGCGTAGGGGATCCCCCTCAAAAAGTAAAAAAAGGCACGTGTCAATACTTAATTTTTCCAATTGACTCTATTTCTTGAAATACGCTTTACATACGCACTTATACCTACTCCTACTGGTTGGTACAATTTCTGAATGTGTGTAGTTATGCTATTCTAAGTGTATGTTCTATTTGTTGTTAGCAAATATATATTAACAACACTTACATACAACAACAACAACAACAACGAATAACAATTTGCCACTTGCATTGTTTAGCAACAAACGAGACTGCGACTAGCGAATAATCACGTTTTTCCACCATAAAGACATGCCATATACTCGTAGGTATACGTGTGCCATATGAATGTGCTTTTTTTGCGCTATGAATGTATGTGTCAAGGTATTTAGTGAAATTCTCTTATGATTTTATTTACAATTTATTATTATTGTTGCTTATCCTGTACACATACATATGTATGTATGTACGTACATACATACTCACCCACCGCAGTCATTAGCATTACCAAGTAACCGAGGAAGGTATTTAAATGCTCACCTTTCCTTTTGCAGTTCAGTCGGACTTAGTGGAATATATAATCATTTCCATATAATTGAAAGTGTTAATATCACTATTTACATGCAATTTTGGAAGCAAAAAAAAAGCATAAGCTGCCATTGAATGTAGTTACAATTTAAATATATATTGCACGCGATTTGCTCATCAAACATTTTACGAAAATTATGTACATTCACATACAGACTAATATTAGTAGGTATGTGAGGTAAATACATATAATATTTTGTGTTAACAAGCATCATAAACGCGTATAATACGCGCAACTAAAGCATTTATGTAAATGACCATCATAATAATGACAGTCATACCACAATATGTATTAGCAGCAACAATATCGTGTCACTTTCATACGATGTGAGTGTGACGCACGTTGATTTGGGCTTCAAATAATTTTTAATTAATTTTGACAATTTACATGCTGCGCTTATTAAGCTTTTTGCTTTATCTTGATGCCAAGACGGGGTGGAGTTCAGTTCAGTACAGTTTTGTGTTCTACCTACAATGAATTTGATGGTTTCACTTTTGATTATTGTGAGTAATTACAAAGAAGAAAAAACAAATTCCAATTCCATGAAAATTAATGAATGAATAAAGAGCAGCGACATTTTTTATACTTTTTTTTTGGGTGCGCATGCGCATCATTTGTAATGAAACGATACTGCATGTGCGTGGGTTGCTAGTACAAATGATGTGTGTGCATGCACATCATTTTTTTTTCTTTTTTCATCTCTTTTAAATCTTGATCTTGGTTACTGCTGTTGTTCTTGCTTTACCTCGTTTATGCTTGATGAATGATATATTCATTACTTGTTGTTGGTGACTGTTGTTGGTTGTTGTGGTTATGATGCTGGTGCCATTTCCACATGATATCACAAAAGGATATTTTGTCGACATGATCAGTGCAGTTTTCGTTGTTTGTAGATAAATTTTGCGACCTGAAATTGTGATGAATGTGTGAATAAATAGGAATACATAAAATATTGTAGGCTGGCATGGCATGACATCATATCATTTAAAGCATTATACGAGAAAATATATGAGCACAGCAGGAATTTTAATCAAAATTATGATAATGCTGATGATAAATGTTGACATCAAAAGCAACAACAACACAATAAGAACAATGAGTTGTTTAACTTGATTATCTTTGTAATTTCGGTTAACCCGAATGTTACCCTAATTTATTTCGTATTCTCATTAATTTTAAATTGATTCTATTTTATCTCTCTGATGACAATTGAATATTTCAGTTTTAAATTTTAGTGAAACATTCACTTAAGTTTCTCTTCAAATACAACTCTGCAATATGTGTAATTCTCATTCAGTTTATGGTGATGAATGCATTTGTGATGCGTAGTTGCGAATGGGAGATTTCGCTTTAAGCATGTGAAAAATATAAAATTATTATTTATTTTTGGGCATCAAATCTCACTACATGAAAATAACAAAAAGTTTGATATACCATTAATAAGTTAGAAGCTACTTTTCTGCATCACCTGCATTTTGAAAAAGTATTGCAAAATATATTTATTTTTCTAAAGTGTAAAATTTTGGCAAAAACGAATATAAAACATAAAAAAAATGAATGTGGCTCAAACCACCCGTCATACTTATAATAGATAAGGAAGCAATTGCTTCTATTCTTTAGCCTCCATAAGACCTCTTAATAACCTTCAACATCATTGTAATCCAAAGTATATTTTACTGGTGCCAAGGTATTACCGTGAGGAATAAACAACACCAAACGAGAATATAATAAAATAATCTTAATCGTATATATTTCGCCTCCTACTTTTAATATTCGAAATATTTACATATTGTACCTACTGCTACAAAAAAACAATGCATATATCTTGTAACATGTTGCTTTAATTAAAAATCAATGGAATAAATAAATGCTTAGCAACAGGAGCAGCAATATTATTTTGCATATAAATTGATTGCTGATTTAGCTCAACTGAACTGAACTCATTCTGCCCACCAACAAATATTCAAAAACATATAGACATACTCGTATTTATATGTGATGCCATAAAAAAAACCATCTTCTACACAAACGTTGCCACAAGAAGCGACGTATCAGTAGAATAGCGATATCATTAAATTAAATCTAGTCGTTGTGTGTGTGTGTGTGTGTGTGTGCTATTCTTACTGCAGAGCCAACAACTGATTATTTAATCGTCGACTAATCTGTTATACTACTATTGCACCTATGATACGCTTCATTGATATTATTATTGTTGTTGTTGTTCTTGTTGTAGTTGTTGCTGTTGAGTTAGTTTGTCGCGTTTTGATTGCACACGGAATAAATTAAATTAAATTGCCACACTTGTGCCAACACCAAGATGCAAGCATCAAACACCAACAACAAACATATACATACATACATACACATACTCATATGTAAGTGGCAATGCCAATGTTACCAACAATCAACCCGCGCATTTTGGGTGCATCATCGGCGTTGTTGTGCAGTTAAACTATTTACGTTACTGATTTCATTCAGTCAGTCAACTCATTCATACGATGTAATTTCATTTTATTTCTTCAGCAACAATAATAACAACAACAAAACGAGAAGCAATTTATATATGTGGCTCATTGAAAAGGTGCTTGGTTTTGGTGTCTATGTCGATGACGATGGCGTTGATGACGATCACGACGACGAAATGTCATTCCCATTGCAAGGCATTGTACAATTGTGGCATAAAAACTGCACACAGTCACATACTCATACACTCCGGGAGACATATGAAATTGATTGCGCATGTGTAGCAGTGCCAATGCCATCAGTTCATTTGCATATTTTATTTTCCCCATTGTTGTCGTCATCATCATCATCATTATTATTGTATTATCATCATCGTTGATTATGATATGCAGCTTGTCTCGAAAATGTCTTCAATGTCAGAGTCATCATCATAATCATCACCATCATCATGATGATGATAATCATGATTATCAAAGTAATAGTTTCTTTTGTTCGCATAAATAAAATGTTTAACTGTATTAATACTGTGAAATGCTTCTTAGCCATGTATATTGATAATGTTTTCAAGATACACATGATACTCATAACCAGTTCTGAAGTAATGCTTTAATAAATGATTAAATTTAGTATATGAGAATAATTTACAGCAACTATTTATGCTTCGATACGATTGTATTAAATCAATTTTCGCAAACGCGGTTTTCTTTCTCCTTATCGAAGTTGTTTTTGTTCTGACAAGGCCTTATGGAAGCTAAACACTCAAAATATCTAGAATATATTGAGATCGTGTTTGTAATGTCATTGTAATGGATATATACTCTTATTAGAATTACGATTTAAGTTGATTTAGCTAAATCTCTAACGCTAACGTACACTAAAAAGCACGCTAACTATTGTAATTACAAAGTGAACGTGCTGAAAATTGTTATATAATATTATTTTCACTAACAAACGAACGAAATTGTGAACGAGTGAAATCGGATGAAAACTACATCTATCTGCCATACAAAGTGTGTAGTTGAAAGTTTGTTTTCCCCACTTTGTGCGTGAAAATGTAAAGTTATCGATCTGAAACTTAACGTGTGAAGTTTTTCTTACTATAAAATTTATATATTAAAATCTAGGCATACTCAGATAAAAACTACGTCTACCTCCCATACAAAAGTATTGCCTTGAATGTCTGTTTTGAGACTTTACGAACAAAAAAATTAAGCTATCAAGCTGAAACTTGGTATGAAAGATTATTTTTACTCACTAATAAACATATTCAAAAATGGGCTGAATTGAATAAAAACCACGCCTACCTCCCATACAAACAGATGATTTCGTATATATGTTTTACACTATGAGCACGAATATATGAAGTTATCAAGTGGAAATTCGGTACATAGGATATATTACTGGGTGTAATGATCAAATAAATGGTCAAGTTTTGTTATTTTGTACTAAGTATAAATAATATAATTTCTTCAAACATTCCATTGAAATTATTTTCGATTAAGTTGATCATAATTTAAAAAAAAAACCAAACTATGTCACACACTATTCTCCATAAAACTAAAGACTACTCTATTTAATGTTTTTCCGCTGCCTAATTTATCATTTGGCTACTTCTATTATAATTTCCAAGTAAAAACGGTTGATGTACTAACACAATTTATTTCTATGTTCATTTTTATCATTGCTTAGCTCAAATTTATGAACTGAATTTATATACACAATGATGACAATTTCTATTTTTCTTTCTGAATTTTTTTGTTTGTTTGTTTATGATTGCCTTCAAATTATATAGTTACAATAGAGCTGCAAGAAAATTTTACATTTTCACTATTATCGGTTTGTCCATGTGAGACTGAGACTGGCTAAAAAATATTGACTTGACTGAATGCAATGAGTATACAATTGGTGCCACCAACATAGAGGCTATACTTCATTCTGCATAATGCATTGTTGCGCATTTCTCTGTCTTCTATTCCTCCATTCCTTCTTCTAAGCAGCAATTGTTTACTATGATTATAATATTGATCATGATGATGATGATGTTGTCAGCTTCATTGCGGTATTGTTGCTATGATGCTTGGATTGAGTGAGTGATATGTGTGTGTGTGTAGTCATGCTGAATAATTTCCGATGTCTTTATTGACAGTTGGATGTTATACTCGTATGTAGTTTATATAGTTTCTTCGATTGCTACTTTTACTATGTATTTGTACTACGTTTAAACAATACTATTGTCATCCGATGTTGTAAGCTCTTCTATGTGTTCCAATTTTTTTTTTTTGCCTTTTTGCATTTGTTCTCATTGATTTACATTCGTTTGCATTTATTATGCTTATGTATGCGTGTGAATGTTTGAATTTTTTTTTCTTTATCCAATATATGTATGGATAGTATCCATACATATATGCAGATGAATAACAACAATAAAAAAGTGTAATAAAATTTAATTGACTGCCATCGGCGGCTGGTGTATGTATGTACCTATCACATAACCGAATAGCAGTAGCAGCAGAAGGAGCCCGCAAAAACACAAACAATCAAAATCAATTTACAAGTGAGAAGCGCATGCGCATGTGTACCACACAATATGATGCACTTCCTTACACTTTACAATTCCAATTGCCAAGCACTACTACGAACGATAACAAGTTAGTTAGTTAGTCACAAGGAATTTGCATTTTGCACCATGTCAAGTGTTTCGTTGCGATGTTGCACTTGTTGTTGTTGTTGTTGTTGTTACCGTTGCAACATTTTGTTGCAGCAGGTGTTGTTTGCAACAATTGCCATTGTTAACAAATAAAATAACGATGATGAGGAGGATGTTGTTGTTGATGATTATGATGATGATGTTGATGGTGATGCTGATGGTCTGAATCAGAGTTAACAATATTTGATTTTCTGAGAGAATTCTTATGTTCTATGATGTGTTTTCGTATTTTGTATTTACGTAGATTTAAAGGGTGTTCATGTTTATGGTTAATAATTTGCCTATTGTGGATTAAATGTTAAAAAGTCTATAAAATTATGGCAACCCAATGATTGTCAATGATTCCAATAAGAAATGACAAATATTATTGAATATAAATGGTATTTGGTTTGCCATATTTTATAGATTTTTTCATTTTTATTCCTTATTGAAGAAAATACGCAATTCTATGTCCGAAACATCGCATAAAAAATGCGCAATGCTTGAAATTTTGCTCTGGAATTCAAATTTCTGTCGTTGAAATTATCTCACATAATGTACAATTTGGCCTCTGTTTACTCTAAAGAGGATTGTTCAAAATCTCTTAGCTTATTTTCTTAAAATATTCATTTATTAAAGATTTGTTGTCAAATCACTCCACTCCAAAAATATACCCTTTACATATGCAACATGACTGATGAAACATTCAACAACATGGTACAACTGGCAATAAGTATGTCAATGTTGCTATTAAAATTGGCAAAATATATCCGCCAAGGTTCCACTCACACACATAAGCTTCAATATTCATAGACGAAAGATTATAACTCTTACTTGTTAATGGAAATAATAACAATGATTGCAAGCATAAATTGTATCGCTGTTATAAGTAATACTTGTTCTATCCTTCTTCTTCTTCTTCTTCTTCTTCTTCTTCCTTCCTTCCTTCCTTCTAAAGCTATTGCTTTCTTATGGAAACGCATATGTATGTGAATACAAACACATAAATATATGACCACTTTGGCATTTGAGTTAATAAATGCTTCTTAAGTGGCAGTTTGTTGATGTGGCAATATCAGCATCAGCATCAATATTGGTTGCTCTATTCGTTACATGATCAAATTTACAACAATCACATAGTCGCAACCACAACCACCAAAAAGAACATGCAATATTTTTTTTTTATACACAACTTTTGACTATCACCAGTATCAGCAGCACTACCAGCAGCAGCACCAACACCAACACCAATAGAAATAATTGTGTGTGTTTAGTTATGCTTGGCGTTGTTGTTGTTATTGTTGTTATTATTACACATGTCAATCACGATCTTCACTTTATTGTTATTATTGTGAATGGCAACGAAAAATGTTTGCTATAATCTACAGCAACAATTGCTACTGTTCTATTCTACTTATGGTTGTGGTGTTGCTTGTACTCCTTAGCTTTTTCTCCTTCCACTGCAATGCTTTGTGTTTGGTGTAAGTTTTGCTATTATTGATCACCAATACACAGGTATGCACATATATGCACACTCGAATTGTACTCTTCTCAACTGGCTACAACACCACACTTTGTTGTAGCAACAATTTCTGATTATCTCGTGATTTATTTGACTTACAACCAAATTTAAGGATTTAATGTAGAAAACTAACAAGCTACAGAGCCAAACATACAACACACACACATACAACAAGTACTCAGTTGGCAACAAGACGATACCGCCGAAGTGACTTGTGAGGATCAAATGATATAAAATTATATTTTTGTTGCATTGCAATACTTATATGTATGTATGTATATGTTGTTGGCATGTACTTACTGGTAGATGTTTAATGCTGCTACATAGTCATAGTTGCTGCCGCCTCTGTTACAAGTAGAGAGAGACACGACCGTATGTGGCAACAAATATCACATAGTAATTGCTTGATACATACGTGCAACAATTGTCGTAATTGTCGAGTAGTTTTTACGATTGTGTATTTTAGAAAATTTTATTACCACGAATTTGTATTCAATTCACGAAACTAGTAGCAGAAAATATGTGTTGGGTGTTGGTTCTACTGGTTGTTGCCAGTTGGAAATCGTTTTTAAGTTATTCTATTCGGGTCTTCTGTGCTCAAGATGAACATATTGGGTGTACTACTGATATTTTCAAGGTCAAGTCCATAGTTACTGCATTGACCTTCTGTGCATAAGTTTCCTTATTCATGTTTCAGCTACATAGATAACCACTAATGCTATCCTTTTTTTAGAGAGTCAAGTTGTTATTAATATAAATGGAGATGCTCACCCATAGCCAAGCAATTGGTTATACTGGCTGGTCCCAAAACGAGGTCGATGTAGAGATTTCCGATAATTTCGATTTTCATAGTGAACTCTAGTAGAGCATCATTTAGATCAGGTGAAATATGGGGAACATAAGCAATTTATGCAGGTTCTGTGCAATGCTGAACGGATACAGAACAGATGTTCCTGGTTTTCCATTATATCTTCCTCATATAATTCTCCTTAAAAGACTGTGCAACATTTTAGAAACTTGTATGATTGCCTAGTGTCTTCCCCCGAGCAAAGTATGTGAAGCATCGGAAGGTATTGTGCTTCGCTTCTTCGTCTTTGAACCAAATATTTTCTTCTAGAGAATGCCATAACTATTTAATGAACTTATGGATCTACAAAACCCTTTTTTGTTAGCTCTTTCATATCCAAGTTTTTAACCCCTTTTTTACGTCGAATTGCTTCCATAGGAAAATTTGTCAATTGGATAAGTACCGATAGTTGGACACCGTTTAATGAATATAACTGACGATATTGCTAATATAAATTCTCCAGATCGAGGCATCCAGAAATGGCATTTCATTGAAGATGCTATCAAAGCGATTAGTACCATTATATTTAAAAAATAATTTTCCGAGGCTTTAAGGCATAGAATTACCCAAACCATTACAGAGCTTATGCATGATATCGATTATAGTAATTTTCAGAAGACCTAAAGAATTTTTAATGTAGTTGACCCCACAGATCTTTAGAAAGCTTGTACCCTTTTTCTCGGAGTCTTATAAAAATATATAGAAACAATTGCCTCGAGCTTCTACTTTATATAGAAGTGTTGTAGAAGTGTTGTAGAAGTGCTATCAAAGCAAGGCTTTATATACACTGTGCAGAAACAATATCCTTGAGCTTCTATATAGAATTTCTTTCAAAATATGCTATTTGACTAACTTTTGATAAGGTTACAGTATAAATTCAACTCATAAAACACATCTAATGTATATATTTCTATAGAACTTCCATTATCCGCTATTACTTATCATCGATTTCCATTTGGGTATGTAACAATACAGCATCTAGGTATATAACATACATCTAAGTGGGAAGTAGCTCGTAATTATTAATTGAACATTTTCATTTATTTACAGGTAGGACGGAGGATTCAATTAAATTAAAAATTCTTTGTTGTAGTTGAATTAAAAATAAAAAATATATGGCCAACTTTTGTATATTTATGTGAAACTTTATAAAATCGAATTAGTTGATAATTTGTGTGTTGGTTTCTAATTTAAATTAACGCAAACAAAATTCCAATGCTTGCTAGCAGCTACAACAATGATGACAATTGCATAAATTACAAAGAAATAAAAACGCAGAACGATGACATCGTGATGAATATTTTTGGTCAATTTAAATAGAATACGATAAGTTAGAAAACCTCTTCGAAAGCGGAAGAATTCAATTATGACTTTTTGTACCACTGTACTGTACAGACTAGTACTATTGGACTATAATTACCTGTTGATAATAATCATGATGATAATAATAATGATGTTGGAAAACTTTTGCCTTACGGTGGCAAATAATTAACTTTAAAAGTAAATAAAACAATAAGAGGAATAATAACAAAGGAATACTGTAAGAGCAATCAAAGGAAAACATTACTTTTTACAAAAGGATACTCTACCTTATGTGTATGTTGTTTGTTGCTAGTAAGAAAATACTTGTACGAGTTCGAAATGAAATGTTCCGTTTTAGTGATAATGGCCCTCCCATTGTATAAGAGGAAGGGAGGATATGGAAAATAAAGGACTAAGTTGCTTTAAACACATGCTCTCCTGTCGTACAAAGGTCAAGTAATGGTAGTTGCACTAGTTCCCTTGTAATCAGTAATTGTCTTTTCGTTCTCAATATTCAAACATTAGTTTAACTGATACTAGCCATATTACCTTTAGCTAAATATGAAGTAAGTAGTTTCACGAAATTGAAGTCATATATAAAATTTAACTAGTTTCGTTTAATAATTATAGAAAATACTACAGATTTTCCTTTTCAACTTACTGTCATTATATAGAGGTATTTCTATGGTTTCAATTTACTTTTTAAATATGCATATCAGGCTGGGTCACTTCCTATACAAAAAAAAAATAAATAAATAAAACTAAAAGTCTTCCATTCAATTGAAAACCTATATTGGAAACATCTTGGCATCATCAAATGTTGTTGTTGTTCCATTCTAAAACCATTCAAGCTGGATATTTGCAATTATTTTATACTTATTAGGCGTCATTGACTTTCGAGGTTATATTCGACTAGTGAACTAAGTACCTCTATAACCCAATGCATGAAGCAATTGATTCTCATTTGGATTACTGTATTGTAGCACGCGGTCATACACATACACACACACTCCCAAACTCAAGTCCACACAAACCACAAAAGCCGCATAACATAAACAAATGCTATGAATAACAACAACAACAAGAGGAATAGCGATGACAATCGCAAGTAACAACAAATCCGATTTCCTTTGTTTTTTTGGTTTTCTTCATTGACAATGCCATCCTGATGGCTGATGATGATGATGATGATGATGATGATGATGATGATGATGATGATGATGAGCATTGGAATTAAAACTTAGGTAGGTACATACATACATACCGCCCTATTATTGTTGTGAAATAAATTCAAAGGAATCAACTAACTAATTGGACAGTGGTAACACTAAAATACATAGAAAGTAAATAAAGTAAAAGTAAAATAATTGGTGGAATAAGTAAGTAAGTAAGTACCACAACTAAGTAGTACCTCATCAAACCCCACATGCTTGTTGTCATCAGCATTACATCATCATACACAAGGTTATGTAAGTGAGAGTGGGACAAAGACAGCAATAGCATACAAATAATTAAAAACAATAAAAGAAGCGTGATGAAATGAGATTGATAACAAATGATAAAAGGTAATGGTAATAACAAAAATATAAAACATGACGATTACTTAATTGGAAAGAACTCTTTTGAACGATTATACTGTGTCAGATCATAACCTGAAGGACAAAGGTTTAAAATCCACCTTGAATTTTTAATTGTGAAAGTCTAGTAGAACAGTAAGTCCGATTCAAATAGGTAGTACATAATAGATACGAGGACGGTATGCTAAGTTTCGTTAAAGTAAGAACAATCATAACTTTAAATCTCATTTTTATTAAAGCTCTTCCGATCCAAAGAATCTTGATTTCTTAATCGTTTTCCAAAGAAAAACAAAATACCAAAAATATGACATCTACAACATCATCCATTAAATATTTACTAAACTTATCATATCGTCCTTCTAAGAAATGAAACCATGCTTATATAAATAAAGATATAAATAAATCGCTAAAATAAACAAATAAATAAATATAAATCTAAATAATAAAAAATAAAAAAAAAAACTTGTCAATACACAATGCTACTAAAATTCTCATAATGCAAATAAGTGTAATAATAATTCAAAAAGAAAAAGAAAAACTTTTTCCGTTAACAATATCATCACTTGTTGATTGCTGGTAAGTTTTGATCATACGCGCGCTTGTTTGCTGTCCATTGACTAATGCACAGACATCCATTATTACACTCAAATCTATTTGCATACGTACGTATATGTACGAGTACTACAACAAGTAGCTCCATTCATCATTAGTAGCATTACTACAATAAATATGCAAATTATTTATGATATTGCTATTGTTATTGTTGTTGCTGTTTTTAAATATACAATTAAGTATATATTATTGGTAGAAATTTTCACATTTTGATTACAGATGAAATTATACTTAATACCACATACATGCAAGTAAATAGTGATGATAATATAATACATAAAAGATTAGTTCTTCGCATTAAAAAGGAATAAATAAATTTAAAAAATATCAAAAGAAAATAGAATAGAATGTATGTAGCTGAATTTATGAAGGTTTACCTTTTGATGATTTATGATTTTCTATGATTTTGTATGACAAAAATACACCACAATATCTGATTGTAGTCCACTGTACATATTTATTCGCTCTGAAATGATAAAGAGCAAAACTTTTTCTTTCTTAATAATCAATTTTGTAAAAAATAGGAATCTTTTTTCCCCCAAAGAAGCGAAGATCCAGAAAGTGTGCTAACTTTCGAAAATGATCCTTCAAGTATGGATTTTTGTACTACCCAGACACCAGCTTCTACCTAGATTTTTGTACCATACTCTCAAAGAGTTAAGGATACATTAAGGTTTTTGTTTTGTAACTCCCAAAAGGATAAGTGACAAGTATGGAAAAGTACAACCATTATTGATGAGAAGCACAATCTAAACCGATTATGCCGTGCTTGACAAACTGCACCGGCCTGTTCGCACGATAACATACATAATTATTAATCAATTTCGCTGAAAATTGGTACACAATATTATTTTGATCAACGAATAGACGTGTTCATAAATGGACGACAACGGACAAACATAACGGCTGCCTTCCATACAAAAGTAAGCTGTCGAATGCATGTCTTCCCAATATAGTGTTATGCACATAAAACTTGGTACATACGATTCTATTTAGTTACATATATGTAAGTTAGAAATACTCTGAGCCTTTAGGTAATAACACTACTGGAATACCGGAATAGAAAGATGGTAATCCTGACAGACAGTCAGGCTGCTATCAAGGCACTGAACTTTAACCAGGTGAAATCAAAACTGGTGTGGGAATGTCTTGACAAGCTGAATAAACTTGATGAAAATAATCAATTATGGATTCTTTGGGTTCGAGGGCATATTGGAGTTGGAGGCAACGAGTTGGCGAATACGCTTGCCTGGAAGGGAGCAGCAACATATTTTGTAGGCCCAGAAACCTTCGGTGTTCAGGGCAAAGGAGCTTTATTCATGCTCATTAAAAGGAGTGAAGAATCACAAAGACAATCATACTGGGAAAACCTACCAGGGTTTGTCCCAATCACTTTAGAGACCTGTAACCTCAAAACGACTTTAGGAATGTATCAGTTTAAATAAGAATAGTATAAGAATCATCAAGGGATTATTGATAGGACACTGAAGGCTGAATTATCACCTAACGAAACTGGGAATCTTCGCGAATGATACCTGCCGACATTGCAGAGAGGAGAATGAAACTGCAAAACATGTGTTGGAGACGAGCCCAGCACTTATGCATACAAGAAAGAAAACCTTCGGGGAATTTATAATACCGGAAAATATGCTGAAATCCATTAGGGTAGGATCTATACTAAACTTCCTTATGGATTCTGGACTTAGAGAAATACTCTAGTCCATGACGAGGTACACAATAGAGCTAGGATCGCAGTGCAATAAAATCCTCTAAAAATAATAATAAGTTAGAAATTATATCTAATCGGATGGAAATTAAATCCTACCTCCCATACAAAAATATCATTTCAAATGGATGATTTTCAAATTTTCGCACAAAAAAAAATAATTAATCTATCTGAAACTAGGTACGTACGAGTATGCTGAAACTTTATATATACGAATACCACCTTTATCAAAAAGTTCCCGGAATAACCACCGTGTGGTGCTCCGGGAGTTCCAATTTGAGTTCTATTTTTTTTCTTTTTTTTTGTTAAGTTGGCAGATCTGTTGTTGATATTCCCTCTAAATCTTAGTCATAGCTTGTCATAGCTTGAAATTTGCAAAAATTATAGAATTGGAACAATGGGAGCACCACACGGTGGTTATTCCCGGAACTTTTTGATCAAGGTGGTATATTAATCCAATTAGAGGCCATTTTGATATTGAATGGAATCGGATAAAAATCACGCCTACCTTTCATACAAAATTATGATTTCACTGATGTTTTCAAGTTCATCTTGTGGTACACAATATAAAAATTGATTTTTACTGAAGAGTCTTAAGAAAATCAACAAGTAACATTATCATCAGCTACTCTAATCTAACAATACCTAGATATCTATTGTACATATATTTGCATACTCGTTTATATATATTTAATATGAATAATAAATCAACTTGTCATACTAACTTATGCAACTTGCTGCTTTCAAATGAAAAATATGTACATACAACAAATTATATTTTTGCATTAATTCATGTCTATTCATATATTATATTTTTGCTCTTTGACTTTAGCTATTTCTACCTATAAATAAGGTACATATACGAGTATCTACTTCAATATCCAATCTTCTCACGCTCGTTTTTTCCTCTTTCAGTTTGCGTAGTGATTTAATTTTTACATTTGTTTGTTCTTTAACAACAACAACTACAATAGCAAATACAGAACCACAATCCTTACTTAATACTTATGTAGGTACGTACCTCGATTACATCTGGCCATATATAAATATATATGGCCAGATATAGTCTTTGGTCGATAGGACGACTGATTGAGAGAGAGAGTGAGGGAGAGAGTGAGAGAAATATGGACAAATAGTAGCAGGATATAAATAAAAAGCATTTTCATTACGTGACATCCTTAAACAGAACGAACATTGAGCTTGCTTGGAAAAGGAAAACTAGGTATACATACTATGTGTGTATGTGTGTGTGTGTGTGTGTGGGTAAAAAGGAGGACTAACTAAAAGAAGTCATGAATTTGTTGTGAAGACCAGAAAGTAAAGCAACTTAAGTCACTCTTCGTTCATGCCTCACTAATATGCATATTATATTTATTTATTTTTCTTCTGATTCTTCATCGTTGTTATAGTCGTTGTCTTAAATGTTCATTCAGGACAATGCCGTCGCATAACAAATGAAAATCTGCAACAATTTTTTTCGCGTTTTCAGTATAAATAACACAAGACACAAGCTAGAGAGCTTACGAGCAAGAGGACAACACAATGAAATAACATAAAGCAAAGACGATTGTGTATCCAATTTCTCCATTCTATGGTATGATTGGATGTTTTGGATGTTTATTTTGTGGTTTTCGGTTCCTGATGCGATTACCATTCAGCAGCAGACTTGCTTTACTATTTAACTGTTTGCTTAAGTAGGATGGGGACCAATTGGTCATAATATGAGTTGCTTGTTGCCCAATACTGGTGGATACTTATCTCGCTGGCTGGCTGGCTGGCATAATATGTATGCATATATAAAGGACATCACATTTTTCTGAGAAGAAAAAAAAAACGCATACATTCACATTATGAGTAGGGATTTAAATATTTTTTATTCACAATTCTATGGACTTTTTATACCAGTATACCCTACACTCTGCGACATAAGGATATATTGATTAGGTGCTTTCGTTTGGAACACTAATAAACTATAAAATAAAGATGGCAGGACTTGAAAATTATACAGATTATTGATCAGAATCGTTATTAAAGTTGATCTAACCGTGTCGTACTATGGACTTATAGAACAGTGAAGCTGCAATTATGCAAAGAAAAATGTTCGAATGAATGTTTTGTAGCTCTCGGCATGTAAAAACAAAGCTTTCGAAATCATCTTTGGCACATAAGATTATTTTCAATAAGTAAGTAAACGAGTTTGACAAAAAACATTGTCAGATTACAAGCACGAATACCGTACATATCAAACTAGGCATTCGAACATAGGTTTTTCGATTTAATGTACAAAAATTTGAAGCTTACGAGCTGAAACTTGTTACACATACCCATAATTTTGAAAATAATTGTATCTGGTAGAAAATCACGCACAACCTCCCATACAAAAACACATTTTCGAATATATGTTTTCAAACTTACCGCATGTAAATTTGAAGCTTTCGAACTAAAACCCGTTGAATTATTGACTATGGAATTATTTGCACGAAAATTGTAAGTATCAAACTAAAATTTAATTTACAAACAATTTTTTCGGCGATATATGTGAAAATTTTGAAAAATGATAAAATTACAATTTCGAAGATAATTTTTCAGATTTTGTGATCGTAAATATGAAGTTATCGAGCTTAGAGCTGTTTCACAGCATAAGTTTTACCAAACACTGAACTGGTTTGAGAATAATTTTTATCGGATGAAAATTGCTCCTACTCTTCATACAAAAGTATGGTTTCGAAGTGAATTTTTATACTATTTTAACTAAACGTTAAATTAAATTACAAACTTGAACTTTTTAATTAATTTACTAATGCATACATGATTTTAAAAATTAGCCTTATCGGATGAAAATCATGCCTTCTTCCTTATAAAAATATATTTTCGAACAATTATTTTCAGACTTTTCGCAAGTAAGTATGAAGCTGAAATTTGGTACATAAGACTAATTTTTATCTGGGAATGCATTAGTTGTAGAATTTCTAGAATCGGATGAAATCCACACCCATCTCCCATACAAAAATATGTTTTCGAACATATGGTTTCTAACTTTGCGCACGTAAGTATAAAGCTATAGAGCTAAAACTTGGTTTAAAAGATTAATTTCGATCAAACAATAAACAAGTTGCTGTAATCAGATAAACACCATACTAAAAATATATTTTCGAACATACTAATAAGAGATTTGGCGCACTTAAAGAATAACTACATAATTTTTGTTCTTATTTAGCGCATCTTAATTTCGCTATTGCTGAAGATAATTTCTTATTGGCTTATATTTTGTGTGCTTTTTTTTTATATAAAAGATATAGGAGATGAGGCAACCGACATATCCTCGAATCAAATAAGTTGAGTAAACAGAAAAAATTTTGTTTTTTTTTTTGTTTTTCGTAATTTCAAACAAGTCAAACAATTTATCATTTCGTTTACTTTCTCTTCATCATCATCATTTTCTTCTCTTTGAAGGAATTAATTTCAATAATTTTAGTTGATTCGGCATTAAAAATAAAATATTTGCAGTTTGAATAATCCTATTATCCTTACGCTATGGAATATGGGTCCCCTACTAATCTTGGCTCATTACGATTGCAAATGCAAACAATAAATGATAAAATCAATCAAAGAGAAATAAATACAAATAAAAAAGTGTATAGCTAAAGAGAAGACAACGTTATACAAATATTCATCCATGTATTATTGATCCTGCAGCTGCAGCAGCAACGACCTATTGTTGTACAACAACAATGGCAATTTTTATTTGAAATTTTTACTTGTTGTTTGTTTGTCTTTCTTTAATCCAACAACAAAGCGGTAGGATACAAAAGTATAATCCCTACAATTTGTCCTAAATGCATACGCAAAGCACATATCAAAACATTCAAAGGATCTTGCTCTTGCACTTTCCCTCCCAATTTCTCTATCTCTGTCTCCCTCTCTCTCTCTCTCTGTGCCGCTTTAAGAAAAAGAGAATTTCAATTTTTATTGTTTAATTGTGAATAGAAAATATTACAAAGCGATATATCTACTACGAGTATGTTTATGTGTATGAGTATGTACATTTGTTTACCATGTGATCAGTCATGCATCATTGAATGAATCATTTGGATCCGAAAAAGGGACACACGCACGCACACAAGGGACAATGATGTCATGACATTGCAACGCAAGCATCAGAGGCCATCGTTCACATCGTTCACATTCGATTCAATCCATAATGTCAATTTGTCTTTTGATGCATTTAAATCCTTTTGCATTTGACATTTGTTTGTTGCCATTGCATTGTGAACGTCATCACACAGTTGTTGTTACTGCAGTTGCTGCTATTATTGGGCTTCGATTGGAGCGCATATGTTCGCTATGCTATTTGCTTGTTATCTGTACATACAATTATCTGTATCGGATCCTATGTATGTGCGTATGAATTTGTAAACAGACAAACAATCGTTTTACAATTGTTATCTGTTTTCATCTTGCACTCGCCCTCGCCCTCGCTCTTTGTACCATTTTAATAGCATGCAATATGCAACATGCAATGCAACTCGTACTACAATTGTTTAATGACGACAATAAAAAATGAAACTTTCTTCAATGATGGATGCTTCTTGTTGATGAAATACATTTAAGATAGATGAGTAGGAGTACAAATACATGCTTGACAAATCCAATTGTATAAATGTGGAACGCACACTAGGGCCGGTCAAAATTTCGCGTAAAAATTGAGTGTCAAAAAAAAAAAAAGGATTTTTAATTCTAGACATTTTTGATTAGAGGTTATCAATTTTAACCGACCTCATTTCGACAAATAAGTATTGATATATTTACTACTCATAAACAGGAATTTTGTAAATTTCTTATTTTTTCTACGGGTAGCAATATTTATTTGACAAAATGAGTTTTTTTAACGAGTCTCACGAAACTGGGAATTGAAACTGGTAGCTGATCTGCATTTTAGATCCATAATCTCTTGGATAAATATATAGTTTTTAGAATCATTGGTAGTAACACTCTATTCATTTGACCCACCCTAATACATATGTAACTGTCTGTCTCTCGTTTAATAACATCAATGAATTTTTCAAATAAAATCTGTTGGAAGAGTGTCATCAGTAGTCAGAGAAGAGGAGCACATTACGCTTCCTTATGATAGATGCCTACTACTTGATGAATTTCTATATTACATTGTCAAGAGAAAATGTATTCATTGCATTTTCTTATACTCGACAAGTGATTAAGTAACATAGGCTATCTAAAATTATATAGATTCATTGTTTACCAGTTCCTTTACCAGGTAATGTATAGAAACGTGACTTTTTCAAGCAATTACTTTTTCAATGTAATTTTCACTTTCTAACTAAAATGTGTTAATTAAGACACCAATGTTAATGAGAGTCCAACCATCCAGATATATCTTAAATCTAATAAAATCTAATTAAATCTAAAAGTTAGAGGCCTCGATCAGTTGAGTAACATCGATCCTGAAAAGCTGAATTAAAAATATCATTATGAGACAAAATACGAAAAAGGTTTTTGCCTTATCCGTGACCATATTTTGGATGTCACGAACTAAGTGATCTTTTCGACAATAAGAGATTATAAAGATATTGACGAGATAATAAAATGTGATCGAAATCAAACTACAATAGGATAAATTTCTCGAATTTGGTGAGACTGCTGTTGATATATTCTTCCATTTTTAAAGAATTTAAATTCTTGATTCTTTCGAACATATTCTTCTCTAAAGAAAGGAGGAAAATATAGAAAACATCGCCTGAGTTATCATCAATGTAAAAATTTTTACATCGATACTATGCCATTTTTCGTCTTTTTTATTGATATCGGAATGAATTTTTTTACAAAATTAACTGAATCAAATTTCTTTCGGCAACATCTCTGTAACTACCGGAAAGGTCCATTAGTTTCGAACACTCTTTATATTGGTTGATATCTTGAAATCAAGCAATTGACTCTGACGAATTCTTCCTCTTACTATATATAGATAGCAGGTATTCACTTGTTTCTATAAATTCTGAATATATGAGGTATGTGAGGTATATTAATAAAGATCTGGAATATAATTTTTAAAATTGAAACCACAGGCTTTGAGAGCCGCTGTCCGTGCTTCTCTTCCAATGGTGTTGTAAGTATTGATTCTCTTGTGAGTTAACTCTTCAGAGCCTTATCACAACGCATTTTCATTAGGTTTT
Organism: Megamerina dolium; assembly: GCA_963854835.1. Lineage (NCBI taxonomy): Eukaryota > Metazoa > Arthropoda > Insecta > Diptera > Megamerinidae > Megamerina > Megamerina dolium. The sequence continues at coordinate 61,268,598 of OY978527.1, read as the reverse complement.
TCTATCGATTGCTACTGTCGGAAAACAATATAACAAAAAGAGCTGTTTAATTGTCCATACTGGAAATAGAACCAATGGTCTTATACACACAAGATCAATGCACTTACAATTGAGCTACGTCATTAACTGCATCTATTTCCATTTTGAAATAAAATATTATATAGAAAAAATATTATTTGTCCTCTTCTTTTTCTTTAAAATTTTCATTACCTTTTTCTTCTACTTCTCCTTTTGTGGCAAATTCACACGCTTCTCATACAAAAAAAACAAATCCCACTTTCAGAAGGAACTCACTTGAAGTGAAAGGACTCATACATCATACATATGCAATTTGTAGTTATCTAGCAACAACAACAACAATAACAACTAAATAGTCTACATGAAGAGGGTGTACCGTTCGACAAATATAATTCATATAAATTAATGTATGAGCTTAGCTGTGTGTGTGTGGCTGTGCAACAATGTTGCTTGTTTGCCTAATTACGGCAGGATTTACTGCGGCAAAAGCAACAACAACAACAAAAACAACAAAAACAACAGCAGCAACAACAACAACAACATGAACAACATGCAATAAGGATGCCTGCAAAGCAAGAGCAATTTAAAGGACAAAAGCAAATAGAAAATTTTGTATAAATTGTGTATGAAAATTAACACAAACATAAAATACAAAGATAAACAATACATTCACACATAAACAAATTCAAGCAAATGTTCGCATGGGAATAAAACTACAACAACAACAACAATACGGCAATAACAATATGAATTTCATTAAAAAACATTTCTGCATCTCATTCTTCTACGGCTTTTTGTTTGCCTTCTAACGAAAATTTCTAATGTGTATGCGTGTATGTGTGTGTGTGATTGTGTGTATGTAAATTGTTGGCCGGATGAAAAAGGGTTAACCCGCAACTTAAAATATGCTACATAAGCATCAGTAACAACAATAGCAACAACAGTAAAAACATATTTAAATTAATCAAATAATAAATTTTGTTAATTAAAATTAAATCAAAGGAATATTTGTGTGTATGCGTGTTTGCATTTCTATATGAACGATAAATGTGACAATTGTTTCACCCAAAGCGATAACGTCATGAGAACAACAACAACCACTACAACTCATTATGATTGTAATTGTAAAATGACTGTGATTTGTGTGTGACGATGATGATGATCATGATGATAATGATGATTATGATGGTTGCGATGAGTATGACAAAGACCCGCATGTTCTTATATGAGTATGAAAGCTACTCCTTCCTTTCATCTTATAAATATTTTTAGACCCTACACTCAAAGAGTCAACGATATATTAGGTTTTTGTTAGCGTTTGTCACATAGAAATTTTGTTTGTACGATTATTTAGAGATTTTTTGCAAGTAAATTTAAAGCAATAGCCCTAAAACTAGTAATGCAAGCAAGTTTTTATCAAATAATGAATCAGTTAATGAATCAAAGTAAGCAAATAAAAATATCGCGTACTTGTCATACAAAATTATGCTTTGAAAAGTATGATTTTTCACCTATAACAAGAATATGTAAAGCCATTGAACTGAAATTCGGCAAAAATATTTTTTTTTTTCTCCAAAGAATAAAAGAATTCATGAATGAACGGAATTGAGTAAAAATCACGGCTATCTCCCATACAAAAGTATGCTTGAAATCGTATAATTTTTGACTTAGGACAAGAAAGTATGAAGCTATTAAGCTCAAATTAGACAGAACTTTTTCATTTTCACCAAAAAACAGATATACATATGAATGTGTATAATATAACTAAAACTCCGACTAGTTCCCATATAAAAGTATGCTTTAGAAAGTATGATTTGTGTTCAAAGGCAAGAAAATATAACGGTATAGAATTGAAATTCAGCATATAAGCTTATTTTCACCAAAGCAAAAATAAGTTTTTAAATGGACGTAATGGAACGAAATTCACACCTACCTTCCATACAAAATTATGCTTTAGAAAATATGAATTTTTGATTTGGGGCCTAAAATATAAAGCTATGGAACTGAAATTCACCATATAAACTCATTTTTTAACAACAAATGATCGAATCCATGAATTGCTGAAATCAAACTAAAACCATGCCTATCTCCCATACAAAAGTGTACTTCCGAACACTTTATTTTTGACCTTTTGCATGAAAAATGAACTAAACCTCATTCAAAAAGCTATTTTGAATTAACAAATTGACAAATTATCACTTATGTCACATTTAGAATCTATGCTTCATAGTGTAGGGTACGCAAATTAGGGTTTTACAGAAATTTTTACTCTTACGATTGTAGGAATTGTAATGAATTTGTTTCTATTTTTTTTTTTTTTCAGACGTCAACATATTTTTGATGATATTTAAAATTTTCAACTCAACAATAATATATTTAACAAGAACGAAACACAAATTCATATGCTCGTAATAATACTTGTTCGAAGGAGAACATATAATTTACAATCATATGATAAATGAAATAAATGACTGCAGAGGAGGAGAGGAGTAGTTAACATTAAACAGTACCTACATAAATGGAAAATAAAAATCTAGAAATCATGAATCTGCATCAATTTTGGTTAATAATTTTAAATTGGTCATTTAATTAACAATGAACTGTCGCCCTCTTTGATGAATTCTTAAACATATGTATGTGTGTGTGTGTGTGTGTGTTTATAAGCGTTTTAAACACCCGCATCGGAAGTAATCACTTAATGAGTGTATTGTACTATAACTAAATGAATACAAAATAGTGTTTTTTTTTCAACATTGTAGCACATTTCAATTACAACGTAAATCCCAATGTTGTAGAGATAAAATTAAGAACCCATACAGTAGATAACAATAAACAATATTGCTCAAATGCCCACATTGAAGAGAGAACACCTGGCAGCAGTAGCTTATCCTTTACAAAATACAAATTTTATGATTTCCTGATTGCCTACAATTATTTAACTACTGCATTTGCAAGCAAAAAGAGAATCACTCATTCATCTGTCGTTCAAATAAATGAATTTTCTAACAATTTCCATGCTAATTGAAATCGTTTTGGTTACTTTATATATTTGAACACATACATACATAGGTAGGTGTACGTCTGGAAAATTTACCAAAGTCCACAAAAAAAAAAGAAGAAGGAGAATCTCTGTTCAATTTTTCGTGTGGAAATTTTGTCAAAAATCTGTTGCAACATACAGAAATATTGTATACCATAGCCACACAGAATAGAATAGAAACTCACACATGCACAAGTATAAGAAAAGAAATGTGTTAGAAATGTGTTGCATACGAATACCTATAGTCGGTACATACCTGGAATGAATGAATACATGAATGAATGAGTGAAAATGCAAGAATAAACGATTTTACACCCAGCAACAATCAGCGAACAACATAGAAATGCACCACATGCTGATAACGTGCAACAGCGTATAGGAATTAAAGCATAACCAGGCGTGGACAAATGGTTACATGTATTGTTTCATGTATGTGTCTGTATGTGTATCTGCATGGTATTTAGTCACTACAGCTATGCATCCATCTATGCAGAACAATAGCGATTACTGCAAATTTGTCATAAAATTATTTACCTACATCATGAGGATGTACGAATAAATAGGATAGATTCCAAAAAAAAAAAAATGGTGTTAAAAATTACACCACGAACAATATATACCATTGTATGAATTTATTTCCTCATTTCCTTTACTTTTCATCGTTTCTTCACATCAACAGATCCACAGGATATCACTCGTTACAATATAATATGGCATTCATTTAGAAAATTTCTTTCAAATATTTATATTACTTGAAACATTAAATGATTGAGGAATGTATATACATAGTAGGGTGGAAGAAGTAGGAATAAAAAAAAAAATTTTACAAATTCTAAGAATATTTGTCCCAAGTAAATTTTACGATATTCAATTTTGACCGCCCTTATTTTAACATAGAAGTATTCCTATCCTTTAAAAAAAATGTTGAATTATTTATCAAATTTTCGAACAGAGTTTTCTTCGAAAAATTACAATTATTTTATTTTTTTTCTGATATTCAATTTGTAGGCGAACAATTTTCTTCTCCTTTATGTGTATAGTCAGTAAGAATAAGATAAAATGTGCATAAAAATTATCAAATATTCACAGCAAATATTCGCAATGCCGGAGCTCGGTAGTTAGTGTGTTGGCTTTCTGATCCGTAGATTGTGAGTTCAATCCCAGACTGTGACAACTTTAATATCGAAAATAAATTAATGTCAGAAAGCATTTAGGACTTTTTTCTGGCAGTCGCAATTTGCCATAAATACGCTTTTGCAAGAACTCTATGACAAAGTTCAGAAAAATTAATGTCATAAGGGCTCTGCCATTGGGAACCGGCTAATATAAGCAGATCACTTCTAATACTGCCTAAAATTTAACACACAAGAGTACTGGCATTGTGATAAAAGTTCCTCTAACCTATGATTCTGACTACTGGTGACTACTACTTTTAATAAATGAAAATACTAAATGAGGAATCCTCTGATATTTGTAATATCACCTGAACAGCCTTCAGCACCGATGATTCAATACTTTGGCGTATTAAAGGTTCCTCCTAGAATCCTATGGTATCCGAAAGTTTTGCCATTACTCGACTAGAATATATTAATGCGAATAATTTAGAAAAATCTGAGGAATGTTTAAAGACTGAATGCTGACCTTTTGGCTCTGCCCTGTAAATTGCGTGACAGATTGAGATTTGGATTGAAATATTCAGATTCGATACCGTTGACAGTATTTATATCTATCTTAAAGTGTGGAAGTCAGTAAATATTCGTTATTTCTAGGTTGGTAATTGACCCCTTCTTATAAGTAGAAATGAAGGCTTTCGAGTCTCTAGTGTAAAATTCTAAAATAATCAAGATACTTATCATATGGCTTTATATGTATACATAATATGTACTTCTATGTGGGTTCCGTGCTCGGTGGCTATGATAGGTACTAAATCACTTCATTAAAAATACATTTATGTAATACATAGGAACATGTTACTCGTGTACATATTTTTTAAATTTGATATATTTATATTTATGACTGCACAACACCAACCTAAGTAATACATACACAAACCCCTCACAAATATCACCGTAAAACGTGTCATTATTTCCCCGTCGCGATCAAAGTATTGGCATCAATACAACAATGAATACAAAAAATAAAATCCAATCATAAAAAATACATTAAAACACACACCAAAATAATAATTATAAAACAAAAGTAAAGAAAAAAAGGGAAGAATACAACAGAAATCACGTGTAAAACTCACTAATATGTGACACCACCGCCGCCAATCAACATTATCAGTGTCATCAATCGAGCATATCAAATAGAAAAAAAATTGAAATAATATAACTTAAAAAATAAAGAGAAATTATTATATTTTGACACAATGTCTTCGAATGGATGCATATCCAAAAACAAACAAAAAAAAAATGATATCCAAAACAATAGAACGGCTAAAGTACAGTAGTGACAAAGTTAAAAAAAATATGTATATATGTTAAAAAAAAAATGCATTTCACATTTAGAATGATGGGTGTGTGGTAGAAGATAAGTAGTAAAATCAGTAGCAATCGTACTTAGTCTCCCACTCCACTAAGTATAAGTACACCCGAAATGTATGCAATCAAGTCTTTACTCACGCACACGCACCCACCTTGAATATGAATTCATAACTCATGCGATACAAATGATCGCATATATTGTTCAGGCAAGTACAATATATAGTAAAATTTATACACACATTAGTAGAAATGATTATAATATCAACAAATTTTCTAGTGAAAAATTCTCTATAACAGTAGTTTTCAACAATTTGATGTTGAACCGCTATTTCAAATAGAAATAATAATAATGTTTTGCTCAATCTCATTAAGCCGACTCATTTTGGCATTAATTATTGAGTCCACATATTTCGGTTTACGAAAGTGAAAATCATAAAAAAATTGAACTTCTCAATTTCGCACTTCCGTTACACATATGAATCGTCTCGACAAAGCTTATGTAAATGGGGGACTTTTGCTTTTAATCTGAAAATTTTCAACACCAGCCTTTAACTGTCCGACTGGAAATTTCGACTTAGATCCAATTCGTAACTTGTAGGAAAGTTGGTCATAAAATTTGTTTATTAGAGAAGCTAATTTAAAAATTCAGTGCAGCCCAAAAATTCAATTGAATAAATAATAAAATCGTACTAAAATCATATTTTGCTTTCTATAAAAAAAAAAATTAGATGGGGATAACACAATTCTCGTGTTATCCCCGTCCTACGTCAAATTTGAAAATTTCAATAAAAAGGATAGAGTTGGACAGTTTAATTAAATATTTTTAGTAGATTAAGCAGTTTTCATGAAATGAATTTGAAAGTCCTAAGCTTGTAATTTTAAATTATTTGGTAATTGGTAGGTTTTCCTATTATTCAATAAATTTTTATGTTACGTAAGAATCTTAATTTTTGTTTTTTCTCCAAAAAACTATAAGTAATAATTTCGACTACTGTATGTATGATATTCGGTAGGTCTTAATAAATTTCATCTTATTTTTATGAAATTAAATAAAAATTAATTTTTTTGTTCAGTAAACATTAAAATCAAAAAATTATGGTTTAAAAATACTTGAAACACGTCGTTCTTAACAAAAACGTAACGATTTTTGAAAGCTTTTGTAATCGTCATAAAATTAGTGAACGCATATTTTTGAATGTATGGGAATTTCGACCACTGTATGTCTGTGGTATGCGTACCCATACTTCAATGGCGACAACAATAGCAGCACCACCAACAACAACAACAACAACAACAATTTAAGCCATTTCAACGCATCATATTGTATAGTTTTTGTTGATGCGTGTTCATAGCGTTTTATGAGTGATTTGCGTTTCGTGATGAGCATAATTGACTTTTATGATTGTTGTCGATTGCTGTCGATTATTATTGTTGTTGTTGTTATTATTATTATTATTATTGTTGTTGTTGTTGCTCTTATTGTACAGTTAATTGTCAAACATATCTACCCAACTATGTCACACGCAAATACACAAGACACATCAACCATATATATAAATTTTTTTATTTTTTTATTTATATTCGATGATATAAAGATAGCAATGATGGGTAGGTAATCAGTGACAATGACACTGAGCAGATATAAATTTGAGCGTTTGATGAATGGCAACTTCTTATTGTCATTGTTGGTATTTTGTGAATGATGCTATGTATGTAAATAGTATTAAAAAATATTTATGGTTAGCAGCATGTGACAGACACATACATATGTACACATACAACCAACAACAACAGCAACAATAAATTAATGAAGCATGTACTTCATTAATTGAGTTTTATGATTATTTTGTGTGAACTTTTTTTTTTTAATTTTCGCTACCACAATGTGTATTTGACGTGTCAGTATGAGTGACTGTGTGTATGTGTGTAAAATATTTCAATTGTGACTACACACTAATTCTGTTTCACTCTTTCACACTTAAACATCATTCTCTATTGCTTGGCTTAATTATTTAAATTGCTTTTTATTTAATCACAATCGAAAAAAATATACAATCACAACAGCGAACGATTAAAAAGTCATTTTTTCTTTGTTGCTTCCACCTACTGCTGCTACTTTGCCTCATCTACTCCATGGTATTTCATAATCCGATTGAACCACGATTTAAACCACATTAATAACAGGCTTCGACAACAATAACAAAAAAAATATGTATTATTGTTGCCATTGCAATGAACGCATTTTTTTTTTGTGTATGTGCGAATATTGCATGTTGCACGGATTACTATTGTTGCTGTTGTTGTTGTTGTTGTTGTGGCATTATAATCATTTAAATTGTACTACTGCACATGAATTTTACATTGTTGAATGCTGCTACTACAGTATGAATGTGGATAGCAACTGAACCGATTATCTTATTTATGCCACAATGATAATGACAATGACGATGATGACGATTTTGATGGTGATGATGATAATCATGATGATGCAAATGAAAGATGCAATGCACTCTAACAACAACAATCATCGCATTTATTAACTGCAGACAGCAGCGTTAACAAAAAAAAAAACAAAAAAAAAGTACAGAACTATTCATAATTCAAAAATACAATACCAATAAAAATATCAGCAGCAGTTGAAGCAACAATTTCTCAAGCAACATTTACTGATTGTTTTGCCCTCCTAAGGCTGCTTCATGAAAATTATTTCAGACATAAACCGACATTAGTGCACAGCCCTTTCAGAGCCTTACAACATATTCCGCGCATAGATCAACGCACGAGAGGATCACATGACTGTATATGAGGCAGAGATGAAGAACGTAAATATCTAAATGGTATGTGAAAACTAGCAAACCAACAATTTAACACTTAATTGCATTTTAATTGGTTCTCATCTCAATGAACTTCCTATGTACGAGTGCCATGTATCCCATAATAATATTGCTCGACCGTACAAGCATGTGTTGAATATGTTCTACTCTAACGATCATACATACATAGTAGCGAAATATTTATGACCCTACAATTAGCTCATTATAAATAATGTCTTTGTGCCAACTTTGACATGATGAATAAAAATGGCGATCTAGTAATCTAGTGCCATGAGCTACATATAATGCAATGCTACAACTATCAATTAAAATAAATTTGAATGGATTGAACGAAGCCAGAGGGAGAAGTGTGAGATGTTGTCGATTATTTAGTGTTGCACATACCTTAACTACAAGATGAGTTCCATGTTTATGATCTTACATATAAGTCTGGGTACAAAAGTAATGCCCTAAGTCAATAATAGATTATTATGGATTCCAATTGTCACTCGCAAACTTAAATTGGAGAAAATTGCTTGCAACGTCATCCAAAGAAAATGGACAGGATATGCCAGCAGCAGCACAATAAAAATGCTATAGCCCACAATCAATAAGAAACGCTCAAATGAACTTAATATCCTAAAAGAAATAAAAAAAACATTTCAACCAATGTAGAAGTGGTCACTGGTCACTGCCTTATAGACCCTAAGACTAAGAGTCCAATGTTCTTACAGTACAACTACGTAAAGAGCTTTTCGGTTTCGCTTCTTTGGCTCTTCTACATTTTTCAACAATGCCTCTCATCAGAGACTCCAAACAACACAAGTAGGTTTAGTTATCGTTGAATAGAACATTACCTCATACCTAATAAAATTTAGTTATCCTTGTCCCTCAATTAGTCGTGCTAAAGATGTCCCTTCGTCTGTTGGTCAGTCCCTCACCTGAATGGTTCGCACTACAACTTCAACAAATTTTGAAATATTTCGATGAAATTTGATCTGAGCTATCTAGGGCCTCAGGGTATAAATGGTGTAGAAGATAGACATAATCGATTATTTGGAACCTCTCTCAGAGCAATCAAAAAGATTACCTGGGGAAATTCATAAAATTTTAACCAATTATAACTCACTAAATATTCCATTTCGAGCAACAGTATCAGATCAATAGATTACATCTGAAAGAGGAAAGAATTTCACAAAAACTCAGTAAGCCATGACCACTATTTATAGTATCTTCCATACAAGGTCCGAAAATTTGTGTAATTTTAAACCACTATAACTTACGTAGGCTTTCACCAAAGCCAACCATATTTGTCACATAAGTTAATATTGACAGCAGAAATAATGTCGCAAGAAATAGATGTGCCACGCCCATTATTTATTATAGCTCCTATACAAAACCGCAAAATTTTATTTTATGTAAGCGCCCTAACTTACATAATTTTCAACTTAGGAGAACCATATTTAACATATTAGTTAATAGTGTAGCGAGTAATAATGTCCCAAAAAATAGGCGGGTCAGGACCACTATTTAATGTAGGTCCCATACAAAATCACCAAATTTTCTTTCAATTTATTCCGCCTTAACCGCCACGGTCTTTTGCGTAAGACAATCATATTTGACACAGAATAATATTTCGAAATAATTTCGCAAAAAAAAAAAAACAACAGATCTATGAAAAATATACGCTTATAACTGAATGAATATTATAGCAGTTTGAAAGTTCAAATATTTTTTTCGTTCTTTAAAATAAAATATTTCCTTAAGGACATCAAATTGCTTCCTCTGTATACTCCTTATATACTTATCAATTGTTATTAATAAAATGCTGATCAAAAATAAATATTGATCAAAATGCTATTGCAAAGTTTTTTTTTTTGCATCCAAGGTCTACAAGTAAGAAAATAAGCAGATGCATACGCACATGTCTATCAAATTATCAATGACAACGAAAAGAGCATTGAGAAACATGACGCAATGCATTGCAATAGAATGTAATTGTGCTGACAATATGAAAAGCTGCTTAGCATAACTAAAAAAAATAACCAAAAAAAAAAACAAGGAAACAACGAATACGAATACCAGCAATATGTAAGTAAGTACGAGCTGCAATTCATCCCATACCCACTACTATCAATGCTGTCACAACAATTTCGATAAAATGTCAATATGACGAATTAACTGAATAGATATTTGAATGAATTCTCTCTATCTCTGCTTTTGGTGTCGCTTCTACCAACTGCTGACTATATACATTACGAGTACACTTTCAATGATAATACACAAATCCCACAAAGTGTATGATGCATCAGTATACTTACATATATAGTACGTTATGCCACGCCTCAACTACATACTGCTGCATATTGTGTCGTTATGTTGTCATTATGTGGCAGCAATACAATGCTTAGCTTTGGCATTTTATCGTTACCGATTTGTTGTTTATTTGTTATTGTAGTTGTTTTTTTTCGCCCTCCTTCCTATTTTCAATGAAAATCCTCATTATTTTTTTTTTTTATTACTTCTCTTCTTTTCTTTTCATTTCGATTAAATTTCAATACTTTTACTCTTCTTCGTTTTCTTCATTTTTATTTGTTTGATTTGTATTTTTTTTTTTCTTTATTCAACTGAAATCGAATTGAAATTTCGGATTAATTTTTTCCTCTTTACTCTACTTACCACAAACTATACACTTCTTCTATTGATTTCTTTTCACTTGCTGATATATTGTACATATATAGCGAGCTTTGCTTAGTGAAATGGAAATTTTCACTTAAAAGCATACAATAGCCAACAACAACAACAACAACAGCAGCAGCAACATGAAGCTGAGGTTACAACACCATCATCATCATCATCATCATCATCAACAGTGTGGACGTCATCAAAAGCATAATTCCACTCAATATTTTGTTTATTGAATTCGAGTTAGAGACCAGCTGTAGTCCAAAAAGGGTGTGTGCTTAATGGTGATAACAGACGGTGTAGCTATATGCATTGTTGATATTAATGGGTTTTCATCAATATCATTACTGTTATTATTATTATTATTATTAAATATTATTATTTGTCAATATTTCTGATCAGCATCATCATTATCATTGTCGTCGTCGTCGTCGTCGTCAATGTCACTTAAAATTGGTTGGTTGCTTACTTTGTCGATTTGATTGTGGGCTAATGTTATTATTGTTGTGGTATTGTTGATGCTTCTCCTTCTATTCAAAATTTTATTCAATTTTTTATTCTTGTTACATATTATTTGTTTCTTTGTATTTTTTCTTTTGCTTCAATTTTAATTTTTAAATCGACTTATTGCCGCTTATCTTCTTATCATTTGAATGAACCCGCGCTCGTAGTGCATTTACAACAAATACAAAAACATACCTCGTCTTTGTGACTGTGAAAATGTCAAAATCCCTTTAACGCAAGCATTGACTGATGTCCATTGTCGTTTTAATGAGATTAAATGCAATGAATTGTGGTAAAAGTGAATACAACATAACTAGACAAGCTGCCTACATAGATTTCATAGGCCAACAGTGTAGAATGATGGAAGATATTTTCTCATCGATTCTTTGCAATAAATAAATTCTTGAATGTATACGTATTTTGAAATTGAATTAAATAATTCAACCCTCAAATCAGAAAAAATCTTTTGATTTGTTTGAGAATTGACATTTCGCTGAACATCAAAGTTATTCTTTCTATGCGATTCGATGTGATTGCCTTACCCAATGGCATTGATTATGGGATATCGCACTGTATGATCAGTATGAGAATCAGTGATCTTTAGAGTGATCTTTCATCCATATTATTATGCCTACATATGTACAACATAAGATTTCAGCAAATTATTCTCATGACATCCATCAATCCAAACTAATGATCTCATTAGAAAATTTCCTCTTTAAAGTTAGGAAATTATGATTTACAAAAGATTGAAATTCTTTATTGAAAAATACACTTTCTTAAGCAATTTATTTTACTGCAAACTTTTTATTTTATTTATATTTATTTTATTGGATTTTCGCAGTATTTTCTCCTCTTCTTTTCACTTTCTTAAAAAATACTCAAATTCTGCCAACAACTCACTCTTCACTTTTATTTTATTTTGTCTATTTTATTACTAAGCACTGTCATATGTCCATGTCATAATAATACCGCTGTGTTTAATCTTCTCAACAAATCAATACAAATCATATGCGAATAAGTTGACAAATGTACAAAATGAATTTTTTTCCCCCAAATCAGCAGTTAGCCAGCCATCAGCATATGCGCAAATTGTCAAATTAGTTGCAGCTGCATTTAGGAAAAACATTTTCATTGTAATTGTTGTTGCAACAATTTGCAATATGTCAATTTCCCAATAAAAATTCATAATGTTTGATATGTGTCCAATGATATGTGTAGATACATAAGTCAGCAACATGGTGTGCATATGTACTCGTATGCACATGTATAGCAATATTCTTATTATTATTTGTAGATTAAACGATTTTAATGACATTTTAGCTTATTCTTATATACCCACATATACATATTGGTTTGTATCGAATTGTATACAAATGAACAATTAACCTAAATCACATGCAACATATGTAATATAAATAAAAAGTAAAATGACTAAGAGTACTTTTTGATAAGTGATTGTGTGTGTGTGTGCAAAGATTTTATGCAGCTGATAAGAATTTAACATGAATTTTCTATCATTTTGAAATCATGCATATGTGTGTGTGCTATGTATTAATGATATGAATGCTGGTTCTTTGGTTTTGTTGCTAAAAATTAATGTATTGTGTATATACATATATCAATTAATTGCTATACTCCCGCATAGATAGACATTCGTGTGGCTCCAGACACCCACTGTTGTTGCTATTATACACTATGCGGGCACTTATTTATTATTATTATTATTATTGTACATACCTCAATCATCTTGATGCACCTGCTAACACTTGTTATATGCAATTAACATCACTACGAAATGTTGCTACCTGCTACCACACAGAGAGAGAGAGAGAGAGAGAGAGAAATACCCTCATAGAGTAAAACTCATTACACTCTTAATGCTTGTTCTTGGTATGCTACAGGATAATATTTTTACTTATCCTCTTCTTTTACTTGTTCTTCTTTTCTCCTTCTTTCTATTAGTTCGTTGGCAAAAGAAAAAATATATATATAATAAGGATGTTGCACGCATATAACATCTACACGTAATACACGTAACACACATCGATCATGTTAACCATTACCATTGACCAAAACGAAATACGATGACTACTGCTACTTCGTATGCAATACTTGTAGAAAGTAGCATCCATTTATCCTAGTACCTTATATGAATGTGTGAGTACATGATGTACATCGACTTGAAAAATGTTGCAAGCGTTTGTTTTGTAGCTGCTTGTTCTGGTGCTGCTGCTGCTGCTGCTGCTGCAAGTGCGATAAGAATAATGAAATAAATACACCATACAACGAGAGATATAACACCAACGGTAGTTCAGTATGTTCTTATACAAATATATGGGAAATACCTTAGTTTGAGTTGATTCGTCTAACAAATTTTAAAGCCTTTAAAAATTTAAGATTTCTGACGACTCTTTCACTGTCTGTTTCATGTGAGCCATATATTGATATTTCAATATAATTAATTAATTTTGCGTTCTCGAAATTGCAAGCAATTCTTTACGCTGAAAATGTTCAAACCGAGAAAACATTTGTTAGTTATCGGACTTCAATAAAGCCTCTGCATGGAAGTACGCAACAATACTTTCGTTATAGCTTTCATAAGGTATTTTTATGATTTTAAAACAAGGAAGACCAGAAGGTTAGCATATGAAGCATCACTTCGTTCGAGATGATCGGCAGGTTGATATTTCGTCTGATAACACAAAAAGTTGCAGCACTCTTACACATAGCATTACTTCCAAGGGATCTCTAAAATACAAAAATACATGTGCTCTTCACATGTCAACAAAACCACCATTTCTTCGATTATCCATTCTACTATAATAATTCATTCATTCATTCTATATTGTAAGGACTTATTGACTCTATACTAGAAAGTGAAGTGTTTGTTTTTGCAAATTAAATAAATTGTGTTGCAACACAAATGCATAATACTGGAATTTGTATGCATATGTATTGCTATTATTTACACGCACACACACATATGCATACATTTACACATGCATATGTAAGTGTTCGTGCAACATATAAATGATATTAATAAAAATAAATGAAATAAAATGAAAAATGATATTATCGTTTCTCTCTTTCTCTCTCTCTTTATCTCACTATCTTTCTCGTTCTCTTTTTCGCGAGCTTTTTCCTACATTCTCAGCTTCGCTCTTCGCTTACTTGCAAATTAAAAATTTGTATGTATTTTTTGCATTCTTGTTGTTGCTGTTAGTGTTGTTGATGCTTTTGTAATGGTTGCACGTTTAATATAAATAAATAAAATTGCTCATATTTAAAGCTTCATAAAATTGTGTAAATATTTTTATCATTTTTATGCTTATCGCTTCATGCAATTTTATAACAACAATATATATATAGTATAATTGCGAATGTAACAATGCAGGAAATGATGAAAAAATCCTGAAAATCCTTGCTTGCTTAGCATAAAACATTTTATCCTTGTATGTACATATCTACATATAAGTAAAAAGATGTGGCACGAATTTTTGTTATTATTTCTCCCTATTATCAGAGCATTCATAATACAAAGAACAATATTAATAATGATAATAATATATATTACCATTATTATATTTATGTTAATGTTTGAATGAATGCGTTGTGGGGAGCGTGAAAACCTTGTAGTGACACTAACAGCTTCGTTGAACCGTAACCAATCTTCCACTTCAGATTGCGTTTTCATGGTAAATTTCTATATACATAATTAGAGGTGATTATATTTGCAAATGTTAGCATTCTTGAGATCTCTCTTCTCAGAGCCTCATCTTAGAGATCTTTCAGAAAATGTTCATGGCAGATTGTTTTCTCCCGGAAGAACTGCGATACCAATTATATGCTGACATATGGTCATTATCATAATATTTTGAATATCATAGCTTCTTAGGTCTTACTTAAAGAGATATTCGTGCAATTCGTTCAATAAAATTCTTCAGTTCCGCAAGCATAGCAACTCAAATCATTCTTAGTCATTTCAACATTTAGTTTTTAGTATGCGTCTTTGAATTGATTTTCTTTCTGCAGAAAAAGCATCGTTGGCCTCATGTTTCATTGCCTGTCAGATTGGTATAAAACTATATTTTTAAATATTTAATAAATATTTTCGAGTGCATCTTAGAACTCTGGACGACAATTGTTCGCTGCTTTGCTTATGCTTGTCTTTAGCTAAAACTCTGCATTGAGGCTTTGGTGGAGTGATTGTCTTTCCATCGGCAATGATTTCCGTAAATTTTTCCGCAAGGCGCTCTAACACATCTTCTATATGGCTCTATGTTTGAGCGTGTTTGAATTAATATTGCACTCGCGTGCGCACAAACATATTTTTAACCATTATTTATTAGATATTTTTTGTTTCTTTTTTTTTTATTTTTTTGTTCTCTAACACCGACATCTTGAATATTCTCGAGATGCTTCGTTATTAGCATTCACTCTCTATTCGTCCTCTATTTATTTCCCGCAGGCTGATAGTCATTTTTTAATTTTGTTATTCTTTCATATTGTTATTTTAATATAATGCACGATATTTTTACATATATTTTTGGTTAGAATTCTTGGTATAATATTAACTCATAAATCCTTACAATAACAAAATGACAATAATATTATTCCATATAGGCATTGCCTGTATTATGGACGCGACATATTTGTATGCATTAAATCTGGAGAAGGCGAATTACAAATGGAGGAATGGTATAAGAATGTGTAATGTTTTGACTTCAAAATAACAAACAGTTTGAAGTGATACGAACAAGACAAAATGCCGATGAAGTATTCCAAGGTTGTTTATATACCATGTGATATATAAAAATGGATAAGATTGGATAACTGTGAGTATGACAACACTCATATAACCCAAGTGATAATATGTATTTTTTTTTTTACAAAAAATATAGATAGCAATAACTTTAGTATAATAGAAAATTAAAATTCAATATTTCAATTATTTTCAGTTTTTTTTTTTAACTTTTACCACGAAATGCCCATATTCACCTATAAAAAATAGGTAAAGAAGCACGCATCAGATAGAATATAATGGTCCTTTATAGTAGTTTTCTTCTATTAATTTTTTTTTTCATATTTCGTTTTGTATTTCATTTATTTGTTAATATCTTTCTGTCGTTCTTCTCACGTGCCATCCTTTGATTATGTTTTGTAATGTATTATATGAATGTGTGTATATATGTGTGTGTGTGTGAGTGTGTGAATAAGTAACTAAATCTACTGGCACATATCTCTGAACAAGCCGTGCGCTCGCTAAGTCATAATATTTGACATTTGACTTGATGATGACTTACCGCCACCATCACTGCTGCCGTTGTCTACCTGCCAGCCATAATATAAATATACTCACATATGTCATTTTTATAAGTGTATGTGTGCGTGTGCGTGTATGACAATTTGCTCTTCTGCACTGTTATTTACTTATTGCAACGTTAGAATACGTGATTTTCGATGCCTTCAATGGTTTATGAGTATCTCCTATAAAGATGTACAAATATTTGTAACATATGTGAAAGTGTGTGTGTCTAAAGAAATTTTTTTGTATGAACATACGAATATACAATATTTTATGATTATGATTATTTATTTTCATTATTTCCATTTTTGTTTTTTTTTTTTCTTTTTCTTCATCCCTTTTGTAAATAAATATTAATATTGTTATTGTGAATGATAATAATTTGTTTCCTTTTGCAACTTCTATAACTTTACCGCTTTGCGTATCCTAAGCAAATATCATCAACACCTTAAATAAATATTGATTTAGAGCTCGTCTTTCATCGTCATCATCATTATAATTTTCATTTGTTGGAAAGAAAAAAAAATCATTCTATTTTATCAACTCATGTGCGTATACACCCATACATATGTAAATAGTGTGAAGGTGTGATGTACAAATATGCATTGTGCGTACTTTGTTAATTTCTATAAAAAATGTTGAGAAAAATTCAAAATTACTACTTAATATGAAAATGTGTGAAAATTTAATTGAATTTTCACACTTTTTTGATGTGGCCGATCTATATACATATGATATTTACTATAACTTCAAATGTATAAAAGCCGCACGCACGCACTCTTATAAGAAGCTGTCAATTGAATGTTGAATTAATTAAAAACTTCTTAATTTTATTGCTCTTGATTATTGATTCTATTCATTTGCGCTACCATCTAAGTTGAATAAAAGAGTAATTCTGGTACACAGTGCTTTGGAAAGCAGTCTTTATTTTCTTCTTTTAATTCTCGAAAGCGCACAAATATGTCAGCACAAATTTGTGATACTTTTTTTGTGGAAAAAAAAACGAAAATTATATATCACAACTAATTTTTTATTTTATATAGAATACTATTTTAATGATAAAATACGATAATCGAAGTTTCAGACTGAGATATTGAAATTTAGAGTATCTTTCATGCAAATTTATAGATTTTTGTTTAGGAAAATGAAAAATTCATATGGAAACTATATTTCTTTATGAACGTAATAACTTATAATTTTGTGAAAACTACTATTTTGATAAATAAATCGAAGTTTAAAAATAATTAATAGAGGAACAAATCGGCCTTTCATACAAATTTGTTGATTTTTATTCAAAAAATGTACAATATTTTTTTATAAAAAATTTGTAATGACTTAAAATTTTGTGTCAAGTTCTATTTCGAAGAAAAAATTATATTCCCCAAAGTTTGAAAATAATTTATAGAAAAACATGGTTGACCCCATAAAATGTCTTTAATTGTTGTTTAAAAAACGAAAATGTTGCATAGCAACATTGTTTATTAATAACATTAATTAATTCAAATTTTGTATGTGATAACCTTTCCGTGAAAACATAAGAGAATTTAATTGTGAAAATAAAAAATAAATAAATATGTGGCACTTAAAGCCCCAAAGGGCTCATTGGCCGAGCTTCTCTTCCATTACTGTTGTGCGTCTTAAATTTGGACAGTATTAGAAGGGACCTACTTATTTTAACCGGTTCCGAACGGCAGAACACTTGTGACATCACTTTTTCTGAGCTTTGTCACAGAGTTCTTTTAGAAGCTTTTTCATGGCAAGTTGTTACTGTCGGAAGAATTGCCAATTGCTTGCCGACAGGTGGGTACCATTCTTATCGATATTAAATTTGTTATGCATCAGCCGGGGATTGAACCACGACCTACAGATCAGAAGGCGAACACACTAACCACTGAGCTACGGCACCCGCAAATAATACGTTGAAAAACAATAGTGCCTTCCGTATGATTTTATCGGTTTTTTGTTTAAAAAACTAATATTTTGTATAGCAAGTATGATTATTTATGTATCGAATACCTTGCAATTTTGTAACGAATATTATTTTGTTAAAAAAATAATATTTTCGAAGTTTGAGAAAGATACAGGGTGATATATTGGTACATTTCATACAAATTTTTAGATTTTGGTTAATAATACCAAAATTTTTGTATAGCAACTATGATTATTTATAAGCATAAAGATTAGAAATATGTTGTGCTGCCCAAAATAGCACTTTTTCCTTCCATATTGTTCGGGAAAGTTAAAAAATGGGACCAATATGTTGTAGACCCTGTATAATACTAAGTGGTAGAAGGTCAATGTAATAATTTTCGTAGACTAGCAACTGTACTTATAAAGAAGACTTGTAAAAGTATACAATCGATTAAATCCAATACGTCCAATGGATATATAGACAGCCACAGCCATATCTCTGTCTAAGAAATTAATCAATCTCTACCACATTAAACCCTTGAAGCAATACAACCTTAAAATATGTATTGTACAAGACATAACAATTGCAACAACAAGCTAATTAATCAAACATATCCAACGAAACCAAAAATATCAAAAGTAAAATTCAACTTTTTCAGTCTATCTATGTACAAGTATTTATAGCGGTTGTAGTGGTGCATGTGCTGTCAAAATGTACTAGTGACCCAATACATAATGAATGAATTGAATGACACAATTATTCCTGATATATCACTGCTATATGATCCCACACATTTGGTGAAATTCTTTCAAATTCACTCTGACAGCTCCAACAGCGCCACGATCGAAGCTTTACGAATTATTTGATACAAGCTAAGGTCAAGTTAGTCGCTAGATATAGCACCAACGTCACACTATACCCTAGGGTGCGATTGAAGCAACAAACAAGGAAACAACAAAAACAATTGAGCGCGTGCGTGCATTGTATTAAAAAAAATCAACAAAAAATAGAAAAAACATAAAACAAATAAGAGAAAAGAAAAAGCAAAAACCTTTGTTCGTATTTAATTGTTAAATTAAGTTAACATTACTTATACAACTATTTCCCAGCCATCACTACACACTTCTTTCCCCATTCACCCAAATCACCCGCGCTTCTCAGAGCTGCTAAAGTTCATCAACAACTACAGAAACAATAAATTTCATTTTTTTTTAGGTAAATGTACGTACATGTGTACGCATCAGTCAGCGTTACCGATAAACAGCATCACGTTTTGAATGATTCAACAAAAATGATTCTTAGGAAACAATTATATAAAAAAACAAAAAAACTCACACACACAATTCAACATGAATATTGTTGCGTGTTCATATTATTTTTGTTGTTATCACGTTTTCGTCTCTCTCAGCTCATCGGACACATTATGTACGAGTTTGAGTATATGAATACTTCGCGACTATCCAAAATCAAGACATTGCTGGCAATAACATTTGACGTTGATTGGTAATAGTACAGCATCAGTAATAACAATAACAAAACGACTATACTTAACAATGGCAATGCTCCAAATAATTTTTGGTATTGATGTTGTTATAAATTGCATAAGACTGTAGCGGGTGTTGGCGCTTAGAGGAAAAGCATTTCATTTCTAAAAAAAAAGGTTTTTTTAATGCTACCAATTAAGCTGTCAAGCCATTCAGACATTAAGACAAAATGATGTGTTAAGATTGCTTCCATTCAGCAAGCAATTCAAAAAGTGTTCCAAATGCATGTTGAAACCCAAAACAAACTGATGACTAGATTTCGGAGGCATCAGAAGAGAGGCACAGCAATATTTGTTACATAAGTTCCAAATCTTCTTCTTCTTATGTAGCCATAACAACCGATTATCGATTTAGGCCGAACATATAATGCGGTGCCAGTCTTCTCTGTTCTTCTCTTGCTGGCGCCAATAGGATATTCCAAGCGCCGCCAGGTTACCCAACACCTGGTTCTTCCAACGGAGGTTTCGTCTTCCTCTTCTTCTGCGTCCTCCAGCGGGTGTCGAATTAAATGTCCTCTTCGCTGGAGCGTCTTCTTCCAATCGCTCGACATAACCTAGCCAGCGCAGCCGCTGGATTTTGATTCGCGTGACTATGTCAATGTCACCGTACAGCTCATACAGCTCATCATTGTACCTTATTCGACTGCGCAGAACTTTTCTCTCGAAAACTCCAAGTATCCTCTTATCCATGGTGGAAATTTTCCAGACTTCTGCGCCACATGTTAGGACAGGAATAATCAGGGACTTGTAGAATGTAAATTTCGGTCTTCGAGAGAGGGCTCGACTACTCAATTGCTTACTCAGCGCAATTATTGATATATTATATTTTTTTAAATATATGAAAGGAATAAATCTGGCATAATAGATCAAAGGCTTCGGAGGATAAGGTTGTCAGTTCATGGCGCAATTGGACCAACTCAAAAATCTCAAATGTTCCAAGAAGGTGGAGCCAAAATGGGTTCTGATATACAAATTGCAGAGAGAGAATATTATCTCTGAGCGTCTCTTTCACTAGAACAACATGTTTTTCAACGTTGCCATCGGAATCCAGAATTAGTAGAGAAGTCTATGTTATGCATTATGACATTTGTGATCATTTTAACAAAAGAAAATTAAATTTAAGTATCGTAGTAAAATTATTCCAAGCGCATTCAGACTGCCATGAACTGAAATTATTGCTCGTTTCAATTTTTTTTTTTTTCGTTAATAGCCCGATTTTTTACCAGCATTCAGGACATGTTGATGCTTATACAATAAGGTGCATCAAATAGTATGGAGCAAATTCTAACTACTTAGCTCAGAGAAAAACATACAATTTTATATAATTTCAAGCATTACTTCTCCCAAGGAAGTAAAACAAATTTCAGATTTAGACCAGCCCATCTTTTAGTTTTTAAAGTCACTAAAAGCCGCTTTCGATAGTCCGGTAAGGGATTACCTCTACGCAACAATGTCTGAGTTCGGTATTCCTGCAAAGCTCATTCGACTTTGTAGAAGGACACTGCATAACTCCCATTGTGCAGTGAAAATTGGGAAGGACCTCTCCGCACCGTTTAATACCGAACGGGGTTTCAGACAAGGTGATTCGTTATCGTGCGACTTCTTCAATCTTATTATGGAGAAAATAATACGAGCTGCTGATCTACGACATAATAGCACTATCTTCAACAAAAGTGTCATGCTGTTGGCGTATGCCGACGATATTGACATAATCGGCATGAACACGTGAGCAGTCAGCGCAGCATTCTCAGAGTTGGAAAGAGAGTCGCGTCGGATGGGTCTTACGGTGAACGAGGGCAAGACGAAGTATCTAGCGTCAACAAACAAAGAGTCCCGGCATCTTGGACAGCACGTCACTGTTGATTTCTACACTTTTGAAGTAGTAAGGGACTTTGTCTATCTTGAAACCAGCATTAACAGCAGTAATGACGTCAGCTTGGAGATCATGCGTAGGATAACTCTTGCTAACAGGTGTTACTTTGGGCTGAGTAAGCAATTGAGAAGTCGAGCCCTCTCTCAAAGAACGAAAACTACACTCTACAAGTCTCTCATCATTCCTGTCCTAACATATGGCGCTGAAGCCTGGACAATTTCCACCTCGGATGAGCGAATGCTTGGAGTTTTCGAGAGAAAAGTCCTACGCAAGATCTTTGGACCTATTTGCGTTGGTAGCGAGTACCGAATTAGGTACAACCATGAGCTGTACGAGCTGTATGCCGATATTGACATAGTAAAGCGCATCAAAATCCAGCGGCTGCGCTGGCTAGGTCATGTCGAGCGAATGGAAAAACACGCTCCAGCTAAGGAGGTGTTATATTCGGAACCCGCTGGAGGACGGCGCAGAAGAGGAAGACCAAACCTCCGGTGGAAAGACCAAGTACTGGAGAACCTGACGGCGCTTGGAATTTCTAACTGGCGCCAGCTAGCGAAGAACAGAGATGGCTGGCGAAGCATGTTATTTTCGGCCTAAATCGATATTCGGTTGTTATGGCCACATAAGTAAGTAAGTAAGTATATAGACATCCATTTTGTACGGAAACCCTTCTAAGGAATTGAGATAGCGGGTCAGTATGTACAGAGAAAATAGTCGAGAGGAAACAATAAAGTGGATTGGTCACATATTTCATCGAACTTCCTGTGAAGCTCTGGGGTTATATGTCGATATCCAAATTTTGCAGCGCAGATATAGAGATATAGGGTATAAATATATTCAGAGGGTGTCTGTCTGACTTTTTATAGCTCTAGAGTCGACTCCTGTCAGGCCGTTTAAAAATGTCATCCACCTTAATATACATACATACATATATGCATACGCAATCATGTATGGTCATGTTTGGTGTATTGGTATTTGTGTCTGTGTACACATATCAGGATTATTCTACATGTATTTATTTTCACTTTCATAAAAATGTCAACATATTGACACATACAACAACCA
Organism: Megamerina dolium; assembly: GCA_963854835.1. Taxonomy (NCBI): domain Eukaryota; kingdom Metazoa; phylum Arthropoda; class Insecta; order Diptera; family Megamerinidae; genus Megamerina; species Megamerina dolium. The sequence continues at coordinate 61,245,351 of OY978527.1, read as the reverse complement.
ACAACAATGGCAATTAAAAACCGCAGCTTATTGTTGTTTCTGCTATGGTGGTAGTATTGTAATACTTTAAACATTAAAATTTTATTGAAAAGTAATAAAATACTATCACCATCACTATCACTATCCATCTCTTTCCCTCTTGTGCTTGTGCTTTCATTGCCTCCATAATAATACAATGCCTGTTGGGATACATTGTATTGATTTTTTATCGTGATTTTATATGAAAATTCCTTGTTTTTGTTGATTTTTTTTATTTTTTATTTTCTTTAAAATGTTTACGATCATTTTTAGCTGCTTGTTTTCCCTATTTATCCCGCTTTTTGTTTTTATGTTGTTGTTGTTGTGTTTTTTTTTTTTTTTTGCCTTAATCGTCGCTTTTATAATGTTTTCCAAATGATTTATAATCAATATTTAAAGAGGCAATAGTGTGTAGTAGTTACATATGTATGTACATATTTAAACGTATGTATGCAATACATATATTAGAGTGGTCCATAATGGCCGACTTTTGAGTTTACTCAAGTGAACCTCCATATATTTGTCTTTGATGCTTCAGAAACTCACTGGAAAAGTTGTGAGATTTTCCTTTAAATTTTCGAGGTGCTTGTCGGGAACTCACCATCGTGCAGCTTCACATTAAATTGCAAAAAATCACAACTTGACTCTAAAGTTCCTTTTTAAAACGATTTCGATAATATTTCAAGAAATTTTGTCAGTGGATATTTGAAGCACGGAAGAAAAAAAATGGCGATCCACAGTTTCCGATATAGCTCCCAACCACTCTAATGTGCATAATTAAATTGTTTAGCTGAATTTTTATATTAAATTTTGAAAGTGAATCATTGAAGCATCAAAGAAAAAAATGGGAGCTCAATTAATAAACTCTAAATAACACACAATTCTCCATACTACAGCTAAGGATCACTTTAACGTTGTACAATATCTGGTAAGTATTGAATTTCAGCATATGATGCATCAGAATGTGCCATATTTAGTCGTTCACATTAAAGCTCACTGTTGTTGTTGTTGCTGTTTTATTTTTTATTAATTTCATAATTTAATGTGTGATGCGAGTCATAAAAATATTCGAGTAATAAATTTTACAACAACAACAACAACAACAACAACAACGAAAATAATATCAAAAATCAACCAACCAAGTGAAGCATTATTAAAATCCATAAAAACAAAAACGAATGAATAAAAACTAAAAGGAATATAATAAAATAAACTCAAATAAATAATAAAAAAATAAAAAAGGAACAAAATTATTTTTACATATTTTTTATTATTTATACATTTCCCCCGTGCCACTTATTTATTTTGGTGAAGTTTTTTATCATTTCTTCTTCTTCTCTGCACAAAGTGAAGGGATATTATTTATCATTTCCCAGTGTGATGGTTGGAAGTGTGAAAGTGTGTAAAATTTATGACAAAATAAAATCAATTTTAATGACCATCAATTTCAATCGATATACATATAACTGCAGAAGATAAAGATATCGAAGTATTTATCCTCATCCCCATAAGCAAATGTTGTAATGAAATTTGTGCTCTGACACTCAAATGAGCTGTGTTTGAAAAAATTTGTACTTTAATTGCTTGAAGTAATTGGATAATATTATTTTTGGAATTGTCAACATCACCGATTATATCGGTTGACTATTTATTAATTATTTAAAAAAAAACTTTACATTTCGACTGAAAAAACATATACTTATTCTTAAGAAGCAAGTATTTTTTGCTGTCAAATTCATCACATATTTGTCATTGAAATTATTTACGATATCAATTGTTCATATCTCTATACCTTCGTGTGTTCCCGCATGTTGACATGATAAATGTATATATACATGTTGCAGAGAATACTGACACATGTGAGTACTTTACGTGAGTTCTCTGTACAAGCAGAGCATTTCTAATGAGTAAATTATTATTATTTATGTGTCCATGTGTGAGGTCAAAAGTGTCATTGCAATTTTGACTTGATACTTCCGTGTGAGAATAATAAGAAATCAGGCTCTCAAGATCGATTAAAAAATGTTGATAAACATGTGCTGATAACAATGTTGATTTCCCTTCAACTACATTACTCTCTCTTTCTCTCCTATTACACATCGAAGGTTATATTTTTGAGAATTTTTGAGAATTTTTTAATTAAATCAATTTCGTGTTTTGAATTTCTTGAAAAAAATATATATTTTTTTACCTTTCTGTCTTTACGATGAATTTCAATGTTAAATATGTTACTATATGGTACATACGAATATGTACAACATGAAAATGCCATTAATTTTCAATGTCACCACAGAACAAATCTCTTACTACAGAAAACAAGAAATAACCAAGAAAAAAGGTATTCAAATCATCGTTAACATATAAACAGCGAATCATATGTTCAAATGTTTTTTTTTTTCTTGTTACTGCTGTTGTGTCATTTCAAAGAATTTTTGTTACGTTCTACTTCTTTTACATTATACTATCGTATCTATCACTTTTTTTCACAGGTAGCAATGAATGGTGTATTAATTAATTAATTTCAAATTTTCATTTGATAAATCAGCAAAATGTCTAATGAACAATAACATCAACAGATGAATATGTATCAACAACTAATGTGACATTTATTTGTTAGTTTTAAATGATACTCGTATTATTTTTAATACCAAATGATGAGACGATTAATAATGATGACATTTTTCTGCTTGTTCTGTTCGGTCATAAATGATGATGGTAGTGACACAGTCCTTTCATTAAATTCGAAATTGGCAACATGTGTTACTAATAATAACGATGATGATAATGGTAATGGCTAGCATTTGTAGTATTGAAGAGTTTGTAGTGTTATTATATATAACATACAGGGTATTTCTGATAGCGAAGTACTGGTTTCTATGATCGCAATCGAAGTAAATCGGTCGGAGTCCTAAGTTTCTGTGTCATTTGTAGTTAAGGTTGTGGTTGTGATAAAATTACGGTTCTTGTTCTTCGACAGAGGGCTCTACTTTCAATTGATTATTTTTGCAGGGAAACTCTATTATCAAAATAATGAATTTTCATAATTTTTTGCAACACCCTTTGTAAATATAATATGCAGATAATAATAAATGTGATGACAATGAGTGTTCATTCTTTATATTGTCCCTCGTAATCTTTGGTGCAAAAAAAAAAATACAAAAATAAATAAATAAAATCAAAACTTTATTAGCAAATAAGTATTTGTGACATTCAAATCTTAAATAGTTTGAGTGCTTCTATAGATTTCCACCCCTCCAAAACAAATATAACATAATATTAGCTATTCTCATAAATTTGAATATCCTTCCAAATGTACATACATTTGCTTCTACAATATGAATATATCATTTATATGACATATATCTATGTATATGTGTTTGTGTACTATACAAGAAAGGCAATTTATCATTTTGAAATCGATTCTATTGAATTTTGGCATCGAACCTTAGTACACAGATAAATCGAACAACGAAGGCAGGCCACGAATTGAGTATGAGTATTGCTTAAGTAGGATGTTTAAGGATATACAGTTTGTCGCCAAACTCAAACATCGACATATGAGTTAGTTTATTGGTCGCCTCTTTTGATTTGATTTGATATTTGATTTGTTCGTTTTTACCCATTGAGAAACTAAGCACTACTCGTACATATGTGCTCATAAATTTTTCATCTGGAGTTCATTTATTGTTTGTTTTTGTTTGTTTTCCTATTAAAAAGGCATCTTCATGATGTCAAAGACAGGAACGAAGAGCAAAGAACAAGAATACGAAGAGAACAAATAAATGAAAACAACATCAACATGAAGAGATTAACATCAACTGACTGCAAACTAGTAAACTAGTGTCGCCTCTGTGAGAGGCAAACAGAGTAAACGCATTCTGAATAGGAACAAGAGACAATATGACATCAACATCAACTAACACTAACAAGGGGCATTTGCCTGATCGCCTATTTTATGACCGCCCGTTGAGATTTTTATCCGCAGACGCGAGAGCTCTTATATACTCTGTATCAAATGTATCCTTTCGCTTTGCGTATGTGTGTGTGAGTGTACGCAACAATGTTGTTTTTATAGTATTGTCATTGCCATTGTTGTTGTTAACCCCTGCAGTTAGATAACCTATTAAAATGCCAAAAAATGCCAACCCTACGATTAATCTTACCAACTTGGCTGTTATCAATGTTGACATCAGTTAAGGATTTGTTACGAGGATGTGTTGTATTGTATATTCTGTTCTGTTCTGCTCTCTATTATTTTTATGTCTGCTGATTCTTTTTCTTTTTGTATTTTGTGATTTGTTTTTTTTTGTATGACACATCTTCTTGATTATTTTGTCGATTGTGAATTTGTATTGTTATTGTTACCAATATTGGCACTAAAATTCTACTAAAGTGGCTACTAAAATAATCTTATAAGCATATATGTATTTATAATAATTCTACACGTACATTGGGTTCATACAATATAACTATAACATTGTTACATTGCTTAAGCCAAACGATTGTAAGTATGTGTGTTAGCTTAAAAAAGGATTACCAAAAGACGAAAAATAAAATAGTCATAAAACAAAAGGTATTTTGTTGTTGTTGTTGTATATATAACCGTAATAGTTCAACGTTTTAGTCTGTTCTACTATTACAGACGAGTTACCTGCAAGTTATTCTAATGTTAGTTATACTCCTTTTGTAATCCCCAGTATGGTTGAATGAAGGATTTATTTTAATTGCTAAAAAATACCATTTGTTTTGTGATGAAAATATGAAACCAAAAAGGATTTAAATTAAAATAAATTGCATTGCGATTTAACTTAAGCCATTGCTGATTACATTTTAAATGAAAGTTGATCTTTGGTCGAGTAGATACAAGCTGAAAAAGGTCGACAGTCTGAAGTGGAAGGTATGATTGTAATATTATAATCTGCAGGGTATGAACAAATCTATGTTTTAGTTTTAATGGAAATTACTCTAAAAAGGCCTCACAATGGGTACTTTTATTAACTCTATTAGTGTTCAAGTGCCTAAGGGTCGTCATATTTACCTTACCTCCTATACTTATATAACGATCCGTGTTGTCGTGATGATCCAAAAACCTTTTAAAAAAAATGCTAAAAATGGTAAAATCAGAGCATAATTAGAGAGTTTTGTATAGAAAAATCCTGTAAAATCCAACATTGAACATATTTACTTCGGACACAAGTACCGAACAAGGTTTATTGACAAGATGTGAGGATATTATTGGAATAGCTAACCGCAAGCTGGCTCAGTCATAATGAGCGAATTGTATAAAAGGGAGCCCATAAATTGATGTTCTCTTTTGAACAAATTTTCATTTTGTATTGAAAACAACAACAATAACAACTAGTACGAAGACGGTCCCAGAACTACCCGACCTAACAAAGAAAACACAACAAATTTGGGAAATTATTTCTTTATTTCCCAACATAATCTCCTTTTAGCTTTATAAACTTTTCCCAGCGATATTCTATAGCTTCGATAACCGTGGTAATAGTATGAACTGTCTAGCTCATTAAAATAGCCATCTATCGCAGACTCCACCTCTTCATTGTTTGCAAATTTTCTACCACCAAGCCATTTTATCAAATTTGGAAATAGAAAATAATCCGAAGGAGCTAAATCTGACGAATAAGGTGCGTGCTGAAGCAATTGGAGCTTTAACTAATTGATTTTTGCCATCACAATAGCGGATGTGTGAACTGGTGCATTGTCTTGATGAAACAACATTTTCTTCTTCTCGCCCTCGCAGCTTGGCCCAAAGGCAGAATGAAATGAGGTCGAAATAATTGTTTAATGTCGAAAAATTTTGCAATAATTGCGAAAAATTTGTTGCCATTTTTTCGAGATTTCGACATTATTGCATATACAACTGAAATAATGTCTAATAACAAATGAAGAAATTAAATGTTGATAATATTATTTCCATATATTGTAAAAAGATATTCGGTGTTATTGCAAATTTTTTTCGTTAATGTTGCTATACGCCGGCATAACATCACAGCACTGCTTCGGGCCGTACAACGAAATTGAAATTGGAAATAACTCTTACAAAAGTTTTTAGTATACTTTTCCTAAAATTATTTTACTTCGAGTGCAATTTACCTCCAGAGATAAACTTGCACAAGAAGCATCAGCAACAGCTGTAGTACGTAAGTAGTTTTTTTAGTACACAATCACATGGAGTCTCGTTTTCATTTTTAAAACTACATACTCATGTGTTTGATACCAGTACCTATATTTGGGTATATTGTCTTGTAGTGAATTAGCACATTTGTATGCATGCATGTATCGTACAGGAGAGGTCAAAGTTGAATCATGTTAAATATCGCTATAGCACACTACTCTCGTCATATCATATCGTCTACTGTAAGTTTTATTTTCTATCACATTGTCATCAATTGCAACAACAGCAACAGTGGTAGAGAAAAGAGCATTGCGTTGCGATTTTTTGCTGTATGTGTGTAGAATTTGTTTCTAGTCTTAAACAAAATCAACCCACGCACAGCAGGAGGGAAACGCAACTTGTGAGTGAGTTTGTACACGTCATATTTGCCTCGCTCTCTGCCAGTCGAGAAAGCATAAAATACGAAAAACAATCAAATCAAGCTAGTGCGAATGAGCAGCCAAGTCAAATCTATTGTTTGGTTGCCCAAGAAAGCATGCATATGTATGTTATAGTATAACAATAGTGTGTGTTCACAGTGGGAGCAATTGAACTACAGTATAGGAATTAAGTATAAAGAGTGTAGTCGTGTGCACATGCGCTGCAACACCACCACCTGCACCACCGTTGTGCCCCCTATGTATCCATTGGCTTCTTGACGCACATTGCCATTGTGCAAGAATAATTATATGAGTCGCTGTATGATGAACGTATCAACATTTCATCCAATATTATGGCTGACTTTAAACTGTACGACTATTTAGGTCTGTCTGTGATTAACTGTTTGTTTATATATTTTAGACAGTTGAATTGTATTATTATAATTATTCTTTGTATTGCGTTATTATTCTTTGCAGATTCAGGCCAAAACGTCAAATGGGTTAGCTTTGTTGTTCAGCTCAAAATCCAAATGTTTTAATTAATCTGATCCGGAACACTTAATTTTTTCTTTGTGAGACTGTGTAATTTTTTATTTCTTAATTTTTATTTTCTTTCTATGAAAGAAATCCAAAAATAAAATATCGGTTTTTAATATATTGTTCGTAATGATCATGTTCCCTGGTATAATCACAATTGTATCACGAACATTAACATTATGATCAAGATCACGATCATCAAAGTCATTATTAAAATTATTTTTCAAACATCAAACTACCCCACATACCCTTTCAACTGCAACATATTATAGGCAGCTTTAAACATTTTTGTCAGTCAATAATAACCGTAGCAGATTGCCCCATAAAAGATCAACAATGGAACAATGCAAACAATGAAGATTTCCAACGCCTTTTTTTTATCAAAATTACTTTATGACCCAGTCTAGTACAGATGGACTACTACTACCTTTGAAATTCGATATTCGATTCGCATTGGTATCATCTCACTACACCCATTCTCACCTAGTAGTATTCATTGTGTCAATTGATACAACAAATATTCTGAGACCAAACCTCAAATTCGGCAATCAATCGCACTTAAATACACTCATTGAACAAATACAATTCAACAATTCAATGTTAAATACAAAACGAGCTAAAAATAATAATAATAATAATACTGATGATGATGATAAACTAAAAATCCCAAAAGAACAAATACAAAATAAGAGCTTTCAATATTCTTTATTACTTGAAACGCGTGCAGTACTCATTCAATATTGATCGTTTTCTCGATCATCAACAATTGTCAGAAGAAATGCCCATAGGGCATTGTTATCTCTTGTTTGTTGGTTATTGGCATTGTTATGTGTTTTCGTTCTTGATTTGATGTTTCCCAAAAAAATACAAACAAAACCCAAATTAAATGTGCGGTTAAACGTTTAAGCTAACCACAAATTTATCATTTGAATACGATGATCAGCCATATGAGTGAACAACAACAACAATGACACGAGCAACGAATCGATGAGAGAGTGAGAGGTAGCACGCAGGTGATCATATTCATTCAATCACTCAATTGAGCGATCATTAAAATATTCAGAGTTAAATTCTTTATTGTACAATTCAGCCTAGGGTGTGGTATTTTTAATACGGCAGGCGGGTACATAATGAATTAATGAAGCTAATTTTGATGAAATACAAACAAAACAAAAACCAAAAAAAAAAACTTAAAGAAATTAAATTCACAAATTCTTACAACGTACCCGTACGTACAGTCTGATATATGAATATAGATTTGATGTATGCGTATTATGCCAACTTACCAGTAATAATTATGACGACGATGATGATGGTGATCACGATGATGAAGCACCATGTCACTTTTGGTGCCACATATCACCTTCTGCGCTCAATGGAACGCACACTGCAGAAACTTGTACGCGTTTATTGAAAATAAAATCAAAGAAACTATGATTTATACTATCCAATTCTTTGACTGATGAGAAGAGGGTGTGTAAAAAATTATGTATGTACATTCTTGTATGAGTACTTGTACACTTACATGTGGTGATGATCACAGCATGATCATACTAAATATATATTGGGCCCGCCCTGTCCGTATTTTACAACATTATTTTACAATTTATTTATTTTTTTTTTTTTCGTTTGTTAGTTTTTACATCAAAATACTGATCGTGCAAAATTATTATTGTTACGCCTGATCATCATATGGTAAACGGATATAATTAATTTAAACATTGTTACACATCTTGTTCAAATTTAAATTGAATTTTTTCGATTAAAATCAAATTGGTGTGGGTATTTACGATTTACCAGCTAAATATGATCAGTACAAATATTTAAAGTAAATAGATGAGTGGAAAGATATCTATATTTTGTCTCAGAGACTGCAGCTACCAAGTGACAGCTTTATTAAATTGTTAAACAATTGTTTTCGGTTTTTACACATTTGCACTAAAAAAAGTAAAAGGTACATTGAGTTTATGCTTTCGTTTATCCATTCCTAATACCAATGAGGAGATTATAAGTGATTATAATCACAAACAGGTTCATTTAGTCATATTTGTTAGTGTGCTCATGATATATGCCATAATTATAGCACGATTGAACTACAAATTGATACATAAGATTATCTTCACCAGAGATCAAATGATTTTATAAATGAACGAAGTCGGATGAAAAACACGCCTAGCTCCCATACAAAATTATGTTGCCGTACATATGTTTTCACATTTTGCACCTGAAAATATGAAACTACTAAGCTAAAACTTAACGCATATGGATATATTTACCAATGAATGTAAAATTTTGAATATGAAAGCAATCGGATAAAAACTGCACCTATCTCCTATACAAAAGTATGTTTTCGTGTGTATTTTTTCACACTTTGTGCACGAAAATATAAAGCTATGGAGCTGAAACTTTGTAGTTATAATTATGTTTGTTAGTGAATTAACTATTCTAAGAATGGGAAGAATTGGATAAAAATCACATCTACCTCCCATACAAAAGTTTCATTTTTTCACAGTTTTCTCACAAAAATGTAATGGTATCAAGCTTAAACTTAGTATATACTATTATATTTACCGATAAATACATAATTGTGAAAATAATCGCAATAGGGTAGAAACTACACCTAACTCTCATACAAAAGTATGCTTTCGTATGTATATTTCCACATTTTGCGTACGAAAAATGTAAAACTATGGAGCTAAAACTTGGTATATTTTCCAGGAAATGAAGTAGTCTAAGAATGGATGGAAACCATGAACACACTTGTAATTTCGAACGCAAATCCTTCTGCCTGTCATAGTGAAAGGCATCTAAGTTTTGGTGCTATCGAAATTAGGCTTTTTTTCTGAACTTCTATCACATTTTTGCTCTTTTTTTTTCAAATAAAAGTACAAAATATGTCGAGTTTTCCGTTTCTAAAAGGTGAAAAAATGTTTAGAAAGGGGTAGAAGTGCGCCATGTGTCGAAAAAAATTCGAATCCTCATCTTATTTATTTGTATTCTCTAAACAATATTCAATTGTATTACTAAAGGGAACATAAAAATGCAGACTGGTCGAAATAAGTACTAAACACATTAAATATCATAATTTTTCATCATAGATTTGATATCTGAAACCAAATTTTCACACAAGATAGATCGATGGCACTCGTTATCAACTAAAACTATATTTTACTTCAATGTTTCTTTAATGTTCGATGTCATCCAGAGGTCCTGCTCACAAAGCAATAGAATATTCTCCATTGACAATGTTGCTACAATTACAATGAACCATATAATCAAGATGTCTCTGACATAAGTCAAACTGTCTTAATTAAGAACAAAATTATTCATTTCATACTACACACAATGAAGTGACATAAAAATATTGCATATACTCGATACTAGTATAATATATTTATATCCGTATATATGAGATATGTATAAGTTAATTAGTCGCCACCACTAATTTGTGATTATTTATTAGTCTTCTGTTGACGTTTCCATTGCCGAGTTACACATTTATATGATGGTGATGATCGTGCCGCAAAAAATATGACACATGCGAATACGAATATGAGTATGACATGGAGTTAAGAGAAACGGTCTCTGTATATTGCTGCTACGACATAAGGCAAGCTGCAACGAAATAAGGGGGTTTATAAAAATTATGAGTTCTATAGCATACATGTGTCTCATACTTACATGTGCATATGCATGTGTACTTGAACATACATGCTGTGACATTTGCAAAATACAAATCATGTAACAGCTCGTTGTTGTTGTTGTATTCTGGCATTTTTAATTCTAATTAAAATTCCCCAAAAATAAAAAAAAAAAGTATAAAAATTATTTAGATCAAATTTACTTGTTCAATCTATGAATATGCAATAAGCATACATGTGGTGATGGTGTTGCAATAGCATATTTAATATCGTACGAGTATATGTATAACAGCAAGTGACTATGGTAGTTGTTTTTGTTGTCACAGCGCCATCATAATTGCATGCTTGTTTATGCCAGCGGCGCCAAACACTTTCGCTTTTTCATGCGAACAAGGGCGCTATGTATAAATTTGTTGCCGTATGTTCGCGTGCAACAAATGCAATTGTGTAAGAAATAATACGCGTTTGTATGCTTTTTACTCAATTTAAACACACACACACACACCTCACATGAAATCATATACAAAGTCGTAACTGGGGCTACAATTGGATGCTGTTGACTGCACTATTGACCTCACTATGGACTGTTCAATCAAGCATTGTAGGTAGTTAATAACTCTGTGCCTTAGCGCCGAAACTGCTTCTCCACTTTATCCGCCACACTGTTTAACTGACAGATTTATGAATGCAAACACGCAAACCCAACACAATCCCCTAACATCCTAACCTATGTTACCACATATGCAGCTACTTGATTGGTCATACAAAATGTTTATAAGTGTCTCTGTAGCAATTAACGGCATTGACTACCGATCCACATATGATCGTCTCGCGTGGAATTGTAATATTTGTTGCTTTTGTTATTCGGTTTTGTATGTGGCGCTCCAATATATTTATTTACCCACATATGGCATATATATGCAATAAGTTTATAGCTTCAGATCTGATATCGAGTACATATGCCATGCATGCACGAAAGTATTTTCAAATCACAAAGCAAATACATTTAATTATGAGTACTCATATCTCAGATAGTAGGAGAACGCCTATCGTGCATGCAAGTGTGTGTGTTGTGACAAGTTAGTGATATGACCGCATGCGCATTCGTGATATAATATTCGTAATGCTTCTTGATCGTCTGTTGAAAACTTTGGATTGTAATTCAAAATTGACCCGAATAATGAAAGAACTATGATTATAATACCTTTTGGCACAAATTTTGAGAAATAGAACTCGGACATTTTCACTCTATTGCAACGGAACCAATAAGCATTGGTCTAGAAGTAGATCCATTACGTATTTGTTTCTACTAATTTATGAAATTGTGTCATTTTGTTGTTATTATTCTTAATTTCAATTTCAGATTCTTTTATAAAATGAAAATTAATCATGTCAAAAGCTTTTTTCATACATGTGGATCATGAAAATATAAATGAAACAATTGAAATAGTCCGCCCCTAATAACAGCAAATATTGTTACACTTATTTATAATAATTTATGAAATTGTGCCATTATATTGTTGTTGTTGTTATTTTAATTTAAATTTCAAATTCTACAATAAACTTGAAATTAATCATTTCAGAGGGTGTACATTAGAGTGTATTAAGAAGAAGAAAAACAGTTTGAAAAAATTTGATCTTCTTTTGAGTACAATCTGGACAGTATTTTAATGCAATAAAATGCAAAATCCCACAAATGTTATTTTCCATTTATTAAATCATTCTATTATCATTATTATGCTTATGATTATCATCATCACTGTTACCATTGTACATAAAAGATTATTGCTAGCATTGCCGTCTTTCTCAAAGTCACCATGTCACAAACCAACAACACCAACAATAATAATACACCCCTTGTAAATATATGCGCAAATGCGTGTGCTATCAAACATACAACAACCACAATAATAATGACAATCTCAACAACACTTTTGAAGCGTCGACCAAAATCACCTTGTCGTTCACATTCCCTAGCTTGCTCCTCAACCAAACCAACTAACCAATTGACTCTCTAATACGACGCAATCAATCAAATCAGGCATAATCACGTATACTCGTACAAAACAAACGATTTTGAATGAATGAATGAATGTATGAAAATACACATAGCTCAAAATGCAAATGTGTCAACAGCAACAATAGCAACAACAACAACCGATCGAGCTGTAGCTCACAACAATCAAACAATGGCAGACATAATAAATATGCAAGTGACGCCAGTGACGAATACGACGAGTATCCAACTCAATTCGGCTCAATATGACCGTTCGCCATTGGAACGTTCGTCGTCGTCGTCGTCGTCGCCGTCATAGCCATCATTGTTGCATATATGCAAAGTAAGTTGTATTGCTGATCTTTGAGCTTGCAGCGTTTTTTTTTAATAGGTTGCTGGCAAGCTACATATTTATGCTGCACACATTCAAATGCAGCAAGCAACAACTACATACAACAATAATAATACTAATGCTGATTGACAGCATGGAGAGGCAACAACGGCAACAATAGCAGCACACGCATATATACATACTTAGAAGAGGACAGTCGGGAGCACGTCGAAATTTTTCAATGATGTATGCGTGCGTCGTTTTTAGCTGCCGCGTAGGTGGACATTAGTCTGATATATACACACATATTATATATACATGTATATAAACATATATGTGTAGGCAAGCATGGACGGATATGTTTCTATGCATGCCACTTATGAAGCTAATATAATTATATGCCATAGACATACCAGGGGTGTCATAAGTTATGCAAAATTTTGCGCCATTCCAGCAGCAACATTTTTCATTTTTCCATTCAACTAAATTCAATTGAATTTTAATGTCAGTCGGTTGGCTAGCTGACCGTTGTTTATCAAATATTGTTCAATCAAATTGAAATTCAAACTCAATTTAAATACAAACTGCCGCCATGACACGATCACATTGTTCTGGATCAAGTATAATGGCCACTATCATGTAGAGTAGCATACAGAGTGGACATAAAAATATTACTTTTCAGAAAAAAATTACATTTAATTAGCAATTACCAGATACTATAGGTTGAATTCGTAATCGATTACTTTAGATATAGAGTTGATTTACAGGTTTTTGAAGAAGTTATTGAATTGTCACTTAATGTTTTTGAATTACTTTGCAAAAATTGTCCATCTACATTACATTACATTACTTTCTTAGCTATGTACTTGGCATCATTCCTATATTTTTATTTGTTTTTTTTTTTTCAATCATGTTACAAAAATTTTCTCTTGCTGAGGAATGTAATTAAAAAGAATAACCATTACAACAAAAAATCTCTGCTCTGATTTTAATATTTTTCATTTTAATTTTTCTCCTCGCATTACAAACATAAAATTTTCTATTTCTTGCGAAATGTAATTAAAAATAAATTATTGATTACATTAAATGTAATTAGAAATCTATTGATTCCATTACTTACTTATTTATTTTGCCATTACAACCGAGTGTCGATTCTTCATTCTAATTTTTCTCATCACAAATCATGTAATCGAAAATCTTCTATTAATTACATTATTTACTTCTCTATCTCCGTTTTTAGTTTACTGGCATCAATTACATTAGAAAGATTTTCCATTTTCTCCAAAATGTAATTAAAATCTTTGATTCGCTTGCTGTAATGATTTCTTGAGTGACTGGAACTCATATACTCGTAACGCTTTTTTTTTTCAAAGAATTACTTTTAGCTGATTAAGTAATGTACAATAGCTTAAATGTGAAAACAGCATTATGCAAAGTAATCAATTCTTGAACGAATTTTCTCAGCCTCCTCCTGAAGTAATTAAAAAATTTTTATTTGCTGATTTCTAATTAAATAAATCCTTTTAATTCAATTACTCTATAAACTTACAAAATTTAAATTACTCTATAAACATAAAAAGTTTCAACATTCCTTTAAGGGAATTTAAAATAATTAATTGCATATTAATATTCCCATGTAATGTAATTTCAATTGAATTAAGTCAAGTCCGTATGTGATAGCATGTAGCATGTGTAATTTAATTACTTCATGGAGTTGAATTTGAAGTTTCTGGTGGATCGATTACATCGAATACAGATTGCGATTGTCATGTAATGTAATTGTAATTCTAATTGCATGTTAATGTACCCAATTCTGTATGCAGTATATGGATGTGATATTTACTTTAATTTTAAATGTAATTGAATTTACCCAATTCTCTATATATTGTCATAACAACACTTGTGGCGACAAACATGTTGCAACATGCAAACAAGTGTGAAAATTGACGTTCATTCACGCTTGATATGCGACAGCAATCAGCTAGACGCTTCCAATCAGTACAACATCATCAATGCCAGACCAGACACCAGCAACATCACACAAACATCAGCAACAACAGTATTATTATTATCAATATCATGCTTAGCAAAGGTAAACAACACTTTTCAATCAGATCAACGTGTCATCCAGAAGACTCGACATTACAATCTCAAGGAAGTAATCAGTAGTCGTTGGTACTTAACTACTTATACACATGTACATATGTATGTATATTGGAATGAATAACAGTATGTGTCTGCAATATGCGACGTAAATATGTTGCACGATCACTTTCCATCAAAATTCACAACCAACGCATTCACACATAAATCGTGTGCCATAGCAACATTATTATCATCATTGTAATTATCATAATGATCATCGCAAAACTGACAACAGCTGCAGTTAGGAATCAAGAGGAATGGGTAACACCAATATAACAATAATATATGGTATGTATGTCTGTAAATAAGCAAAGCTTCAGGGCCACTATGGCAAACGTGTCCAATTAACGTATTTGCAACATATGTCTGAGATTATCTCAATCATTCACGCAAACAAATCTTTTAATATTTGTGCCTCAACGGCAACCTAAAGCTTTACAAAATATGAGAGTAAAATTGCTGTATCAAAATAACTTAAGTGCTATTGAGAGAAAGAAAATCTTTCTCTTTATCTTTCTTTTATTTCTGGGAAAAAAAGTTAAATTGAAAATAATTTTCATTTTCAAAAAGTTATATTTGAATTTTTGGGGCAGTTTCCAGTGACTATAGCAACAAATGTTGCTACACATATAAAACAGCCCACACATACTCTTTGGGAGTATGCTAATACGTTGATACATAAAAATGTACTGAAAAATAAAATTAATTGTATTTGAATTAATATTGTTGTTATTCCTTACAATACTAATCAGTTGAGTTTCAATATCATTCCTACTGTTTTGTTATTTTGCTTTACTAGATTATTATTATTATTGTTGTTGTTGTTTTAATGACAACTTCACATGCAAGTTGCTCATTATTTCCACAATTCCATCATCACATTGACCATAATGCAACAACATATGAACGCAACATTCCTCATAATTGTTTCATTCGATGTTTTTTTTGTTTGGTAACGCTGTACGCAAAAACCAACATAATGCTGACAACTTGTGAACATGTTGATATACAATTTTGAACAAATTGAGTAAAACCGGTGGAAAAGAAAAAAAAAACAATGATTTTTTTTTCTTTATAAAAATTGCGAATAAGAAATAAAACGTGTTCTGTTGATTTTTTCCTCGTTTGCCTTTACAATTTTTTTGCGAATTCACAAGTAACAACTGCAGCATCATTAACAACATACGAAAACGTTCAGAGATTGAAATTGAATTTTCATCAAACATTTTGAGTCAATAACATTATTGATATTTTTTTTTTTTTCTTGATTCATTATAAAGGATGTTTCGCTTAAAAGTTGAAGAATTTTCAGTTACATTACATTTTTTTTTTTTTTTTTTTTAACAAGCTTTTTTATTGGATCTTTCTAAAATTACTTAGAAACTAACAATATGTAATCAAATCTTACAAACTAAATAAAATTATGTGATATTCCCAACGTTCCATCACAATTTGTTGAGTCACGAGGTATAGCAATTTCACAGCATATTCAGTGTGTCTTTTCTTTTTAATCGACGATGCCCCGTGCTCAGCAACAATTGCCTAGCAAGGGGATTCGGATGACTGTGTAATTTTTGAATGTAGCTTCTGCAAGACATTGCAACTTCCTCAGAAATTGTGGGTACATTTAAATCTCGATGGATGTTAACGTTCCTCATATACCAAGGCGCGTTTACAATAATTCGCAGACACTTGGATTGTATTCGCTGCAATTTTTCGATATTTGAGGGAGATGCGGTGCCCCAAAACTGAATACCATAAGTCCAGATTGGCTTCAGGATTGCTTTATATAATAGCACTTTGTATTCGAGATTCAACTTTGATCTTTTGTGTAACAGCCACCATAACTGATTAATTTTAAGCTTGATCTGAGTTTTCCTCTATGTGATTTTTCCAGGTCAGCCTTCTGTCGAGGTGAATACCCAAGTACTTTGTTGAGGAACATTGTGGAACTGATTGGCCATTAATTTTAAGTGGGGTACATGTATCTGGCCTTAGCGTGAAGGTTACATGTACGCTCTTTGATTCATTGACTTTTATACGCCATTTTGCTAGCCAGATTTCGAGAGAATCGACGTGAGTCTGCAGGAGTTTAGTAGCTTCTATGGGGTTAGAGCGAGAGCACAATATTGCCGTATCATCTGCAAAGGTCGATATAAATGTATGGTTATTGCTGGGCATATCTATAGTGTATAAGAGATACAGTAAGGGGCCCAAAACGCTTCCTTGAGGAACGCCAGCGTGAATATCCAATGGATTTGTTGTGTAATCCTTGTGATGTACGAGAAATTGTCTTTTCGTGAGGTAGCTACTAAGCAATGAGGAGACATTTGCAGGCAGTAATAGTTTGAGTTTGTAAATAAGGCCATCGTGCCATACTTTATCGAAAGCTTGAATGATATCAAGAAAGACAGCTGAGCAATACTTTTTTTCTTCAAAAGTGTTCCTTATCAGAGTTACAATGCGGTGGACTTGTTCTATTGTGCCGTGCTGTTTTCTAAATCCAAACTGATGTTGAGGAATCAGTTGGTTGAGATTAATAAATGGAGTTATATTCATGACAAGTAGCTTTTCGAATACTTTAGAAAGTAGAGGCAGGAGGCTGATAGGTCTGTACGATGCAACTTTTGTAGGGTCTTTTCCTGGTTTTGCTATCATAATAAATTTTTGAAGTTTTCCAGCATTTGGGATAGTGTTTAATACGAAGGATAGCATTGAAAATGTGCATCAGATGAATTACTGAAGCCGGAGGTAGCTCTTTTATCATTTTACCGGTAATTTTATCTGGACCAGGTGATTTTTTTGGGTTTAAATCTTTATAAATTGCTTTGAATATGTCCTTTTTTTTAATTTTGAGCGTTATTGAGCAAGGTTGAGAAGTTAATTTTGGTAATGAGGACTGTGAAGAGGGTGGATTGGGTGTAAACACACTTTTTAGGTGGTTTGCAAAAGCCAAACCCTTCTCACAGTTGCTTCTAGCCCAATTACCGTCACTCAAACGGATGGGGGAATCAGTGAGAATTGGCCGATTTGATTTTTTTGCTGATTTCCACAAAGAGTAGTCTGACGCTTCACCAGGTGTTAATTTCGCTATGTGCTCTTCTAACTCTTTGTTGTTTTTATTTTTTAAAGCTTGCTTTAACTTTCGAGTGCAGTGCTGTAGCTGTGTTTTCAGATTCGGTGATCTGAATTCTTGCCATTGTCTTCGGAGTCTTCTTTTCTGTCTTACTAGCAATTCAATATCGGCTGGTATATAGTTTGATTGCTTGCATACCTTTGTGCAGGTGGCTGAGAGCTAATGAGAGCAGCTGGTTGAATTTTTCGAGTGCTGAGTCTACATCGTGTCCATTTCTTAATACAGTACTCAGAGGAAGATGGGAATTTATATATTTCTTGAATTTTAACCAGTCTATTTTCTTTCTAACGCAATTACCTTGGGGGCTTGGTGATTTTATAGATATTACCGTGGGTGAGTGGTCAGATGATAGATCACAATTACACTCTGTGTTACATTACATGAAGGAAAGATAAGAATTATTACTTTTCAAGCACTTAACATTACATTACTTTTTCTCAAGGGTATTTAAATTTCTAATAATATATTACTATATACATAAGTGGGGCAGCTATTATTTTATAGCAAATGTTGAGGTTAAGCCTGTATAAATACTCAATTAAAAATTAATTTTGGTTTTATTCAGTTAAATTTTTTATTGAATTTTTTGTAGCTCTTTTAGCGTCAAAAACCAGGTCGAATGACGACTAGAGGATAGACTAGACATATAGATAATATAAAGGTCTATATGAAATAATGTCGAATGTATTAATATCAATTTTTTGCAAACATTTTTACAATAATTTCGAAACATTTTTTAAAATTTGTTCGATATTGTTTAAAAAAAAATTGAAATAATATCAAAAGAAGTAAAAATTAGGATTTACGAAATAATTGCGAACAATTTCCCAATAAAGTCGAAACCAATAGCGATTGATCATAATCCTCACCAACATTTTTTTTTTATGAAATTACCGTCTATCTCATCCCATTAAAGGAGCAAATTAGTTAGTTTCAAAAACTTTGCGTAACAAAATTCACTTAAAAGCACCTGCAAATCGACAAATAATCCCATAATTGCCCAGCAATTGCACCTCGAGCGGTGATATGTATGATCTATCCCATTCATTTTTCTTCCTCAACATTTCCTTCAAGTATACTTACCCCATATCTTGGCCTTTACCTTTATATTAAGGGGTTTTTCTCGAAACCACTTTTTTTGAGCTGGCCGGAAACAAACTCGAACAAATCTTAACCGATTGATTTGAAAATTTTTACAATACATTTGAAATTGCTTTCTTTAGCGACCTACGTAGGGGTTTTTTGAAATTGTGCATATTTTTTTATTTATAAACAATTTATTGACGATTTTTTAGGTGAAATTTCGAACTTTTTCTTCAAAGCGTCGCCATTTTACGAAAAATCAATTAATCCAAAAACCCCTACGTACGTCTCTTGCTATTGTAATTGGAATCAAAAAATATTCGGTTTTTTGTTCCAGATCGAAAATTGCGGGCGCTAGGTTTCCGGCCGTGCAACGTGGTGAAAAAATCGCATCAGCGGGGAAATGCTGCACAGCCACCATTTTGTTTTTGATTGACATTAAGAAAGACTTTTTACAGAATTTGAATATCTCCTTTTGTTTGGCCTACGAAAATTCCCGAAATATGCCTTTTTTTTTTGTGCTCTACAATGGTATAATTCCTTAAAAGAAACTGTATTTGTTACGAAGAGCCTTGAAGGGTTTTGGGTGAACTTTACTTAAAATTCTAGGTTACGTTAGAGTTTTGTTAAATTTTTGTGACATAGCTCATTTAAAACATTTCCCTTTGACATCAGAAGCAATGACTTTTACTTGACTTTTTGCCGCAAAAGATCTAATTTATAAAAAAGTTAATTTGAGATCGTAAAAGAGGAATATTGAAATTACAATAATTTTTTAGTCTTTAAAAATTATGATGATGATTATATATTTATATAAGATCTAATTTATAAAAAAGTTAATTTGAGATCGTAAAAGAGGAATATTGAAATTACAATAATTTTTTAGTCTTTAAATATTATGATGATGATTATATATTTTAATAATGATGAATCGTTGCAAGCAAGAGTAAGATTTTTTTTTAATAAATGATATTCAATGAAACACTTTTTTTTTATTGTTTAATAATAGAATCTCTTCTCGATAAGTCCCCACTTTTCTTACACAATCCACCTCTTTTAACTACATATGTTTATGTATGTATATGTATATGTATATGCTACCCAATATTTGGGCGTATCTTTAAATCTGATTGTGTTAATCGTTTTGAAATTAAATAGGTAAATATCGATATAGATATATTACATGATTAACTGATATGATTATATTATATCAGATAACTATATGTAAATATATATAATATTACGAGTAGTAGGTATCTACTTCCGTCAATTGTCCATTTGTAATACTTTCATAAGAAAATATAGATACTACAATATCATAATTCATATGAGTGTAAAGTATGTATAGATGTATGGATACCATCATATTGTTTTCATATCTATTGATCTTTTCATATAAAATATTTGATATATTTTTAATACTATGTATACAAACTATACTAATAAAATGTTTGAAATCGAAACTAAAAATATGGAAACTGCTCGAACATACAGTGGCTCACAGCTTATTTCGTACAGTGTATATATTTTTATGTAAATGGCTGTAACATCGAAACTAAAAAACTTATCGATAAGTTTTGAATGTAGATGTCTGTGTATGTGTTTAGTAAACCTAATAAGAAAACGGGGAACCCCAAAAATTGTTCTTTTTGTCATGCAAGAGAGAAAAACTATTGATCAGCTGATTTTCAGCTCACATCTTATTTCGTACACAAACTTCAATGTAAGTAAGTTTCATTCTGCCGCGCAGTTACAAAGTTTTTTTGAATTGTATGAGTTTTTGGACCTTTTTAACTATTATAACAATTTTTATTATTCTTATTTTAAATAGTTAAAGTGCTGTAAATTAAACATTTAGCGTTATGGGTCGTCGTACAACGATGGAACAGCGTAAACTGGTAATTAACCATTTTAGGAAAGGTCAGAGTGTGCGAAAAATTGCTGAAATGACAAATTTAAGTGCCTCAACTGTCCAATACATCATTCAACGCTTCATTCGCGAAAATCGGTTGGAGAACAAGGGCAGAGAAGCACCTAATAAGATTTTCAACGCATCAGACGAGCGTTATATTGTACGAAAAATTAAGAAAAATCCAAAGTTATCCACTCCGAAGTTGGCTGCAGAGGTTCAGCGTGAAATAGGAAAATCATCCAGTGCTGAAACTGTCCGACGTGTGCTGCGCAATCATGACTTGAACGGTCGAGTAGCCCGAAAGAAACCATTCATTTCAAAAATGAATATACAACGCCGACTTGACTACGCCAAAGAGCATATTATTAAGACTCCTGCGTTCTGGAATACCGTTATTTTCGCGGATGAGTCTAAGTTTAATATTTTTGGCTCGGACGGAATGTCATATGTTTGGCGTAAAGCGAATACCGAGCTAAACAAGGAGAACCTTAAGCCCACAGTGAAGCATGGTGGCGGTAGCGTGATGGTTTGGGCCTGTATGTCAGCAGCCGGAGTAGGTGAATTGGTTTTTATTGAGGGAACAATGGACAAAATGAAGTACCTCGAGATTCTGAAAAACAATTTACTTCAAAGTGCAGACAAACTGGGTTTGCGGGAAGAATTTCGGTACTACCAAGATAATGACCCAAAACATAAATCTGGGATTTGCAATCTTGGCTTATTTGGAACTGCCCACACTTGATGTCTCCACCACCACAGTCATCTGACATGAATGTGATTGAAAATCTTTGGTCTATTTTGGACAATAAAATAAGAACACACAAGATTTCTAATAAGCAAGACCTAAAGAAGGTACTAATGGAGGAATGGAAAAAAATCACACCAGACATCACTCAAAAATTGGTGGATTTAATGCCAAATAGACTCCAGGCTGTCATTAACGCTAAGGGATGTCATACTAAATATTAAAATCAACTTACTTTGTTTTTAGTTTGAACTTAAAGAGACTGTACGAAATAAGCTGTGACATGAATTTTCCTATTTTTTTCTTATTTTATTTTTTTATAGTGTCAAACACTAAAATTTTGAAAAAGTAAATTTTGGAAAATAAAAAACAAACCTTCCTTTCAAAAATGGCATTTATATTTTGTTCAAATTTTTGCTATATTAGGAATTACGACTGCAGCAATTTTTAAACTGTCACTGTACGAAATAAGCTGGGAGCCACTGTATATTATAAACTTCACGATCACTACAATTTGTCTGTAATTTTTTTTATATCTCCATATTCTATACGTACGATTGCCATGTCTGTACTCGAGGAAATTGCCATCTGTTATATTCAATACTATGCTCGTATCACTTACGTACTTTAGTATTTGGAAATAAAAATTCAATAGAATAATAATACAAGAAAACTGATCGAATCGTATTTATTAACCCTTTCGAACCGGATGGTACACATACACATGCAGCACTTAAAGCTGAAGCATCATTTCAAATTAAATATTACTTGGACGAGCAAATGACCAATTCGTCTTTATGCATGCATGATTGTATTCTAACAGTTTCTATTACGTTTGTTTTGTTGTTGTTTGTTTGCACAACGCCCTTATTTATCAGCCAAAGCGATAAAGCCAAAAGTGAAGTGAAATAATTATAATAATTTGTAAAATTATAGCAATTTATTTAGCAAAAAATTATTAAAAAATTAATTACAGATCGACAATAATTTGGCCGTGTACACATATGGAGGCAGTTATGAATTGACAATGAATATGTGTGGTTGAATTTTTTCTAAAGGTAAGGTATCGTTTTTTTTAATTCCAATCTATTGTAATTAAGCCATAAAAAGTTGATGCATGCTGAATGAACTTTGCTTCCTTACTTTAAATCACGAGATCCATACCATAATAATACATGCAATAACGATTATGCTATATTTCCATTTGAAATTATTATTATTCAGATTATTGTATTATATATACATATATTTTTTTCTTTATTCGTAATTGTATGATGCTATTATTTATTTAAAATGAGAATTACAAAACCAAAATCTTCCAAATGTGTACTGTATACGCACTTTATCTTTGTTGTCTGTTATAGTACAATAAATGCTCATCGTTTTATCGCGTGAAAATATTCATACTCATTGTACTTACACTTCATATACATCTACATATAATTACAGCTTGCTCACAAGCGTGAAATCATTTTCACTGAGCTTTTTCTTTCAATGTTTGTTTTCTTTTTTTACTTCTTTAGCTTTCTATTGTGTTGTTGTTGTTGTTTTTGCTACAATATATAACGGTTAATCACCATTATCATCATTATCAAAAAAATAATCATTATTACCGTCAATGGTATCACTAAATTATAATTTAACATCGTATATACCATATTTTTCTGGAGCTAGAAAGTAATTCATAGCACTTTTGTGCTATAAAATTGTGCTTTTGAATTTGCGTTTTCTTTTTTTTTCGAGTGAATGGAAATTGTAATAAGTAAAATTCCATGGATGAATTATACCTCAGTTTGTATCAGTTCAATTAGTCCAAAAAATTACAAAATTTTTGGTGTAAGTATGTATGTTCAGGAAAATAGTAGAGCGGGCATGGTGGGAGCAAAATCTATAAAAATCGTCATTTATAAATTATAATTTCTAAATCAACATCTCGAAGTCGTAGAAATAGAGGGTAAGTATATTCGGAAAAAATATTGAGGAGAAATAATTAATGGTAGTCGGTGGTATATCTTATCATCTGGAGGCTATTATGGGTATTTTATTAACGTTTGAACTTTCATCACTGTTTTTGTTTTAGCATAGGGACGAAGTGCGGCGGCCTGGCTGAGTTAAACGCATAGAAATGTGGTCTGTTGGACAAGACTGTGGATGTGTCATCGACTGTAGCAGTCAAAAAATTAGGTAAGTATTGTTTCATACAACTATAACATTCATGGAAGTACTTAGTAGAAAACGCACAAAAGACACGAAATATTCACTATATCCGAGGGAGGTAAAGAGAAAGCTGAAGTGAATAATACTTGTACACACGAGTTAATAAAATATTCCCAAAAACCACAAGCTATGGTAGCAGTGTGTCAATTTTGGTGTATAAAAATCGATAGATAATAGCAGCTAATTGCAGCTGGTCCAACGTTTGTAATATTACTAATGTAATATTACTAATGAATTTTCCAAATAAAATTGAACATTTATCAAACATCAAATTCAAACTTTGTGTCTCACTGATGAAATGCTACCAATATTTAACACAGTATAAGTAGTGAAAATTTTCATTTGTCATTTCTAAGATGGTGGAGGTTGCGGATGACTGGCGACACCGACAACAAAGGCGACGACGACAACGAGGTAATGAAATTAACATCTTCAACAAAGCCATATGTAAATAAAGCAACATTTGAAATAACAGCAATAATAACAATAACATAAACAAATAAATACGGCTGCATATGCAACTCTGAACAAACAACGTTGAAGATGGTGTTATATCGACATTCCTATAGGAACAACAAGTAAGTAGGTACAGTACAACTTGCAATAATGAAAAATCAAGAGTCAATTTATTTTACATAGTTTGCACCTTACTTACATAATTCAATCATCACCAATCGCGCACACTCTCATCCAACAACAAATATATGCACCTGCATATTACACATTAGGGCGACCACACCGAAAGCCCAAATTGACAAATTTCAGACTTAGGATTATACGGTTATAAAACTACACCTCTAGATACCGCGTTATGTTCCATACAAAAAAAAAAAAACAATTTCATAAAATGTCCACAATATTTAAATACTCATTATTACACGGAAAAGACAGCAGGTATAATCAATTGGTTAATCGTGTAATAAAACAATCTGCTTAATCAATTATTCGATTATTCAAAATAGAAATTATTTGATTAATCAGAATTTTAAGTAATCAAATAACATTTCACTTTAAATTCTTTTTGCTTTTAAAATACAAATTTCAAAGACACTCGTAATTTGTAATTTTTTTCACTAGGTTGGAAAAATGCTATAAATATTGCAAATATTTTGTGCAAATAATTTGTATTTCGGTTAATTTTTGAAATTTTGTTCAATAGAATAATTGATTAATCAGAGTTTTAATTCATGAAGTTTTTTGATTAAGCTGTTAATCACTAATAATTGGAATATTCTTTTATAGACCTATTTTACTTAGTTAGAACTTGTCAGTCAACTTAAAATTTGCAACTGAAGTCAGCAAGCGAAGAATATATACAACTAGCGCATCTATCTCATTTGACCAAAATCAGAATAAGTAAGTAAGAAAAAACTACATATTAGTAAATTAATATATTTCGAAAATTTGGAACTTTAAATTATTAGTCTTCAAATATTAACTACAATTGGACAAAAATCGTAGTAATGTTGAATATAATGAATGCTCAACATTGCATAGACGACTCTGCTATAAGCTGCATATTTGTAAACTGAATTTTAACGGTCATGTGGTTTTTAAATGTGATTACTTTTATGACTTCGCCATTAGTTTCCATATATACTAGATATATTTTTCTTTAATATTCCACATATCGAAGATTTCACATCTTTTAAATTACATGTCATATTTTTTAATTCAATCTTTATACTACGACTAAATGAATTAATATTAATTTTCGATCGAGAAAATTTTCAAAATTATAAAAAAGAAATCCCTTGGGACTAACAACCCTAATCAACATTCGTACACATCGCGAGTGACCAACATTAACTACAACTGATGATACAAAACAGAAGCAGATGTTGATAATGGTATACCAACATTTAAGACAACATGATGACAAACATCGGTGATGTGGGTTACTAATAAATATAAGCATTATTCTTTTGCTGATTAGAAGTAAAAGAAAAAAAAATTACCATCAACAATAATCAATACAATTTTTCGTCAAATCTTTTGGAAATATTGCTATTGAACATATTAAAGTGCTACTCCACCTTACATACAATATGTAAATACTTAAAGATATTTAGTGGCATATGTTGTACTTAAAAGATACTATTATTTTAATATTCGGTAAATCGTGTTGATTACTTTGGTCAATATTTGATATTTACTCGGAAATATATTTGCTTTTTTTTTGCTCTTCATCTTACTGTTGCTGACAGGTATTCGTGAGTTGTCACTTTATGTCAGATTCTATAGTTTAAAAATCACACATTTTGATGTGTAACGATATCTGCTCTTTGTTTTTGTTGTTGTTGTTTTAACTTTCAACTTTGCTATAAGGTACATAGCGCTGGACCTGTTTTGTCACAAGACACAAGGACGCTCGAAAACATCAAAAAGTGTAGAACAAAATTCTACGATACTTGAGTGTAAAATGTTAATCTGAAAAATCTGTTGAAATTCAACTTAAGAAATTCAACGACAGCGACAATAATAATTCTGAGAATGCGGAGTAGCATTTTGCACATAAATATTGCCATTAAAGATATGAGACGATTGATGTACATAGCTCGTTGGCAGGTTTATGATCTGTTCGATTTAATAGGCCTCCTAACAAAACAAGTACATTTATAAAAAGCTTACAGTTAGCTTACATACGTAAGCCGTATTTAAGTATGCACATAGCAAGCTTGGAAATGCTTGCGAAATTATTGAAAATATCCCGTAAGTTTCATAAGCCCTTGCTTATAAATTGAAAGCAACAATTACAACAATTACAAATAACTAACAAGCAGTGAATATTTCAATTCAATAGGCAAACATTTGCCATACTCAGTTTTCTTGCCGCAAAACATTAGTGGAGAATTATTAGATTCGTAAACATTTTGTAAGTACGCTTTGGAAATGTTTTCACATTTCAATTGTATATAAGCTCACTTGAAGCAATATTTCGGTAGGCTCACTCAATTGTTTGTTGGGGTTTAAACTAAATATACGCTTACATCACTGCGATAATAGCACAACATTGACATTGATTTGTTTTAATGGTGGAACAAAAAGGCCTAATGCTTTACAAACAATCTAATGCCAAAGCACCATGTGATAAAACTATATTCATATCAGTTCGAAATGGGCGTTAACAAGCGCGACGCAAAAAACTAGCTAACAACGCTGAATACGCCCTGAAATTAACTTCCGCAATATTGCTGCTCATCGAAATTCAGTTTTAGTTGAACTTGTCATTGGTACGTTACATAATATGCTTAGAAAGTGAAAGCATATAAACAATATGATAAACAAACGGCTGCGGATATCCTTTAGAAACGTACCAGTGTTACTTCTCGTACTAGTTTATATCATATCGATCGTGCATGGATTTGTAAATTCGTATGTTCAACTTTCTCTTCTGACATTCGACATGTAATTTGATTATTTCCTCTCACCATAGACCGAAAATTATCACCAAGGATGGCAATCTTATTTTCGAATCCGGACTCAATCGAAACATTAGTTTTATTGTGGGTGGTAAATCTCGAATTAATATTAATCAAAAATATGATCTCTTGGATTTGCTACTCTATAACAAGCAATTACGTAATGTTAGCTCGTCGTACGCGGGTGATGGCTTGGATCAAAATGAGATATTAGCATTACAGGTTACTAACGATTTGGGGGCATTGCAAAAACATATCTTCGGCCCAATTGGCCTCGATCATCGTTTGCGAGTTTTGCAAAATCAGTAAGCTCGTTTTCTTATTCATTGTTCAAATCATACCGACTATACCACTTATCTACACAGAACTATAGTTACAACTCGACTTTTACGCTCGTCACAACTGCGCCTTCGTCGTCTTGAATTGACCTCCCGATTGGTGGTGCAACAGCTCGAACTGGACAGTTGCAAAAGTAATCCTTGCGAAAATGGCGGAACGTGCCTTAACCTGTACAGCGGCTTTCTGTGCAAATGCAACAAAAACTTTGAGGTATATTTCGGGTGACGTAATGGGGGCGTTTACTAAAAGATTGCACTCAAAATTTTCCATAGGGTTTGAAATGTGAGAAGGACGTTAATGAATGCGCCCTCTTTGAGGGTACTGATCTGGGTTGTCAGAACGGTGGACAATGTGTAAATCAGTTTGGTGGCTACAATTGCATCTGTACACCCGGTTGGTTTGGAATACATTGCGCACAACGCAAGGGAGATTGTTTGCAGTCTTCACCATGGGAGTTGTGCGGACACGGTACTTGTGTGAGCCGCAACGACAATAATGGCTACAAATGCATCTGTGATCAGGGTTGGAAGACTAACGGCTTAACACCTGCGTGTACAGTAGATGTGGACGAATGCAGCGAATCACATCCACGCTGTGTAACAAAATGTATTAATCTACCTGGATCCTTTACATGTGCTCCTTGTGCGGCTGGCTTGACTGGTAGTGGCATAAATTGCCGTGACATCGACGAGTGTGCTACAGAGAATGGCGGCTGTAGTTTAAATCCTCGCGTGCCGTGCATAAATTCTTTCGTAAGCAGTTGTGATTATAATGCTTTGCCTTTATAAGATCTATTCTCCCACAGGGTTCATCTCATTGCGGAGAATGCCCATTTGGTTGGACGGGCGATGGTCGTTCATGTGTGCGTCAAAGCGATAGTAACAATGAAAACAACAGCGGCGATACTGGAGTAGGCCCAAATAATAAGTGTTCCGGCACAAATGTTTGCCATCCGTCTGCTCGATGTGAGGAAATTTCGAATACAGTAGTCTGCACATGTCCTGCAGGCATGGTTGGTACTGGCATTGGCAAAAACGGATGTGTCTATGGCACTGCTCGGAATTGCAACTCACATCCGTGCTTGGTAAGTAGTGTGTAAATGCAAGTGATCGAAGGCATCATATATTCACATCTGCGTTTGTAGAATGGCGGCACCTGCATAGATACTTCAGCTTCAAACTACACTTGTCTGTGCCCCATTGGCTATCGTGCACCTAATTGTGAACCCACGTATAGCCCATGTAAACCAAATCCTTGCCACAACAATGGTGTGTGTCGTCCGGGGATCGGCAAACATTTCCAATGTCAATGTGCATCTGGATATACGGGCCAGATTTGCGATGGTCGTTATAGTGGTTGCGGTGGCATATTGGACGATCCCATTGGCCACCTAAAGTATCCGATAGGCCTAACTTACGCACACAATGAACAATGTGCTTGGGTGATACGCACCGATGAGACAAAGGTTTTGAATGTCACATTTAATGCATTCGAAATTGAGGATTCGACGGAATGTCGATTTGATTGGTTACAAATTAACGATGGTCGTACAGCAGCAGCACAGATAATCGGACGTTTTTGTGGATCCCATAAACCGCTGGGTGGAAATATTATCTCAACAACGAATAATTTGTATTTATGGTTCCGGGCGGATGATTCGACTGCAAAGGCAGGCTTCGACCTGGACTGGAACTCGATTCCACCGCAATGTGGTGGAATTGTTCAAATCGAATCTCATGGAACTATAGCGACACCAGGATCACCAGGAAATTATCCAAAGAATCGCGACTGCATATGGCAATTGCGTGCACCGAACAACAAACGCATCAAACTGACCTTTTTCAGTATGGAAATCGAGGACCATGACAGTTGTAATTATGACTACGTGGAGGTTAGCGATACTGCGATATAATCGTGAAATGAAATTTCGCAATGAAAATTACATATTTCAGATTGAAGATGCCATTTCGAATGTGATTTTAGAAAAATATTGCAAGGCAGCACATCCGCAACCGGTGCTTCTACCAACGAATGAAGCAAACATACACTTTCATTCGGACAACGAAGCCAGCGATACTGGGTTCCAAATCTATTATTCGCTGGAATCACGTAATCGCTTTTGTGGTGGAACATTCACTGCCAAAGAGGGAACTATCACATCACCACCTGTCACTCAAGACTTGCTATCTTGTGAGTATGATATAAAAATGTCGACAAGTCAATTGATAACAATTGAGTTTTTGAGTTTCGATATGGGCGTGGATGATTGTGTTGAGGTGAGGAATCCATATTACTGTATTTGAAATGATGAATCCAAATTACACTTTAATAGCTTTATGATGTTAAAGTCGAAAATCAAATAAGATCGTTACAAAGTAAATATTGTGGTGGTTATGGAATCCAACCATCGATCTTCCATTCTCTCTATAATAATGTGCAAATTAAATACTATTCGAAGGGTGGTCAATTTAGACTGAAATACAGAGCAGGTATTGAAAATTACAAAACATTTTCTAGTTACAATTTCGAGTTAATGACAATTTCATTGCAGAGTGTTTATTTACATATGAAAGTGAAAGTGGTACCATCACTTCCCCAAATTATCCACACTTAAATATCAAGGAACGCAGTTGCACATTCAAGATTATAACGGAGCCAAACACAATCATTTCTTTGAGCTTTATCGATTTCGACCTAGCGGACAGCGGTTTGTATCAAGACGACTGTACCTACACTTACTTTAAGGTATATATGAAAGCCAGTCGAGAATGGGCTATAACGTTCCGTTTTTTCTGCCGTAGATAACAGATGGTCTTGAAAACACTTTACTTGATCCAGTCTGCGGAAATACAACGAAACCACATGATTTGATTTCAAAGCATAATCAAATTGAAATCACCTTCCGAAGCAGTATTACCACTTCGGGAAGAGGTTTCAAAATTGAATACAAGGCTTTGCCGATTGGCACAACGGACTGTGGTGGAGTCTACACTAAACCCGGATATACTATTCGCCTACCCACTGCCGATGGCGTGTACTTGAATGATTTGCAATGTGACTGGATCATCATGGCGCCGATCGGCAAAGGAATTATGATCAATTGGAACTCGTTCGAAATGGAATACTCCGCCGATTGCACCATTGACTACATTGAGATATACGATAGTTTTACAAGCATTGCACACAATAAACCGTTGGGGAGGTACTGCGAAAGGCCGCCATCATTTACTACATACTCACGTATCTTGATTATTAAATTCATCTCGGATTATTCAGACTCGGCAGGGGGTTTTGAGGCTACTTACGATTTCATCGATACCAGTTTGTGTGGAGGAGAAATTTTCTCATCAACGGGCAAAATAAATTCCCCACAATGGCCTAGCAACTATACTTATGATGTGGATTGCATTTGGACCATTTCAGCTCCAGAAGGTACGCAAATAGAACTTCAAATCGATATGTTCGAATTAGAAGAGAGTGAGCACTGTGTCCGTGACTGGTTGGAAATAAGGTTAGTCTGAGAGGTGTTCATTTGCCAAATCGTTAAGCACATTTCGTCTTTCCCTTGCCTACTTAGGAATGGAGCTTCAGAGCATGCTGCCTTAGTCGGTTCCTACTGTGGCACGGATATACCACATGTCATACCATCTTTTACGAATCAAATGCGTGTGCATTTTCATTCAGATTCATTTGGAAATGCACGTGGTTTCCAAATAAAATGGGTTCAATTATCAAATGGATGTGGCGGCTTATTAAACGGTCATATGGGTGTGATCACATCACCCCATTATCCGAATTCTTATTCTATCAACGCAGAATGTGAGTGGCAAGTTCATGTCTATCAGGGTTCTTCAATTCATTTCATCATCGATGATTTGGAAATAGAAAACCAATCTGATTGCGATTACGACTATATAGAAATTCTGGATGGAAGTTCACCTTTGGTAAAGTTGTGTAAAGCAGAAGAAGGCAAACCGAAGCAATTTGAAACAAGCAGTAATCGGGGGGCTGTACGTTTCGTTTCGGATAGTTCGAATACTGGTCGGGGTTTCCTTATCTCGTACTACGCGAATTGTACGAGAACAATTACTGATCCCTATGGCGCTATCGAAAGTCTCAATTATGGCCTTAACTACGACGAAAATTATATTGACTGCAAATGGACCATTAAAGCTCCGAAAGGAAACAAAATCGCTGTAGAGTTTTCGCATTTTGAATCCACAACTGATGGTTCGGCGATTTATTTCATTGATGTCTCGAAGAATGTCACCATTCAGCGCAAAATAGTCGACGGAGGTACTTTCAGTTCAATAGGTGACACTTTGGTCGTGATTCAAAATAGTACTGAAGTCATTTTCCGTTTGGAATATTCAATGGTCGGTTGTGTGAAGGTATTCCAACAAGAGTCAGGTAATTTTTCATCCCCTAATTACCCTGGAGAGTATCCAAACAATGTGGAATGTACATGGGAAATACGAACAGAACCTGACAAAGGTATTGAGTTGAATGTTGTCTTTATGGAAATTGAAGAATCAGTGAATTGTACAAAAGACGCTTTGCAAGTAAGTGCACTTTTCCACGCGGTTAGAGAAAAAAAAACTTATTTCCATCGTATTTGACTAACTACCACATAGATATCCCACAGTCCCCACAGTCACCATGCAAGAGAAAGGCATTGTGGTCATGCACGTGGCATTACTATCACAAGTTCTGGACATCGTATGTACGTGCGGTTCATTAGCAATGAAGCAATTAATGCGGGAGGCTTTAAAGCCACCTTTCACACTGTAAATAAAAGTAAGTCCATCAGCGTTAACGACATCTTCATGGGTTCTTAAGGTACTAATTCCTATCACCATCACAGCTTGCGGAGGTGTTTTGAAGAGTAAGAATGGCGTTATCCAATCACCCAATTATCCTTTCAACTACCCACCAAATACGTTTTGTGAATGGTTCATCGAGGTGACACCATTGCACACTATTACATTTACCATTGAGGAGTTGGACATGGAAGGCCCTCAATTGACCTATTCCGACGAGGAACTTGATTATGATGATGACTTTGACTTGTGTACAGCAGACTCAATCGAGCTAACCCAGACATCGTGGCATGGAGCAGAAGAACAAAGAGTTTTCAGAACATGTGGTCAACTCGAAAAGCAAGAGCCCGTCTATGAAACAACTTCGAATAAGGCAACACTTTCCTTTACAAGTGATATTACCGTAGAAATGAAGGGTTTTAAAATTAGCTATCATGAGGTGAGGAATTGTTATGAGTATTGCAACGGTATTGTAACCTCAACTTTTGTTTATCTCAGAATTGTGGTGGAAATGTTTTCCTAAAATCTGATGACACTAAAAATATAGATCTTATAAGACATTCTCAGAGTAATGAAACTTGCAAATGGCTAATGACAACTGATGACCCTTCCGAACGCATTATGCTTATAGTGTCACAAGTGGAAGTGACGCCATTAGTGGCAATGTCTGGCCAAAGTGAGGAGGTCTGCAAAGACAAAGGTGTAAAGGTACTTATTGCTTTCAGCCGGTCTTACAAGTCTTCAACTTAATTTCAATCTACACTAGATATACGACGGTATGGTCGAGGGGTCACCACTGCGAACCAGCTTCTGTAGGAAGCATCCACCAATGATAATCTCGGTGGGAAAAGAGTTAACAGTAAAAGTGCCTTTGAATGTCATTAGCGAATTTCATGCGTATGCAACGACCGAGCGTGATGCTTGTAAATTTCAAATTTTTACCCATATAATGGGAACATTTTCGTCACCGGACTATCCATCGTCGTATCCTACGAATATAGATTGTGAATGGTATTTCCTTCCTACTCCAGGCAATGAAATTGTAATCACGTTTGAAGCTTTTGATTTGGAAAATTCCGAAGGATGCAACAATGATTTTGTGGAACTAAGAAACGGTATGCGTGGATATGGAAAAGTGCTAGCAACCTTCTGTGGCAATGCCATACCAGCTCCAATAACTGGAACGAATGTTCATTTCCGATTCCACAGTGATAATGATAATGTGGGTGGTGGTTTTTTGGCTTCCTATAATTATGGTAACTTTATGAATTACACAGTAAAAGTGGGTGTGTCGCTATAATGATAATTCTCTTCATTTTAAAAGCTAAGCATAACGAGCTTGAAGGTGCAACAGGTGCAGTCGCATCCCCAAGTTTCCCCAGTGCATTCCATTCGAATGACCCATACAGTTGGAGAATAACTGTGGACAAAGATCATGTCGTACTTATCAGAATAGAAAATGTTGCCGATGTGAATGAGGAATTTCTAAAGGTAAGCTTACTCTGCAAAAGAAAATAACTCAGTGACACTTACTTACTCTTTTAGTTCTATGATGGTTACTCTGACATCGGAGTCCAAATAGACTATTCAAATACCCATGTACTACGTTCTAGCACGAATATTGTTTATGTCACAGCACAACGTGGTCCCTTCTTTTTCACCTGGGAGCAATATTCTAAGGAGGCTGTTCGCTCAAATGAAACAGCTGCAGAACAATCCAAATTGTGTGGCAACCAATTGCTCACAGTGCGAACACAATTGATCTTTAACTCACCTGGATATCCGGCGGGTTATCCTCATAGATTGAATTGTACTTGGACCATTTTGCCAGAAGAATCTTCCACACATGCCATCTTGCAATTCGTTAATGTTGATCTGGAAGAATTTCCCGATTGCTTGGCAGATTATGTCACTGTCTCAGCAAGTAATGATTTACAAAATTGGAAGCAATTGGATAAACTTTGTAAGAAATCGCCAACAACTGAGAAGCAGTACAAGGGCACCCCATACTTGAAGTTAAATTTTTATACCGATGATAGCGTAAATAAGACTGGATTTTCATCGTACATAAGAACAGAATGTGGCTCTGAACTGACGGATCGACGCGGATTTGTAAATATAACAAACCTAAGTACGGGTCCGAACATCTTCCAAATGGAATGCGTTTGGACGATTAGGGTTCGTCAGAGTCGCCGCATCCGCATTACGTTCCCTGATTCTCTTTTGAGAATTTACAAAGACACAAAAAACTGCGC
This sequence comes from Megamerina dolium, assembly GCA_963854835.1. Lineage (NCBI taxonomy): Eukaryota > Metazoa > Arthropoda > Insecta > Diptera > Megamerinidae > Megamerina > Megamerina dolium. The sequence continues at coordinate 61,210,196 of OY978527.1, read as the reverse complement.
CACCTATTTTTTGGTGAGGAATGGCATGGCAGAAGATTCACCATTCCTCGGCAAAGGGAAATACTGTGAAAACAACATAACGGATGTACTGGAAACTTCATCGAACCGAGCCTACATAAAATTCGTACGCGTAGGGCTTCAGGCCTTCAGGACTTCCTTTCACTATGAAGAACTCACTCACGAATGTTCCGATGAAATAATTTTAGGTGAAGACACCGAGTCGGATCAAATGAAAACAATTACGTCTCCAAACTATCCGAACATACCCAACCCGCATACGGAATGTATATGGATAATCAGTGTACCACAGCACCATGTTGTTATGATTGACTTCATTGGCAAATTCGATTTGGCACTGGGAAGTGCACCCGTAACTTCGTCATGTGATCGGGAATATGTCCAACTAAATGATGGCGCCACTGAACTTATGCCTTTGTTAGGTCAATATTGTGGCACAGATAAACCAAACTCTAAGGTATCGACTGGTAATGTTCTACGTGTGAAATATTTTACGGATATTATGGAGCCACATTTAGGCTTCATGGCCACCGTCTCTATAGGACGCTGCGGCGGAGCATATTACGCAAAAGAGGGCGTAATTACCTCCCCAGTCAATTTACGCCTTCCGCGTAATGCAAAAGAATTCGAGTGCGTTTATACAATAGAAACCGAAATGGGAAGCACCATCGATTTGTCAATAGAAAAAATGGAATTACCATATAGCTCAAACTGTTCGACAGACACGCATCTGGAATTGCAAGAAATTTTTACGTACGCGGGAACAGAGAATGTCACTGATCAGCTGATGCTATGCGGATATGACAACAACGATTACATTGTAGAAACCAATAAATTGGTCATTTACTACAGAATTAAGTCAAATCCCTCCAATGATCATATGTTCAAGATCAAATACAAGGCCGTTAGTTCGAGCTGTGGAGAAATTCTAGTTTCAAGCCAAGGGGTTCTGCAAACTCCAGGTTATCCGAATGGCGTGTCTGAACCTACTCGCTGCACTTGGAAAATACAAGCACCAAAAGGTAGAAGAATTAAATTGGAGGTACTTGACTACGGCATGGGAATAGAACTGAATGACACCAGATCTCAAGTAATCCCAAACACCTATCGCAGCTATATGTTTGTGAGCAATGACTTCGAGGAGCGTTCACTGCTCTTTCCAATCGGGCACCATCCTCCGGCAGTCATGTACTCCACTGATAATATAATGTTAGTTCGAACATTTGTGAGTGAAGTCGACAGACATCGAGGCTTCAAAATGCGCTTTTCTTCTGATGAGGACTCTTACATTTGCCGAAACGAAATGGACATGGCAACAGGAGGAACTCTTGAATTCAAAGTAATAAATAAGAACTACTTATACTGCAGTTACGATATAAAAATGAACCACAACGAAACATTAGTCTTGCGAGTAGTCAAACATGTAAGCAGCGGTAGCTTAACTAGCTTTTTAGGTTATTGTAAAGCACACTCACCGCTAAGGATAAACCTGAATCAGGATAGAATTCTGTCTGAGTTACTGTGCCATAATGAAGCTGAACCAAGTGTACGACTGCCATACCCTATTCAATTGCAGATATTCGGCGATCCAATGAATCAAATGCTTGAACTCAGCGTGCAGTATAAGATTTACCATTGTGGTGGCATATGGCCTATTTATAGTTCATCCGAAGAGACAACCTTCACCAAACCGAATATGGGTACGTACAGCGGAGTACTTGAATGCGCCTGGGCTTTGTGGCCTAATAGAGCCTTCAGTGTAGATAATTTGGAAGGTCTAGAATCGGCAACGGCGAATGCTCAGTTTGATTTGTCGATTACGACAGATTTCAAAGACAAATGTGAAGATCAATACTTGCTTGTGTATAACGGACCCAACCAAAATTCCCCTCATCTGGGACGTTACTGCTCTCAATCTATCGCCACAAACCTCATTGTGCTACACGGTTTGTTCTTTGAGTATTACACGAGAAATTATGAAGAAGTGTCTGCATTCAATTTGACAGTGCGAGAAGGAAGTGGCTGTGGTGGTCGACTTACATATCCATATCGCAATATTAGATTTGATTACCAATACAAACACAATGCCGAATGCGTTTGGGATATATCTACCGAGCCTGGTTTTCATCTGCGTGTGGAATTCCATACTTATTTCTATATAGAGGTCAGTCCAGGCTGTAAAAAAGACTACGTCAGAGTTCAGCAAAAGAACTCGGATGGTGATTGGGTGAACTTGGGGACTTTCTGTGGCCGCACTTCGCCGGGAATTGTTGACACAAATAGTACTGAAATGCGTGTGATTTTCCGTTCGGATGGTGATACAGTTGGCGAAGGGTTTGCAGCCATATTCGAACGTAGATGTGGCGGCATATTGAGGGCCACGAGGGAGGCACAGACACTCGTTAGTCCCGGTTACCCCAACAAGTATCCAAATAATCTTTTCTGCAACTATACAATTTTGGCACCAGAGCAATCAAATGCCGGTATCTTAATACAATTTGTCGACTTTGAAGTATATGATGTTTCTAATAGGGTTTGCGAAAAGGACAATGTCACAATCTACAAATGGGATCAATACAAATATGAGCAAGAAGCAGTTGTATGCGGAGAAAGAACTGGATTGGAGTATCGTGGTAGGGTAAGAATGTCAGTGATTCTGCAAACGGATTATTCCTCGGAGAGTAAAGGCTTCAAACTTGAGTATAGTACTAATGTATGTGGTGGACTGATCACTAATTCTACCATAATCGAATCCCCAAAACACCACTCTGATGGTGGATTTCCGCCCAACATTAATTGCTTTTGGAATCTCACAGCGCCTGTTGGATATAAAATACTTCTCAAATTCGAAGTGCTTGATTTCGAAAGCCATAGAGATTGTGCGTACGACAGTGTTGAAATTTACAAGGGTCTGATTCGCATCGAGGATCAGCGCTTAGCCAAATTCTGTGGAAACCTGACTGGGACGATGCCAACGATAAGTGTACCAACGAATACAGCATTGATACATAGCATGTCAGATGATCATGATCCATCGAGGGGTTTCAAATGCTTGGTGAATTTCGTACATAATTGCGACAAGCACATTTTTCTGGGTGCACAAAATAGCACCTATCATTTTAATGCATTCTCTGGCAATTACGAGAACAACTTGGACTGTACTTATGTATTTAAAACGACGCCCGATAGTCAACTTTTAATTAACTTTGAACAGTTTCATCTGGAAGTGAGCGATAACTGTGCGAACGACTTTGTGGAGATACGAGATGGCGCTGGACCATATGCCGATATGATTGGTCAATTTTGTGGGCACATTGTGCCATCTAAACTGATGTCGTCCGGAAGTGCAATATTTGTACGTTTCGTCAGCGATTCTGATGAGACCAGCACTGGATTTAGTGCGGTAATTACTTCAACGTTACGCCTTTGCGGGCAAAACGAATTAGTGGTTAAAGAAAATGAGGTGGGTATAGTACACACGTAGATATAAATATTGTTAATGGGCCCTAAATCTTGTAGAAATTGGTAATCAAATCGCCAACGGAAAGCAATGGTAAATATCCGAAGAATCTTAATTGCATGTGGAGAATAACAAGTGATAAAAATCTACATTTGAAATTTGATAAATTGGACATCAATGCACCGAATGCAAACGGAACTTGCGCTGGTGATTACCTCAAAATTTACAATACGGACGTAAGTTAACTGCAAAGGTTAGTGTTACATAGAGTGAATATATTCATACGTCATTCCAGGATGCAAGTAATATTGAAAAGGGTTTTGGAACCGGGCTGGTATTCAATGGACATTTGCTTCACCAGGATTGGTACAACTTTGCAGCGGAATATATCTATTGTGGCAGCATTGTGCCTGACGATCTCTTCCCTACTTCGAAAGATTTGATTGTGAAATTCAAAACGGATGAGTTAGACGAGGTCAAAAGTGGTTTCAGTCTAATGGTAACAACACTGACGGGTTAGTATCGTCACAATGATCTTATCCAGCGGATGAACTAAACATTTCTATGTGGTCGGTTAATTTGATTATGAAGTTGGTTTAACTATGTCAAGTCGCAGTTTTAAAAATTGATGACAAAACGAACTTAAAAGTACCTGCAAATAGCCAAATAACCGCATAATTACCCTTGGATCGATCAAGATCGTTCAGTAAGAACATTTACTGGATATCTTCTTACTCAACATTTCTGCCAAATATATTTATCTTTATCTTCTATTTTCACACCCTTCCTAAGAGCCGGAATATTGAAGCAAAAAAATTAATGACGCTGACGGTACCTAACTAATCGTTCATTCGTTCGAAATTAATCATTCATGAACGTTCCTCACTAGCTATATACAATAATTGTACCTATATTTCTTGCTTTAATAGGATGTTATCGAAACTTTACGGGCACTCAAGGCCGTATACTGTTTACTGACACTTCAAATCATTGCGATATTTACATAAAAGCTCCAGAAAATTATACTCTCACTCTATATTACTCTGATGTGCTCTTTGCCGAGTCGGATTGCTCAGAGGAATACCTTGAAGTCTTCGATGTCCACACCAATACTTCGTTGCAGCACATCTGCACATATGCAGAGCCTGGCAAAAGTCTCTTCACTAACACCAATGAACTACGCATGCATATTAAAATGAATGGCTTCTATACTCGATACGATATTACCTATTTGGGTAGTACGAATGGCCCTGGCTGTGGTGGCAATTTATATAATAATATGGGCATCATAGCAAGTCCATTTTATCCGAGTAATGTGCGAAACAACTCAGACTGTCGCTGGAATATTCGAGTACCCAGTAACCTTCAAGTGTTGTTGCAATTCCACGGTGAGTAAATGATAAAATCGCGAGTGAAAAATGGATATCCAACAAATTATAATATACCATGTTCCCAATTACATAGTATTTGATTTGGGTGCCAAATCGACCTGTCATTCGGATTTCTTACAAATCATCGAACAACGTGAAGACGGAAGTGAACAAGTGATGCGACAATTTTGTGGAGGAGTAATTTTTTTGATATTAAAAATATTATATGCAATCTACCTAGCATAATTGAACATCATTGTTTTTACCCATTTCAGGATAATCCTGGTGCCTATAAGAGTACACGTAGCTTGGTTATTGTACGCTTCCATAAGACGATGAACTATGATGGAACTGGCTGGGTGATATATTTCAAAGGTGTACATCAGAATTATGAAGTACCCCAATATTTACTTCGTAGCTCTAGTTCCAGTAATGTCTAATGAAATACTCCATCTTAGGATTAAGATATTTGTACAAGAACGAAAAATGAAAGTTTAAAATCGAATCTAATTGACACCTTAAGACGACACATTCTTGCTTTATTTTACATATTCTAGTTTTCATATTACTCCTTTGTCTTCTAGCTTAATACTGACATTCAAAAACGTAACGTCGTTACGCACTGATGCATGTGCATGTGTATTTTTTGTGGTGACAGAATTACAATGTGAAGTATGTTGGGTTAGAGGTTCACTACACTATCATGAAAAAAGAAAAACAAGCACGATTTTGACACACCATTCATTGTTAATATTTGAGAAAGTTATATATGTAACTCATAGGAGTAGCTCCCTTGCCAGAGTATAGATTACATGGACAGAACGTTGTTAATGATCTGCGGAGTGTGTTATTTTGTCAAACAGCTAGTTCCTTTTTATTGAGTGCCTTAGGGGTGTGTCCAGCATTAAATTGGGGCAGCCCATTATTAATATCAACGCATGCCATTGCTCAGTCTCATAATCCTTCTAGATAGGAAGTTAAAAATTCAATTTCTATATATAGTCGAATTTTTTTAGGATGTTAGCATATCAACAAGAATATTTAAGAAATTTTAAGCCTTTGAGATATCAATCGTCACTACAAATACTTTAAAGACAGCTTTTCTGAAAAACTGCTATTCTGTTCATCCTATCAATATGACATTGAGATGAAGACTTTCCTCTACAATACGCAAAGCTTCTGAAGAGAATTTTAAATACAGTGGTGATCCTGGGATTATATCATTAGATTGATCGTTTTTGGGAACACAAGAATTTATGAAATTGTGTATTTTTGAATGACGTCTCAGTTATGATCTCACGCCAAGACGTGATAAGACTCTTCAATTCAATTCATATAAAATAATGTCACAACCTCCAGCCGAGGGGGGTAGACTTCAGCTTTAGCACTTTTACCAGTTCAACAAACGAAAAAAATGTCCTCAGGAGAAGCACAAATATTTACCACTTCGCACTCTAAGACATTCCATATTAGCGTTTGTTACAAGAATTTTTAGGTGCATTAGAAAAGTGCGGGTGTTTACATTTTGAGATGTATAGACTGACGAGGAGAAATTATAATTTGTTTGTGTTTTTGATCAATTTCCACGTTGATTTTTCGTGAGAGTGGGTATGGAGTGGCATAACGTACTATTTGTTTTTTCTAAAATAACGTAAATTTTAGTTTTCTTTTCATATTACTATATATGGTATATACGGTGAAAGATAAGATTGATATTCTGTTTGTGAACAAATAATTTTGTTTCTAAGAATTTGTCTAACATTACGACGAAATTGTATCTAATTTTTATTTTTATCATGAAAAAGCTATTTTTTTACTCAGTTTTCTGTGTCTATTCAGAAAAGATGAAATCCAGAGAATAGTAAGAAAAAAAAAAACAAAAAAGCAATAATGGTTTTATCACGTTTTGTTCAGTTACTCCTCTTATAGCTGGGAAAACGATTTTTGAGGAAAATTGATTTAAACATTTTTAAATGATTTCGAAAAAAATTGCAATGTAATTTGTTACTTGATTTGGCCGTAAAGTAGTAGTTTAGTCAACGAAAAGAGTAATAAATTTATACGAAATGTTCAAAAAAAAAACGATTTTTTCCAGTCCAATTCATTCAAAACTGCAGTTTCTCATAACCATTCCTCGAGTAGTATAAATTTTACACTAAATTGTACATTGATTTTACTGAAAGTGCCAGTCGGGATGGTTTAGTGCAGTAGAAAGTTTTTTTTGGCTTGGCTTTGCGGATGTTGGGATTACCGAAAATTATTTTCGAGAAAGAGTAGCAATCTCCGCATAAATATTATGTACATCATATTGCAGAATTACTCGATTCGCAAGCATTTTGCTTGTATACATTTCATTTGTATACTTTAAAAGCTTATTCCAAACAATATTTCAGTATTCAATTGATTGTTGGAATTTTGAATTCATACATATTACTACTTAATTACTACAACATTGACATTGATTTGTTTTAATGGTGGAACAAAAAGGCCTAATGCTTTACAAACAATCTAATGCCAAAGCACCATGTGATAAAACTATATTCATATCAGTTCGAAATGGGCGTTAACAAGCGCGACGCAAAAAACTAGCTAACAACGCTGAATACGCCCTGAAATTAACTTCCGCAATATTGCTGCTCATCGAAATTCAGTTTTAGTTGAACTTGTCGTTGGTACGTTACATAATATGCTTAGAAAGTGAAAGCATATAAACAATATGATAAACAAACGGCTGCGGATATCCTTTAGAAACGTACCAGTGTTACTTCTCGTACTAGTTTATATCATATCGATCGTGCATGGATTTGTAAATTCGTATGTTCAACTTTCTCTTCTGACATTCGACATGTAATTTGATTATTTCCTCTCACCATAGACCGAAAATTATCACCAAGGATGGCAATCTTATTTTCGAATCCGGACTCAATCGAAACATTAGTTTTATTGTGGGTGGTAAATCTCGAATTAATATTAATCAAAAATATGATCTCTTGGATTTGCTACTCTATAATAAGCAATTACGTAATGTTAGCTCGTCGTACGCGGGTGATGGCTTGGATCAAAATGAGATATTAGCATTACAGGTTACTAACGATTTGGGGGCATTGCAAAAACATATCTTCGGCCCAATTGGCCTCGATCATCGTTTGCGAGTTTTGCAAAATCAGTAAGCTCGTTTTCTTATTCACTGTTCAAATCATACCGACTATACCACTTATCTACACAGAACTATAGTTACAACTCGACTTTTACGCTCGTCACAACTGCGCCTTCGTCGTCTTGAATTGACCTCCCGATTGGTGGTGCAACAGCTCGAACTGGACAGTTGCAAAAGTAATCCTTGCGAAAATGGCGGAACGTGCCTTAACCTGTACAGCGGCTTTCTGTGCAAATGCAACAAAAACTTTGAGGTATATTTCGGGTGACGTAATGGGGGCGTTTACTAAAAGATTGCACTCAAAATTTTCCATAGGGTTTGAAATGTGAGAAGGACGTTAATGAATGCGCCCTCTTTGAGGGTACTGATCTGGGTTGTCAGAACGGTGGACAATGTGTAAATCAGTTTGGTGGCTACAATTGCATCTGTACACCTGGTTGGTTTGGAATACATTGCGCACAACGCAAGGGAGATTGTTTGCAGTCTTCACCATGGGAGTTGTGCGGACACGGTACTTGTGTGAGCAGCAACGACAATAATGGCTACAAATGCATCTGTGATCAGGGTTGGAAGACTAACGGCTTAACACCTGCGTGTACAGTAGATGTGGACGAATGCAGCGAATCACATCCACGCTGTGTAACAATATGTATTAATCTACCTGGATCCTTTACATGTGCTCCTTGTGCGGCTGGCTTGACTGGTAGTGGCATAAATTGCCGTGACATCGACGAGTGTGCTACAGAGAATGGCGGCTGTAGTTTAAATCCTCGCGTGCCGTGCATAAATTCTTTCGTAAGCAGTTGTGATTATAATGCTTTGCCTTTATAAGATCTATTCTCCCACAGGGTTCATCTCATTGCGGAGAATGCCCATTTGGTTGGACGGGCGATGGTCGTTCATGTGTGCGTCAAAGCGATAGTAACAATGAAAACAACAGCGGCGATACTGGAGTAGGCCCAAATAATAAGTGTTCCGGCACAAATGTTTGCCATCCGTCTGCTCGATGTGAGGAAATTTCGAATACAGTAGTCTGCACATGTCCTGCAGGCATGGTTGGTACTGGCATTGGCAAAAACGGATGTGTCTATGGCACTGCTCGGAATTGCAACTCACATCCGTGCTTGGTAAGTAGTGTGTAAATGCAAGTGATCGAAGGCATCATATATTCACATCTGCGTTTGTAGAATGGCGGCACCTGCATAGATACTTCAGCTTCAAACTACACTTGTCTGTGCCCCATTGGCTATCGTGCACCTAATTGTGAACCCACGTATAGCCCATGTAAACCAAATCCTTGCCACAACAATGGTGTGTGTCGTCCGGGGATCGGCAAACATTTCCAATGTCAATGTGCATCTGGATATACGGGCCAGATTTGCGATGGTCGTTATAGTGGTTGCGGTGGCATATTGGACGATCCCATTGGCCACCTAAAGTATCCGATAGGCCTAACTTACGCACACAATGAACAATGTGCTTGGGTGATACGCACCGATGAGACAAAGGTTTTGAATGTCACATTTAATGCATTCGAAATTGAGGATTCGACGGAATGTCGATTTGATTGGTTACAAATTAACGATGGTCGTACAGCAGCAGCACAGATAATCGGACGTTTTTGTGGATCCCATAAACCGCTGGGTGGAAATATTATCTCAACAACGAATAATTTGTATTTATGGTTCCGGGCGGATGATTCGACTGCAAAGGCAGGCTTCGACCTGGACTGGAACTCGATTCCACCGCAATGTGGTGGAATTGTTCAAATCGAATCTCATGGAACTATAGCGACACCAGGATCACCAGGAAATTATCCAAAGAATCGCGACTGCATATGGCAATTGCGTGCACCGAACAACAAACGCATCAAACTGACCTTTTTCAGTATGGAAATCGAGGACCATGACAGTTGTAATTATGACTACGTGGAGGTTAGCGATACTGCGATATAATCGTGAAATGAAATTTCGCAATGAAAATTACATATTTCAGATTGAAGATGCCATTTCGAATGTGATTTTAGAAAAATATTGCAAGGCAGCACATCCGCAACCGGTGCTTCTACCAACGAATGAAGCAAACATACACTTTCATTCGGACAACGAAGCCAGCGATACTGGGTTCCAAATCTATTATTCGCTGGAATCACGTAATCGCTTTTGTGGTGGAACATTCACTGCCAAAGAGGGAACTATCACATCACCACCTGTCACTCAAGACTTGCTATCTTGTGAGTATGATATAAAAATGTCGACAAGTCAATTGATAACAATTGAGTTTTTGAGTTTCGATATGGGCGTGGATGATTGTGTTGAGGTGAGGAATCCATATTACTGTATTTGAAATGATGAATCCAAATTACACTTTAATAGCTTTATGATGTTAAAGTCGAAAATCAAATAAGATCGTTACAAAGTAAATATTGTGGTGGTTATGGAATCCAACCATCGATCTTCCATTCTCTCTATAATAATGTGCAAATTAAATACTATTCGAAGGGTGGTCAATTTAGACTGAAATACAGAGCAGGTATTGAAAATTACAAAACATTTTCTAGTTACAATTTCGAGTTAATGACAATTTCATTGCAGAGTGTTTATTTACATATGAAAGTGAAAGTGGTACCATCACTTCCCCAAATTATCCACACTTAAATATCAAGGAACGCAGTTGCACATTCAAGATTATAACGGAGCCAAACACAATCATTTCTTTGAGCTTTATCGATTTCGACCTAGCGGACAGCGGTTTGTATCAAGACGACTGTACCTACACTTACTTTAAGGTATATATGAAAGCCAGTCGAGAATGGGCTATAACGTTCCGTTTTTTCTGCCGTAGATAACAGATGGTCTTGAAAACACTTTACTTGATCCAGTCTGCGGAAATACAACGAAACCACATGATTTGATTTCAAAGCATAATCAAATTGAAATCACCTTCCGAAGCAGTATTACCACTTCGGGAAGAGGTTTCAAAATTGAATACAAGGCTTTGCCGATTGGCACAACGGACTGTGGTGGAGTCTACACTAAACCCGGATATACTATTCGCCTACCCACTGCCGATGGCGTGTACTTGAATGATTTGCAATGTGACTGGATCATCATGGCGCCGATCGGCAAAGGAATTATGATCAATTGGAACTCGTTCGAAATGGAATACTCCGCCGATTGCACCATTGACTACATTGAGATATACGATAGTTTTACAAGCATTGCACACAATAAACCGTTGGGGAGGTACTGCGAAAGGCCGCCATCATTTACTACATACTCACGTATCTTGATTATTAAATTCATCTCGGATTATTCAGACTCGGCAGGGGGTTTTGAGGCTACTTACGATTTCATCGATACCAGTTTGTGTGGAGGAGAAATTTTCTCATCAACGGGCAAAATAAATTCCCCACAATGGCCTAGCAACTATACTTATGATGTGGATTGCATTTGGACCATTTCAGCTCCAGAAGGTACGCAAATAGAACTTCAAATCGATATGTTCGAATTAGAAGAGAGTGAGCACTGTGTCCGTGACTGGTTGGAAATAAGGTTAGTCTGAGAGGTGTTCATTTGCCAAATCGTTAAGCACATTTCGTCTTTCCCTTGCCTACTTAGGAATGGAGCTTCAGAGCATGCTGCCTTAGTCGGTTCCTACTGTGGCACGGATATACCACATGTCATACCATCTTTTACGAATCAAATGCGTGTGCATTTTCATTCAGATTCATTTGGAAATGCACGTGGTTTCCAAATAAAATGGGTTCAATTATCAAATGGATGTGGCGGCTTATTAAACGGTCATATGGGTGTGATCACATCACCCCATTATCCGAATTCTTATTCTATCAACGCAGAATGTGAGTGGCAAGTTCATGTCTATCAGGGTTCTTCAATTCATTTCATCATCGATGATTTGGAAATAGAAAACCAATCTGATTGCGATTACGACTATATAGAAATTCTGGATGGAAGTTCACCTTTGGTAAAGTTGTGTAAAGCAGAAGAAGGCAAACCGAAGCAATTTGAAACAAGCAGTAATCGGGGGGCTGTACGTTTCGTTTCGGATAGTTCGAATACTGGTCGGGGTTTCCTTATCTCGTACTACGCGAATTGTACGAGAACAATTACTGATCCCTATGGCGCTATCGAAAGTCTCAATTATGGCCTTAACTACGACGAAAATTATATTGACTGCAAATGGACCATTAAAGCTCCGAAAGGAAACAAAATCGCTGTAGAGTTTTCGCATTTTGAATCCACAACTGATGGTTCGGCGATTTATTTCATTGATGTCTCGAAGAATGTCACCATTCAGCGCAAAATAGTCGACGGAGGTACTTTCAGTTCAATAGGTGACACTTTGGTCGTGATTCAAAATAGTACTGAAGTCATTTTCCGTTTGGAATATTCAATGGTCGGTTGTGTGAAGGTATTCCAACAAGAGTCAGGTAATTTTTCATCCCCTAATTACCCTGGAGAGTATCCAAACAATGTGGAATGTACATGGGAAATACGAACAGAACCTGACAAAGGTATTGAGTTGAATGTTGTCTTTATGGAAATTGAAGAATCAGTGAATTGTACAAAAGACGCTTTGCAAGTAAGTGCACTTTTCCACGCGGTTAGAGAAAAAAAAACTTATTTCCATCGTATTTGACTAACTACCACATAGATATCCCACAGTCCCCACAGTCACCATGCAAGAGAAAGGCATTGTGGTCATGCACGTGGCATTACTATCACAAGTTCTGGACATCGTATGTACGTGCGGTTCATTAGCAATGAAGCAATTAATGCGGGAGGCTTTAAAGCCACCTTTCACACTGTAAATAAAAGTAAGTCCATCAGCGTTAACGACATCTTCATGGGTTCTTAAGGTACTAATTCCTATCACCATCACAGCTTGCGGAGGTGTTTTGAAGAGTAAGAATGGCGTTATCCAATCACCCAATTATCCTTTCAACTACCCACCAAATACGTTTTGTGAATGGTTCATCGAGGTGACACCATTGCACACTATTACATTTACCATTGAGGAGTTGGACATGGAAGGCCCTCAATTGACCTATTCCGACGAGGAACTTGATTATGATGATGATTTTGACTTGTGTACAACAGACTCAATCGAGCTAACCCAGACATCGTGGCATGGAGCAGAAGAACAAAGAGTTTTCAGAACATGTGGTCAACTCGAAAAGCATGAGCCCGTCTATGAAACAACTTCGAATAAGGCAACACTTTCCTTTACAAGTGATATTACCGTAGAAATGAAGGGTTTTAAAATTAGCTATCATGAGGTGAGGAATTGTTATGAGTATTGCAACGGTATTGTAACCTCAACTTTTGTTTATCTCAGAATTGTGGTGGAAATGTTTTCCTAAAATCTGATGACACTAAAAATATAGATCTTATAAGACATTCTCAGAGTAATGAAACTTGCAAATGGCTAATGACAACTGATGACCCTTCCGAACGCATTATGCTTATAGTGTCACAAGTGGAAGTGACGCCATTAGTGGCAATGTCTGGCCAAAGTGAGGAGGTCTGCAAAGACAAAGGTGTAAAGGTACTTATTGCTTTCAGCCGGTCTTACAAGTCTTCAACTTAATTTCAATCTACACTAGATATACGACGGTATGGTCGAGGGGTCACCACTGCGAACCAGCTTCTGTAGGAAGCATCCACCAATGATAATCTCGGTGGGAAAAGAGTTAACAGTAAAAGTGCCTTTGAATGTCATTAGCGAATTTCATGCGTATGCAACGACCGAGCGTGATGCTTGTAAATTTCAAATTTTTACCCATATAATGGGAACATTTTCGTCACCGGACTATCCATCGTCGTATCCTACGAATATAGATTGTGAATGGTATTTCCTTCCTACTCCAGGCAATGAAATTGTAATCACGTTTGAAGCTTTTGATTTGGAAAATTCCGAAGGATGCAACAATGATTTTGTGGAACTAAGAAACGGTATGCGTGGATATGGAAAAGTGCTAGCAACCTTCTGTGGCAATGCCATACCAGCTCCAATAACTGGAACGAATGTTCATTTCCGATTCCACAGTGATAATGATAATGTGGGTGGTGGTTTTTTGGCTTCCTATAATTATGGTAACTTTATGAATTACACAGTAAAAGTGGGTGTGTCGCTATAATGATAATTCTCTTCATTTTAAAAGCTAAGCATAACGAGCTTGAAGGTGCAACAGGTGCAGTCGCATCCCCAAGTTTCCCCAGTGCATTCCATTCGAATGACCCATACAGTTGGAGAATAACTGTGGACAAAGATCATGTCGTACTTATCAGAATAGAAAATGTTGCCGATGTGAATGAGGAATTTCTAAAGGTAAGCTTACTCTGCAAAAGAAAATAACTCAGTGACACTTACTTACTCTTTTAGTTCTATGATGGTTACTCTGACATCGGAGTCCAAATAGACTATTCAAATACCCATGTACTACGTTCTAGCACAAATATTGTTTATGTCACAGCACAACGTGGTCCCTTCCATTTCACCTGGGAGCAATATTCTAAGGAGGCTGTTCGGTCAAATGAAACAGCTGCAGAACAATCCAAATTGTGTGGCAACCAATTGCTCACAGTGCGAACACAATTGATTTTTAACTCACCTGGATATCCGGCGGGTTATCCTCATAGATTGAATTGTACTTGGACCATTTGGCCAGAAGAATCTTCCACACATGCCATCTTGCAATTCGTTAATGTTGATCTGGAAGAATTTCCCGATTGCTTGGCAGATTATGTCACTGTCTCAGCAAGTAATGATTTACAAAATTGGAAGCAATTGGATAAACTTTGTAAGAAATCGCCAACAACTGAGAAGCAGTACAAGGGCACCCCATACTTGAAGTTAAATTTTTATACCGATGATAGCGTAAATAAGACTGGATTTTCATCGTACATAAGAACAGAATGTGGCTCTGAACTGACGGATCGACGCGGATTTGTAAATATAACAAACCTAAGTACGGGTCCGAACATCTTCCAAATGGAATGCGTTTGGACGATTAGGGTTCGTCAGAGTCGCCGCATCCGCATTACTTTCCCTGATTCTCTTTTGAGAATTTACAAAGACACAAAAAACTGCGCCACCTACTTTTTGGTGAGGAATGGCATGGCTGAAGATTCACCATTCCTCGGCAAAGGGAAATACTGTGAAAACAACATAACGGATGTACTGGAAACTTCATCGAACCGAGCCTACATAAAATTCGTACGCGTAGGGATTCAGGCCTTCAGGGCTTCCTTTCACTATGAAGAACTCACTCACGAATGTTCCGATGAAATAATTTTAGGTGAAGACATCGAGTCGGATCAAATGAAAACAATTACGTCTCCAAACTATCCGAACATACCCAACCCGCATACGGAATGTATATGGATAATCAGTGTACCACCGCACCATGTTGTTATGATTGACTTCATTGGCAAATTCGATTTGGCACCGGGAAGTGCACCCGTAACTTCGTCATGTGATCGGGAATATGTCCAACTGAATGATGGCGCCACTGAACTTATGCCCTTGTTAGGTCAATATTGTGGCACAGATAAACCAAGCTCTAAGGTATCGACTGGTAATGTACTTCGTGTGAAATATTTTACGGATATTATGGAGCCACATTTAGGCTTCATGGCCACCGTCTCGATAGGACGCTGCGGCGGAGCATATTACGCAAAAGAGGGCGTAATTACCTCCCCAGTCAATTTACGTCTTCCGCGTAATGCAAAAGAATTCGAGTGCGTTTATACAATAGAAACCGAGATAGGAAGCACCATCGATTTGTCAATAGAAATTAAATTACCATATATATCAAACTGTTCCACAGACACACATCTGGAATTGCAAGAAATTTTTAGGTTCGCGGGAAATCAGAATGTCACTGATCGGCTGATGCTATGCGGATATGGCAACAACTATTACATTGTAGAAACCAATAAATTGGTCATTTACTACAGAATTAAGTCAAATCCCTCAAATGATCATATGTTCAAGATCAAATACAAGGCCGTTAGTTCGAGCTGTGGAGAAATTCTAGTTTCATGTCAAGGATTTCTGCAAACTCCAGGTTATCCGAATGGCGTGTCTGAACCTACTCGCTGCACTTGGAAAATACAAGCACCAAAAGGTAGCAGAATTAAATTGGAGATACTCGACTACGCCATGGGAATAGAACTGAATGACACCAGATCTCAAGTAATCCCAAACACCTATCGCAGCTATATGTTTGTGAGCAATGACTTCGAGGGGCGTTCACTCCTCTTTCCAATCGGGCACCATCCTCCGGCAGTCATGTACTCCACTGATAATATAGTGTTAGTTGAAACATTTGTGAGTGAAGTCAGCAGACATCGAGGCTTCAGAATGCGCTTTTCTTCTGATGAGGACTCTTACATTTGCCGAAACGAAATGGACATGGCAACAGGAGGAACTCTTGAATTCAAAGTAATAAATAAGAACTACTTATACTGCAGTTACGATATAAAAATGAAGCACAACGAAACATTAGTCTTGCGAGTAGTCAAACATGTAAGCAGCGGTAGCTTAACTAGCTTTTTAGGTTA
The DNA here is from genome assembly GCA_963854835.1 of Megamerina dolium. NCBI lineage: Eukaryota > Metazoa > Arthropoda > Insecta > Diptera > Megamerinidae > Megamerina > Megamerina dolium. Next base: position 61,193,600 of record OY978527.1, on the reverse strand, counting down.
TTGTAAAGCACACTCACCGCTAAGGATAAACCTGAATCAGGATAGAATTCTGTCTGAGTTACTGTGCCATAATGAAGCTGAACCAAGTGTACGACTGCCATACCCTATTCAATTGCAGATATTCGGCGATCCAATGAATCAAATGCTTGAACTCAGCGTGCAGTATAAGATTTACCATTGTGGTGGCATATGGCCTATTTATAGTTCATCCGAAGAGACAACCTTCACCAAACCGAATATGGGTACGTACAGCGGAGTACTTGAATGCGCCTGGGCTTTGTGGCCTAATAGAGCCTTCAGTGTAGATAATTTGGAAGGTCTAGAATCGGCAACGGCGAATGCTCAGTTTGATTTGTCGATTACGACAGATTTCAAAGACAAATGTGAAGATCAATACTTGCTTGTGTATAACGGACCCAACCAAAATTCCCCTCATCTGGGACGTTACTGCTCTCAATCGATCGCCACAAACCTCATTGTGCTACACGGTTTGTTCTTTGAGTATTACACGAGAAATTATGAAGAAGTGTCTGCATTCAATTTGACAGTGCGAGAAGGAAGTGGCTGTGGTGGTCGACTTACATATCCATATCGCAATATTAGATTTGATTACCAATACAAACACAATGCCGAATGCGTTTGGGATATATCTACCGAGCCTGGTTTTCATCTGCGTGTGGAATTCCATACTTATTTCTATATAGAGGTCAGTCCAGGCTGTAAAAAAGACTACGTCAGAGTTCAGCAAAAGAACTCGGATGGTGATTGGGTGAACTTGGGGACTTTCTGTGGCCGCACTTCGCCGGGAGTTGTTGACACAAATAGTACTGAAATGCGTGTGATTTTCCGTTCGGATGGTGATACACTTGGCGAAGGGTTTGCAGCCATGTTCGAACGTAGATGTGGCGGCATATTGAGGGCCACGAGGGAAACACAAACACTCGTTAGTCCCGGTTACCCCAACAAGTATCCAAATAATCTTTTCTGCAACTATACAATTTTGGCACCAGAGCAATCAAATGCCGGTATCTTAATACAATTTGTCGACTTTGAAGTATATGATGTTTCTAATAGGGTTTGCGAAAAGGACAATGTCACAATTTCCAAATGGGATCAGTACAAATATGAGCAAGGAGCAGTTGTATGCGGAGAAAGAACTGGATTGGAGTATCGTGGTAGGGTAAGAATGTCAGTGATTCTGCAAACGGATTATTCCTCGGAGAGTAAAGGCTTCAAACTTGAGTATAGTACTAATGTATGTGGTGGACTGATCACTAATTCGACCATAATCGAATCCCCAAAACACCACTCTGATAGTGGATTTCCGCCCAACATTAATTGCTTTTGGAATCTCACAGCGCCTGTTGGATATAAAATACTTCTCAAATTCGAAGTGCTTGATTTCGAAAGCCATAGAGATTGTGCGTACGACAGTGTTGAAATTTACAAGGGTCTGATTCGCATCGAGGATCAGCGCTTAGCCAAATTCTGTGGAAACCTGACTGGGACGATGCCAACGATAAGTGTACCAACGAATACAGCATTGATACATAGCATGTCAGATGACCATGATCCATCGAGGGGTTTCAAATGCTTGGTGAATTTCGTGCATAATTGCGACAAGCACATAGCAATTGCAAATAGCACCTATCATTTTAATGCATTCTCTGGCAATTACGAGAACAACTTGGACTGTACTTATGTATTTAAAACGACGCCCGATAGTCAACTTTTAATTAACTTTGAACAGTTTCATCTGGAAGTGAGCGATAACTGTGCGGACGACTTTGTGGAGATACGAGATGGCGCTGGACCATATGCCGATATGATTGGTAAATTTTGTGGGCGCATTGTGCCATCTAAGCTGATGTCGTCCGGAAGTGCAATGTTTGTACGATTCGTCAGCGATTCTGATGAGACCAGCACTGGATTCAGTGCGGTAATTACTTCAACGTTACGTCTTTGCGGGCAAAACGAATTAGTGGTTAAAGAAAATGAGGTGGGTATAATACACACGTAGATATAAATATTGTTAATGGGCCCTGAATCTTGTAGAAATTGGTAATCAAATCGCCAACGGAAAGCAATGGAAAATATCCGAGGAATCTTAATTGTATGTGGAGAATAAAAAGTGATAAAAATCTACATTTGAAATTTGATAAATTGAACATCAGTGCACCGAATGCAAACGGAACTTGCGCTGGTGATTACCTCAAAGTTTACCAAACAGACGTAAGTTAAATGCGCAAATTAGTGTGTATATATTCATTTATCATTCCAGGACGTAAGTAACATCGAAATGGGCTTTGGCACTGAACTGGTATTCAATGGGCATTTACTAAGGAAGCATTTCAACAGCCTTTCGGTAGAATATATTTACTGTGGCAGCATTGTGCCTGATGATCTCTTTCCCACATTGAAAGATGTGATCATTAAATTCAAAACGGATGAACTGGACGATGCGAAAAGTGGTTTCAGTCTAACAGTGACAACTGTCTCAGGTTAGTATTGTCAAAACCGTATTTTCTAGAGGACGAACTAAACATTTTTATGAGGTCGCTAAATTCAAATCTGTGGTTGGCTTAAGTCGGTCAGTTCGAATTTTGAAAAAATTATCAATTGAACTTAAAAACTCCTGCAAATCCAGAAATTACCGCTTTATTATCCAAGAATAATCCTTAGAGCGGTGAGGTGTGTGACCGACCTTCATCTTTTTATCCCACTTTTCTCACAAATCTCAATTTCCTCTATTTTACCCTATCCCTAAGGAGCGGTTACTGGTGGATAATATAATTGAGGGAAACTAGTCGCTAATTCGTTCGAAATCATTGTTGAATACTATTTAATTGTACGTATAATTCATGCATTCATAGGTTGCTATAGAAACTTTACGAGCACTCAAGGCCGTATATTGCTTACCGATACGGCGGACCATTGCGATATTTACATCAAAGCTCCACAAAATTATACGCTCACTCTATATTACTCTGATGTACTCTTTGCCGAGTCGGATTGCTCAGAGGAATACCTTGAAGTCTTCGATGCCCACACCAATACTTCGTTGCAGCACATCTGCACATATTTAGAGCCTGGCGCAAGCCTCTTCACTAGCACCAATGAGTTACGCATGCGTATTAAAATGAATGGCTTCTATACTCGTTTCGATATTACCTATTTGGGTAGTACGAATGATCCTGGCTGTGGTGGCAATTTATTTAATACCAAAGGCATTATAACAAATCCATTTTATCCGAATAATGTGCGAAATAACTCAGACTGTCGCTGGAATATTCGAGTACCCAGTAACCTTCAGGTGTTGTTGCAATTCCACGGTGAGTATATGATAGAATCGTGAGTCAAATTATATGTATTATTCCAGTTCTCCATTTACATAGTATTTGATATGGGTGCCAAATCGACCTGTCATTCGGATTTTTTACAAATCATCGAACAACGTGAAGACGGAAGTGAACAAGTGATGCAACAATTTTGTGGAGGAGTAATTTCTTGATATTAACTATTTACAAATCGAACTATTTAACATCATTGCTTTTGCCTATTTCAGGACGAACCCACTATTTATTCGAGTACACGTAGCTTGGTTATTGTACGATTCCATAAGACGATGAACTATGATGGAACCGGCTGGGTGATGTACTTCACTGGAATCCCTAAAAACACAGAAACCTATTAACGTCCTAGGATTCCAATATTTTACCAAGAAGTGAAAATTTCAATGATACATATAAGTAATAGCTTACTATATAATTGCATAGTCGTGTTTTTAATCTATAAATTTAGCGTCGATTATGAGCCATTTACTACCATTAATGTAAATTGTTCCCATTTCATTTCAGCTCTGTCAGATCAATTGAATAAATATTCTTGTATCTGCGAATACTAAATCATCAACAAACTAGTCCAGTTACGTATAAACTTAAGCTAAGGGGAAGCAAATGTCTTTCTATTCTTGGGAGGTGTTTCCAGGGGAAATAGTGGAAGTATTAATGAAGAAATATGAATTGGGGCCAGTCATACGTTAGAAGCTTTTTCCTATTTGCAGGTACTTTTGGATTCACTTTGTAGTCAAGTCCCCCGAATGGGTAAACAGAGAGAATAATTAAGCTCAGGAAAAGTTTTAGCGTGAAAAGATTAATAAAAGTCGTACATATTTTTGAACTCTCATAATTTTTTTCAGATTAGGGACGAAGAAACCGAAGAGAGCAAGATCAACTTGCTAGGTAGAACTTTTTTCGTTTGGTTTCGGTTTATTATAGTACTGGACGTGAAATCAAGAAAAATAAATCAACACCAATGATAAATAATGATAACAAAATGTAACAAAGCTTCACATATCATTCGTTGTATATTTCTACTTCCAGATTAATATGACGTTGTACTAATATAGTTCAGCAACCCTTCCAGTGAAATACGCATTCATACTCGTGCGTATGCACGACTTATCAACTGCATCCATTATGCAGTTGATAAGAAAATCGCTTCTAAATGGGCGTCTATAAGTCAGGGATAGCAGAATAATTAAAAAATACGCCCTCTAAATAAATTATAAATTAATGCAAGTTAACAAAGCTTAAGCAACAGTACAACTCCGTCAGTTTTAGTGCGACATGAACGAGCATAGAAGTGAAATGTTTAATTAGGGAAAATTACAGCGAAATAAAAGTGAACAATATGATTAACAAACGGATAGGATTATCCTGTAGAAGCGTACATGCGTTGTTACTGCAGTTGCTGTTGCTAATTTTTGTGACGTCCATCGCGCTGGGCTTTGTGAATTCGTATGTTCTTCTTTTGTTTAATAAATAATAATTGTTCGACACTTGAATATTTGAATTTTGATTTCTCGATAGTCCCAAAATAATCACCAAAGATGGCAATCTCATTTTCGAATCCGGGCTCAATCGAAATATTAGTTTTCATATTAATGGAAACTCTAGTATTATACTTAATGAAAAATATGATCTCATGGATTTGTTGCTCTTCAGCAAACGAGGTCGTAATGCCAACTCATCGTATATAGGCGACGGTTTAGAACATGATGAGGCTTTAGTATTGCAGGCGGCTGCCGATTTAGGAGCGCTGCAGAAACACATCTTCGGACCACATGGCCTCGATCAGCGTCTCCGTTATTTACAAAATCGGTGAGTTCAAATACCATAGTCTTGGATAAAAGAATATTGTTGTAAAAAAAAGTTTGCCCTTATTCATATAGGACGATAATTACTAATCGCCTTTTACGCTCGTCACAAGAGCGTTTAAGACGTCTTGATTCCGATATGCAGTTAGTCTCCCAGCGGCTCGAACTGGATAGTTGCAAGAGTAATCCTTGCGAAAATGGTGGAACATGCTTTAGCATATATAATGGTTTTTTGTGCAAATGCAACAAAAATTTTGAGGTAAGAATTAAAGGGGGGCGTTTTCTAAAGAATTTCATTCAATAAAATCAATACTTCGCATAGGGTTTGAAATGTGAAAAGGACGTTAATGAGTGCGCCCTCTTTGAGGGCACTGATCTGGGCTGTCAGAATGGTGGCCAATGTGTTAACATGTTTGGTGGGTACAATTGCATCTGTACACCCGGTTGGTTTGGAATACATTGCGCACAACGCAAGGGAGATTGTTTGCAGTCTTCACCATGGGAGTTGTGCGGACACGGTACTTGTGTAAGCAGCAACGATAATTATGGCTATAAATGCATCTGTGATCAGGGTTGGAAGACGAACGGCTTGACACCTACGTGTGTAACGGATGTGGACGAATGCAACGAATCGCATCCACCATGTGTAACAAAATGTATTAATTTACCAGGATCTTTTACTTGCGCGCCGTGTTCAGCTGGCTTTACCGGCAATGGAATAAATTGCCGCGACATCGATGAATGTGCTGTTGAAAATGGTGGTTGCAGTTTAAATCCTCGTGTGCCTTGCATAAACTCTTTCGTAACCAATTGTAATTGTGATATTTCGACTTTATAATATCGATTCTTCCACAGGGTTCATATCATTGCGGAGAATGCCCATTTGGTTGGACGGGTGATGGTCGTTCATGTGTGCGACAAAGCGATAATAACAATGAAAACAACAGCGGCGATACAGGAGTAGGCCGAAATAATAAGTGTTCCGGCACAAATGTTTGCCATGCGTCTGCTCGATGTGAGGAAATTTCCAATACTGTGGTATGCACATGCCCTGCAGGCATGGTTGGCACTGGCATTGGCATGAACGGTTGTGTCCATGGCACTGCATATAATTGCAATTCACGCCCATGTTTAGTAAGTTGCTTATATACGCTGTTGATTGTGAGCATCCTTTATTGGTATTCAAATCTGTAGAATGGCGGCACTTGCATTGATACTTCAGCTACAAACTACACTTGTCTGTGCCCCATTGGCTATCGTGCACCTAACTGTGAACCAATAGCTAGTCCATGCGAACCGAATCCTTGTCGCAACAATGGCCGTTGTCGCCCTGGTAGTGGTACGAATTTCGAATGTCAATGTGCACCTGGATATTCGGGTCGACTCTGCGATAGTCGCTTTAGTCGATGCGGCGGTATGCTAATAGGCTCGACTGGCCACCTAAAGTATCCGGAAGGCGCAACTTACGAACACCATGAACAGTGTGCTTGGGTGATACGAACCAATGAGACAAAAGTTTTGAATGTCACATTTAATTCATTCGAAATTGAGGATTCGACGGAATGTCGATTTGATTGGCTACAAATTAATGATGGCCGCACAGCGGCAGCACAGATAATCGGACGTTTTTGTGGATCGCACAAACCGATGGGTGGAAATATTATCTCAACAACAAATGATTTGTATTTATGGTTTCGGGCGGATGGAACGACTGCAAAGGCAGGCTTCGACTTGGAATGGAACTCGATTCCACCGCAATGTGGTGGAATTATTCAAATCGAATCTCATGGAACTATAGCGACACCAGGATCACCAGGAAATTATCCAAAGAATCGCGATTGCATATGGCAATTGAGAGCACCGAACGACAAACGCATCAAACTGACATTTTTCAGTATGGAAATCGAGGACCATGACAGTTGTAATTATGATTATGTGGAGGTTTGCGATACTGCGATACAGTCGGAAAATAAAATTTCGCTATGATAATTTCAAATTTCAGATTAAAGATGCCATTTCGAATGAGATTTTGGAAAAGTATTGCAAGACAGCACATCCTCAACCGGTGCTTCTACCAACGAATGAGGCAAACATACACTTTCATTCAGACAACGAAGCCAGCGATACCGGTTTCCAAATCTATTATTCATTGGAATCACGTAGGCCCCATTGTGGTGGCACTTTCACTGCCAAAGAGGGAATTATTGAATCACCTGTTTTCGCTGAAGGGTCTTGTGAGTATGATATAAAATTGTCGACAAGTGAAACGATCAAGATTGAGTTTTTGTATTTCGATATGAGCGTCATGGATTGTGTTGAGGTGAGTTGCAAATATGTAGAACTGTATTAGAACTTATAAATTTTTCTAAATCACACATATAGCTTTACGATGTTAAAGTGGAAAATGAAATAAGATCGTTACAAAGTAAATATTGCGGTGGTTATGGGTTCCAACCACCGATCTTCCATTCCCTCTATAATAATGTACAAATCAAATACTATTCGAGCATTTTTTCAAAGGGTGGCCAATTTAAGTTGAAATACAAAGCAGGTACTGGAATCAGGAAATATCTTCTAGAGGGAATTTTGAGATGTTAAACATTTTATTGCAGATTGTTCGTACACATTTGAAAGTGAAAGTGGAACAATAACATCACCGAATTATCCAAATCTAAATAACGTGGAACGGCGATGCATTTTCAAAATTACAACGGAACCAGGCACGGTGATTTCCATGAATTTTATAGATTTCGATGTGAGGGATAGTGGTTTGGATGATGAGGACTGTTCATACAGCTATCTCAAGGTATATACGAAAATACGAATTCAAACTGGGAAGGCAACATGTAATTTGTTGTTTTGTTCTTGGATGTAGATGACAGATGGTATAGAGAGAACTATACTTGGTCCTGTCTGTGGAAACTCAACGATTCCACATGATGTGGTTTCAAGCTATAACCACATTACGCTTAGCTTCGAAACGGATGTTACTTCTTATGGCCGAGGGTTTAAAATCGAATACAAGGCCGTACCAATGGGCAAGTCAGACTGCGGTGGTGTCTACACGAAAACCGGATATACCATTCGTCTGCCCACTGATGACAATGGCGAGTACATGAATGAGATGAAATGTTACTGGATAATAATGGCACCGCTCGGCAAGGGGATCCTGATCAATTGGAAGTCGTTCGATATGGAATTTTCCTTTGATTGCAGTGTTGATTTTGTTGAGATATATGATAATTTGGCAAACAGTGAGCATGACAAACCACTTGGAAGATATTGCGAAATGCCGCCATCATTTACAACTTACTCCCGCATTTTAACCATAAAATTTCAGTCGGATTATTCAGATGGTGGAGGAGGTTTTGAGGCTATCTACGATTTTATTGATACCAATAAGTGTGGTGGTGAAATTTTTGCCTCGACGGGCAAAATAAATTCTCCAGAGTGGCCGAACAAATATACGAATGAAGTAGACTGCACTTGGATTATAACCGCACCAGAGGGTACACAAATTGAACTTCAGATTGATATATTCGAACTAGAAGAGAGTGAAAATTGCACCCATGACTCGCTGGAAATAAGGTTTGTCGAAGAAATTTTATCACTTGCGAAAAAACATTATAATTTCTGAATTACGATTTAGGAATGGTGGCTCGGAGCACGCTACACTTGTCGGTTCATACTGCGGTAAGAAAATACCACGTGCCATTCCATCATTTACTAATCAAATGCGTGTGCATTTTCATTCGGACTCATTTGTGAATGCATTTGGTTTTCAAATACTGTGGGTCTTATTTTCCAACGGCTGTGGCGGACTTCTGAATGGTCAGATCGGCGTGATTACGTCACCCCATTATCCAAATGCTTATTCTATCAATGCGGAATGTGAATGGCAAGTACAAGTACATCCTGGTTCCTCAATTCATATTACCATCGAAGACTTGGCACTCGAAGATTTATATCAATGCAGTTATGACTACATCGATTTCTTGGACAGTGGTGTTTCATTGGCAAGGATGTGTAAAATAGATGAAAACACGCCAAAGTATATTGAAACAACTAGTAATCAAGCAACTATACGTTTCGTGTCGGACTCTTCAAATAATGAACGGGGATTCCTTATCTCGTATTATGCAAATTGTACGAAAACAATTACTGCTTCCTATGGCATAATCGAAAGTCAAAATTACCACGATGAGTACTATAGAAATTACGTTGACTGCAAATGGACCATCAAAGCTCCGAAAGGAAATCGAATTGCAGTGGAATTTACTCACTTTGAATCGACAGCAGATGGCTCGGCGATTTATTTCATTGACATCACGAAGAATGGTAGCATCCAGCATAGGGTAGTGGAAGGAAGCACTTTTAATTCCACAGGCGACACTTTGGTTTTGATCCACAATAATACTCATGTCAATTTCCGTTTGGAGTACGCGATGGTCGGTTGCATAAAAGTATTCCTGCATGAGAGTGGGCAATTTGCATCGCCCAATTACCCTGGCATGTATCCCAACAATGTTGAGTGTACATGGGAAATACGAACCGATCTTGGCAAGGGTATTGAGTTGCACATTGCTTCTATGGATATTGAAGAATCGGTGAATTGTACAAAAGATGCATTACAAGTAAGTGATAGCTTGTTCTGACTATCAGTATTTTGAAACCTCGCGTTTACCTACTACACAGATATCCCACACTCCATACAGTGACCATGTCAAGGAGCGGCATTGTGGTCACGGAAGCAATATGACGATCACAAGTTCTGGACATCGTTTGTACGTGCGGTTCTTTAGCAACGAAGCAACTAACGGCAAAGGCTTTGAATCCACGTATCGCACTGTAAACAAAAGTAAGTCGATCATATGCAATGAAGATTTTTTGTTTTGTTTTTCAAATTTTATCTCTTCCATTATAGCATGCGGTGGTTCTTTCAAAAGCAAGAATGGCGTAATACATTCACCCAACTATCCACAAAACTATCCACCCAGCGTGGACTGTGAATGGACTGTCGAGGTGGCTCCATCACATACCATTACTTTCACTATTGAGGAATTGGATATGGAAGGAGATTCTGATTATTGTGCAGTAGATCAACTTGATCTCACAGAGATTGGAGAATATGGCACCGAAGATAATCTTTTTAGACTTTGTGGACAACTCGACCCGGAAAGATCCGTTTATAAAACAAACTCCAATAAAGCCACTGTTTACTTTAGCAGTGATGAGAGCATAGAGGGAAAGGGTTTTAAACTTAGTTATCATGAGGTGAGGAATCGGTATTATTAATTTGTCGGTTGGGCAATTATTAGGTTACTCTTTTCTTTTTAGAATTGTGGCGGCATATATGCGATTGATGATCAGCAAAGTAAAGATATTGATATTAAAAGATATTCTCAAGTTAATGAAACTTGCCAGTGGATCCTTATTGCCAATAGTCGAGCTGAACGTATTGTACTAGTAGTGACTCATGTACATCTGAGCCCTATAATTTCTATGTCTGGCGAAACTGAAGAAGATTGTAAAGAAAAAGGTGTCAAGGTATATTTATGACTTCACTCTAAGGGCGTACAAATCTTTAGCGTAATCTTACTTACCAGATTTATGAAGGCATGGGTGAGCTGACAACAGCGCGAAGCAAGTTCTGTAGAGAACATCCTTTAATGATTATCTCCGAAGGACGAGCACTAACAATAACAGTGCCACTGAATGTCATCAATGAATTTCATGCCTCTGCCTCTATTCATCGTGATGCTTGTAAATTTCAAAGTTTCACCGGCATAACGGGAACATTTTCCACACCAGACTATCCATCGTCGTATCCTCTCAATGTAGATTGTGAATGGCATTTCGTAGCTAGCGCAGGCAATGCAATTGTAGTGACTTTTGAAACGTTTGATTTGGAAGACTCTGAAGGTTGCAATAATGATTTTGTGGAAATAAGAAACGGAACGCGGGAACATGGAAAAGTGTTGGCAACGTATTGTGGCAACACAATACCAACACCATTTACTGGAACGAATGTTCATCTTCGATTTCACAGTGATAATGATAATGTTCGTGGTGGTTTCTGGGCTTCCTATAATTATGGTAACTTTGTAGACTAAACAATCCAATCGATGTGGCACATTAATAATAATTCTCTTTATTTAACAGCTACTCATAACGAACTTGAAGGTGCAACAGGCACAGTCGCATCCCCAGGTTATCCCAGCGTATTTCATTCGAACAATCCTTACAGCTGGAGAATAACTGTCGATAAAAATTTTGTCATACTTATCACTATGCGAGATGTGACGGACGTGAATGCGCAATTCATAAAGGTAGAAATTTTTTTCAGTGCAGAAGACTCGATAGCTTTAGGACCTTTAATTTTCTTTTTCAGATCTACGATGGTTATTCTGATATTGGAGGCCAAATAGACTATTCAAACACTCATGTAGTACGTTCAAACACGAATATTGTTTATATCACAGCACAACGTGGTCCCTTCCATTTCACATGGGATCAATATTCTAAAGAAGCTGTTCGTTCAAATGAAACAGCTGCAGCACAATCCAAATTGTGTGGCAATCAAATGATCACGGTACGTTCGCAACTCATCTTTAACTCACTCGGATATCCGAATGGTTATCCCCACAATTTAAATTGTACTTGGACCCTTTTGCCGGAGGAATCTTCTACGCACGCCATTTTGGAATTCAATAATATTGATCTGGAAGAATTTCCCGATTGCTTTGCAGATTATGTCACTGTCTCAGCAAGTAATGATTTAGACAATTGGAAGCAACTGGATAAACTTTGTAAGAAATCGCCAACAACTGCGAAGCAGTACAAAGGCACCCCATACTTAAAGTTAAATTTTGTTACCGATGTCAGCGTAAATAAGACTGGATTTTCGGCGTATGTAAGAACTGAATGTGGCTCTGAACTGACAGATCGCCACGCATTTGTAAATATAACAAACTTAAGTATGGGGCCGAGTTTCTTCCGCATGGACTGTGTATGGACAATTAGGGTCCGTCAGAGCCGACGCATACGTATTACTTTTCCTGATTCGTATTTGAGAGACAACAAAACCACAGATTGCTTCACATATGTTTTGGTAAGGAATGGAATGGCTGAAGATTCGCCCTTCCTTGGCAAAGGAAAATATTGTGAAAATGATATCACCGATGTATTGGAAACTTCCTCGAACCGAGCGTACATAAAATTCATACGCGTTGGGTTTCCGAAATTTAGGGCATCCTTCCATTATGAAGAACTTGCTCACGAATGCTCCGATGAAATAGTTTTAAGCGAAGACACCGAAATGGATCGAATGAAAACAATTACCTCACCGAACTATCCAAACATACCCAATCCGCATTCAGAATGTATATGGAGAATCACGGCACCACTACACCATGTGATCATGGTTGAGTTTATAGGCAAATTCGATTTGGCACCCGGAAATTCATCATGTGATCGAGAATACGTCCAACTGAATGACGGTGCCACTGAACTTATGCCAATGTTTGGTCAATATTGTGGCACAGGTAAACCAAACTCTAGGGTATCGACCGGTAATGCTCTACTTGTGAAATACTTCACGGATATTATGGAGCCACATTCAGGCTTCATGGCCAACGTCTCGATAGGACGCTGCGGCGGAGCATACTACGCAAGAGAGGGCATTATTACCTCTCCAAGCAATTTGCGTTTCCCACCTAATGCAGAAGAAGTCGAGTGCGTTTATACAATAGAAACCGAGATTGGAAGCACCATCGATTTGTCAATTGAAAAATTGGAAATGCCATATAACATTAACTGCTCGACGGGCACACATCTTGAACTGCAAGAAATCTTTACATATGCCGAAACTGAGAATATCACTGATCGGTTGATTCTTTGTGGAGATGATACTAACGATTACATCATAGAAACCAACAAAGTCGTCATATATTACAGGGTTCAATCAAAACGATCCAATGATTACATGTTCAAGATCCACTACAAAACTATTAGCTCACGCTGTGGAGAGACTATAGTTGCAAGTCAAGGAACATTGCAAACGCCAGGTTATCCGAATGGTATGGACCGACCAGCTAGCTGCGTTTGGAATATACGAGTACCAAAAGGTAGAAGAATTAAATTGGAGGTGCTCGACTTCGACACAGGTGCATCATCGAATACTACCAGCTTTAGTAGCGCCATGCGTCGATTGCCATTCCGTGGTCGTATTACAGTCAGTAATGACTTTGCTATGAATTCGGTCATAAAGCGCATTTGGGAAAATCCGCCAGCGGAAGTGTACTCCACCGACAACACCATGCACATTGACGCCTTTTTGTTAGCCATGGATAAGCACCGTGGTTTCAAGCTACGCTTCAGTTCCGACGAAGATGCGCAAGTTTGTGGGAATGATTTTGACTTGAATACGGGCGGGGCGGTTCAATTCAAGGTCATAAACGATACGAGCCTATATTGCAGCTATGATCTAAAAATGAATGATAATGAAACTCTTGTAATCCGTATAGACAAATTTGAGAAAGGCAATTCATATCTACCATCGGAGTATTGTGGATTGACGACACCATTGAAACTGACATTCCATCAGAGGACAATACTACCGAGTTTGTTGTGTGGCAACGAAAGCCAACCGGCTGTACGCTTGCCTTATCCTATATCGCTGGAGATAATCGGAAACCAACGAAATAAGCTCATTGAGCTCGATTTAGAGTACAAGATTTACAAGTGTGGTGGCATTTGGCCTATATTTAGTTCATCTGAAGCGGTAACTTTCACAAAACCGAATATGGGCAATTACAGCGGAGTGCTTGAATGCGCCTGGGCTGTGTGGCCTAATAAGCCATTCAATGTGAATTACTTGGAGGGTCTAGACTCGGCGATGGAAAATGGTCAGTTAGAGTTGTCGATATCGACGGATTTCAAGGAGAAATGCGATCTAGAATACTTACTCGTGTACAACGGACCCAATCAAAATTCACCTCATCTGGGCAGTTATTGCACGCAGTCCACCGCCAGCAATCTTATTTTGGAACGAGGTTTGTTTTTTGAGTACTACACCAGCAATTATGAACAAGCGTCTGCATTCAATTTGACCGTGGTGCAAGGTAGTGGTTGTGGTGGTCAACTTACATATCCCTATCGTAATATAATATTTGATTACCAATACAAGCACAATGCAGAATGCATTTGGGATATATCGACCGAGCCTGGTTTCCATTTGCGTGTAGAGTTCCATAATCGATTTTTTATAGAAGACAGTCCCGGCTGTAAGAAAGACTATGTAAGAGTTGAGGAAATGAACTCGAATGATGATTGGGTTACCTTGGGAACATTTTGTGGTCGTAATGCACCTGGACCGATTGACACAAAAGGTACTCAAATGCGTTTAATTTTCCGCTCGGATGGCGATACGATTGGTGAAGGCTTTCAGGCCATGTTCGACCGCAGATGTGGTGGCATATTGAGAGCCGCCAGTGAAGTACAGACGCTTGTTAGTCCCGGTTATCCGATAAAGTATCCAAATAATCTCTTCTGCAACTATACCATCTTAGCTTCGAACCAAGCAAATAGAGGAATCTTATTGCAATTCACGAATTTTTTGCTGGAATCAGTGTCGACGGGTGAATGCGTCTATGATAATCTGACGATATACACGTGGAGCCAAGATCATTATGAGCAAGAAGCCGTTCTATGCGGAGAGAGAACTGGTTTGGAGTATCGCGGTACGGTAGGGATGTCACTGATTTTGCAAACAGACTATGCCAAGGGAACACAGGGCTTCAAACTCGAGTATAGCACTAATGTATGCGGCGGTCTGGTTACCAATTCGAGCATTGTCGAATCACCGAAACACCACTCTGATGGAGGCATACCGCCCGACAGTAATTGCTTTTGGAATATCACCGCGCCTGTTGGCTATAAAATACTTATCAAGTTCGAGATACTCGATTTCGAAAGCCACTCAGAGTGTATATACGACAGTGTTGAAATTTATAAAGGTCTGCTTCGTGTAGAGGATCAGCGTTTAGCGAAATTCTGTGGCAATCTGACTGGTACAATGCCAACGATAAGCGTGCCGACGAATGCGGCGCTTATACACAGCGTAACAGATGATCGTGATTCGTCGAGGGGTTTCAAGTGCTTAGTAAGTTTCATACCAAATTGTGACAAGCACATTTTTCTGGGCCCACAGAATACTACTTATAACTTCAACGCTTTCTCTGGCAAATACGATAACAACTTGGACTGTGCCTATGTGTTTAAAACGACGCCCGATCGTCAAATACTTATCGACTTTGAACAGTTTCATTTGGAGGAGAGCGATAAATGTGCGGATGATTTTCTGGAGATAAGAGATGGTGCTGGCCCATTCGCTGATCTGATTGGTCAATTCTGTGGACATATTAAGCCCGCTAGACTTACGTCATCTCGCAATTCAATGTTTGTACGTTTCGCCACCGATGCGAATGAAACCAGTTCTGGATTTAGTGCGTTAATTTCTGCGTCACCGCTTCTCTGTGGGCAACATAATTTGGAGGTGAAAGAAAACGAGGTAGGGGTCTTGTAGCAACTTATAGAATAGATAACTTTAACATGAATAATAACACTGAATTTTTCTGCAGAGCTTAGTATTAAAATCACCAACAGATAGCAATGGAAAGTATCCAAAGAACGTCAACTGCTATTGGCGTATCAAAAGCGATAAACATATTCATTTGAAGTTTGATAAACTGGACATCAGCGTACCAAATGCAAATGGCACCTGTGCTGATGATTATGTTAAGATTTACAACGCGGATGTAAGTCACATTTGTACATAAGTGCGGATTCTGATAAATCTGTTTTTGTTGTTATTTAAGGACGCCAATATGATCGAAAATGGTCTCGGCACCAAAGTAGTTTTCAATGGTCAATACATTAGGCAGGATTGGCTCAACTTTGCGACTGAACATATATACTGCGGCAATGTTGTGCCTGACGATCTCTTCCCTGCTACTAAGGACTTGGTAGTAAAGTTCAATACGAAAGAATCAGGCGAGGCCAAAAGTGGTTTCAGTCTTACAGCTACAGCTGTAACGGGTTAGTATACTAAACGATAGGAGCGAAATAACTATGATTCTTATATTCTTCCCTAACAGGCTGCTATCGAAATTTTACCGGGACTCAAGGTCGAATTTTTGTTGCCGATACAACGGATCATTGCGACATCTACATAAAGGCACCACAAAACTACTCCCTCACTCTGTATTATGCTGATGTAACCTTTGCCGAATCAGATTGCTCAGTGGAATACATTGAAGTCTTTGATGCCCATACCAATACTTCGTTGCAGCACATATGTTCGTACATAGAGACAGGCAAAAGTCTATTCACCAACACCAACGAGTTACGTATGCGCATTAAAATGAACGGCTACTATACTCAATATGATGCCACATATCTGGCTAGTAAAAATGGTCCTGGCTGTGGCGGTACATTGTACAATACTGCAGGCATCTTAACAAATCCATTCTATCCTAATAATGTGCGAAACAATTCCGACTGTCGTTGGAATATTCAAGTACCAAATAATGTTCATGTACTGCTACGTTTTGTAGGTGAGTTGAGAAATGTATGGAATGAACATGAATTTGATTATATTGATTTGTTATCATTACATAGTCTTTGATATGGGTGCCAAATCGACTTGTCAATCGGATTTCTTACAAATCATCGAACAACGCGAGGACGGTAGTGAGCAAATTATGCGACAATTTTGTGGAGGCGTAAGTCTTTCTGATATGCAACTCTTATAGCCTAGACAGACGGCAGCCCCATTCCGGATTACCGAGTTAATTCGAATTAACTCGGGCGTTAACTGCAGCTAATCCGCATAAACTCTATGAGTTAATTCTCAAAATAAAAGAGGATTAGGGCAATTTGCTATGGCAACACTGCTGAAAATTGTCTATTGTGAATTTTTTTCCATCCATTTTAAAAAATATTAGGTGTGTTCGCTAACAAAAAACTTTCAACAATTGTTAACAGTTTTCAACATGAAAAGTGTTGGCGAACAAATAAATCCAGCTGTCAATTACGAACGGTGAATGTCAATTTACAAGTTTCTGATAGTTTTCAGTTCACGTACTTCTTATAGATTTTCTCATATCGAGAGTGATAGACGACAGAAATTGATGGTGATAGTAATGTAAGTGGACAGACCTAATAAAACAGCAATCAGCTGTTTAGTTAATCCGCAATACTGCCGTCTGTAAGGTTATTATTTTATTCGGATTAAGTGCGCCGGTAATCCGGAATTAGGCTGCCGTCTGTCTAGGCTATTATTGACAATTTATTAATTCTCTTTTATTCTATATAATTTAGGATACTCCTGGTGTTTATAAGAGTACGCGCAGCAAAGTGATTTTACGTTTCCATAAGACGGTCAATTATGATGGCACTGGTTGGGTCATACATTTTAACGGAGTCTATGCAAATTACAAAATACCGGAATATATGCTTAATGGGTAAATTACTTTGAAGCAGGTACGAGAGATTGAGAAATTTTTGCAGAATCGGTTCGAAGTCGAATCAACTAGTTCTTGATGGCAGTAACAACTTGTATTTTTTAAGTATTGTATAATCTAAAAATTTTAATCACCAATGATTTTGATTTTTTCTTTGTTTATAAAAAAAAAATGAAATAAGCAAAATGTATAACCATGTTTCTGAGGGTTCTATAATTAGGAACGATAAACGAATTTCAGTTTGCTAACTTTATTGTGAAAATATACATACGGAAATATGATTTCGTATGGGAGGAAGAAGTAGTTTTAATCCGATTGAACTCATTTCATAGAATGTATGCTATTTAGTAAAAATAATAGCATGTACACAGCATGATAACTTTATATTTTTGCTCTCAAAGCTCTAAAATATATATAGTTTAAAAAATTAATCTTTTTTCAATATTATATATGTACATATAATTTATAATCATAACCTTGAATAAATTATCGTTAGTCTTAGAATCTTTAGAAAGTAAGCTTCAAATATCATACTTCAAATAAAGTATAATACTCAACATTGGTCGATACAAATATGCGTCATTTCCAGTTATTTATATACTTGTATTTGCTTATCTTCCTTAGTGAAATGTCATGACAAAAAAAAAAAATATTTGACATTAAAAACTTTATTTCAATCATACATTGCTTATACATATTTACGTATGATACGAGTAGGAATTGGGAGGAATGCGTTGCAAACACATTTGTCATTCCAGCTTTTATCTATGGAATGGATGTCAAAACTTATCGCACAAAATACACAATTTAAATTGCATCGTTGTTGTTGTTGTTGTTGTTGAAATTACGAACTCATTAAGACACCATCAAATGGCGATAAATGCCCAATAATCAACATACTCGTATTCACCATGCAGATACTAACAGAATCCACAGCAGCAATGCTTAAGCCAGAGTCATGTATTATTCAGCTGCTGTTGTTGTTGTTGTTGTTGTTGTTGTTGTGGAATTGTATTGATAACGTTGTTGTTGTTGTTGTTTAAATAAATGGTAGTTATGTGCAACATGCGTAAAGATATGCTCAAGCTTACACTTGAAATAATTTAATTTTCTAATTTGCCAAGCAGGTAGCTACCAGACGAGTGTATGTACGATATTATTGGCTGCTCATCTGTATTTAGGATCATCATGATGCTGTTGCTGTTAAAGTGTTAATTAGTGAAATATATGCGATCGAATCAGTGAAATCAGTCGATCTGTTTGCAGTCCAACCAAATGTGAGGTGAGGTGAGCTCTTATACAGATTACTCCATACGCGTAACGATCTGCACACAAGAACAAGCAAAGGTAGAAGTTAACCTGTGCATTTATGTATATGTTGAATTTAATCGGACGCACTCACCATACTCACATTACCTTCGATGCTCACTCATCTCCAATAAAGTATGCAGACATACCTTATCTCGATGTTGCAGACATTCACCATGCTAAGTAGCTTTGTACGTGAAACGAGCAAATAAGCAATAAAGACATATCGAATGCAAGGTAACGAAATGAGGTATAGTAAATGCTTTAAAAATGCTGTCAATTGCCACTGATAACAATTTAACATTTAGCTTCAAGTTGAATGTGGCAAAGAAAATTTTTCGCCGCAAACGCAATCATTCAAAATTTAAGTCGAGCATAGTGCTATCGAATGTCATGATAAAAGTGAATTCTGTCATCAGCCTCTTATGCAGTTAGTTGGTGGCGTTGTGACTTCGAAACACATGATAATGAAGCTGTCAATATGCAAATTATAGTATTTAAAAAAAAAATATAAATTTATATTTAATTTTTACTTTGCGTGTTAACATGAGTGCGTGCAATAATATTCGATAATGCGGTTATAGCTTCAGAGGTAATATGGACGAAATTGGAATGCCATTATTGCGTGAAGTGGATATTCAACATGGTCATGTATGACACGCTTCAATTTTAGTAATACTTAGGTAGTTGACCTCATTGTAAATGGACTTTAGAGTCAATTTTACCAATATAGACCGAAATTGACAGTTGAAATTTGACTATAGATGCCCAGAAATCGCACCGATCCAGTACAGAGTTGGCTCCAACAGAAAAAAATGCTTCAAATTGAAAAGGAAAATATTTAGGGATTCGAAAAGTCGTATAACTATAAAAGCAATTAACTACTAAAACTAGTGTATTCCAAAACAATAAATGAGACTCTGTCGCTTCCAAGTTTCGAGAATATATTTTATTGCCTACTCAATGGCACACTTCATAATTATACATCCTTATTTATATATCGCTTAACGTTCATGCCTAATTTGTATGTAAACATCCTGTATGCATCATACTCAGCAAACGTATCCTTAACAATTTAAGTAAATTGATAACTACTATGCATACAATATGTAGATACTTATTTGTACAACAGTTTCTGTCAATCATTATACGGTCACTTGTACATCCGCACACTTGTACTATGTATGTTACTTAGGATGAGTACGCTCATGCGTATGACTATCATATGTAGTACAATGTACAATGTATCATCATCATCATCAACAACAACATCTAAGGAAATTCAATACTTTGCCGCAAAATCAAGAGTAAGTACTTTCTCTACACCAAGCAACAAAAATAAAAACAAACTCAAGACGGACAACAAATTCAATTGCCCATAAGCATAAGACATTTTGCATATGTACCAACCAAAACAACAACCACAATAACAAATGATCATTACTCGGCATGCTCATAAACGGACTCTGTATATACGATACATACTCGTAAGTAAATGCAAAAGGATATAAGCACACGAGCAGAAGAACATACAAAACATAAGCGTTCATCCATGGCAGCATACGAGTATTTATATTTACAATGTATTGTAATATGATACAGTTTACTTTTGGCAGACTCTTACTACTTACTTATTGTCTGACTGTCGCATATGGCAGTACATGTGTAGGTTGCAACTTTTACACATGAATGCAAATGCACAACAACAACAACAACAGCTAGAAATTTTGCAATCAAGTGCAGCAATAATGATAGATGGGGACAACAATTGGCAATACATTATGACTTCCGGGCAAATTGCTGACACACCCTTTTTAGCATGGTATTGTATCATTAAAATTCTAAATTTCATAAATGCAGAAAAATTTTGAAGAAATCTATTAAATATACTCCCTTTTATCGCCAATGGTCGATCCACTACAAATATTTTGTGGTTTTAGACAATAGACAAATTTTTGTGGTTTTATTTTATCCATCAATGTTCAAGCACAATTGGCTCTTTTGGCTCTTTACAACAAATATGCCTTTAAAACAAATGCGAAAACTCGATGACTCTTTGACACAAAAACACAAAGTAGTTATCCGATGATATCGACATAATCAGTATCAACTCGCGAGCAGTCAATGTAGCATTCTCTGAATTGGAATGGGAGTCACATCGAATGGGAACGAGGGCAAGACGAAGTACCTAGTGTCTACAAGCAAACAGTGCCGTCGTCTTGGACAACACGTCACTGTTGACAATTACACTTTCGAGGTGGTAAAGGGCTTCGTCTATCTTGGAGGATAACTCTTGCTAACAGGTGTTACTTTGGGTTGAGTAAACAATCGAGTAGTAGAGCCCTCTCTCAAAGATCGAAAATCACACTCTACAAGTCCCTCATTATTCCTGTTCTAACATAAGGCGCAGAAGCCTGGACAATGTCCACCATGGATGAGAGGATGCTTGGACTTTTCGAGAGAAAAGTTCTGCGTAGGATCTTCGAACCTATTTGCGTTGATGGCGAGTATCGAATAAGGTACAACGATGAGCAGTACGTTGATATTGACATAGTCAGGCCAATCGAAATCCAGCGGATGCGCTGGCTAGGTCATGTCGAGCGAATGGACGCGAGACGCTCCAGCGAAGAGAGTATTTAATTCGGCACACGCTTGAGGACGCAGAAGAAGAAGAAGACCAAACCTTCGTTGATAGGACTAAGTGTTGGATAACCTGGCGGCGCTTGGAATATCCAATTGGCGCCAGCAAGCGAAAAACAGAGAAGACTGGCCGCATTATATGGCCTAAATCGATCCATCGGTTGTTATGGTTACATAAGAAGAAAAAGAAGAAGTTATTCTTAAATAACAAGTAGGTAATGTGAAATTTAAAAAATGTTGTATATTCCGAAGCCGGTAATAGCTTGAAATTTAGAAATTCAACCACTGGTTTTCCGTTTTCTTTTTTTTTTTTTTTGGGAAAGCTGCGTCATTTACTCTGTGTTTGACAGCCATTGAAAGCAGGCAATCTTGCGAATTTCAACAAAAATGGAAAAAAAATTATTTTTTCGAGAGGTTGTCTATTTTCAATGGCTGTGTAGGCCATTAACAGATGATAGTTGATGATAGGAGCAGCGTTGCATTCAAATTCAAATTCAAAATTCAAAAAGCCTGACTGACTTATCCAAATGCTCTTGTATCTTGAAAACCCGAGCTAACCTAGAAAAATCGTCAACATCGCTGAGTGCTCTGCTTGGCTGATTTTTTTTCTTCAACAACCATGTTTTGTTTAACATTGGCAATTCAATCGATAATGCATTTATAATTGCATATGGCATGATGGGCGTATATCGCCTTCCGTTTTCGTGGTTGCATCATCATTGGAGTGATAAGAAAATTAATAATTGCAATGGCTGAGATGGTATTTGATGGCATTTGGTGGTAACTGGTGGTATATATATAATAGTAGCAATGTGTGTACATTAAGGTGAGTTAAATTGCTAAGGACAAATTAATTCGGCTCAGCCATGGACTTCACCGCTGTAAGGGCGATTCCCAGTTTTTTACGATCATTTTGTAGAAAAGCCTCGCAGGTCGGTATATATAATTTTTATGTACACCGTGCTTAGCCACAATTCGATGTTTTTCGTTATTGTTACTCCATACAATTTGTCCCACCCTAATATGTATACATATGCATACATATGTATACGTAAGAGCGAAATAAAACAAAGTTATTAATCAGACAGTTAACTAAGTAGTTAGATAGTAATTACAATAAGAGTCGGCAAACAATTGTAATCAACAAAAGAAGTATAAACCGAATGGTAGCAATTCGTAGCAATGTAAGCATGTGATAATTTTTACTATTGTAGGTATTTGCTAGTGGTATTACTCGTATTAAAAATATTATTATATTTTTTATGGTTTTCTTTTGTTATATTGTATATAGTATACTTTTCTATAGTATAAAACAACAAGTAGATTAAAAAAATAAATAAACACAAAAAATGCTAACATTCACACAATGCGAAACATGATTAAATGAAAGTCACTTCCGTTTAATGTTATAAATATCACCATCATGCATAACCATTGGTTGACCACGAAGCAGTGAAAATTAAATAAAAATAATCACCACCATATGTACGAGTGCACACGCACTCATACACACACACACACACACACACACACACACACACACACACTCAGAACCATCGTGTCACCAAAGAGAAAGGCAATAAAGTGTGCGCTTTCTTGCAGATCGTGATCATTAATTAACTTTTGGACAATACTTATGAGTGTATGTTTATTTAAAAAGTGGGGTGAGCGGCTAAAAAAATGTACGGAAATAATTTTAAAATTATCACTTCTTTTGGTATCACTGATTTTAAATAAATACGTATACAAACGCCTTGGCTGTATCGAAATTAATGAATTTGAATGTTGAGTTATTGTTGAGTCACCTTTCTGGGAGAGAACATTAGAGTTCTTTCATTAGATATCTACAGAATTTAGCTATTTTTTTACCAAATTTCCCGCTTCATTTGTACTAATTGTTTACAATGGACTCCAAAATCTTTCGTGAGACCGTAATATTCGGTTCTAGAGCCACCAAAACCAAACTAGGAGTATTTGAGAGGCCTGTTCGAATGTTTTTTGAACGCTAAAAATGGGATTAAATGATCTTCTTAAAAGCTCAGAAAAGATGATGTCACAAGGATTTTCCCATTCGTAATATGCCAATATAAGTTGGTTCCTTCTAATACTATGCCAATGGAACATGAATAGCAGAATTTTTCGAAGCCTGTAAATGGGATTTAAACAAAGTAACGAAGCTGTATAGTGGTATCACAAAAATATATAATAACAACAACATCGAAAATAGTTCCGGTGACAACAGAAGTAGCAACATAAGTGGTGATGGTGGTGATGGTGGTGGTATGAGCGAGATGATGAGAAAAACAAAAATAATTAACACTCAATTTAGAAATTGTTGTACAACAAAAATTATAACAAAAATAATAACGAATATGAAGAGCAGGAAACACATTAGAAGGCACAACAAATTTCCCACAATTAAAAGGCGTCGTTTCTTCAACCAACATTTAAATTAATGAAATTCTTCTTCATGTTGTTGTTGTTATTATTATTATTAGATTACACCACCACTACATGTATATATTATATGTATTTGTATATATGTATGTATGTATGTAGATATGCTTTAGTTAGTAGCGGATACATACATATACAATATATTGTACATTATAGGGAACCAACTGGCTTCCGCAAACACTTTAGAAGCGTAATTAAATAAAAATAACAACAACAACAACAACAGCAGTAGGTAGAATTTTTGAATGTAATAGCGGTATGTGGCCCAGAAGCAGCAACAACAACAACAATAGCAACAACAAAGGTAAACATTTTGAAATTTCAAAATTTAACTTTGTACAATGCAGCGGCAATCATAAAAGAACTCAAGAAGATGACAATGAAAATTACCCAGATGAGGCAGAAGAAGAACAAGTCAAAAGTATGATAACAAATACAATAATAACACAAACAACAACTACTGATTACTACTACAGTGAATGATGAAAGGATCTTTTATCCTAGTTCGCATTTAATGGCGTGCGTAAAAGTCACTCTAATTTTATTGATTTTTCTTTCGAACTCACTAACATACATACTCATCTCTTAAATCAGCTTCTGTACACATTCAGTGGCATTACTCATATCATAATGTATTGATAATTTAGGTAAAAGAAAAATATACTAAAAGATACCACTTGAAATTAATTCTATAAATTAAACACTGAACACTTTTATGTTTCATTCATAATTGTATCCCAGAAGTATATGAAGCGTGATAAGTGTAGGTGTTATCTTGTGTATATTACGATTGTTGGAATTACTTAATTGCATTGGTTTTAATCGATTGTTGGAGCCATTAAATTGTATCCGCATATAGGTGAAATGGGGAGAGTTTGATAAGTATGCTCATTTGATATACAATATGAGGTAATTAAGGAACAATTTTTGTTTTGAGGGCAACCCAGCTCTTTTATGATCTAATTGGATTTTTATTATATTAAATACCCATATAAAAAATTTCATCTCCGTACATGAATAAAAATTGGTGAAACAATGTTCTAGCACTTGAGTCTGGTCAAATCAAGAAAGAGTTTTGAAAGTTTAGAGCTTAAGCTCTTTTTACAATATTTTACCTTTAGCTACCTTTCACTATGACAAATAGATAGACCTTCCCTTCAAAAATAGTACTTTTGTACTAGAGGTAGCAGTGTTTTTCAGCCGACAACAATAATTTTTATACATACTTACGCATTAGTAAAAATAATTATATGCAGTGAGATTTAGTGATAAAGCTTCATCTTTTCTTGAGCGAGGTTTATAAAAATACATTTAAAAACATACTTTTATATGGGAGGTAGGTGTGGCGTTCATACGATTTGGTCCATTTTCTTACTTGTTAATACATTAGTAAATATAATTGAGTTAACCAAGTTTCAACTTGATAGCTTTGTTTTTTCGTATACAAAATGCGAAAACGAATATTCGAAAACATACTTTTGTATGGGAGATAGGCGTAATTTTCATCCGATTCTGTTCATTTACTCAATATTTCATACATTAGTAAATATAATCATATGTACCAAGTTTCAAGTTGTTACGTTTGTATTTTCATGCGAAAAGTGTAAAATAATACATTTGAAATTATACTTTTGTATGGAAGCTAGGAGCGATTTTCATCCGATTTTATCCATTTTCTCAACACATTGTTAAATATAAACAAATTTAGTAAATTTCAACTTGATAGCCGTACGTTTTCTTGAGAAAACAGTGAAAACAGACTCTTATGTATCTAACATTGTCGTTAATCATTGTTCATATTATTTTTGAGGCTACTACTACATACTACTGCTACCGTTGATTCGAAAACTAACACTTCTGTTATTTGTGCATGTTGTACATATAATCACCGAGTCAATTACCGTTGCAACACTTGTTGCATAACATATTGTTGTTATCATGTAGACGGGCACTCTCATTCAAATGGCGGCAACCGCATTGACTTTATCTCATTAAATTGAATTTTTATTATTACATTGGACATTTATATACAAATACTACTGCTGTTACTGATGCAATTGAGGCGGCATCTTTAAGTGTTATCTATGGCACATTCTAAACCCCATGGTACATAACGAATGTAGTGAATGTTGCAAAGTAGACACATTTTCGGCTGATGATGTTTGATTTTTGTGTTGTTTCACTCTGAATGAGGGCGAACAAATTCACAGATGAGACAAAAGCAAAAGAAACAGTACCTACTACGCTAGATGATAATGTTGCATGCATGCTGATGTTGGATGACGATTGTAATGACGATGATTTAGGCGATGATGATGATGCTAGTGACGTTGCTGATGTTGATGAATTCCGGTACACATGTCGTTTTACATTGCGGCATCTGTATAAATGCTTATCTATCTGTCTGTTTGACCATGTTATTTACTTTATCTCTTCCTCTTTGACTCTGTTTTTATGGTCGTTAGTTGTATTCTGTTTATTTTTTTTTCATGTTTGCCGGTTTTTCTTAATTTTCTCATTTTATTTTTGTTTTTGTTGCAATTTTGGTATTAGTTGCGGTGTCTAGGGAGGCGTATACAGCATTGGTGCCATCAACAATTGTACAGGATCATGATCAATTGGCGTCATAGAAATGCAAGCATATATTTATCGTAGTTATGTAGCATAAGAGTGTAGCATGTAATTGTTGCAACATTAGGAAAAAGACAAATTACATGCACGTTTTTTTTTTTTCAATTTTTCGGTTTTGAGCAATTTTAAGTGCTTGCAACATTTGTTTTAGTTAATTCTTCAAGTGGCATCAAATCGATGGATAAGTGTCAGTTCGAAGATCATTAATCGTGTGTAATTCAATTGGTCAATGTTGTAATCATGAAAATGGAAGAAAAACTATTGATTTGGGGAAAAAGTATTGTGCCTTTTTCTAAACTATTATTTATTTGTGAAGAATTAAATATGGACATAATGATTTCACATTCGATGAATAAAATTTTGTCAAACAAAGTGAAAAAACTTTTATCTGAAAATTTGTTGAAAATATGGGGCTTGGAAAAACTCAAAAATCTGGCAAACGCATTCACTAAGCATCCGATACTTTTTCCCCAAACTAATATACCTTGCTCAAAATCGATTGGTGTGCATCTGGCATTTTTTTTTATTTTACTACATTTTCAGTTCAAATTTCTTATCGAAAAATATTCATCATTCCATTAAAAATTAAATTCCTCTTCCAATATATGTACATATGTATGGATGAACATGTGAAAGATGTACTCTACAATTACTTGAAAAGAAAATATTTACAAAAAAAAAAAAAATAATAAAAATAGATTTAATGAAAATTGAATCCAGAACCATTTGAAATATTATCTCTACTCTTCATTATCATTTCCTCATCAAGATAATCCCACAGTTATGTACATAGTCCTACCCTTCTCTTTCGAATAGTTTTATACACATACACCTGCACATACTACCGCACCTATATTATCATGATTTGATGATCACCATATATTTTCCACAAATGCATCATCATAACCATCTATTGATACCCATTTTTAAGGATTATGTCAAAGCAATAAGTAGAAATTATTCTGAAAAATTACACAATAATACTTTGATGGAAGAGGAGAAATATTAGAAGAAACAACAAAATTGATGCTCATTGCTGCCTTATGTACCTTACCTAGTACCTTCAATACATTCAATCACAGATGCATATCCTTGCAACAGGTACCTACATACTCGTATTTCACCTGTTTACCATACAAGATGTCATGCTGTGCTCGTGCAACAATCACAGTTTGTCAGAGTACCAAGAAAAAAAAAGAAAGCTGCAGGATATTAACTATTGTACACTACAATTGGCCAATGTCAGGCAATTTTTGAATGACCACATTTAAACATTTTCGACAATTTTTCCACTTTGGTATTCTATGGCTATGAATAAAGCCATCGTGTATTGTTCATATGTAGCTATGGCTTTTACGATGTCGATGGCGGAAATTAAACAATTTTTGTTGATGTTTTGTATTTACGAATATTTATGGGTATGATAAGTTCTGTTGATTTCAATTCACCAATTGTGAGTCATTTTTCTTACTAATCGCAAAACAAGTAATCTGCAATGTTTCGTAAATACTAATAGGCTTTTTTTGTGCATATTAGTTCCATTTTGACAGTTCTCGAAGACGATTTCGCAGCATTTCAATCAATGCATATTGTAGTTGCAGCAATATATATCACTTAGAGGGGCTCCACTTCAAATTAATGTAAAATATATGCCCAACCCCTTGCATTTTTGTTACCCAGCATTTAACCGGCACATATTGATTACCTCTCCTTATTCATTAGGAAGGCGCCCCTACAAAATGAATGTAACTGAAATCGACAAAATATGATATAAGTTGAAACATTCAATAAAGTATATTCAGAATCGCCTGAAGGTGGTTGAAAGTTAAGGCCGACCCCATTAACTTTTCCTTGAAAATACTTCTCTTGAATGTAGTTACTCCGATCTTCACCAATTCAGCGGACGTCCATAAAATATTGACGTTTTATAAAAAATTCGATCCCACTACTCCCAGAAGTACCACACAGAGTTAAAATATGAACCACTTCCATTTATTTTTGCTACCTAACACTATTTTTTAACACATTTACTTCCTATATTCACTCCTTCGAGAGGCTCTCGTCCAAAATATATGTAAAAGACTCAGAAAATAGAGAAATAAGCCCATTATTTCCCCAGAATCGCCCCTAAAGTGGTGAAATATAAGACCAACTCCAATAACATTCTCTTTTCCGAGAGTTTTTCCTAATAAACATAACCTCTATATTCACTTCTTAAGGAAGCTCTCCTTCAAAATTAAGGTTTTTATAAAGTCCGAATTTATTAGAGATGTTTGGTCGCTGTTGATTTGATGGGAACACTGTGAATATCTTATATAAAATAATTCATATTCAAAGCAAAAATAAATAACAAATAAGTACAATCGCGAGCCGATATTACTGCTATCTTGACCATTCAAAATATCCTCACACCCCGGCAGTTTATCGTATCGTTGAGAAAAGTATACCAATTAGAGCGCTTTAATATAAAAAATGTTCCTTCCTCAAAATATTTATAATTATAAGCGAAATTGGGTAACAAAATTAAAAAAACAATGTTTTCGAATTTATGAAAAAATATAAAATTATTTTCATGTGTTGGATTGATCTTCAAGCCCCTGAAAATATAGCACATTTTTGTATAATTTTTAATTCCTAGAAGATATTTTGTAGTGTGAATCTCAACTCCTGCCGTCGACAAATTTAGGATTTCCATTTTTACTACATTTTCGGAAAGACGTAAATATTATTAAACTTGAAAAAATTAATTTTTTTTTTTTGTGAAACTCAATAGCGAACCAAATTATACCACACCTTTTTGCTCTTCCTCAAACAAATCGATCATATAAGACAATTTTATTCAATAAATACCTAAATTTGTGAAGATTCTATTTCCTGATGTGTGACATTATTCAATCTTCAAATACATGAACTTATCATACCGCACACTGGTGTAGCCGTGATTCGAAATTGCATGTTGGCATGCAAAATATGCGGCACCGGAAGTGATTTGTTACTCATCGCTTCAGCTGGGTTTACTCGGGTCGTTTGCTTCGTTGGTTGATCAGTTGGTTCCTGTTGTTATTATTATGGTTGTTGTTGTTGTTGTTGTTGTTGTTTATTGTTTGTCATGTCCTTACGTGGAAAATTGTTGTGCAAGGACTCAACATGGTACGAATGACTCGATGTGACATTTGTTTATTATTATTGTTATACTATATAGCATTAATACTTATTCATTGACGTTGTTGTTGTTGTAGTTTATTTTATTACCATTGTTAATAAAACGAGCAATATGCATATACTTACATTTGAGTCTGAGTGCTGCGGAAGTAAAAGTTGAATGAGGAGATTGAGAATGTCTTAAGTTTGGCATACAAAATTTATTGTTCAACTAGAATTGTTATTGTGCTGTAGTACTACCACTATATATATATATACTAATACTACTACTACCACAATAATTATAAATCGTTTTTGTTGTTATTTATTGTTAATTTCTTTCATTCTTTTTTATTAGGTATCTTTTTATAGGGTGAAGGCAATATGACAAAAAGACAAAAATTAAATAAACCAAAAGGAAGAAATTAAATCGATTTACCAAAGAACGATATAGAAAAGCAAGGCAAATAGGCAAACGTACAAAAACAATACATTAACAAATATTGTAAGTATGATGAAAAAATAAAAATTCAGAAGATTGTCATAAAATTTCACGGTTGAAGTATTTGCAAATTGATTTTCATTTAAATGCTCGTTTAGTTCGATGAGTTAGTGAATGAATATGGAGAGAGAGAGAGAGAGACAGAGAGAGAGAGAGTGTGTGTGTGTTGTGTACATTTTGTATATGTTAAACATCTGTATTCCTATAACTCTGTGTAGCAGGTGCTGCTATGGGGAATACCAAAAATGCCATCGGCACGCCATGCTTCAATAGTTGATGCACAACAGATACATATACAATGATATGCATGTATATGTAGTATACAACTAACGTGAGTAAGTGGCATAAATCACGCGCACGACTAACGATTTTAATGCCACTCACTCGCTTTGCACACTATCTGATGATTGCTATTGCCTATTTACTACTATTAAGTACTTACTTATAAACGACTCTTACTACAAAGGGTGTCATTTTAGAGTTTCAAAGTTTCGTATTGAAATAGAAAATGCACAAAATTGTAGAAATTAGTTAAATTTTAATTCAATTTGGTTGCTAATATTATGCCATTCAGTGTTTCAATATAAATTCAGAACTATAAGCGCCGCAGTCTGGCGATTCAATTCTCGATCACCATATCGATTATTTAGAGTCGAACCTCAGTAATTCAAATTAAAAAATATGCACATAGGCTAAGGACGTACTGAATTTAAAAATAACTCAATTTAAGGGTGTCGACTCGGGCAGGTTCCTCTCACCCTAATCAACACGCTTTTAAACCTTTCCCCATTGACCTAATGCGCTAACAGGTCTCATTTTGAAATATGTATGAGCCGATAACTACATCAATATCAAGATCAAACCAAGAAATACCTTTTTTTTCTTTTAATGATGTCTTCTTTCATATGTTGCACATCTTTCTGTCTATTTCTGCGCCTGCCTTCCTATATGCTCTCATAAAAAATGTTGTAATTATCTAGCGATTGTGCTGAAAATTGCTACTTGCGATTATTTTCATCAACCAAGAGACGAGTTTAAAAATAAACGCAATCGGATGAAAACTATAACCAGCTCCCATATAAAAGTTTATTTTCAAAAGCATTTTTTCACGTTTTATGCTCGAAAATATAAAGTTATCAAGCTGAAACTTGGTATATAAATGTATATTTACCTAATAATGAACGAATTAGAGGTTGGATATAATTGGATTAAAACTAAGCTTACCTCTTATACAAAAGATTGCTTCAGTATAGATGTTTTCACAATTTTCGTACGAAAATACATGTAAGCGGGATTGAAATTTGCCTTTTATTTTTTATAGAATATACAATGATACAATGATACAATTATACAATGATTTTGTAAATTAAATTATAAATTTCACTAAGTGTTGAGCTGCCTACCTTACTAAATACAACTGTCACTTGAGTTGCCAAATTTGATGGATTTTTAAACATTTCATTCTTATTGAAAAGTGCAATAATTACAAAAAAAAACACCCTTTGTGTGGCAAATTCAATTGAGCTGAGCAGTATAGTTGTATAGTTGTATAGAAGATATAAATAGTAATTTTTGACTCTTCTGCCACAATATTGATTTTATTTATGAGGGAAATTTTAGCAACTAATAATTTTTCAAATGACATTTCTGCTGTCGATCTACTTTCTCAGCATTAAATTTATATTTATATTTATATGTGATAATTACATTCATATAATAAACATAAGAATAGTAATAATAATAATAATAATAATCTTCTTCAACATCATTAGTTTAATTATTGTGAGCTCATTTGAATGGTGTCAACCTACATTGTGGTCATGGTCCAATGGCTGGCATGAAAGAGCATATGTACGTGTATAGGAAATTAGAGTGTAGAGTGGTGAACGGTAAAAAAAAAATGTCACATCATATGTAATACATGTACGCAACATTTGGTACCTTTATAATGTATAAGCTGACATTAGTGACATTCAAATACATTAAAAATTTCGGTAATAATTAAATTTTTTCACATACTCACGCACATAAATAATAATATATTTACATAGTAGATGTACCTACTTGATGTGAGGAAGTCAGAAATGTCATCAGTTAAATTATGCATAACATGAATTGGTAAGTGTATAAGAGTCTATGTATGTTTGCTCTATTATAAACAAATTAGATAGATTTCCTTCTAAGTTTTTCATCATTATTCTTTCTTCTCTTCGTTTCTGTATCACTATACATTTACTCGTAGTAATTTTTAAGCTATTTCCATTATGTGATTCATTCATTTGGAAGTCGTCTACAACAATTTCCCACAAAAAATTACATACATCAGCACGTACTTGCAACATTGAAACAAATAATTGACCAGTACCCTCTCTCTCTCTCTCTCTCTCTGCTCGATCTGCAACTACTTTGTGCATTAGAAGTTTCAATGTTGTTACATTAAACTTATTTAAGTACCCGAACAACTACAACTATGTAACTATTGAATTGTTGTCAAACATAAAGTTGCCACTTGCAAAGTATACTAGTATACAAGCATCTAAGTGTTTTGACCTGATTTGTACAACATTTTCTCTTTTAACATTTTTCTATTGGCTCAAGCAATTTCGATTGATTTCAAAACAATAAAAACATTCTCATATATGAATTTGTGTGTGTGTGTTATGAGTGTGAGCACAACTTTGCTGATCAATATGCTTAGAATGTAAAATTTGTAAATAGAAAAAAACAACAACAACAACAACAATATTAACTGTAATTGAAATTCAAAGATATTTCTTTGGCCATCGCTACAGATTATCGATTGTGTTCCCATTTTAATTCCTTGGTCGACTATTATGACCCAAAATAATGTCAAGTTCAGAATTAGATGTCAGTTTTTTGCCATTGTCCAGATCTTCGTATTTTTAGTGTGAAAAATCATGATGATCTCTTGACGTGTGTCAATATTTGTCTTGATTCTAGATGGTTGAGTTCGTGGTTGGACTACTCGCTCCATTAAAATATATTTTTAGGCGATTAGGCATACTCTTACTGACACTTACCATCTCTATTTGTATATTTCTTCTTTGGCATTAAAGGTCATTTCACTTTTCATTAGTTTAAGTGGCAATTTTACTGCTGTACCTCTCTAATGCGCTTTGTACGAGTGTGTATAAGTATAAGTGCTACTTATGGCTCATTATTATGTAATTTTATTCAAATCAATATTATTCTTAGTATTATTTTCAGCGGCTATGCTTATTTATTTATTACCCACACTACCATTGGCCTTATTATAAATCCTCATTCTCATCATCATCATTTGTTATCATAATCATCACCTATAGTCATTTATTCATCAACACCATAGAGCTCAATGTAATCGTATGTATCCCCTATATTGCTCATAAAGTGTTGAATTATAATTTTATTACGCATTTCACATAATTTACCATCACAATGTTAATAAAGTTAGAAAGAAAATCTTTTGCGTAAATCTTTATCTAATGACGTAGTGGTGTTAAATACAAATAGGTATGTGTATGTGTGTGTGTATGTGTTTGAGCGAATGAGTGAGCAACAGCCAGCCAATAAACCAACAATATAACAGCTATAGTAACAACAGCAATACTAGTACACTAATACAAACAACTCATCACTTGATAAGTGTTAGCGGGTACCACCAGTAAGCATTTACTGAAGTTGGTATGTGTTGTTGTTGTTTATTATTGCCCCTTCTCTATAGAAAATTTAATATATTTTTGCTGTTTTGAATAAATACAAATAGAGATGTAATGCACACTTGTGTTATTACCATCTTCCCCAATATTTAATGCTTTGGATGGTGTCATGGATGGAAATTCATAATTTAATTTTCCAACATTCATTCATTTATTCATTCATTCATTCATTGTGAAAATTTCATCATTTTCGCGCGGACTTTATATGTCATAAAAATGACGCTTTTATGACATTTTCATGTTTCATGATGAAAACATCAAAATACTCATCGCAAATATATTGTATAATATGTATGTATGTAGTAGCATAGGAGTTTATTATACAGAACAACAACAAAATGCTAATATGTAGGTTCATATTAAAAAAACGACTAAATGAAGTAATGCAAGAGAGTATAAATTATTAAAATGTACATATACATATGCATAAAAATATACACATACGCACACATAGAGTGTAATCAGTGATACTTGAAATGATCACATGCTCTTTGACTTTGTCTGGTATGTACTTGCCTGTAGCATATGAATGTAATAAACTTCTATTGGCATTTTCATATGTACGATATTAAACCGCTGGAGGAATTAAATTAATATTATTTTTCATCATTATTGTTGTTGTAAAGCTGCTGTGACTCCTACTTTCTTTCGTTTTCGTTTCATACTCATGCACGCATTCTGGCAGCGCACAGTGTCACAGTGCAGCGATATTAGTTGTGACATAATAGGAAAATGTGATTGGCTCTAAATTCAATTTTAAATTGTTCAATTTTGAGTTTAGTATACGTGATTATTTTAGTAAACTATCAATATTAGATTAAATGAAGCTTGGAATATAAGTAAAGGTAGAGTATAAACTGTATGAGTGCTATAAATGCTGCGATTTCGGTATGCGGCACATATTTTTTGAGGTTCCGTTTAAAAATGCCTAAAAATGAGACTAAAAATGGTAAGTGTTTGTTAGAATTAAATGGTGCCAACTCGAGATCAAAGTTTAAAAAAATGGGAAGAAAATATAAAAGTACCCCTGCCTAGAAGTCACCTCTAGATTGCTAAAATATATGTCTGACCTTCATTAAGTGTTTCTCCTCTACTTTATTTCGGAATGTCCGGAAATCGATATTCCTATCAGTTCGCGGGACTGTCTTAAAAATTGACATTTTTATATTATTCTCGCCCATTGCCCATTCTACGGTACCCTTAAAGGGGAGAACCATATGACTTGGCCTCATTAATTTTTACACCCTAACATTTTTTCTGTGCATAGCTAATCCTGTTTTTTTTATCTTATTGAGACTACCCTAGGAAATTAAGCTAAAAATAACTGAAAAATGACAAATATCTCCGCAACTGCCCAAAAATCGACACAAAAGGGTGAAATCTTTACCAATTTTTTCCTCCACAAACTTTTTCTCCGAATGTATATATTATTTATTATTTTAAAGTTATACTATAAAATATACTAAAATTACATATAAAAATTTTTTAAAAACCAATATTTTTCTCGAGAAAAAGTTTCGTTTTATTAAATCAGAAAAAAGTCTATACAATTTCTTTTTTCGAATGGTATATAAATTCTATTTTGAAAAAATTATTTAATATTCTTAATATTTTTTTAAATATTTTAAATTAATTTAGTTTTTGAAGAAAAAAAGAAAGAAGGCTTATGCTTAACAATTGAATATATCATATATAAATTATGAATGGTGTAATATTTTCTTTTCGTATCTTTTTTAATAAACAAATTTTTTTTGTTGCCATTTTTGCCAGCAGTGAAACACTGTGCCACATAAGTAGGTGTTAGTAGTGATAACGAAGGTCATCAAATATGAAACGAAAAATAAATGCAACATTTTGATAGTAACAAAAGCTACAACAACAATAACAATAACAGCAGCAGCAGCAGCAGCAACAACAACAAAAACAACAATATCAAGAACAACAACAACATATACCAATTTCATTATTACATTCTAACCAATATGCAATGAGTTGATTGAATTCAACTGCTGGCTGCTGTTGCTGCTGCTCTGATGCTATTGATGATGCCGTTGACGCTGACAGTACGATGCTACCGACCAGATTATGCCTCGGGTTGAAACCATCACCATTATGTATTATTGCCTTGCAAGCCGGTGTGTGTGTGTGTGTGTGTGTGTGTGTGTCTGCATACAACTGTTGCGTGAGTGTTGATGAATACTGTTGGTTATAATGATGGTGTTTTTCAATTTTCACTTGCCGTATCCCTCTAAAAGTCCTACATATGTTATATGACTATATATAGGAATAAAGAGTATCTATATGTAATTATTATTGAGCTGTAAAGCTCATCTGCTACTGTTGTTGCAACCGCAATTGCTACTGTTACTATCTAAGAATATTGTTGATAATTGTTTTAATGTTACTATTGCTGATAATGATGATGAAGATGTTGATGATGTTGTTGGTGATGATGTTGATGATTATGATGTTGATGATGATCGCATCACATCACATCACACTTCAATAATATTGCTTATGTATTTAATAACAAAATTAAAAAGCGAACGTGATTATGATGAGCAAATGCTTTCTTTTTTTGGTTTTATTTTGCCATATTTCTATTATGAATTTTTTGTAGCTGTCGTCGTTGTTGTTGTTAGCTTCTATGCTATTTATTTATTGGTGAAATACTTAATAACCACTAATGATATATTAAAGTGTGTGTGAGTGTGTATGTCTTTGTGTATGTGTTGGCAATAATAAACAGTTTTTATTGCATTTCAGCTACTTATTTGTTGTTGCTTCAATATGATAGAATGTAATAATATTGGCATATGGATACTTAAGTGCATATGTAATATGTATATAAGTACAGAGCCACATATACGAGAGAGTCGTGCACTGATTGCGTTGATTTTATGTTCGTTTCGAATGTTATTTTATTATTGTTTTTGTTTTTTTTTTTTTTTTGTTTCTTTCATTGCTACAAATATTACTGCTACCAATATTATTGATGCTACTGCCTCTTCCTACTTTTATTTTTATCACCGTGCAATATCTAATGCGGCATAAACACTTCTTCAAATAGACAAAAAAAAAAAGAAACAAACAACGCATACAAATGTAATATACATTGGCTTACTTGCTACAATAGATTACATCAATACCAATAAACATACGCATAAACATACACGCATGCACACATACACACACACACTCATACATATATTGTATTATTGCTGTTGTTGTTGTTGGCAATTTAATTATAAACTTCACTTGAAGCGGAATTTAATGCAATTTTTATGTGAAAAACTTTCGTAAAAGTTGAAATTAGTTGAGTTTGATGAATGCTTTTGGCTAGGGAGCGAAAGAGAAAGAGATTTAGTATGTATGAGTGTGTGATGTGCATGTGATGAGATAAGCAAGCTTACATCGATTGAGAATTGAGCTAAGAATGAGAATGAATAAGAGTCCATTATTATTGATAAAAAAAAAAGAAACAGAATCCAAACTGAGGGCTACTGCTGGCTATACTGATGATGGCTATAAGAAGAAAACTAAGAAGAAGAGAAGATATAGCAGACTATTTCAAGTTAAGAATTTTAATATCGGTTAAAATACAACAATTTCTTTAAAAAAAAAAATTCAACAAAAAATGTTAACTAAGCAATGTTGCAACAATTTGTAAGTGAGAATGTTCATTTACTTACAAATATTTAAGGGCAAAAAAAAAAATGTAAGCAATAAAATCTGGTATGCAATGCAATATGATTCTAAGAAAATTTTTAGAAGATTTTATTAAGAATTTTTAATCTTCTTCTTGTTTTGTTTCAATGTATCTAAGTAATAATGCAATCTAGAAGTTACCATTACTCAAACATATGCATATTAAGACAGCCCAAGAAGAAAAAGTTTGTTAGGGTGTCTCAATAGAAAGTCATTCTTGAACTAAACCTTTTCCAAAAACCTCCTAAAGTATCATTAATTAAAGTCTGTCTGCAGACATTTGTAGTTTGCAGACTGAAACATTTTGAAAATAATAGAAAAACCAATTAGCTTTTTTTTAACTTACATATTGCCTAATAAACTTATTTTCAAATTGGTCTGAAAGTTTATCTGAAATGATTTTGCGACTTCCAGAGCCTCTCAGTTAATACCAAAAATCAAGATTCTGTGAATTGTAGCTGCATACAATCAAAATAGCCACAAGTTCAAACGATTAAAAAAGCAAAAAGACAAATGTTGAATGTTTTCTATGAGATATATGTTTTTTTTTAATAGTTTTTGGAAGTATTAAGCGTGAACAGATGAATATTCATTTGAAATTATTTCACGACTTCCGCAGGCTCTTCAATCAACCAAAAGAGAGCGTGACGTTGGAACAAGGACATAATCCTTGTTCATCAAGTGGACCACGCGAAACCAGACCAAAGTCTGTTAAAGGATATCAGCCCTATAGCTGATACCTCTTAGAGCCAACCACAAATGTTACGGGCACTGCGACCAAACGAGTTCTTTTGTACCCAAGCCCGTCTACGACACTAGAATCTCTTCTACCTTTTTAATGAAGGATAGAATTGGTCTTGATGATTGAAGCTGCTGTTGAAAAACTCAGCTGAAAGTGTTTGAGGCGAAGTCTGGCCAGTTTACACTCCGCACTGTCAGAGGATAGTCCCGTTTTTTGCAGGTGGTATTTTAACCAGTTATGTCCTGAGAGATAGCCGGTTATTAGGCGTAGGTTTATTCTGCTAAGGCTAATTCTGTCAAAAGCTGCATCGAAGCTGATGAGAGTTTTCGCTTGACGGAGACCTGTTTCCACAGGCTCTTAGCCAAGACCAAAATCAGCATTTTATAAATGCCAGTGAACTCGGCCCGGAGTTCCAATTGTTAAAAATCGTCGACTAATTTGAATATTTGCATGAAAAAGGAAACTGGCGGGAGCCAACTGGATGCCAGAAGCACCTAGACCTTTAAATGCCGCTGTTATTGTTAAATGCCGGTGTATTGCACATTATGCTGCCTATAATATGTTGGAGCCCATGCTTTTATACTCACCCATTACATTTTGGATAATATAGATACCTATGCAACATTATGTTAATTGCTTAGAGGCTTGGCATTCTCAACAAGCTTTCGAGGTGCACTGCTTTCTACATATTACTTTACATACATTAAATGCTCATTTCTAATTTTTACTGTTGTTGAGTTTTATTAATGAATTATGCTAATTAAATATTTCTGTTGCTGTTGCGCTTGTTGTAATAATTTCCAGTGTTATCGTAATCGCATACAATCGGGTTTGAAGTCTTCTTGCTTTTACTTACGAAATTGCTTTATGCTATTAACTTCTTCTACTATCGAAGCGCTCACACACACACCTCATTAAATATGTGAATTGCTATTACCGTTGCAGTAGCAATCGCTTTTGATCAGATTTTACTGCTGATGACTTAATTATGTATATGATCTTGTAGTCGATAATAAAACAGGCACCAAAAAACAAGAACTACAACATTTAATGCATCTTATACATACTAGTTGCATATTGTGATTAAGGTAATATTTCATAGGATCATTAATGCTGTCAATGTTGCCAATGTTGTTTTATTCTATTGGCATTCTTTTAGTAAATGCACACATCCGCACATATAGTTTTCTATTATTACTAAGTATTATATAAGTAGTAAGTAGTATGGAAATTGCATTTTGCAGTGTTGCGAATACATGGTTTGAGTACCAATGGTGATTTTATGCGTTTCTACTTATAGCTATGTATGACCATTAGTGTGATTATAAAAGTTGCATTTGTTACTTATTTGCATTTTGATTTCCCTAACAAAACGTACAATTGTATTGTATGTACATGAAAAACCTTTTTACAAAATCATGTGTAATTTTGCCACTGTGTCAGAAATATAAGCATCTTGTAGTAGATGTTTTTTGAGAATGAAGGAATTAAATTTATTATAAATTGTAGTGTTATTAAACGATAGTAAAATTAATATGAACAAAAATACTAAAATTCATGGAAATTACTGAAATTCAATCTCTGAATATTTTTTATTTATTTTTTTCTCCTTTTAAACTCCTAATTGGAGCATAGGGCCTCCACAAGGCTTCTCCATCGCACACGGTTTTGGGCAGTTGTTCTAGCGCCCTCCCATGTGATGATGGCAGCAGCTAGCTCACCCAGTATTGATCGTCTCCAGGTGTTTCTTGGTCGTCCGCGGCCTCTGCTCCCTTGCGGGTTCCACTCAAGTGACATTCGCGTGATGCTATATGGCTGCCTTCTTAGCGTGTGGCCAATCCACCGCCACTTTCTACGCTTAATCTGGATCAGTATGGGCTCTACGCTCGTCAGACGCCATAGTGCCTCGTTGGAAATAGTGTTAGGCCAGAAAATTCTACAAATGATCCTCAAACAATTGTTGACGAGAGCTTGAAGTCTCTGCGTGATGGAGTTCGAGATCAGCCATGTTTCACTTCCGTACAGTAGTGTCGATTTCACACATACGGAGAATATTCGCAATTTCGTGCGTCTGGATATTTGCCCATACTGATTTTAGCCGGCCAAATGCTGTCTTTGCTTTGTTTAGTCTGCAGTTAGCATCCTCTTCAGCTCCCCCGTCTGCTGCTATCGTTCAACCGAGGTAGTTGAAACTTTCGACGAATTCTGTCGCACAGCCGTCAATCATTACATGGCTTCTATTGATTGATTGATTCTCATGGCTTTGGTCTTCGCAATATTTATCTCCAGTCCGACGGTGCGTACCAGCGCGACTAAGCTGTTCGCCTTCGCTTGCATATCGGAGAATTTGTACGAGAGGAGACAAATGTCATCGGAAAAGTCCAAGTCCTCAAGTTGTCAAGCGAGATTCCACACAATGCCAGTTCTCTTGTGCTGAGTGAGGCTGATCATGACGTCATCCAGCACAATGGCGAAGAGGAGCGAGGAGAGAGGGCAGCCCTGACGTACTCCAGCGTTGGTGGTAAATGAATCACTGATGTTGCCATTGAGCAGAAACGCCAGCTCAGAGTTCTCGTATAGCGCCATTATGAGGCGGATCAACTTTTGGAGTTTTCTTTGAAAATATATATTTGATGCCCTAAGAATGCATCAACGACAAAAAACCTGCTTACAATATATTACAATCAACTTTGACCACAACACTGCACCATTTCAAATTAATGTGACATTTAATAATTTAAGATTCTTTAAGAAGTGTTTCCGTGATATATGCACACAATACCATCCATCTTTATATGCATGTACATACATACCTAGTATGTAGTATAGTACTTAAGAATACATGTATCAATATCAAAATGCAATGGGAGTTGCTATTTAAGCTGCTTAACACTTAACGCTTGTCCATCACCACCATCATTATATTGTATATGCCACCAAAGCGTGATGGTATATAGAAATGTACATGTGTATTTGTATATAGGTACTTATATACAATAATCAGCCTACCAAAGAACCAGTCAACTAACCAACCAACCAATCAACTAACCATCAGGAGGGTATCATCTTACTGTCCATCGCCATAATGGCAGCCATTTTTGTTATAATTTTATTTATTGCCATCACTTTGTTTTTTATTGTACATTTTTATGTATATTCTTTAATTTTGCTTTTTTGCAAATATACATTTGTTCTCATTGTTGTGCAAAAATTATGTTTGTTTTTTATCGAACCCCCGTCCCTTTACAAGCAGAACTCATGCCACAATAAAAACGCGGTAAATTAAAGATGAACATTCAAAAGAAAGCAACAAATTCAATGAAAGAAATGAAATAAACCTATAACTATATTACCTTTATTCTATATATTCATGCAGGTATATGATCGTCCCAGTATTCATTTGTACTGCAAACTCTACATACAATTCTTTTTCAATTCCATCAGAGAAAGGTAGGTAGGTACTCGTCGTACCTATTTTTTTTTAACATTATCATGCAATGTGTCAAGCTATTTAATGCTTTGAACTTGACACGAAACGTTGTTGATCTACAGCAAAGTAAAATAAACGAATGAAATGTGTATGTGTGTGTCTGTGTGTGTTTAAGGGAATTTGGGGGGAAAAATAAGACAAGTGAAGATGATACCCTATAGCAAATGGTATAGAAATTGGTCTAACTTACTCGACTCAGTGCTGTACAAAAATATTTTGCTGTTGTATTGAACATTCAGAACTTCTTTGCTGGGTCTGATTTTATTTCGGACGCATTGGTGAAGGTCATGTTGAATAATTTCTATAATAATAATTGATCGGAACTTCGATACAACCAGAGATGTTTTGCTCTGGTAAAATCGAATTAAAGTTTTATATTTCCGTGCTCAAAATGTGTAAAATTGATATTCTGAAGCATACATTTGTATGGAAGGTAGGTCTAGTTTTAATGCGATTCATTCCATCTTCGAATATGTCTATTAATTAATAAAAATAGTCATATATATCGAGTATCGATTTGATAACGTAAAAATATATATTTCAAGGCAAACTTTTGTATGGGAGGTAGGCGTGGTTTCCATCCGATTTTGACAATTTTCAAACTCGTCATTTTGTTGATGAAAATTGTTGTTTATTCTAAATTTCAGCTTAATTGCTAAGCTAGTTTTGGTACGGATAGACAGCAAGACATGACTAGATCGATTTAGATGATGGTTCTGATCAATAATTTATATACTTTTCTATAACTAATCCAATATTATCGCCATGTAAATTTAAGCAAAAATTTTCAATATGACTATATGGTCAATTTTATCACTACATGCTGGTTACATGCGGACTAGTACATAAGCTAGTCGTTGGTGTCATAGGGAATCTGAATATGCTCATACATATGTGTATGCCACTATATTAATGAATGCATGCTACAACGCATACACACACACACATGTATATTTTCATATATATGAAATACACAGCTCAAACAAGCAACTAACCAACCAACAAACAAACAAACCAAACTAACCATCTAGCCAATATACTCATATGACAATTATGGCTCAAACAAAAAAGAAAAATAAAAATAGGATAAGAAGTAGTGAAGAATATTATACATGATGGGATATATTTTTAAGTCGGAAATGAATTCGCAATAAAGCAAACATATTTATTGCATGCAGTAGTTGTATTAGCCAACAATATGAACAATAAGAACAACAGCAACAAAAAGAAGTTGTTTTTATTTCGTTATTGTTGTTGTTGTTTATTTTTGTTCTTGCTGTCATATATTGGATGCACTTTGTTGTTGTTGTTGTTATATTGCAACTGCAAAATTCAGTTTGCAGAGTAACAGAACACGCCCCTAGTGGCATTGTATTAATAATGTTTTTTTTTGCTATTGTTGTTTTATCCTATAACACAAACAAATTAATAGTGAATTTTTTTTATAGAAAAAAACTCAAACAACAACAACAAAAACGAAGAAGCGTAACCAATTCATAAATAGGGGGTTTCAAATTACACAACAACAATATCAACATGCCGTCATTACCATCAGAAACGTCAATGCAAGTACTGAATAAGAAATGCAA
Organism: Megamerina dolium; assembly: GCA_963854835.1. Lineage (NCBI taxonomy): Eukaryota > Metazoa > Arthropoda > Insecta > Diptera > Megamerinidae > Megamerina > Megamerina dolium. Next base: position 61,149,991 of record OY978527.1, on the reverse strand, counting down.
ACGATATTCTATGCAATTCGCATTGTGGTTTTTGTTGTTGTGCGAAACGACAACGATGACGATGACGACGCCATGCGACTTTTTGCTTCTCATCGAACATACACTCATATTCATATGTAGTACGCATATGATGAATGAATGAATGAATGAATGAATGACGCAAAAGAAATGTGCTATCAAATGCATTACAAACAACAACAACAGCAACGAGGCACATATGGAATGAAGTTTAATAAAAGCAGCAGCAACAACAACAACCACTATCACAAAAGCCTTTCAGTCTTGGAACAGTACCTCCATACATATGTATGTATGTGTATGTTGTTAGTATCATAATTTGCCCTTATTAGTACAATTTGCCTGTTGTTGTTGTTGTTGTTATTATTAATATTATTAGTAATAAATATAGGTACATACATACATATAAACGTATACCGATCATATGTATGTGTGTATGTTAGCATGCATGACAATTATTTTAATAAAAAAAAAGGTAACTTGGGGAGTATGCATACATATGACGCAGAGAAGAATATGATGAAGTAGAAGAAGAGAAAGAAAAATATAAAAACATGAATTAAACAAAAAACGAGGGAAGGCTTTCATAGGCGCAAAGGTTCAATTGAAATATCAGCTTACCGATGAACAATAACAACAATAACAGCAACAACAATATTTGCGTGTATTACATATGTTCACACACACACACATACATATACACAGAGCCTAAAAGGGGTTGCTGCTACGAGTTGAAAAGGTAGCGGCAAAAAAAAAACGAATTAAAAGAAAGAAAAAACCGTCATCCATCGGTATCAATTGTTGTTGTTGTTGATGTATGTATTTAATACATGCATTGGTATTTGATACGCATCATATCATATTTTCGATATAAAGCCGACGGTAAAATGCTAAACATGTTAAAGTGAAATTTTTCGCATTAATTTGCAATGTGACATGCATCCACTAAAGATGCCCACTTATGTCACATAGAAATATTTGAACGATATTAATAGAGGTGGGATTCTTCTATATTTTTTAATGAAATCTTCTTGTTGATCGATGCTTTTCCCAGCGATATGCAATAGCTTTGGAATCTTCCATGAAAAATGATTTTTCGTACTCATCCAAACAGTATTAAATTGCAGAGATCGCATCTTCATTGTTGCCAAGTATTCTATTATCAAGTTATTTTTTCTCATCAATATTTCCTCAGAGTATTCGTATCCTCTGGTTTCACTTGACAAGTTCGGCTCGGCTAAATGTACAAAGCCCAAGCTTAAGGTCTGAGTTTTCTAATTTTTTTTTTACCAGCTAAGCCCTAAGTATTTAAGCAATTGAGAAGTCGAACCCTCTCGATCACACACTACTATTCACTAATTATGTTAGTCCTTACATATGTGACAGCAGGCTAGACACTTTCCACCATAAATGAGAGGTTTTTGAGAGAAAAGTCATATGAAAAATCGTTGGACATTTTTAAGTTGGTAACGAGTATTAAATAAGGTAGAACTATCAGCTGTACGAACTGTGTGCTAATGGACTTAGTTTAGCGAAACAAAATGGAAAAAGACGTCGACGAAGATGAAGGACCTTGAGATCGGAAGTAATTGCTCCGAACTCGAAGTTTTCATTTTACAAAGAGTTTCAGCATTATCTTTCGGTCTGATCTGTGAGAGGTCTTCAGAATACAAATGAAAATCGTTTCCTGAATTAATCATCTCTATGGGTTCCTCTCTCGAAGAACGAAAACTACTACACGAGGTGGACAATTTCCACCTCGGATGAGCGAATGCTTGGAGTTTTCGAGAGAAAAGTCCTACGCAAAGTCCTGGCGAGTACTGAATAAGGTACAACCATGAGCTGTACGAGCTGTATGCCGGTATTTTCATAGTAAAGCGCATTAAAATTCAGCGGCAGCGCTGGCTAGGTCATGTCGAGCGAATGGAAGAACACGCTCCAGCTAAGAAGGTGTTATATTCGGAACTCGCTGGAGGACGACGCAGAAGATGAAGACCTAACCTCCGGTGGAAAGACCAAGTACTGGAGAACCTGACGGCGCTTGGAATTTCTAACTGGCGCCAGCTAGCGAAGAACAGAGATGGCTGGCGAAGCATGTTATTTTCGGCCTAAATCGATATTCGGTTGTTATGGCCATATAAATAAGTAAGTAAGTATGGGTGCCGCAACGCAAGTGTTTAGTGCGTTTTCCTTCTGATCTCTGGGTCATGGGTTCCAATCCCGACTGAAGCACAACTTTATTATTGAAAAGATGTTTCTTTCAAATGGTTCCCAACTGTCGGCAAGTAATTGGCAATGTTTCTGGCAGTAACAATTTGCCATGAAAAAGCTTTTAAAAGAGCTTTGTGATAAAACTCAGAAAAGTGACGTCACAAGTGTTCTGATGTTCGGAACCGGCTAATATTAATAGGTCCCTTCTAAAACTGTCTTAAATTTTAGAAGCTCGGCCAAAGGGCCCTTCAATGCCCATAAGTGTCACATAAAAAAAAGCTAAATATTTACATTAGAAGGAACTATTTAATGCATAGCTCATACGTATACATTGACGATGAACATGACTCTCATCATCAGACGTCAACTGCCGTCCTCAAATGTTACTCTTTGCCACCGTGCTTCAGCACTGTCACAACTAATTACTGCTCATTATGTTTACCCTCGTATATTTCTGGGTAAGCACATATTTATAATTCGATCATTGTATTTTTTAACCACCAATGTCAGTGTCATTATCATCAAAGCTGATACCATTGATGAATCGATTAAAAAATATTCGCATATGTACCGTTGAAAATTTCATAAATTAAGTAGTAAATTAGAAGTGTTGTAATTCATGAAATATGAGCGAAAAGAATATTATGTAAGACAGTCTTAATCAAGCCAACTGCCGTTTTTTTTTTTGTATTATTGTATTCTGCGTCTTTTTTTATAGAGACACCACTTTTCTTAAGCATTCTTGGTGTTTTTTGGGTTGAAATCATAAAGATGACTGAATGTGACGCTGATGACAAATTAATACAACGTCAACAATTTTCATCTATGTTCATTCAATGTTCAGTGTGTGGCCAATTGCAAGGCCAATTGGTTACGCCAACCAAGCAGTCAGCCGGCCGGTATTTCGATCCCCTCATTTGGTTGTTGTCTTACCTTCAAGCTATGCGTAATTACAATGATTTAAGCTGCCTTTGCTACAACTGCATCATCATCGCCGTTTCAAATATACTCACATATTGTCGTAAATCGTGAAGGGTATCATTATGTGTTGTTTGGATATGTCAAAAATTCTAGTTAGATATGCACGCACACAGCCAAACACTCATGTATATCCGCATTAGATATGCGTATGACTGCTGCTTGCCTGTCGGCCTGCCTCAATGCTTGCTGCAATGTCTACATACAACCCGTGTCCGATTTTTCAAGGTTTCCAAATATTCGTGTTTTTTTTTTAATAGTTGTGCGTTCGTGTGTGTGTGTGTGTGACGAATCTAATTCCATCAAGAGTGAATTGTGATTTTCATCTTGTTTTGTATTTATATTCAAAGCAAATCACGATCTTTGGTGTAGCAGTCAGTAACCAGCAACCGAGAACCATCATGATATGCAACTTTAAAAAGGTATAAAAGAAATATTCGACTGGAAATTAAAAGAAGAAGAAGAAGAAGAACTACAGCAGTAGACTGAAGAAGTTATAATAGTATTGATATACTCACTTATTTGTAATAAGTGCATTTAATTAAAATAAAAATATGTAGAATCCGTAAAGAATTTGCTTCAGTAACACCGAAACTTAGATACCCTACATGTATAACTTTGAAAAACGCTATATATATTCGAAATCAGATGTTTATATGTGAGTTAGGTTTAGTTTTCATTTGATTATGTCCATTCTAGAAATTAATACTTTATTGGTAGAATTCATGCTGTATGCTAGATTTCAGCTCAATAACTTTACATATTTGCACAGAAACTCAGAAAATATATATTCAAACATATACTTTTATATGGCAGTTAGTTGTAGATTCAATTCGATTATGTCGATTCTCAATCTTTTTTATTTGACTGTCAAAGCAATTCATTCTACGTTCTGAATTTCAGCTCGATACCTTTATATTTTTAGACCAAAATTCAGAAAATATATATTCGAACATTTAGTTTTGTATGAGAGGTAGGTGTTCTTTTCATTCAATTATGCTAATTTTCAAACTTGTATATACACTTATAAAAGTAAGCTTGTGTTTTGTGTTTCAGCTTGATCGCTTTATATCTTTAAACGAAAAGTTAGAAAACATAAATTCGAAATCATTCTTTAGTATGGGAGGTAGGTGTAGTTTTCATGCGATTATACCCATTTTCGAAAGTTGGTCTCAAATAGTAAAAAATATATTATCGACCGCGTCTCACCTCAATCGCTTCATATTTACATCCATACGATCAGAAATCATGCATTCGAAAATATACTTTTGTATGGGAGCTATACGTAGTTTTCGTTCGATTGCATCTATTCCTGCACATATCTATTCTATGATGAAAATATTCTTATATCTCGAGTTTCATTTTGATAGCCTTAAATTCGCGTGCAGTAATTTAAAAATCATACTTTCGAACTCATAGTTTTGTATAAAATATATGCATGATTTTTATCCAATTATCTCCATTTATTATTTCAAGCGTTTTCTAGTAAATATTGATCTTTTGTGGTGAATTTATCTTGGTAAATGTATATTTTAGTGCAAAAAATCAGAAAACATATATTCGAAAGTATACTTTTGTACGGTAGGTGGGCTTGTTTTTCATCCGGTTACTTCTATTTGTAACTGAATCTATTCTCTTTTGCATAAAAATCTCTTTCACTGAGTTTCGTCTTCACTACTTTATATTTATGCTCGCAAAGTGAGAAAAAATATATTCGAAAACGTACTTTTGTACAGAAATGGTCGTGGTTTTCATCCAATTGCACCTATTTATGAACTTGTATAATTCTTTAGTAAAATGAATTTATTATACCGAGTTTGAATTTAATATTCCTATATATTTAATAGTTCATTATCGCTCAAAAATACAAATATGTGAATTAATGGAAGCACAATCGGTATATACCTGTGATTCCATGAGTGCGTGGTATGAAAACAAAAAAATAAAAAAAACACAAATTCAACAAATATTTTGGTAGCTACTCGTATACCAATATACTAAATTGTTAAACGGGCGATAACTCATAGTCAGTTTGCCACCACGGTAGGTCGTCGCCATAGTCACATACCGTACTCCAGATTAATCTACCAATTTACTCTACTTCACTCAACATCATATTCCACACATTAGCTGTTGCTGAACAGCACCGCAACAAAGTTGTTCATAAACCAACAGACATATGTACATGGCAATTTAACTCTTTACTGTCGCTTTGGAGCTACAATTTTTGGAATCATTAATAAAATAAGAAGAACAAGATCGTAAAGAAAGAAGGAAACGAGAAGAGAAGAAAAAACGGAAATCATAATAAAATTTAGAGTTTGAAAAATTGAGTTTTTTTTAATGTGGCAACTATGCATAATCGCATATGTTCCATATTGGCGGTAAACTGGGAGAGTGGAGGGTCATCCAATTGGAGAAGTAGTATTACGCATGCAGTATACATATGCCTATGTATGTATGTGCTCATATGTATATATATTAGTGTAAGCAATATTTCACACACTTGGTGGCATGATTAATCTGCTGCGCATTATAAATTTGAATGCAACGAGATGATAGTTGGACACTGCTGCTGCTGCTGCTGCTGTTGCGTTGAACTGTGTTGTGTAATTTTTTTAATTTTCACACACATCGATACACGCATGTACAAATACATTTTGTTTTTATGTGGCATTAATACAAAACCCACTCTCACACAAACGCACACGCGTAGACACTCGCACTCGCATGCTCGCCCTGTCGCTGCATCATTTTGCATTTTAAATCCTATTAACTGTAAATTTATGACCATTTCACTCAATGTGGCAACAACAACAACAACAACGACATTAATGCGCTCGATTTTCATTTGATCATATTTTTTCAACTGTCTGCCCATTGCAGTTCTTGTTGCTGTTGTTGTGGTTTAACTATTGTGTGGGTGGGTGTATGCATAATAGTTATACGCGCATATGTACAGTGGGAGGTTTTATGCATAACTTGCATGTCTGCATGTAATTTCATTTTCAATTTTTTGTAATATTTTGTTTGAAAATTCAATGCCTAATTGAGTTAAATTTTATATTGTATGTAGTATATTATTTGTGTATTAATCGATTATGATTTATATGATGTTTATTTGTTGTTTGTGTTGTTCTCGCTATTGTCATCATAATTTTTGCAACATTTCCAAATAGGCTGTACCAAAAGTAATGACTCTTAAATAAATATTTATTGTTATATGTTGCTTACGAAAGTCAGCGAAGAATTTTACAAAATCAAATTTATGCAAAAACTTTAATTAAAGTCACTATGATTTCCAGAAGAAGCACTTTCAGCGATTTTATAATGATCTAATTTATCAAGAGTACATTTATACAGGCTACAGGCAATAGTTTTCTATAAGCTAGCTATAAGTCCATGATGACCTGATGTTCATTCCACACCGACGATTACAAAGGCATACAAAAAAAAGTGTAGCTCTTATCCACCTGATGAAATAAACATTTATATTTGATTTGATTAATTTAAATACCCAGAAACTTCCCTAGAGCGGTAAAACGTAGAGCCGACCCCTATTAATATTTTTCTTGTCTTCAGCCCTTCGAAGAGTTCACCATCGAATTGATGTTTTTATAAAATTCGCTCCCACCACTTACAGGGTGTCTTTAAAAAGCTAAAATATATGTAGGGGTGCGCCAAATTTACTACCAAACATTTTTCCTGTTATATTTACTCCTTATCTCAACTTCTTATGGAGACTCCTTCCCAAAATGAACTTAACAACATTTGAAAATCGTCAAATAATCTCAGAATTCTCCCGTAAAGCTAAACTTCTATTAATTCTTGCATTATGCTAAGGTACAGTCTATAGGCTCCGTCTTCTCTGTTAATCAATCAGTTTTAAGAATGAAACTGAATAGTTCCCATTATGATAAAGAACTCAGCTGTTTATATTACAATATAGTATGCACGAAAGTTTGTGTCTCATAAGTATCTAGGTCAACGTAATTTACCCTTCAGCTGTTTTTATTAGAAAACATGAAAAAAATTATTTAATTATAAAATTTTCAAATAAATATTCGCAGATAGTAGGAAAATGTTTATTGTTAAAATTTGCATGCTTTTTTTTATTTTTAGCTTTTTTATTAAGCCGAAATACCACATTTTGCTGCACGCCATAAAAAAATAATTTCGCTAATAAAATAAAAATATATTCTTGGGAGGCATCTTCTTGTACGTTTATTCTTATCATTAGATAATTGTATTTTTTTTTCATATATACCTTGCCAGTTTCAATAAGATCTTAATATAATACTCTCGTAGCGAAGCTTCTACAAGGCCTTATAGCTGCTTTCATTAGTCATTACTTGCGAGGGGGAAATTTTATTGAAATTTTACAGAGAAGCCTTTACCTTGTGCTTCCGAGCAAACTGCATGAAAGTATATATGTCAATCTTTATTTCTTGATTTTTTTAAAAATAAAAAATAAATTTTTAAAAAATAAAAATTTTTTTAAATTAAATCTGCATGGGAAACAAATTATAGCTTCCAAAAACACAAAGGTTATACAAATACTAATATAAAAATGTGATTTTTATAGTAGTTTCTATTTGGTTAGCAAATTTTTTTTTTTAACTAATTCAAATTTTTTTTATTATCGAGCATATTACTTTTGATATGACCCTTGAAATATATATACTATACATCTCAATATGCATGTATATTCAGTTGTATGTGGCTATGTGAAAATGTGTATTTATTTAATTGATTTAATGCCAATACTCTGTTACCTACTATTGGATGACACTTGATGGTGAATTATTGTTGGTACTGCATTTGCAAATGCATGGTATAATCCAATCATAATCATAGTACATACATACAATATTTAATACTAAGCTATGGCCATAGCTTTACTCTCAACTCTTGACTCTCGGCGTTTACCATCTCTTGGTATTAATTAAATTTATGGTTTATTCGATTTTTGTGTCAATGCATGTGTATGTAATATAGAATATACAATATATATTTTTTTTTTGGGGGGTTAATAAATTTTATTAAAACAATAATAATGCATGCAATGCCAGTGTTGAATATCAACTTTTATACCTACAATTTTTATGCTATTTTAAGCATATTAATTAAATGAGCGCATAATTTCGATACACTTGTGGTTTGTGGACGCTGCTGATGATGATGATGATGATGACGATGAAACATGATATTATAAAAATATTAATATGTAAAAAAAGTAAGTAAAGCTGGAATTTTTTACGCCTTTAAATTAGCTGAAGTATCATTTAATGAGCAAAAATATTAAACGGCCATATAAAATGCATATATTGAATGGATTTGAATATAATTGGCAAAATAATATTGATTAAATTATTATCATAATATTTTTTATTTTTTATTTAGATCATTTGCAGGCAATTTAACATTCAATTGATGCAATTTCAATGAGTAGATTCATCGGAAGTACTTACTATGTTGTCATGTGAAATATGCATTTCTATGGCGGCATATTTCTATGAGAACATTTACGTATTGCTTTGCAGGTGTTCTATTGGGAATTTTGTATTGAAAATGCATACATCCATATTGCTTTATGAAATTTCTGTAATAAATTAAATGTAATTGAATCGAAAGTACAATGTATCTAATACAAAGATTGAATATAAGATTGTGCAAAACAACGTGAACAAAAATCAACAAAATTGCATAAAAAGAGAAAAAAATTGTAGAAATTGACACAAAAGAGATGGAAAATCAACACTATTGAAAATTCCATGAACTGCCATAGTATATGAGTCCATTTTCATTTTCACAATAGTTTTTATTTTGATTTCGTTTCACTGCATCATACGAATTTTTTGTTCCTTTGTATATGATCCCTCATCTTTTTATTTTTATTTTATTTTTTTCCTTTTTAATCACATCAGGTAGTTGTGAAATATCACAAAACAATCTAAAATGTAACTTGTATCTTATAGATAGGCTGCAATTGTTTTACTTCAAACAATTGTTTGAATTGCTCAAATGACAATGAAGAATAGACAAGCAGACTGTACGACTGACAGTTAATTCATCGTACATATGATTGATATCAAACCATACTAAAGGCATCCAAATTTCAGAGTTTGCTTGCGTGTGTATGTTTGAACGAACAGTTTGAACATTCTTCGAAGATATGTTTGATTAGCAGACGTCAGTTGTATACCTGCATATTTGATGAACGAATACAATACAGCAAAAGTGTCACCACCAACGTGGTGATAGAATAAGAAATTTAACAAATTTCAAACTGTAGGTGATATTCATTCGAACTTATGCTGGTGCGAACAAACAATACATATGACCTTCAAACTTTAACAACAACAACAAAATACCTATTCGTTGTTGCTGCATAACAACAATAACAACAACAGCCAACAACAACATTTTGCAATATTTACACTTTGTGCTGCAACTAAATATATCGCACACAAACATGTTTGATACAGCATACTCCATATGTTGCATGACGACATTTTTTCTCAACACACAAAATTTCCCCTTCAAACATCATCATTTCGAAAAGTACCTCACAAACATGTTCCCATCATTCAAAATCACTTCAATACATGTTTGACTGATTGAAATACTTTTGCATGATGATGAATGGGTTGTTTTATTATTTATTAGTAGATACGAACGACATTTAGATTTCTTGTTCTTGTTGTTGGTCTGATATTTTCTAGGAGTATGATGGCTTCTTTTATTTTTTTTTTTTTTTTTTGTTTTGCTTATTTTGAAATTTTCGTTTCATCTTAAAACTTGTTTTATTTACATTTTCTAACGCTTGCGTACTATAAAGATGCTAACAAACTATACGACAAATACACGTGCTTCCTACATGGCATGAAAATCATTGTAATTCATACAACAAAATGCAACATGTTGAAGAAAAGTATTTTTTTAATAAATTTTTTTCGAAATGTCTTCAAAAATTCCCAAAAAGTGATAATAATGATTTTTAAAAATAGTTATTTAGTTTCAAGTGGCACCATATTAAATCAAAATTCAAAAATCAACAAAATTTCATCAATTTTCAATTTTTTTTTTCAATTCAATTTTGTCAATTGATTTATTTTTAATTAAATCTTGAGCTGTAATTATTATGAAGAGTATCAAAAAATGGAAAAGGAATTAGATACAATTTTTTCACAACCGGAAGCATTTTTTTTTTAATTCATATTTATTATTAATGATTTCTTTTTTAATATTCATTATTTTTTTTTCTTAATATTTCACAAAAAGCATTTTAATTTGCTGTTTCACTAAGGCAACATGGAATTGTTGTTCCACTATTATTGAAAATTATATTTTTTTAATAAAACTAATATCATCGAAATTTAATAAATTTTATATTCAAGGCGTAATAAAATTGTGATCAATATAAGCTATTCGAAAAAATTGAAAAAAAAACATTTTTAAACGTTTTTTCAGAAGTTAAAATGTATTTGAATTTTTTTGCGCTGAAATAAAATGAATAGTTTTTATTAGAAATACAAGCGTACAAATTTTAATTTTTATAATCAACATGGGAAAATGAAGTTCAAAATATCAGCTATGTTGGAAATTGCTCAAGAAATTCTTATTGCTATTAAAACATCAAGTCTGCAAGATTCTTAAAAGGTGCATTTGCGAATCTTGCTGTTACTACATCATGTCTGCTGCTACTGTCAAACATCCATCATCATACCAAATCAAACTGATCAAACCAGACAACCGACAAACATGTATTGATATCATTTAAAAAATTGTATTGTGTTCGTACATTTCCTTCAAACCCATCATCATACATGGCCATACATTCATCGGAAACTTGCTACCATTAAAATTGTATCTCCATCGTTCGTTTGGTTCGCTATTGCCATCGCGTAACGCATACAAGACCATACATGTGGCTCTATTCGTTTATTCGTTCGTTCGTTCATGCCGATTCGAGTCGATATATTCATCATATTATTATCGTATGTATTTTGTTTCCTTTTGATGGTAATTTTCGTTGTTTCGTTGTAGCTGCTGCTGGTTATGCTTGTTGTGTTGTAGTAAGTACACACATCACTAGCAGTGGCATTATAGCAATAGCGGCGGTATTAGTTTGTATGTACATAGTTTCTTAAATGTTTTGTCGATGCAGCCAGTTGCTTCAGTATAGAATTTGTCTTCGAGTGAATTGGTCGTAAACGGGGAGAATAAAATTTGTATATGTACCTAAATGAATAAATTGAGTTGACGAAATATTTTCTTTTTCTTGTCTGAAGTCGCAACAAGCGATCTTTGAGAAATATATATATATATATATATTAACGACTTGAATTAATCGTAAAAATAATTAATATTGTGCAACATTCAATTGAAAAAGTGTTACAAAAACGATAGAAAGAAAATTATTGCTTTATTTGCAAAATTATTTTTATTTTTAACCACAGAGCCACACCGCCTAAATATACCGGTTAAGAAGAAATTCGAAAAAAAATTATGATTAAAAAAAATAATTGATTCGAAGCATTGAAATTGTGTATTTCAAAATAAATCATATAATTTAACAAGTGAAAGCTGCCAATTTTCTGTGTGCAAAAAAAAAAAAAATTGTGAAAAAATATTGAAATTTTTGAAAAATTTCACATTCAATTTTTTTTCTAAGAAAATTCAATAACAAAAAAATAAAAATAAAATGAAATTCAATAAAATGTTAACCATATCTGGGCAACAACAGCTAAATGTTGCACTATTGGCATATACGGTCACAACATTATTCGGATTTATTAGCGCACAAGCGGTCGGTGCGAAAGATCTCTTCAGATGCCGACAAAGTTGCTATCAAAAGGTGAGTTTTACGATTTGACTATACGAAAAATGAAATTGGCAAATTTTGACAAAAGTTTTAAGACAATGACTTGATAGAGAGTATGAAGTACTTCCTTCACTTTAATATTGCATCATAGTCATCGACAAATTTACAAGTTATTTGAGCTCACATCCCTTCGAAATGTCGAGATTTGGTTGGCTGAGATCATGGATTATTACAATACTGGGTTCTGAAGTGATTTCTGATTCATTTTGGTATCGGCAACATGAATCTACAACCTAGCAACCTACAATATGTATATAATATTGGCACTTAGGAACATTTAGTTCGAAGAAGTTGCTAGTAGAATATATAGCTTAATTTTTCCTTCGAATTTATATAAACATCTACTCGTACGCATGTTTGCAAATATAATTAAAAGTTTTCGTCGCTGTTTCCATATAAAATTGCCAATAATATACGCACGTGACTTTCAATAGCAAACAGCAATGTTGAGTCGAGCGGATAAGCTCATAAATATCCCAAATGATTATATTTAGTACATTACCTACTATTTAATGTAAATTCTGTTAAATTCTCCTACACAAACAGTTTTCGTTTGCCTGCTGAAACGCATAAACTCATAAAAATCACACAAAATCCATCAAATCGTTCATTCGTTCATATGCTTGCGCCGTCAATTGCCTACAACATTGACACGTACGTACTACAACATATTTTTATGATGTCAACGACATCCTTTTCGTATAAAATATACTCAGCATACACTACCTCCCTTGTGGGTAATTAAAAGCTATATACATTTGTGTATATTTGTATGAATAGCCAACGCGAACTAGAGAGAACCGAACAGAATCATATACATACATATACATTCATACACATATGGCAATTCTACAGTGGAACGAATGAATGATTCTTATTAACTCTTTGCGTTTCAATAGAATTTTAAGTCAACACCGTCGCTTGAATTCATTTAAATTATTGTTGGTGTCGAATTATCAAGGTTTTGACAATACTTTTTATATGTAGGTACAACAACAACAACAACAACAAAAATTAGCTAATTCTATGTATTGTACATGAACGCACTGCACACAAACACACACACATACATGTACACACTCAATAAACATAATTTTTAATAACTCATAAAGTGTGAACATAAAACTCTTAAACAATAGATGAAGCAGAAGAAGCAGGAGAGAAGGCACTTAGAACGCATTCTTAATGCATTTCTATGATAAATCATATTACAACAAAATTCCAGTTAAAACTAAGAATATTTATTCATAGTCATAAAGTTTTCAGAGTTGCTGATGATGTCGAAAAGATGGCAAGTCAACAATAGTACAACAGCACAAGCGCAAACGGCATTTTATGATTTGTTTTTTTTTTTCTTTCTTCTTCTTATTTTTGTGCCTTGATAACACCCAAGTATAAATACTTGATACTGCTATAAGCTTATGCCTATTACTATATATATATATATATATATATATATATATATATATATATATATATATATATATATATATGTATATATATATATATATATATATATATATATATATATACGATAGATATAATGATGATAATGATGTGTAAACGGTAAACATACATAATAGCTGCAAGTAATTTGCTGCCGATTGTAGCGGGACCATGTAATACAAATCAAAACATTTTAGGAAAAAATTTCATAGTATCATTTGTAACGGCTACAGCAATTATAATCACAAGATGACTACTACGTATTACTTCATACAAGTAGTGATATTATTATAGCTGCACTTAATATTTATATACTATTATTTATGTACTTTGCTCTCGTATTTACATTAGAATGGTTCTGATTTGTATGAAAAAAAAAAATTTTAATTGTTCTATTCTTAGAGTTTGGGATGCAAAAAGTTTTGTTTTAGTGTACATAATCATTATATAAAATTTGATTTAATTTCACTTACTCGAATTCTCAATATGTGCAAAATTTTGGTTTTGTAATATGGACAATTTTTTTCGATTTACTTCAAAATTGAAATTATATAATTTTCTATATGGATTTTAAGCTGCTAAGTTCAAATATGCAATTTTTTATTTTCTAGCACCTTTCGTTTGAGAGATATGCATGTGTCAAGTTTAAAATATTGCATTTTTGAATTTCGAAATATGACTTTGGAAACTTCTAATATTCTAATGCATAGAAATAATGAATTAATTTTAAATACTTTTAAAATGCATTTAATAGCCTCAAATTTTAGATTTTAAGAAATTTCATATATTGGAGTGTAGAAAATAGGTTTCGTTTTGTTCGAAAATTGAGATTTATTGATTTTTTTATGAATTTTGATTCAGTGAATAAGATTGAGTAATTTGTTTTTGTATATCTTTTATATTTAGTGGTGATATTCACCATTTAAAGACAATAAATGGGGTGGTTACCCATATAATAAAAGGAGGGTACTACTAAATTTATCTATAAATGGGTTTTGACTAAAAAAAAAATATTTTTTTATTGTCAAAATAGTTGGTATGCTCACGTAAACTTGTTCCTTGCTTCACTGACATGCGCTATGAGTTTTTTTTCATATTGACAGATAAAAATCTAGAAAACTAAAAAGTTTCAAAAGTTTAAATTAATTAAATATTCGTTTTCACTGTCTCTAAATCCACTTAAGAAGTTAATAAATTTTAATTTTGCATAAAATTGAAACCAACTTTCCACACCGTCATATAAGACTTATTCACATAGTATGGATTTTTGTCAATTAAACATGCATCAAATTGCACTAAATATTACATTTTGATAATTTGCATTAAAACAAAACTTTTGTTATATAAAATTTTTAAATCGCAACAACTTCAATTTTTTTCCATATACAAAACAACCTGTCTAATGCATATATATATTACTGATAAGACACAGCCAAATGAAGCGATAGTGAAGTTAAGTGCATACACTTATTAGTAGTAGTAAAAATAAGAAGACGAAGAAATTGAAATATATGAAGTTGGATGAATAAATGATTATATTGATAGTCTTGCTTAAAACTAGTACTAGTAAATATATCTTGCCCAAGTAGAGTGTAAAAGTGCAAGCATAATAAAAAAAAATATATTTTATGACACCATCACTTTTATCATCAGTATGAGTAAATAAAAGGAAAGAAGTAACTCTACTGTTGAGTAGGTATTCATCTATCCAAAAAAAAAACATGCATGTATGTAAACATGTATACATTTGTCCATATGTAAATAAAAGGAAAGCAGCGCCTTGAGTAGCATACTTGATAGCAAGTAAAGTAAGCTCTACACCCTTTATATAGTTGACAATGTTATAAAGTATGTCTGCTGTCAGCAAGCCAATGATTGTTGTCATCTAAATAAATTCTTGTATCTAGTACATTTTATTATATCATATATATCTATAACTATTCTAAGCTTCATCATATCGTATGTACATTGTACGATTGTACATTCATACGTACTATACATATGAGTACATATTCGTATATGCAATAAAAATGTCAATGCATCGTATATTCATATATGTGCTTATTATTGTTCATATATCATCATCATCATCAACATCATTATTATAAATATGATCATGATCATTATATGTTTGTATTGAAATTGATCAAGATTAGTTTCTCATATGATTGCCTGCTTATACGTACTACATACGTACACTTGCATATGTCAATGCACTTTTCAATTGTCTTTTATTGTTTTTTATTATTAATATATTATTGTTATGATTATTATTCGTATATTTCAACACTTTCCCCTTTTATGTATATATAAAGCACAATCACTTATATACAGCAGCCAGCAATAACAGTAGCAGCTAATTGAATTTTTATGAACTGGTACTCTATGAGCTATCTACGAACTTCATTGTTACATATTGTTGTTGTATTGATGATAATAATATTTATTCTTGTTGTTGTTGTTGTTATATTTATTGTATGTCGTTGTATAACAACAAATACAATTACAAATTGTTATATTTTTTTTTTAAATGTAGTTTTAATATGATTTCTTTCATATACTATTTATTAGGGTATTCACAAGGTGCCATGCTATATGTTATATTATCAAATTGCTTTTTTCAGTTTTCATTCAACTGAAATTTACGAATTGCAACTTTGTGAGATCTTGTGAATCACCTAAATATTTATAAATTTATGAATAAATACATATAAAATTATTAACAAGCGCATTTTGAAGCAAATTTAATTCCCATATACGTATATTTTTTATTACTTCCATTGTATTATTGTTCTTCCGTTACATTTTTAAATATTTACTCATATTATGGAGTGATTTTCGAGTCTCATAGGCACATATAGGAAGCTACATATAATATTTGTTTAAGTAGACATTACCGTAAATACTATTATTATTATTATGATTAGCTATTAGAAACATTGAAAAATGATTACAATAAATTGTAAATATTATCAATTTTTTTTTCTATTTCTATTTCATATCTTATTATAGTAATTATCAATCAAATCAAATTTCAATTGCATGATCAAGTGAAGTATCCAATGCACCAATACATATATTTTTTTAAATTTTCGCATTGAAATTTTGTATTGAAAAGTTGTTACGGATGTGACATATGGAAATCTTTAAGGCATTTTCAATAAAAGGAATTAATATATCATAATTATGCTTCAAAATAGTTTTTGGTATTTGTTTTTTTTTTTCAAAGATTGTTGAACTATTCATCAATATACTGGGTTATTAAAGGCCAATGTGCTTGAAATTGATATCGGTTTATGTAACACTCATAAAAAATCAATAAAAAAAATATATGTTTATTTCAAAATAAGATTGTTGAAAATTAATTGACTCAAAATACGAGTTTATTTAAAATAATCTAAAAATCCGACAAAAAAAAAGTACACATCTTGAAAAATCTTTAAAAATATGCTGACCTTCCTGTTTAGACTTTCTTGTAAAATATCCTCTAAAGACCCAGAAATGATATTAGAAGCTATAGAGATTTCTATCGAATAAATTTTACGAGAACTACTACGTCACTTTGTGCCTCACTCTACATACAATATTTGACAGACCAACATGAGAGTACTTCATATAGTCAGATCGCCAACTCATTACATGATTCGTGCATGTACGATATGTATATTTTTTTTAGTTGCATAACTAAATATTTGATTTAAACTTGAAAGATCACACACACACGCACACACATATTAATCATTACTCAAGTCATTATTGCCACACAATTAGTTACAAAAAAAAAGATTAAATTTGGGAGAAAAACTTCACACTCATCATAGTCATTTAAGCATTTTTATACTATACGGGTTTGTTTAAAGTAGATTGTGATTATTGTATGTAGTTGTCTACTATACATGCATACAAGTAGTTTATATGTTCAGTAGAAAACAAGAAATATCCAAAAAAAATGTATTCACAATCATACACATGACCTAACTCTACTATAGTACGAGTATGTGAACATCACAGGCAGCATAACTAATATGATGACGTTGCAAATTTACGGTGTATTTCCCTTCGAAAAAAAAAATTATTAAAACTACAAAAAAGCAACAAAAAAAAATAGTAGAAAATCGATTGATCGATCATGGCGATCAAATGCTTTAACAAGATTAAAATACAATACATGAAACTTGAATAGAGTTTTTGAACATTTATTATAAGTTATAGTGTTAGTAGCATAATAAATTAGAATTCCAAAAAACTTCAATAGAGAAATGGAGCATATTTTGCTTCACTTTACTGCTGACAAATTATATGTTTAAGTAGTTGTTGTTTTGAGCTTGCCATATGTACGATTAATACGAGCAGAAATATTTGGTTGATATCAAATCAAGCAATGTCATCCATTTGTCTAATCCATGTCATTAGAAGAACACAAAATGACATAGCAAACTGATTGACATTTCCTTTAAACGTTGCTGGCTACATACTATTGCTAATTTATAATTTTTTATATATTTTTTTGGTTTATTAACTTGACGAAGACGTTCTGCTTGAACTTGTGCAAATAAATTTGTATCTAAGACCTTCTTATTTAAACAATCAACAGTCAACAGTCATGAGTGAAATGTTTCCCTTTATAAATTTATATATTTGTTTTTTCATTATTTTGCATACAAAACACACACACACAAAACTAACATATGTATATGCCACAACATGTGCGCATAATATTTTTTGTGTTCAATTCTTTTTTTTTTTTCGTATTCTCCTTCTTTTACTGCCACATTACAAGACTCGCATGCATAATGAGTACGTACATAGTATGCGCAGCATATTGGTGGCATATGTTGAATCCACCAATAACAATGAGAACCTCATCAGGAATAATAATTTACTAGAAATTAAATATATTAAAGAGAGAAAACAAACAAAACAAAAAAAAAATAAAAAATGGCATAAATGAACGATCGAACAAAGGAAGAAGCACAAAAGACATAGAACCAATGGACGCATGTACATATGTACATCCACTATAGATTAAATGGAAGCTTAATAAATGCATGCACTGAACATAGAACGCTTTAAACGAGAACAGAACAACACACCTTCTACGCCAGCCATGAGGTACCAACGACTTGAATTTCCTTCCATATTCAAGTATGTATATGAATATACGCATAATATTGTAATATGTAAATATGATCATGTTGCATACACGTGTTGCATATTGTTGTTGATTTGTGAAATTCATTAAGCAGCAACTATTTTGTTAAATTAGTTACCCACGATATGAGGTAAAATATGAAAAAAATAGCAAAACGCAAAAAAAAAGATCACAGCAAAACTGTCAAAATAGTTGCACTTCAAGTGCTATGCAACCTTCAACATGTTTGCTATGATCATTTGTGGCAGCAAAATAAAAAAATAAAAATTCTGAAAATCAGAAAATCATATATGTACGAGTAGTAAACATATTGCTGCAACAAATTATACATATATTCATATAAAACGCGGCAGGAGTCTAGTATAATTAAAAACTCGTCTATCTGTCTGCAGGCAGCAATATGTGTAGCATCATGTATATAGATACTAAGATCATGTATATATGCATTTATAACATTTTGTGATTTACTTTGAAATGGAAAAATGGAAATTAATTCTTGCCTTTTACTTCTTCTACATACTTTGTTATTATAGATTTTTTAATTTAAATTTCATTATATTTTTTTTCTACACATATATATGTTACTCACTGTGTAACTGTGTAACTTAGTGTATACGACTATGAGTATAAAAAATTTGTTCTATTTTTTCCCCAATATGGCAATGGCAAAACTAGCATCAAGTGAATTGAAGTTGAGTCGACGGCGATTAAATTAAAATACGATCACTCATGTGTATGTTGTATGTATGTGAATAATATTGTTGTTATTTTTGTTGTTGTTGTTGTTGTTGTTTACAACAGTTTATATGCATATGCAAATATTTAAATTCCTTATATACATATCAGTTTATTGCTGCCGATGTTGTTTAACATGACGGTCGGCAATGGTGATGACGATGTGATGATCGCTGAGAGAAGCGTGATTTTTTTTGCTTTAATTTTTACATCAACATAAATAGCAACTAAGAGATATCAACAACAAGATGATCAGTAAATTGTAAATAAAATATAATAAGGGTATTCATAGGATTATTTTAAAAATTTTCAATACACACAAAACTTAATAAAGTTTAGATAAAGTTTATCAGATCGTAAATTAAGCATAAAAATGTATTTGTGGAATAGTTTAGACAATCTTTTTAATTTTGTGATAATAACCAATGATCAATTAATTTCATAATTTCACTCAGAACTTAAACTATTCTTCAGTAAAATTATATGAATATGAAACGATTGCTGCTTTTTGCTAGAGATCTTTTGTGAAGCATATTCAATACAATTAACCGAATTTTTTGCTTACAAATCTTACAAGAAAAAATATAAATAACTGATGATTTTAAATAAATTTGCTTCAGAAACCATAGGTCGACCATACATTTTGAAAATAGTTACAAAATTTTTTGTTTTAATATATATTAATGCCTGCTTGTCAAAATTCAAGTTAAAATTGATTTTGGACCCATAATTTCTTTGAATAATATATTTAAAAGTATCGGTACATTTGAAAACTATTTGTTACGTTTTTTTTTTTTTGCCTAGCTAAGGTGAAGCATCTCAATATTCAATATTTTAAAAAAATTTAAATGAAAAAGGCTAAATGTTGAGCAAATTTTGGTACACATCCAATCATCAAGAAGTAATTATTATATAAGTATTCTCATAAAGCATTATCCGATTTGTGTTCAATTTCTGACCTTTATTTTACAAACTAATTTCTCATTTTTACCGAACTTAAATCCAATGCGCCCTCTCACAGTACAATTTTCCCCTTTTCCAAGCCAAATGAATTCTTTTTCTATCCAAATTCATCGTTTTTTAAAATAAAATCAACAAATTTACCAATTCTCAAGCCAAATGCATAATTTTGCAAATCAAATTTACCTTTTTCGAAATCAAATTCTCTATTTCATATAACAAATTCAGCCTTTTCAAACCAAATGCACCATTTTACGAATAAAATTCGTCATTTTTCGAAACGAAATGCCTTCTTACATAGATTGCGCGCTTTCGTTTTACCATTTTCTAAATTAATTCCATCTTTTTCCAAGTCAACAGCGTCTTTTCAAACCAAATGCTTCATATCAGAGAGCATTCCAATTCTCCTTTTGCCAAACCAAATTCAACATTTTACACATAAAAATCACTTTTTTCAAATCAAATGCACTTTTTAAGAAACGAAATGGACTTTTTAAGTGCAAAACTTTTATCTTCATTGCTACTTCTTCAAAAGCACTTATCAACTTAAACTGTTTTACACGCTTTAAAAATTTGCACGATTTATAGGAAGCTCCTTAATATGCATATAGCCATTATACGTTGATATTTCATAAGTAAAAATAGATTGAAAAAAAAACAATTTTTTGTTAAAAAAAAAGAGTTAAATAAATAGAAAAATATATGTAATTTTCCTCTCCACTGATGATGATCGACAAAAACTATTATTGTTGTTGTTGTTGTTGTTGATATTGCTATAATTGGTTATTGCCATTACCTTATTACTGTTTTGATGTTTGCTGAACAACAATCTAACCAATCATGATGAGTTGATGTTAAAAGGTAAACCCAACCCGCGCATCATCTACACGACTATGATGACTTCATTCGTCAGCTTGGCGTTTTTTCTTTCTTTTTTTGAGTGTGTATGTGTGTGTTTGTTTAAATAATTTTATTAAAATTATGATAATTTTTTTAATAAAAAAAAACACATTTTTTCCTGCTACAATATAAATTCATGTTATTTATTTATTTCGCTAGAAGTCTGTACATTCTTACCGTCGTTAAAACATATATATTGTGAGTTGTATGCATATGCGTGATGGTGGCCTCATCGCTATGCATCAATTTAAAAATGCTTCAACTTTAAATCATAATCTCAAGCAGAAAGTTGAAAGAAACAACCAACGAAGATTATGAGTATGAATAAAATAAAAATAAATAAAAAACATATATGAAGAAATTAGATTAACAAATTATGCCACATACATATGTTGCAAGCTTCACATATATAAGTATAATACATATAAGATGCTTCACTTCCTTTGCAAATTAATCGTATATACATATATAATAATTATATAGAAAACATATGTTCAACAAACTGCCATAGCAAGCAATTTAATTCTGACTAAGTAAAGGAATACTCTGGAAATTCAACAGAAGGAGGTATAGTGAGTGAATGCTCTCTCATCATTATATAAATAATATTGATGATGACAATGATAATGCTGCTGCTGCTGCTGCTGTTGACTGTTGAAGGCAATGCCTTATAATTTGTTGCTTGATCGCATTTTAATTATTAATTAATTTGCAATATAAACATATACATACATAGTCACACATGCATACGCAATCAGAGACACACATATTATTTACCATTATTTCCTTTGTGGCACAAACAGAACAGATACACTGTCATTTAGTTAGTTGCCATACGCATTGTGAATATATAAAAATCACAAAAAACATACACACACATGCAAATTTTCTTTGTAATCATCGTATATATGAGGTATACGCATTGGATTACTGGCTGACTGTACATATATGGATGTACTCGCATTTGCCTTACAGCAATGTGGCACGCGATTTTCGCTATACATATACCTACCTACATTAAAATGCTGAAGTTGCTTCTTATTTGATAAAATTATTTTCTGAAATCTCTTACATATTTTTACCTATACGTCTACGAACAAAAGACATGAACAAATTAACAAGCGAAGAAAAACAACAAAAAAATAGCGGAAAGAAATGCTTGTAGGCGTTTCAATTAATGACCGAACATATGTATGTATATACAAAAACACACAAACAAATTCATATATATATTTACATTTACATTTACAACTAGTTAAAATTAGCCTGAATTATTAATAAGCAGAAACAGAAGTAGAAGATCAGAGATGCGTGCAGATATGAAATTTTCTTATATCAGAAATATTTTTCGTATGCTTTTCTCTTATTTTTGCTAATAAATAATTTTCATTTTACACAAGAATGAAAAAAAAAAATTGTATAAATTTCAGAAAAATACAATTTACAAACACACATACACACACAGTCAGTGTTGAGGAACATTTTCATTCGAAAGCAATGCGCATTTAATGAGTTATTTGCCAAAAAACAACAATAAAAAAAAATGAAACAAAAATCCAATAAAAATGTGAAAAATACTTTTTGAGGTTAGTTTAACATGCTGCTGCTACTGATGCTGTTGATGATGATGATGATGATGATGATGAGGCATCATCTTCTAGTTATATGTAGCTGATGTTCTTTATCTTGTAAGTGGGTGGGTGGGTGTTTGTTTGGTTCAGTGAGTGAATGGTATGAGTGGCATTATTACAACAACACAACAACAACAATTCAAAAGCATATTAAAAATACAATTTTTATTAGTTTTAATTTGTAAATAAAAACCAAGAACAGCAGCAACAACAATAGTCATGAAACAGTAGTACACAATATGATGGCAGGCTGCTATAAAGTGGGAGTAAAAATAGCCCCATAATAAATTAAAACAAACAACTAAAACAACAACAACAACAATATAACACAAAACACACTAACTTTCAACTGCTAATTAACAATTATTTATGAATATAATAAACGCATATGCTTTTTCTTCAAGAACGTAGCACAAGTGTTTGACAGTATTGTGTATATGTGCATGTGTGTGTTTGGATTTGTATGGATATCATAAACTATTTTATTGTAAATAAAGGATTTTAACTTTTTTGACCCTATTGCCACTGATTGAGATAAAAATAATTATTACGTGTGATCAATGTGCGTATTTATTCACTTGTCCTTCTGTATTAAGTATTCAACTTTTATATGATCCTACATGAAAAGTCTAAATTTGTGATGACATTGAATCAATTTATGATACTCTTTGATGTAATTATTTGTATTTAATATTTTTTGAGACATTTGGTGTTCATAGATTTTGTTCAATGCCTTTGTTTTATGCTTTTTTCGAACGATGATATGCCAAATTCTCAATTGACTTGGTGTATACATTACATAATTAAGATGAACTTAATTATTATGTAATAATATGAGCAACTATTGGTCACCTGGGTGGAGTGGTGGGTGGGTGCCGTAGATCAGTGGTTAGTGTGTTCGCCTTCTGATCTGTAGGTCGTGGTTCAATACCCGGCTGATGCATAACAAATTTAATATCGAAATGATTTTTCTTTCGAACGGTACCCACCTGTCGGCAAGCAATTGGCAATTCTTCCGACAGTAACAACTTGCCATGAAAAAGCTTCTAAAAAGAACTCTGTGACAAAGCTCAGAAAAAGTGATGTCACAAGTGTTCTGCCGTTCGGAACCGGCTAAAATAAGTAGGTCCATTCTAATACTGTCCAAAATTCAAGACGCACAACAGTAATGGAAGAGAAGCTCGGCCAATGAGCCCTTTAGGGCTTTAAGTGCCACATATTTATTTTTTATTTTTTTTATTGGTCACCTGGCCTTCTTGGACAACATTTTTCTGTATTAAGTATGCAGCATTTATATGATCTTATGCGAAAAGCAGACATTTATAATTTCATTGGGTGAAATTATAAATAATTTTATTCTATGCATTTTCGAATGACAATATGCACAATTTTCTGGTGAATCATTAATTTTATTTACACTAAAGCAGCAGTAGCAGCAGAATTGAGTGTAAAATGATTTCCGTAATGAGATAGAAACAACAATGCAACAATGATTGGTGATTAATATGATATGATTGAGACTGCAATTCCAAAGCATGTATTACTCCAAAGTCAATTCGAGTATTAATTTTAATGGATTCTAGTTGAAGTATATTATTACACTATACGATAACGATTACAAGGAAGTTCAAAAATGTTCAACTTTCCTCTCCATCAATACCCTGATAGCAAACATTTATTGTGAATTGTTCTTAATAAGTCTAGTGGAAGAAATTATTAAGTTTTGACCCTAAAGAGCGCAGTTAAATTTTGAAAAATCGTTGTTGTTGTTGTTGGATTTGAAGTTATGCCTGAATTTGTGTCAGAAATGTATGACTCACAGTGTCATAAAAAAGCCGGAAAGCGAACATGAAGGATTGATGCACTGAAATATTTTGAAACGAGTACAAAAATGCGTGGACATGAAAATAACAAGTCGAATCAACCTCATTGTCACATCATATCTCTGACTTGTCTATGTGCGACACACTTTTTAGGGATCAGCCAGTATTTAAATATAATAAGGTATGAATTTTCTTTAGTACAAGTGCATTCATCAATTTTACGCATTTAATAGTCTTATATAAAATTTTATCATTCTTTTTCTATTCTCTATTGCTTCAAAATTGATTTTTATTACAACTTGCTATTGTTATTATTATTAGTGTTCGACGTTTTCTTCTTGATGTCCAAGCTATATTGCTCGTCTAGAGGTAGAAAAATTCAATAGATTGAAAAATTGTTTAAAACAAAAATGTCACATATTTGATGACTGTTTGACTATGCATTTGAAATGAGCTAGTAGCTAGAAGCTAGATATTCTTCGATGAACGTATCTCCAATATAAGTATTGGCTTCTGCTACTGTAAATAGACGATATTTTGTTCTATTTCATTACATTTTATTAGGTATTTGAGCATGTTTCTTTTGTGTGCTGTGTATAAGTATGCAGTCAAGCATGTTCTTATCACACATAAGCGATCATTGTGATGAAAACGCATTAGCATTTTCATTTTCTAAACACAATACAACAAAATCGACTGTAGTATCATAAAAACAAAAAAACTTTGCTACTTGTGGTTAGTGTCTTACAAGAAGAACAACAATAATAAGAAAAATATGTTTGAGCCGAAAGAAGAAGATAAAATAAATATTCAGAGTTTGAAGCACCCAAATGTCTCATCCCTATACTAAAGAAGATGAAGAAAAAAAAATACAAAATATAAAAAAGAAATAACAACAAATGCACATTATAAAATCGTTATTACTGTAAGCAAGCATGTCATAATCGTAAAAATGTAGTCAACGAAAAATAATAAAAATCATATACATACATATATACTAGTACATATATATGTATACAAATACATATGTATATAGGTACTAAATTTTTTATTAGAACAACCTACATACATATGTATATATGTATATGTATATGTAGGTAGCATACTCCTCTATAAGAGTATGTTTATACACGTACCCCGTTTATTAGTTAGTATGTACATTTGGCCATCATCATTGTCATTATCATCATAATAATCATGATTGTGATTATTACAATATTTAATAATTTTTTTTTTTATATGCATATACTCGTATGTACCTACTATATTTGTTCTTTCATTACTTCAATCATCCACCAAAAAAAAAAAATAGAAATAAAATTATTTAGGATTGCCAGGCTAATAAAATGAATAAAATGAAAAATACTAAATGTATAAAAATTATATATTCAATGTGTACGTGCTTCGAATTCGTTGATTTTTACTACTTTGCAACAATAACCATAAGAGCAATCATAATAATTATCATCATCATAATACTATTAACTACGTGCATTTATAATACAATTATTCGACTGTTTGAGGCTGTGTGAGAGTAGAAACATAATTTTTTTAAGTATAATTTTTTTCCATATTTTTTACAGAGGGTATTTCTTTTGATTAAAAAAAAATATATATAATTATTATTGTCATTTTTCATATTTGGAGCGTAAATAACAAGTAATTATTGTGGCAATAACAATAGCAATTTTTGGCAGAAGAAAAAACAATACATGAATGTCTATAGTAAAACCACAATAGTAACAGACAATTAAATTACATACATCCATAGTTAGGTACTCACACCAAATATATGTTTGAGTTACAGTTACTTGCGTTAGCAACACTTTCTAAACATTGTTAGTGCTTAGTGAAACATGCAGGGCTAAAATTTATAACAGTTCAGACCAGAAGTTAAAAGCTCAATTGGCTCTCTATAGAAGAAACATGAAATCTGTATGGCTCTTTTTAATAACAAACACAAAGACCCATAGTTTTAGTGAAAATTAAGATTCGTTTCAATACCCGTCTGTGGAGAAGCAATTAACAATTCTTCCGGCTCTTAAAATAACTCTGTGACAAAGCTCAGAAAAAGTGATGTCACAAGGGCTCTGCCGTCCGAAAGCGGCTACATAAGAAGGCCCCTTCTAATACTGGTCAAAATTTAATACGCACAACAATACTAGGAGGCAAGCTAGGCTAAAGAGCCCGTAACTAGAACTTTACGATAATATTTTGTTGTTGTTGTTGTAGTTGTCTGGTTGTTGCTGTAGCTATCTAGTTGTTGTTGTTGTTTTTTATATATCTGTTGTAGTGCTTTGTTTTGTTATATTGTTGTTGTTGTAGGTGTTGTTGCTTTGGTTGTTGTAGTTGCTCTTTATTCATTGTTGTTGTTGACATAATTGTTTTGCTGTTGTTGCAGTTGTTGCTGTTGTTTGGCTTCTCGCATTTCTTTATTGAACAACCCTGCCTTTTCAAGTTGAATGTTGCGCTGAGAATTTTCACCAACTTCCGGAATGCCTAACTGTGTTACTCCAACCAATGCAGTTAATAAGCACAAAATAAAACAACAACATCATCAAAAAACGTGTAAGAAAAAAAAACGACGCCACGTGCGTGTGTTTATGCCACAAGCGCGAAAAATCAAATATCAACAGCAACCACACAACAACAACAACAACAACAACGTCTAGATAATCATCATAGAAATTTGATTTCGACGATTTTGATTTCATGCCATTCATTTCTCATTCTTTTTGGTTTTGTGACGCAATTGAATATTTCACATGTGTTAGATTACTCGTAGAAGCTTATATGATACAACAGTAGCTGTAACAGTAGCACACGGCATTGATAGCAAATAAGCGGCTTAACAAATATAACAATACATACATACATATCTATACTTTAACTTAAGTGTGCAATACACAAAAAAACAAAAAAAGATTAGAACACCCTGAAAATGATGAGGTAAATAAATATCAAGTATATAGATTAGGGTGGATCGAATCGAAAATTAGATAAGGCTTAGTGAAAAAAGAGAAGGAATTTAGAAAGAAATTAAAAAATATAGTTTTCACTTCATTCCAACAAAGATCAATAACACTAAATTCAGAAATATAGTAATAGAAAAGTTAAATTTTTTTAACGATTTTAGGTGACCAAAAACTTACTACTTATTTACTAGAAATTTCGAATCCGAATTTTCATCCCTTATGTTCCTTATGTCCCAAAGTTTAGAAAATTCAAAATAGATCAATGCCTTCTTTGAATGAGCCTACAATATGTAAAATTTAAAAAAATGTCACAACCGTGCATATTTTCGTGGAACAAACTGACACCCCTTAACGATCATAAATACACAAAAGAATGCGAGATAAAGCGCAAATCAAAAGAAGACGCAATAGCTAAGCTTAATACTTAGAACAATACAAACCAGTCCAACCCAACACCATCCCAATACGAAGTCAATCGAGCAACAGCAATCATCAACCCCTGTCTGTAGAATTCAATTTCAATGTGAAATCCAATTTTTCTGGAATTATAAAATTTCCTGCTGCACATACATATGTACGAGCATGTATGTATGTAGAATGCATTGAAGATATTAAAAAAGCAGCATCTTTATGCGCATTCTATGCATAATTATGTGAAATATTCGTAAAGTGACTGGCTTTGGGTAGCTTATGTTCTGGTTATAGACTCTAACTCGAACATTATATCGTGTATAATGATGTGGCGAGAGCAGCTGTATAAGGAACAATATCTACTTATGAATAATATTGGCATTCTGAGGACACAGCCAAAGGTGGTACACTGTGATAGGCATCATCAATTTTTTTTTTTTGGGTATTCTAATTTAATTTTCATATAGGTTGTGTACCAAAGACTGTTTTTTCTTCGTCTCATTCTTATTTGTGGCATTTAATTTAATGCAAATGCCATTATTATGCTTCTGCTTCTGTTCATCTGGCACAACTGTCGTTATTATTGCACGCTTGCTTAACTGATAAGTTGCAAGCAATTTGCATGATTTACATTTCCAAAAGGCATGGGGTGGGGATGATGCTTTTGCTGACGACAATGATGTTGATGATGATGATGATGACAATTATGCTGATGTGAGTGAGGCCTATTGAGAATGATGAGTTGATAATTTTACTATATATCTAATATATTAACAAAAAAAAATAAAGATGACAAGTATGAATTAGATGAGCAACCAAGCGAAGAACAGGTCTTGATGGTTTTTATTTTTATTCTAAATTACAAAAAGGAAAAATTCTCAATTTAGAATATTTGCGTTTTAAATTCTTCAATCTTGATTGTTCCAATTATAGTACAAAATTAATGTATTAGAAGCATAAAAAAGAAGAAGAAGAAATACTCAAAAATAAAGCAACCAGTCAACCGACATCAGCGTTGTAAATTCAATTCGTCATAGATCGAATACGCTATTTTATTACTTTAAAGGTTCTTCTAATAATGGCCGAACACCTGTGTTTCATTATTTTATTTTCCATACCTATGACATTTTCACTGAGTCATGACTACCATTTCATTTTGATAAATAGCAATTATTTCGAAAATAATGAATTTTTGAAGTTTTATCTTGCTGCCTCAATCAACTCAAACAAAATTTTCAGAGAAAGCGAAAAATATATGAATATTTAGACTGCTAAATGGCGTCCACCATTTCGCAACTAGTTGCTGATTATTTCGACGATAAAAATTTGCATTGAAAAAGAACTTAAAATTCAATTCCTTCCTCAGTTAGTTCAACATTTCCGGAGAGCGAGACAAATTTTGACTGCTAAATGGTAGCAAGCACTTTGCAATTAATTACTGCTTCTTCCGACGGTAAAAATTTGCATTGAAAAAGCTTTTGAAGAAAAATTGTGCCAAAGTTTAAAAAAAAGAATGAGATCACCAGAGTTTTTATTTTTCAGTGATATTAGTTTAGAAAATAGTTACCCTATTAGCAATTTACAAAATTAATACTCAAAATAACAAAGAGAAAAGTGTCTCAGAGCTTTATTTATTCGTTTGAAAGCTATGAGGGCTTCCATTTTTGCAAGAGCTTTTCTATTTGCCGTAATATTGTATTATAACTTGACTGAGATGCTAGGCAACTCATAAAACCAAGTGGTTTGTGATTTATTTTATTGGAAATTAAAAAAAAGGTTTTAAAAAGCCTGGATCACCTGGATGAGGTGATTAAACAGTAACTGACAACGGTGAAAAGTCTTCAGAAATGATTTTAGCTGGCCTTAGCCACGCTTTACTGGACAGAGAATACAGAGAATAGCGTCTATTATTCAAGTTCAGTAAAAATTTTCGCCACATGCCATACAAAAAAAAATTTGGAAGCATTTTGAAACGAGAATACCTAAAATGATTTCCTACATTATTTTCAATATTTTCATTTTGCTCGTATATATTGTATAATAAGAGAAGAGATTAGAACAATTGGGAAAAAAATCCATAAAATGGAAGCAACGAAATAAGCTTAAAATATACAAAATAGAAGATTAGTATTAATACATTTTTCTTTTTTGTCATCATTCATTTTCATACGAAAACTTTTTTTCGCGGATACACATATTTATATAAGTTTTTCAAGAAATTAGCATAACAGCAACAACAACAACAAGAGTATAATGAAAGAAAAATTAACAAGATAATTTGGCATAGACACTTATGAGATGAAGAAAGATTATTGGCAATGGAGCTAAATTTTGGCAAGGTAATATATTTTTTTTTTCGCCCCAACCAAATCAAATCTTATTGAATCTTATGAAATCAGCAAATTTCTTAAAATTACTTGCTCTATATTTGCATAAACATTAATATTTATAGTATTTTACAATAAGAGTGAGTATGCTCGAAATAATAATTTCTCAGAAAATCCTCTATACGATTTTTATCAAATATTCTACCTTCCAGCACACAGCTGATGTATGACTTCAATGTTGAAAGTGGGTCTTTATCCTTTTAAGGTATGCAAATTCTGTTCCCAAATCACTTATTAGTGGAATGAGTTTAAAAACAAAACAATTTTATTACATTTCAAAATCTACATTCTTCATTTCATTTTAAATACATCGCCGCATAACTGGTAGGTCGTTTCTGCACCGCTGAACCGCCATCATAGTTATTATTCCAAGAGGCTTCTTTTTTTTTTCATATAATTAATACTGGTAATTAGCGTTAAAAAAACACCTGCTAGCATCCCAATGTGCAATTCAAATGCCACCTACTACCACTTAAGAACAAAGGCAATCGTGTTGGCGGCCATCATACGAATGTTATTTACCATTCTAAATACCGTTACACAATTCATAGTCATATGCACCTATGTGTGTACATAACTAAGTAGAGGCAAACATGCAGATAATTTCTACTTTCCGGTTATATCAACAATATAACATAGACAAGCAGACAAACAGACAGACAGGCAGACAGACATAGAGACCTGCCATAAGTTTCTATGTTGAATCAAATAAAATTGTTGCAGCGGAAACAATTTTGAAACAAAAGTTAAATACAGCGGCAAATTGTTGTACGCAATCACAGCTGCTGCATCAGCATCAGCAGCAGCAGCAGCAGCATCAAAAACGCATTCAGGCATTACAAACTTATAGACTGTGAAAGTTGCGCGAAAAAAAAACCTTATAACAGCCGAAAGAGGATAAGGGTTTGTATATTGTTCCTGCTGCTGCTGATGATGATGAGATGTTGGTGGCAAAACACACAAACAAACACAATGCTCTCCTAGAACAATCAGACGACGCATCAAAAACGTCGAATGACGAGGATTTAGAAGCCACTTACTAAACGCTGAACTGAGTGAGTGTATGTACGAATATGTGCATGACTGCCAGCCATCATAATAGTATAACGCTTTAAAGTTTAAATTGGCATAACAACATTGCACAGTCAGGAACAGAGAGACACTGAGAGAGAGCGAGAATGAGGATATGTAGTATGCAAATAGAAAATCACAAATAAAATTACACAAATTCAACATCATGACAATGCGAATTTCATGCTCATATGGCATGCGAATAAAAAAAAAAAATATGATAAAAATCAGTGTTGTGAAAACAAAAATTTGACGCAACAGCAACAGCAGAAGCAGCATCTGTGATGCGATGTGATGCGACAGGATGTTTCAAATGGTGACAATCATTCGCTATGAATGTTGCATTGCATTTGTGAAAGCATAACGAAATGATGTATTTTGTGTGTATGTATTTGATGAGATATGAGTAAATAAGGAATGAGTTTATCTGTTGAGCAAAATCAAAATTATGGAATTTAAACAATTCGTAAACGCTTGAGGAATAGGAGAGAATTCAAAAAATTTCG
This sequence comes from Megamerina dolium, assembly GCA_963854835.1. NCBI lineage: Eukaryota > Metazoa > Arthropoda > Insecta > Diptera > Megamerinidae > Megamerina > Megamerina dolium. Next base: position 61,117,900 of record OY978527.1, on the reverse strand, counting down.
AAATCTTATTTTCGACAATACTGAAACTTAGATACCCTGCACTATGAGAATTTTACAAATATATTTTCGAAAAAAAAAAAATACTTTGGTACTGGAGGTGGGCGTAATTCTCATTCGATTTAGACTACTTTTGAATATATTAAGTAATTGATAAAAATAATTATATCTACCAAATTTCAGCTTGATAACATAATATTTTCGTGCACAAAGACTTCAGACATACATAGGGAAGCATACATTTGTATGGGAGGCAGCAGTGAATTTTATTTGATTTTGCCCATTTTCGAATATTTCGAATATTCGAATATTTATGGTAAATAACTAATTCAGTTTGTTAATTTTATATTTTCATGCGGAAAGTGCGAAAATTTACTAACTTTTGTATGGGAGGTTGGCGTGGTTTTTATCCAATATCACCCATTTTCTATCATATAAATTCTGTAATCAGAATAATTTTACCCACAAAGTTTCAGACCAATAGCTGCATATTTGCATATGTCATGGCAGGTGAATATGGTTTCCATCCGATTACGTACAATTTCTAATATATGAAATTTGTCGCAAGATGCTCCCTAATGATCCATAAATATTGTAGCATTAGAATATATTGATAATTGTCATAAAAATATTTTTTTTTAATAATGATTATTATTGTCCCCCCTAATAAAAACCATATAAATCAAAGAAAAATGAATGTAACAGATTGTTGTCAAAAATAAAAATAAAATAAATACGAATGAAAAACACAAATCTCCATTTACTTCACTCGACTCCACTCGACTTAGCTCTACTACACTTTCCTCCTGATGTATACGTATACGTTGTAGGGATTGCACAGCTTGGTAGACATTGTGATATTAAATTGGACAAACCAAAATAGAAACACTCACCCAGCTACTCCCTCAACCAACCAACTTTGCAACCACACTTTCACCAAAACAACAACTGATAACCAAACGATGACAATCATCAACCGAAAAAGACCAACTTGTTTTTTTCTATAGTACATATTTTTTGTTAAGCGACAGGAAGATACAAATTTAAAACAGGATTAAATTCGCATTTTGTACGCAATGAATACGAACAAGCAAACAATGAGTTAGCGCGAAAGTACAAGCAGCTTTGTATGAATGACAGCAACAAGAAGAACAACTGCTATTGCGGTTACCCACATACACACACACGTACAGCATCGCTATAGAATAGATACTGTTCTTTTGATAGCCGAAAAATAAAAAATGGAATTAAAAATTTTAAAAACTCAACAAACACAAATAAAAACTGGCGTGTGTTGATGTTGAAATTCAGAAAAAACTGAGTGTTTGTAGAAGAACAGGACTGTTTGCAGTATGGATGCAGTAATGTTTTTTGGCAATAAGAACCACAAAAAAAAATTCAGAGTGCATTCAACAACATCATTACAGTAAATATGAATGCGCTGTGCATTGCAACAAATTGCATTGCATTCAAAAAGCATTAATAAAAACTCTGAAAGAGAGAGTGAGAGTGGTTTTTAATTTAATTAAATTTGCAATTTAAATTTTATGCTTTTTTGATTTTCAACCAAGTTATAACCATCATCATCATTATAATGATAATAATGATAATTATGATTATGATGATGATGATGATGATAATGCAAATGTAGTATTAAATCAAACCAGCAACTCATAGTAATAAAATAGCATAATTCAAGTGGCAAGAAAATTGCAACGAAGGAATAAAATAATCACAAAAAAAAAAAAAAAATCATACCAAAAGTTGCATAGAAAAGCTTTTAATGTTATATGAAAAATAAGCGAATCATTTTATTTTATTTTTTCATCCCCATCATTCGCTGCTTTCTTCAATTGCTTTATATTAAATAATTTCATCATTCTTATACTCGTTTAGTATATTCTTCTTTTTATGTTTCTTGTTGTCGAAATTTTCAGAGAGAGCTTCGAATTTTAAAATTTAATAAAATTTGCCGAATGTGGGAGAATTGATTTTTACAATTTTACCCACTTCAGGATATCATTTCGTATAAAATTCTTGGTATTATTGCAATAAGTTGTCAGACAAAATTGTAAGAAATACAATATTTCGATATTATTGCAGACATTTTTGCAATCATGTCGAAAATGTCGAAATATCGAAAAAGCGAAAAAATATTAAAATTTCGACATTATTACAAACGATCTTTTGAAATAATGTCGAAAATGTCGGGGAAAATTTTTCGACATTAATACAGTACACCGTAATAGCAGCATATGTTGCAATAATAATTACAACAACATAAATAATTATACACCAAATTGTTAGTGAGTTAGTATAGTTAAATGAATTAACCATAAATATAACTCTCATGGAGACCAAAAAATAAAAGGAAATAATTTTACAAAAGAAAAGTGATTTTGTTATTTAATAGTTCTATCAACATTTGTTGGGGCAATGCAAATGGCGGTGGTGATGGCGGTCATCGTTACTGTCATTGTTAACAATGTGGCACAATATATGATAATGTAACGTAATTAGGTTAAGAATAATCGTACTCATAATGTTAGTGAGTGTAAAGTAGTACTGTCATTTTATAAATGACTTACAATTTTATTGCGACAAAACGAATTGAGACTAACGATTACATAAATGAAATATCTTTATGTTGCAATAATGATGATTATAATGATGCATGTAGCATATTGTTGGAATATTTCGAAAGTTTTTCTAGCAGCCTTAGAGCACAATATAAATGTATTACTTAGCATACGATGAGTATTGATGGCAATTATTTAGGGTATTAATGACTTACTCTATAAAATGGAAAGATACATGCATATATTGGTATATTGACAGTATGGTCATCATCATCATTACCATTATAATGATCATTTCAGTCAATATAAATAAAACGCCTCAATAAAGTCAATAAATGAAGCAATTAAAGTTGTTCAACGAAATCAATGAGATCACACATCCATACATACATACATACATATGAAATATTGAAAGATATAAAGTAAAATTAATTTAAATTGCTTGTTTATTAAATTCCAACTCAAAATGCCACAAATTTATGATAGTTACATGCATAAGCATCATCAGTATCATCATTATCTGTAAAGTAAACTTATATCATGCATACGAGTACATGAAAATATGTACTCATATGTATGTAGTTGTTCTCTATATAAATTTATACAAACACATATACAAATATAGTACATGAACACACACACTTGCATACATTTAATTCACAATCAATTGAATTCATTAACGAATATTTATGAATCATAAAATTTGAAAAGGCTTAACTTGCTACTTGTACCAAGCTCATCTTGTATATTACGAAGACTACGTAAAGTACACTTAACATGCAACAACAACAACAGCATCACATAAATTAAAAGTACATATATGTAAAAGTATTATAGATATGCTTGAAAATATCTTAAAGATTTCACATTTTCGACATTTTTCAACTTAATTGAAGCTTTTTTTGCCTTTTAATGTCAACCTATAGATCCATATGTGTGTGTGTATTGCAGTGATTATGCTTTATGTTTGAGTGTTTGATTATTTATGTATTTATGTATATACATGTGCCTGTATATGTATGTATTTATGTATATAGTAGATATAATTTACAAATAAACAACAGATGGACTCAGGCTACTTTAGCAATTGGCAGGCATGAAATTTGAGAGATAGAGTAATATATTGATAGTATGTATGTATAAAAGAAACAACAGAGAGGTAAATACTCGTACATATTACTAGCAACAGAAGGAGACATACACAATAAACGTGCTCAAGTAATTTAGATAAGAAAAACGAGTTTCATGATTTTAGTTGTCGTTTCAGTTGTTTGTTGCTTTTGGTACTTTGAATCTGTTGTCGTTGTATTTTTTTTTTCTTGAGGTTCCGTCTTTTCTTACTTCTTTAACTTATTTGTTTTTTTTTTTGTTGATTTTATTTGTTTTTTTTTTTTTTTTGCCTCATCATTGTGTATGTATTTGTTTTAGGTTGATGTGTGGTGGACTTTTTAAATTATGATTAATTTATTTATATTAAGCAAATAAGCAAAAAAAAAAAGGCAGAGGGCATATAATGATTGAATATAGTTGACTATGAAGAAGAAATATGTATATACCAACAACAGTAAAAGTTGAGAGAAAAAAAATATTTCTACTTAAATCGATAAATTAGCTGTCAATACGTTTACTTTGCAACATTTTAAGCAGGCAGTCATAGCCGCAAGGGTAACAATAGATAATAGGGTAAACATATACCTACATTTTATATTTTGCCTTTTTTTTTTTTTTTTTGTTTTTTGGAACTGAATATAAGTATAATATTTAGCAAAGATTGTAATCGATACAAACAATATTTAAAAAATTTAAAATGTATGAATGTTTTATTATTTTAACATAAAATGTTTTGTTGATTTTTTTTTTTTTTTGTTCAAAAATGCATAAAAAGTATTTTTGGGATTTTTTTTTTTTTTCTATATTATTTATTTTTGAGATTATTTAATTAGAATTATTTATGAGATTTTTTTATCCCTATAGTATTATATTTATAACGAGGAAATATTGAAATGCAATTATTTAGCATCAATAAACTTGACCAACGATGACAAAAATGCCATTGGCTCATTTAGCTCTTTGCAGTAAACAGAAAACTCGATGGCTCTTTACTATAGTATATACTTGTAAATCAAGCACACAGGTAGTTTGTAGTTTGTTTAGCAAAATTAAAGGTGAGTTGGATGCTGTAGCTGGGAACTCTACACCTCTGTTTACAACAGTGGAATATTGCAGAACTGAATTTAAACGTTGCTGTACCAGACTAGGGGACGATAAATCGTCGGGACGTCCAAAAACCGCAACCACTTTGAATATCATCCCTGAATATCCGAGTGTACCTTTGTTAGATCAGAAACATCTAAATTTATTATGAACTTTTTATGTATTAATATCGAAAATTTTTGGAAATATGTAATGTCGAAACCTTTTATTATATGGACAATTTATATCGACTTAATTGGAAGAATTTTTGAAATAATATCGAAACATTTTTGCCACTTTTTCGACAATATATCAATGAATTATCAAAATTATTTCAAAAATATTTGAAAAGAGTTCGACATTATTGCAAAAAATTAACTTGAAATAATATCGAAACAAATGTATGTAATAATATTTTCGATATTATCTTAAAAATGCTTTAATTAAGTTTGCCGCATAAAAAACTTCAGCAATATTGCCAAAAACCTCTTGAAATAATGTCGAAAAAATTGTTGGAATAACATTTTCGACATTATTTCAAAAATGCTTAGAATAATTTCGATAATAAGTTTTGCATATAAACAAATTTCGACATTACTGTAAAATAATTTCGACATTAATGCAGAACAAATTCTTCTAGTATGAATATTTCATAGTATTTATTGTTTGAATACGAAATTCGTTTTGTACTAACTGATTTGAGTTTGATGGTTTTTGTTTGTTGTTGTTGCTTTGGTTGTTGTTGTAGTTTGACTCCGAAAATTTTTTTTTCGAGGCAACTCTGTCATTGATAATAGTCATTAGGAGAATAATTAAGTACAGAGTGATGTCATTGATTCGTTACGAAAAGACTGGCATCTAAAGTACAAAAGAAAAAAGTCAATTGTTTTGTGATATAACCGAGGTGTAAATGAATTGAATTGATTGGATGATAGATATCGTCAATAAAATGCATGTCGAATTGTGTCAATGAACAAATGTATGAATGGGATTGAATAGAATAACTAGCATGTGTGTGTGAGTGTGTGTTCAATGAAGAATTATACTATTTTTCCCCCTATTGTTAATATTCTCTGGCATTTCCTTTACCACATATGTATGTGCGAGAATTTTTCTTGATCACTTGAAAATATGCATTTCAATCGTATGTAGATTCTTACTTGCCATCTTAGATGACCGGACTTGCTTGTAGATAGCTACAACTCGTACGTGTAAGTAATGTACTTTGTCATCATTACAATCAAGCAATAGTACTTACAGTATGTAACAACGTTTAGAGCAAAGGCATAGGAAAATGAATGTTAAAATATCCTTGTGACAACATATTTTACGCTCAATTGAATTTCATCGTAAAGAGAACAACCCACCCACAGATATTTTTCTCAATGTGTGAACATTAATATGTAATACATAATGGTCACCAGATCCAGATATATATTTATATACACACGCTATACATGAAAGGACAATTTTATGTTTTGTCATGCAGCAGCAACAGTAGTCGAAGTTAGAGAAGGAAAAGGCTCGAACAAGAAGGATATGCGATAATAAATAAAAAAAAAGGAGCAGCTTAGAAAGAACCAAACGACTGACAAAAGAAGAATTGTTCAACAATGACTATAGGATATTCAACTATTTTACCATTTTTCTTTCAATTCTGCTCATTCGATGTACTATCATACATCTTTGCATGCATACGTGTGACCTCATAAATCTCACACACTCTAACAAGCATTTGTATGCATTCGTATACTTGCAATGCAACTATATGCATACGTATGTATGCGTGTTGAATTCATTAAATGCACCCAAAAGAAAAGACAAAGTGCCCAGAATAATAGTTAGTTGGTAACGCATATTTAGAAGCAATCATATAACAAGAAGAAGAAGAAGAAGAAGCAAAAGGACTCAAAAAAGAGCATTGACAATAGAGAAGAATGAAAATGAAAATTAAAATGAAAAAATTCCTTTCATCTCAACAATTCAAAAGATGGAAAAAAAGCTGAATTTATGGTTAAAAAAAAATAGAGAGAGAAAACAAGGCGAACAAAATGGGAAATGGAATGAAAAACCTATTTTTGTTACAATAAAATGCATTTAATTGTTGGTTAACATGGACGGACGGTTGGTTAGTTGCCTGCCACCAAAAAGATAGTGAAAACAATTAAAAAAATTTACAAACAAATAGAAAAAAAGAGGAAATATATTAATTCAAATGTGCACACACACACACACACACACACACACATAAATCCAACATTGTGTGTTAAACGCGATGAAATGACAATTTTGCAGGAAATTATTTTTACTATTCGGAGTTACCTACTTGATGCGGTTGCTGCTTCAACAACAACAACAACAGCACACATCATTTCTCTATGTGTAGTCAAAGTAAAAAAATAGATTACTAATAAAAAATAAAATATAATAAAATATGATGGGAAACAGGAGAAAGAAAAATTAAAATAAATTTTAATTAAAATGAACGAATAGCAGCAGCAGCAGTAACAGCAGTAATATGTATGTAGTAGAAACAGCAGTATAGGGATTATTGAAGTGTTAGGGAGACTATGATACATTTTAACCCTAAAATTACCATTGACATCAATATTTATGAAAAAATATAACATATGTGTATGGTATTTAGCAACATATCGTTAAGGTTTTCAAAAATTCAAAATGTTTTTGAAGACTTTATTTTAAATATAAAAATTTTAAAATATAAAGATTCAATTAAATTCGATTTTGTGCAGCCAAATTTGCTTTCCAATTCATCGATTTTTTGTAACATAATTCATCGCCTTGATGGTATGAAGGAATAGGGAGGAATGAGGCATAGAACCAACAAACTCAATAAAAGACATACCTAAAAATTCGGCAAAGTCCATCCATTGCTCGAATCCCATAATATTTAATTGCCTTTTATACTCCAAATAGAAATTCCAAATAAAAAAAAAATACTTTTGAAATACTTAAGCTTTCAAGGCTTAATTGTAAAGCTTTTCAAAGCTTTTAGATTATTAAAATCGACTCGAATGTATTTCTATTAATTCAATCCTTAAAAATACAGTCGGAATTTAAGGGTTAAAATGATTTGACTTCTTTGCTTCATCCCAAACATCACTTACCATTGCAGCATTAGCAGCAAAAAAGTCAGGAATACGAGTAAATGCAAAAAAGTCGGAAAGAACGTAGCAGTGGTAATAAAATTCAATAAAAAAATAAATAGGGAAGTAAAAAGTCGGAAAATTTATACAATAAAATGAATTTATAATAAAATTCATTATTTTTTATTTTAATTTGATTTTTTTTTTGTTTTTTTTTTTGTAAATGAAATTATAGAATATGTCCATGCTATGAGCAAGGAGGTGAATACTCGTATATAGGCAGGATGTAAATGAAAGCGAATTTTCATCATTTCGCTTAAATTTTTTTTTTTCTTTTTTCTAGATTTCATGCTATCATACAAAAACAATCTACAAGAAGGTATCTGTACTTGAGCAACAATTATGCAAGTGGTAGTCAAGTGAATCAAAGAACGATAATGCATAGAATATGAGGAGATGTGTTAATGAGATAAAGCCGTTAAAAGATGAGAAGAAATTGAAACTACATTGCACTTGCAACAGTGCAAAGGATTTTCGCTCTTCATTTGATAGTGCAAAACATATATGCAAGACTTCAAGAGAACGGTATAGAGAGAGAAAGAGAGAGAGAGAGAGAGAGAGAGAGAGAGATAATCATTGTGAATTCTTAATCTCCTTCACTATTGTTATATACTCATAGATGTGTCATCTATTTATAGGCCCTCAATATACAATTTCTTCAGAATTTTCATTTTATAGAGGCTTTATATAATGTTGTTGTGCCTATTTCTTATTCTCTTTTTTTATCTTCTTCAATTTTAATTTGATTCTGCATACATTAGCCTATATGAGTATAAAGTGAGGAATATTTTGTATTATCTACTTTTATAAATCTGCCATTTACTGACAATGTATATGAATATATAACATCGCATCACATTATCCTACTAATCAATGCAGTAGCATGCAGCAAACAGTATCGTAGCAGCATATAAAATGATGCAGCGGAAATACGCATTGGTGGTGACAAAAGAAAAGGTGCCTCTGATGTGTGCACTGATGATCTCATTCTTGACATAGCCTAATATTATCTTGTGAGTTGACAACAATATGTATGAATTGATGCATGGTCATAGAATATACATATTATATAATTGAAGATTATATGTAGACAAAGTATATGATATATATTATATATGGATAACTAACAAAGCTGGTGAACCCTGCGGTAGGTCATCTATAAAATAGGATCAGTAGTTAGACACACACACAGACACACAGTAACAAAATATTAAAAAGGGATGACAACTGAAAATTTTTCTTTTTTGTTCTTCTCCTTTTATTAGAAAATGAGTTTCACTTTTATTTTTATTTTTTTTTTTTGTGTATATACTTTATATTGTATAAATTTGTAAAGTTCCCTTGAGGCTATAGATTTGCTTACTGAAAATTTCATAAAACAGTTGAGCATAGAGAAAAACAGTTCAACTCGTTCGTATGTACGGTCGATTGTTTGCTCGAATGCTTACGATGATAAGTTGTACCCGTGGGTCTACATACTTACATCGAGTTTTGTTCCTCAGCGCTAACCTCTTGGCTATTTAGTTTTTGTAGTCACACACACACACACACACACCTTAACTTTTCGATTATATAATATATGCGAGGCAGCTGTGCTATTGTTCCATACTTTTTGTGCATGTGTGTATTTCTATTTTTATAACAAACAGTGGCTGCCAACTCGGTAGCAATCATAGTTGCTTATAGTGAAAATAATAATAATAATAATAATAATAATAATAATAATATTATTATTATTATTATTATTAATGAGACCTACAGATAGTGTCCAATGTTGTTGTAGTACAAGTATATTCGTATATATGAAATGAAATATATAAAGTAATTGAATTTATGCTAATTTTAAAACATTTTTATTTAAAGCGTACAAATGTAGGTAACATAGAATGAAAATGAGAATGAAAACATATGGACAATTGAAAATTAGAATAGGAAGACATAAGCAATAGCAGCAGAGGCATAGACCAATTGACTCAAAAAAAAAAAAGAAAACGCCATTGTCAGTGATTTTTTCAATGGGAAACAAAAAATTTTAGACTCTTGTAACCTTTGTATGTCTGATATAAATTATAAATAATTTTTTTTTTTTTTGCTTTAAGAAGTCTATACTGATGTTATCTCTGATAGTAAAGATTTAAATAAATTTTATGCAAGCCAGAGGAATAAGAATAGAATTGTTAAAAAAAATGAACAAATATGAATGGAAATGCCAAGGCAAAGCAAAGGAAGAATGAGCTACTTGTTATAAATTTATATAGGCATTTCCTAGGTTAACTTCCACGCGACATTCTTTCACACAAAATATGGAAAAACTTTAGGAAAAACCCAATTTTATTTATCTAATTAATTTAGAGTACTAGATGAGTACTGTATTTGAATGGAAAATAAGACACGGTCAAGTTGTTCATTTACAGATGTCACATAAGCAGCACGGTCGTGACAAAAAATCAAAGTGTTCCTTGAGAGAAATGCAAAAGTTTACAAATTAAAATTATTCAATGAAAAACAAAACAAAAAAGCAAAGGGTTAGTTACATATATGTAGACAATTATAAATGTATATGTAACGGACGCGACATTCGTTCTAAGAAAATATGAATAGACATCGAGACAAATCGAATGCGATATATTTACATGAGAAGTATTCATTTCATATACATGAGTGAAAAAATGAACACGGTCGAGTTCTTTATTTCTATATATCACAAAATACGTAAAGCGATACGGACGTGACAATAAATAGAAGTTCTTTTTGAGAGACATATAAAATCTCTGCAATATTTAGAAGAACATTATTTTTTTTTGAAAATTATTAAATTGAGTTACAAGAAATTGATTAGATAATATACTCATTTTAAGAGCAGATTACTTTGGCTTTCTCTTATGCAATAGTGAAGGTGACATTGTCGACGTGACAAATTTTTCTTTGACAAAATTTTAGCAATTGTTTCATAAATTCTTTAGCCGATCATATAAAGAAAAATACTCATATTCTATCAAGAAATTATATATAGAGGTATGTCTTCTTCCACATCGTCTGTCGACTCGAGAACGACATTAGGTACAGTGTTCAACTTTAGAATGAAAATTATGAGGATAAAAAAGGGAAAGTTAAAAAAGGAGGGGAATTGGACAACTACGAATAGCACCTTTCTCCACTTTTCGTTGATTTTTTCATAAAAATGCTCATATATTATAATAGCTCCATATAAAGTCATATATGAAAAATTATTTTTCAAAGTGGTACAATGCAATTTAATTCAGAAATTATCGTTTTAATAGTTTTATAGTTTTATGCAAATGAAAAAAATTTTTAAAACATTTTTAATAAATTAAAAAATAAAAATGAACTCATTCTATACATCAGTGTTGCATAAATTCATTTAACAAAAAAAATGAATTCAAAATTATTAAATAAATGGACATAACTAATTAAGAGCTTGCATGAGAATGAGAACAGCAAATGAGCAAATGAACGAAAAATATTCACACGAAAATTAGCAACAATAAAGATGAAATAAGTGTCGGATGAATATTTTATAAATTCTATATATATATTTTTTTATTTAATTCTTTTTTTTTTCACAAAAATTAATATGTGAAAATAACAACAACAACATTATTAATAAATACAACATTTTTGAAAACGATCATTTTTCATAAAACAAGAACAACAATAAAGAAATAAAATAACGCCAAAAAAAAAATAATATTAATTTGTGTCGTTCTAATTTCAATCGTTTGAACTTTTTAAGTTCAAAAACAACAAACGTATTAGCTATGAACTAAATTTTGTCGTTAATAATTTTGTGTTTTACATTTTTTCTTCTTCTATTTCTCTTCTTTCACAACGTCAATGATGAAGACAACAAGCTATTTGTTGTTGTTGCTTCAAATTGGCATTTAAGATATTTCAGCAACAGAATAGCAAGTGTTTGCTTATTATTGGCTCATTAACATTTCATATTCAACGATAAATAATACAAATATTTAAGCTCTAATAGAAATAGTAGAACAACCAACAACAGTAGTCAACAGCAATAACAACAAGTGTGAAAAATCGCTCAAATTCAATTTACAATAGAATAAGAAAGAAGAAAATATTGTAAACGGTCGTGTGGGCGGCTGGGGGGGAGTGTGTTGAAAATTAGTAAAAAAAAAAAAGAGGAACAAGTATTGGGGGCAGGGGTAGGTGGTTTTAATTTAATACTCATCCCATCATATGACACCAACAGTACCACATTTAGCACCACCGACACCAAACAACTGCCACAAATATCACTAATAATATTTCGTGAGTATACTTTCGTATACCCAGTAGGAAGGAGCAGGCCTTCTTAAGACATCGCCATATTCTTCTTTTATTTACATCAATTGTGGCATTTGTGCGTAGAGCATTTTCGAACTTCATGTTTGAGTGCTCAAAATTAGAAAATCCACATTTGAAAACTCACTCTTGTAGGTGAGATCAAATGTGGTTCCCGTTCGATTAGGCCCATTGTTGCATTTACCCATTGGGTCATCATTCAAATTGAAATATCAAACAAATACAAAAGAAAAAAGGAGAAAATGTTTCACAGAAATGGATGCAACTGCTGCAACACTATAATCGCATACATCACCTCTGCCAGTGTCGTTCTTATATTGTTGTATTTAAATTGTAGCTTCATTTCATTGATTCGATGTGTGTGTTTGAGTATTTTTTTTCATAAACAACCAAATAATTTATGATAAACCAAATGTATGTAGATATTTGTTGTTAGGGTGATACAATAGTTTTATCGGAACTTCTTTTCGATTTTTTTTTTTTTCTTTTTGGTGCCACATATATTTTGTCTCCAATTTTTCTCCAAAAAAAAAAAAAAAAACACACACACACAGAAAGAAGATTTATGTTTGGCAATTGACTTCTGTGCATTTTTCGCTTTAATACAAGTCGAATTTTTAAACAATTTAATACATTTTGGGATCAAATCTCGTTAGTCGTTGTCGTTAAATGTGCTATACAGTGCTATAGTTGGTGGTGCCCCCGTATTCACACAAATTATATTCACACTATATGCATATGCATATAGTTCACACTATAGATAGATAAATTGTTATTGCTATTGTTGTTGTTGTTTTATTTATTTTTAATTTAAAAAAAAAGAGAAAAACGCTTTTTTTGTTGTTGCCTTAATTTTTTTGTTATTTATGTTTAGTATTTGTTATTTATTTTCATTTCAATTCATTGTCATCGGCATTTGAATTGTGAATAATAAAATTGTTTATTCTTATTCGGTATTGTATCGTTTCGTATTTATGTATTTGTATGATAAATATGTATGTGTATTTTATGAGTTAATTTTTTTATGAGTGTTGTTGTTCTTGTTGTTGTTTTAACACCAAATTGATTTATTGTAACAAAAGTCAAATAAAAGCTCACATCTATTGTGGATAATATTGTGTGAATGTATGAGTGTGTGTGTGTGTGTAGGAAAAGTAGAAACAATTCAGTAGTATAGCATTTGATTTATGAATATATTTATGTAGATGAGTATTTTTCTATTGCCACCCCTATCTCACCCCCCAGTGATATTTTAATAGGTCTGCATATGTTTGCGTATTAGTTTAAAAGACAATAAATTTACATAAAATCAAATTTAATACCTACAAATTATGAAAGGAAACACCATATAATCCTTGAAATATTTTAAACTTTTAATACGTTTGAAGAGAAATACCCCTTTTAACGACTAGCTGGGATAGTTTCACAATTAGCTGCTGAATGTATGGAGCCTTTCGCTTGAATTTGTCTTCTATTTCACGAAGACTGTACTAAAACCCCGACATCTCGATTTCAGAAAGTGCTTACAGGAGTAGTGCTTCCACTGGAGCAAGTGAGGCGGAATTCATCGATAAGAGCTTAGCCATTAATAGTCCAGTTTTCAGAAAGATTTTTGTATTAAAGAGGAATGAGTTTGTTATTTATTTTTTTTTAGAAATTAATTGGAGTCGGTAAGATATTAGATCTCTATAGAGACACCCAGGAAGCGATGTTAGCCAATTAAAAAAAAATTAAATTTTGTATGGAAACCCCACTAAATAGTAAAGATAGAGCTAAGTATGCTTGGAAAAAATGTTGAAAATAAAAAATTATTGGGAGTCGGACTTGCATTTGGACTATCTAGAAACTATCATTGGGAAGTTGTGGGAATATTTGCCGATTTTCACATGTTTTTATATTCATCTTGTAAGGGAGCTCCCATAAAAAAGTCGGGAGTATGTTAAAAAAAATATTCTGGAGCAAAAATCAGTAACGGTCGGTAATATATTTGATCCCTCTAGGGACACCCTTTTTTAATAAGAACAGCAATTTTGTAGGTAAACAACTTAAGGGGCAGAGATAACTGATAAGTATGTTCCGTGAAAATGTTGATGAGAGAGGATTAATAGGGGTCGGTCATACAGTTTACCTCTCTACGAGCGACTCCTGAGCAGTTGTGGTGTTATTTGTCGATTTTCCATTGGATTTCACATCGAGTCGGCACCATTTACGCTAATACGCAGTGGTATATATTTGTATTTCATTTAATAAAGCGTGATCCATTTCGAAGTTCCCAACTCTTTTGAAGAAAAAAACACAGAAAATTCATATTAAATATCAAATATATTCTCTTATTAAATTCTCATCTTAAACTGAAAGCGTACAAAATACAGCTTGTGCAAGAACAAGTCATCGAAAATTGGACTCAACGGATGGACCATCTGAGACGTAGCCGCGGCCAACATTTGAAAGACATAATATTCAAAAAATAAATGCCGAAGAATGTTCTTTCAAATGATAATAAACATTCCCCATTCAATTTGAATTTTCTGTGTTTTTTTTTTCAAAAAAGTTGGGAACCTCGAAATGGATCACGCTTTATAATCTTCTTTTTCGATGTTTTCACTTTAACACTGGTGCATGCAATGTAATGTTTACACCTTCACCTAAATAATACTTGAAAAACATACTCGCATACAATTGCTATGATTGACGTTGCAATGTATTGTATTGTAGTATGGCACATCGACGCTACAATATCAGTACATGTCGTCAACGGCGTTACTGAGGTCAACGTCAGCATTGTTAGCTTTAATAGAATATCAAACTGCAGTCAAACAGTCGCTGCCGCAGTTAGCTTCGTTATTACTTTTACTATTGCATCCAACAAATATATGTAGAAAATTAAAACAATATTACAATATCCCTCTCATAAATATGTACGATATATGTCTACTATATATTCTTGTAACCACGTAGCAAGTTACATACATAAAGAAGCATAATAAAAGCTATATACGAGTAGCAAAAGTCAAACGGAAGAGCTCCGAAATGCATTTAATTGAGTTGTAGTTTTTGTTGTTATCATTATTATTATTATTATTTAATTTTTTTTTTATTTAATTTTTATTCTGCGCCATTTTTATGTTATTCATAGAATTGTTTTTATGTTTATTGTTTTGGTTTTTTACTTTTTCATTACAATCGTTCGTTCATTCACTCCAAATAGCGTTCAGAACACGCGAGCTTAAACTTTTGTATTCTCCTCTTTTTTTTGTTATTTTGAATTCTAGAATGGATATCATTTGAGTGATTGAATGCTTCCGGTTATTAAGTAAAAGACAGAAACATATATAAAAATTTTACCATTGTTGTATATGTGAACTAAGTAGAAGAAGATGAGAAAGACAAATCAACGACGGAAACATAAGCAAAATTAACTCTTTTGTTACTTTAATTTTTTTGAACATTAATTAAATTATCATTAATTCATTTTATTATACCACCTATTAATACCATCAACAAATGTGACTGCATATGATGGGTAGAAACAAGTACTATCTTTTATTGTAGTACTTTTACTTTTCATATATATTTTTATTCCATGTACTTATTACAAAAATTTAATCATTTTTCTATTTTTTGTTTTCATTGCAGTTTGTCCAAGATTGGCATCATTGTATGGATTTTGAGGATTGCAAAAATGTAAGTAAATATGCTAAATACTAGAAGCAATTCTACTACTTAGTGCATCTATCAGAAGCTATTATTTTTTATATAAAGGGTGTTTTTTTTTAATTTTGTCGTAGTTTGGAATTGAAATGTAATGCAAAAACACAGAAACGCAAAAAAGTTGTTCAGATGACTTGAATTTTGTCTTTATTTGGTAGATTAATTTATGCCATTAGAATTTAAATATGCTTAATCGAAATTAGTGCCTTTTTTGCAAATTCTCTTAAATTTTCAGACGTTTAGATTCAGTTAGCGCAGATAAATGCATTCTAATACTTTCCAAATTGCAATTAGCAAGCTTTTCGGAATTTTTGGAAAATTTTCTCTGAAAAGCTTCTGAAAATACTACCTCACAAACTCTATAAAAATAAAATCATGACATTTCTGACATTCGGAATCGGTTGATTTACATAGATAGATGCCTTCCGATGCTTTTCAAATTACAATTATCGATTTTTTCCGAATTCTGTCCAAATTTTCTATGAAAAGCTTTCGAGAAAACTATTTGGCAAAGTGACAGCTTTTGAAAACCTATCAGTCAATGTTTAGAAAAATTGGTTAATGTCGTACTATCCAAATTTATTACTCACAATAGTAATGAAAGAATAGCTCGTCCAAGATTCTTCAGAAGTCTCAAGTTTAATAAAAAGACTTTGTTACGTCTTCAATCTTGCCATGAAACTTGAATGAAACTTGTGCTCTCATATTTGCGCAAGCTTTTTAACATTTAACTATTTTTGTTAACTACGACACTTCAAAAAAACACCCTTTTCATAAATATTTTTAAAAAAATATATCCATTTAGTTATTCCTACCTTTTAAAAATACATGTTCCCTTATGAAAATATGCATTTGCCTTGTTGCTCGTTCTACCCTGCCTTCCTATTACTATTTGCTTACCTACCACATTGTTGTATTGTACTTAAACATATTAGGCCAATATATAAAATCAATGAAATATATGCACTATTTTTTTAATTTAAATTTTTAATTTCTGTCCTTCAATGCCCTCTTGCTCAATGATCCATTTCCACTTTAATATTTATTTGCTTATTTTAAGTTGTATCGTCCATACATGCTCGTTCATATGCCAGTATTCTTACACATATTCTTGTTCGAAACAAAAAACAGAATAATCTTAATTGCAACTACTTGTATAGTAGTTAGTTAGTAAAAAAATAATGATAATTTGTAGTAACCATGCTCAGCAAGTAACAAAAAGTAATTCACCACAATCTGAAATGTTGACTGTTGTTGAACTCATATAAATGAATATATGAATGCTATACATATTATATGTATATTGCTTACATAGATATACATATATATACGTGATTATGTTGCATGCCACATTTACCTGTAAAACCACCTGCATAAGAGGCATCACCATGCACATGATGTATATAAGTCTCCCCCACAAGTGCCTTCTTCTTCTGTGAATCACATCCATTGTTGTCGTTGTCGTGGCGTGCCTTTTTAATTAAGCATTAAATCGTATTTTAACTACCTTTTGCATACAACAACAACAACAACACTGTACAGTATTATTACTAAATTAGTAGCAATGGCAAGTAGTTCGTTAGTTAGTTAGTTCGTTCGTTGGTTGCAAGCAACTATTATATTCATTCACGAATATGTACATGTGGGTATTCGTATATACAAACATTGCACAATGCATCCCCTAGTTAGTCCGTCTTGTACCTTTGCACTTTGTTGTTTAATATATAACTTTTTTCGTTTTCTTCGTACTAAATTGGATATGTACACATGCCACTATACTACTACTTTTAGTTATTGTTGTTTTAGTAACCCCCATTTTTTGCGAACATTTTTTTTTTGTCATCGCTGCCACCTCTTCGTGTCACCATACAAAGTAGTTAAATTGCATTTTGTCAGTCAGTAAAATAGAAAAAGTTTTATTTTTCTCCCCAATTACACACACACACCCATTCACACATCCATACGTAATTTGGGATTGGGATTTGTAGATGTAGTTGAATATTTTGTCACACACACAACATTACAAGTAGCCATACTCACTATTGTAAGTTTTATGTATTAATTAACCCAAGTTAGGAGGCGGTGGTAGTGTCTGCTCTTCAACCATATACATATATGTACATACTCGTAGTTTTGGTCCTTTGTTCTTCATCGTGCACACATTCATTTATTTCACACTCATTCATGCTTCTTTTGCTGAGTATAATTCTTTCTTTTTCTATGGCTATCCTCCTTTTCTTTTTTCTATTTCTGTATGCACTTGTAAATTAAACTAATTAAAGAAGGAAAACAAATAAAGAAAGCGACAGGGAAAAAAATGCAGTTAAAACTACTGTTGTAACAAACAATGATATCATTCAAATTTCAAGCGGCCATTTTAGTTGCCGTTTTATTCATTTTAGTCCCGTCATTTATTCTTCTCTGTTGTTCGTATGTATTATTCGAATGTTGTGTGGTATTATGTTGCAGTGCCAAGTACTTTAACACTTAGATATCAATTACATTCTCTAGAAATTTCATTTGCGGCCAACCAAAGGTTTAAGTAACTACTCTTCGAGGGTAGTTGGTTGTTGGATGAGCAAAAAAAAAAAAAGAAAAAGACTTAAGAAAAGCAGTAAACTATAAAATAGACTGTTTGTACTATTTGCTGCTTTTTGTACAAGAATCCTTTTTGCTTAAATAATAAAATAACATTCTTGATATTCGTGACGATTTGATATGACCAGAGTTGCATTTTATTATTGATATTAACAACAAGGGCTTAATTAAAAGACGTGACAATTATAGTAATGTTAACATAACTTGCAACAATGTTTACTTAACTGAGTGATTAGGGTTTATTCTACACATCTCTTGACTTTAAATTGACTATAAACTAATTACGAATGCAGTTATACAATTATACAATATTTGGTCGAAAACATACTTTAGTATGAGAGATGGGTGTGTCTTTCGTTTGATTTTACCTATTGTCAAAATAATTTATTTGTTCGTAAAAAATAATTTTATCTATTAAATTTGAGCTGCATAGCTGCATATTTCGATGAGGGAAAAACAGGAAACATATATTCGAAATTAAAATTTTGTATGAGAGGTACACGTGATTTTCATCCGATCATTCAGATTTTTTAAAATATCATTTTAATAATCAAAATAATGCTCTATACCATATTTCAAAAGAATAGGTTATTGTTGACGGGCATAAGGTCTAAAAGTATATGTTCGAAAGCATACTTTTATATGGAAGGTAGGCGTTGTTTTCATTTGATTAAGTTTATTTTTAAAATTATACATTTTATTCATCAAAATAATTGCATATGCCAAGGATCAGCTCAATAACTCACTCCTCACCTGCGAAAATATTGAAAAAATACATTCGAAAATGTACTTTTGTATGAAGGATCAGAGTAAATTTCATCAGATTACACTTGCGCACTAACTATCGTGTTAGTGGTGGTAAAATAACGATATATACTGATTATCAGCTTGATAGCTTTTCTTTTACATGCACAAAATGAGAAAACATTTATTCGAAATTAACTTTTATATGGGAGGTGCATATGTTTATCCATGTAATTAAATCCATTTTCAATCCAGCTATTTATTAGCAAAAAATTATCGTCTGTATTAAGTTTTAACTCCATAGCTCATTATTTGCTTACGCAAAATGTCAAAACTCGTATTCGAAAATGTAATTTTGTATTGGAGGTAGTAGTAATTTTCATCCAATTACGTTGAATTTTAAAATTCCCCATTTATTGATAAAAATATTACTATATAACGAGTTTCAGCTTGATATCACAATATTCTTGTCGAAAAGTCTAATAATGTATGGGGACATAATACGATTTGCATGCAACGCCGGTTTGGTTTGCACCATTGTTTTCTCTTACCGTTTTTTAAATAATTCAATTCATCTCATATTGAATTTCAATGGCAGTGAGTTCCAACGAATGTATGATGTGTACATATGTGTCATGTGGATTAAGCTTGTACATAGCTTGTACATACTTATGTACTTAGCAAGCGAATTGGTAACTTAACAGCACAATAATCCTATCCTTTCAGTTTTAATGTTGCACTCCATACGCCGCTGACCTTAAATGCAATGTACGACTCATATATATGGTTGGTTGCTAAATACGATACCATGCCATTCACCACCGTTCACTCGTATGAAATAATTGTCATCGGGGTAACAATAATAACAATATCAAATAGAAATCATCGATCCATTGCCACTGTCATAAAATGATAAACTGGCCAACCCACTGTTGCGTGTTTCTATATACTATAAGTATTCTTCTTCTTCTTTCTTCTTCTTATTCGTATACATTGCTGCCATAACTGCTTTTTCAACAGCATTATTATCACTTCTACATATTGCAACATTAAGTTTTTTTAGCTTATGATACTGTTTGTTTGCTTTGCGGTGTGCCAACATACTCATATGACTGCGAATGGACCTTGTGTGAGAGGAATCCAGTGGAAAAAATTACATCAAGCAGTGTTGCCAAAAAAAAAGAAATCCAAAGAAAATATAACAACAACAACACATACACGCTTTAAGCATGTCACTGTTTGACGCTGGTGCTCATATTGTCAGGCCTTTGATCATTGAAGTGCATGATGATACTACTACCACTTTGTGTTTGTGTTCGTCATTATTGTTGCAATGTTGTTATAACCAGCAACAAAAGAATGGTTAAATAAAACGCACGATATATGAGAAGAGGCGTTTTTTTTTTTTATTTAACTTTCTTTGAAGCGTTTTTGATTTTTCGTTTATTTTTAATTTCATTTTTATTTTCGGTAAAAACTTTGTTATTGCCAGCAGCAAACAAGTGCCAAAAGCAACAGCAACAACAGCAGCAATTGCTGCCATCATCCATTTTTATTTACGCTTTTAATAATGTAGGAAATTGATGATACAAAGCGGGAAAAGTTGCTGCAGTTGGGTCACATGCTTAAAAAGGGCGCTAATTAAATTTGTAAAGTGGGACATGCTCCATGTATGTGTGAACATGCACACATATAACTAAATAGCCAGTTAACCAGCCAGCCAGCCAGCAGCAACAGAGCCAAGCATAGTATAGTGAGTGAGTGAGTGCTACTATTGATACTGCTACTGCTGCTGGTTACCGTAGAGTGATATTTTTTGATGTAGGTGCAACTGTTGTTGACGTTAGCTATTCTTAACCTCTGCCCATAATACTCTCTCTTTCTCACTCTCTTGCATTACTCTCAATGCGAATCGCCCTTTGGTGGTCGACTAGTGTTAATTAATGCTTGACCCAAATTTGACATAAATGCGCGTACATACACTGTACACTATATATGCTTACATATGTACATACAATACTTATTCATTAGGTTGGGGAATAAGAATCGAGCTTTGGCAATTCAAATTCAAATTTTTCGAGATATTGGTATTGGTTTCAATGAGAGAAATGTCAACGATTTTTTCGATCATAGTTCAAGCAGAACATTTTCGATATCAACATTGCCTACCGCAAAGTAAAATTTTTTACTATAAATAGCACATATTTTGATGGACCTACGGCAGATTATTCCTTCTGATGTAGTAAAATTGGAAAATATTACGAATTTTGTCCGAAACACTAATCCTTTAGAGCTATTTAATATATTTTGTTTGTGTCCCAATTGTCACGGACCGATATTTTTCTACCTTCCCATGTATGGATATGTATATGTTTTCAGGTTGTTACATGCGGTTATGCGTATGTTGTAAAAATATTTCAGAAACGTTAGTATTTTCATTTGTTTGAAATTTAATTTTAATTTAATTTTTGGTGTAATTGTGTATGCAATTACATGTGTGGTTCTGTGATAATGATGATGATGATGATGATGATGACTGAAATTCCAGCGCACAAAACACCACAACGTACATTGAGGTAATAAAAATGAGCATTTAATTGTTCTTAGTTTATTCAATATGATTGCCAAAAACAGTCAAACACCATCATGATGATGGCAGTGACGACCACCGGTTGTATGTTCTTTTGATTTTATTCATTTCATCGCTGAGTTGACCTGACCCCATTGGCACTAAATGAGCCTTTGTGTTATTCTCTCTCAATTTAGTACAAAATTTATATTGCATATTGTCATGCTTAAAATACAAAAGTATGAGTATATTTTTGTAGAGTAAATTCATTCGGCCCATATTCAAACATACACAAACATGGATACGTGGTATCGTACGTGCATAAAGGCACGGAGGATATGAATAAACTCGTAATTCAATTTTTGTAGCATTCACATGAACAAGACAATATAAAACAAAATCCTACCAAAATGTATATAATTTATAGACTACTCGTACAATACGTAGTACAACAGTAACAATAACAACGCCAATGGTAATAAAGCGAAGAAATAGAAGAAGAATAAAAAGCCGATATAGAGTATATTTATTAAATGAAAATCGAAAAGGCACACACAACAACAAAAACAACAACAACAACAACGAAAATCATCAAATAAATATAGTTTCGTTGACAAAATTATGCCAATTCCAATAGTCTTCATCGTCGTCGGTGTGATTGTCGTCAGTAATATATATCTCATATAGAGAGACAATAGTATCTACGTAGTATGTATTGTTTATGCCTTAATATTGTTATTGTAAGGAATAAAATATGCACAAGTAAGTATATGTTATATTGAAAATGAAATTTTGTTGCAACAAAAGCAGCCGCTTTTATTTAGTTCTTGTGATTTTTTCGTTTTCTTTTTTTTTTGCGACAAATTCTATTGAACTAGTAAAGTTACTTATGACAACAAATAATAGTAGTAATAATAAAATAAAAAACATAGAAGAGAGATGAGATATAATACA
The DNA here is from genome assembly GCA_963854835.1 of Megamerina dolium. Classification (NCBI taxonomy): domain Eukaryota; kingdom Metazoa; phylum Arthropoda; class Insecta; order Diptera; family Megamerinidae; genus Megamerina; species Megamerina dolium. The sequence goes on along the minus strand of OY978527.1, from coordinate 61,095,062 downwards.
AAAAACATATAAAAAAAAATCCACGTAAAATATCAGTTGGGGTGGATACAAAGGAAAAGCAAAATAAAAACAAAAAATATATATTTTAAAAATTAGGTCAATTGAAAATTTATCGACAAAGCAAAGGCAAGTGACATCCACAAATATGCACACACACACACACACATACATACACATAAGGTACATACATATGCCCCCCATAAGAAACAAAATGATGGAGTGTTATCATTGGCATGACTTCTAGCTGTTTTGCAATATCTTATTGCGTATGAATGTTCGGATTTTAATATTACACCGTCATCGTTAAACAGTGCTTGTTATTGACCATCAGTCATATTTTCCTAGCAAAACGTCTGTCCCAATTTGACGCCTATAATGAAGAACTTCCATTAGAAAGTAGGTGAGGATTTACCAGTTAATGGCATTCAATATTTAGACGTACTTTTTGAAGTGTAATTGTCATTTAATTTCAACATAAAATTCTTATATCTCTCAATATTGGACACACCGCCAAGAAATATTATAGATATATAATCATTCTATGCAAAACTTTTCTAAGATATTGCAAATGTCAAAATACTTCAAAAATTTGTATTAAATACTGTTTTAGAATTTTCCAACTGGGCATATATTCATACATGTTCATAGTGTATAATATATGAGGTAGTACAATATATGTAGTACACTCGATGCTCATGCAACCTCTGAGTAGTACAGAGTGCAGCAATAGGAACAACGAAAAACAACAGACAGGCAGGAAAACAAGGAAGTCATAAAGATTTTTTGGCATACTTTGTCATTGTCGTTGTTACTTTTGTTGTTGTTTTTGCTGTTGTTGTTGTTGTTGTTGTTTTTGCTGCTGCTGTTGTTGTTGTTTTTGTTGTTGCTATTGTAGCTGAACGTGCTCTATATTTGCTTGCAACAATTCCAGCGAAGAGGTAGTAATAACAAGTGATAGAATATCAACATCAGTTTGTACCTATTCATATTAAAGCTCCTCAGGCTTCATAAAAAAAATAAAAATGATTTTTGCAGTTCACCGCTAAAAAAAAAGCCTTCGTTTAATTTGCAAATTTGTCGAAAATATTGTGGCTTTAGTAATAATAAGTAAGTTTAGTAATAATATTAATAACTGGGGACTATGTAGGAATATTTCTGGCTATGAATTAGATTAGACTAAAATATACGAGGTGAGGCCTAAAGGAAGATAATACATAGACCCATAGATGCTACAACGATCAGGCTTAGTTGCTGGCTTAAAATTTCGACTTTCATTTCGAACTTCAGTGATGATTTCATGCCTCTGCTTCTCATAGATTCCTAGTTACACCAAACGATTTGACCCAATTACAATTTGTAGCATCTTTTAAAATTAAGATTTTTATCGTGAACTTCAGCAGTGCTCTCTCTTTCTCAAAGCCACTGCTTCAGTTGGTTCGTTTAACTCTGAGGCTCCTAAGCGGTTGAAGCGGATCTATAGAGTGGTAAGTGGTTATGGAGTAGATATTGTAGGGTTTTTCTCAGGCTTGCTATTGTTTAATATAATTTTTAATTGTAAAAGTATTTTCGATTTAGCAATTATCATTAGTGAACTGAATTTTCTCCCAAATCCTTCGAAAAATGGCATTTAATATGAACAACTTTTTCGTTACCTTTATTATAAATAATACAAATGAAATAATTGTCAGATTTTCCATAATTTTTTGATTCTCCTAGGTTAGGTTAGGTTGTGTGGCCGCCCTCTCTCTGAGAGGACGCACTTAGGCCACAAAGGCCCATTGTGATACCACCGAGCTTCTCTTCCAATACTGTTGTGCATGTTAAATTTGGACAGCATTTAGAAGGGACCTACTTATATTAGCCGGTTCCGAACGGTAGAACCCTTGTGACATCACTTTAACTTAGTTTTGTCACAGAGCTCTTTTCAGAAGCATTTTTGACAAATGTTTACTGTTGGAAAAATTGCCAATTCTTGCCAGCAGGTGGGTACCGTTCGAAAGAAAAATCTTTTCGAGATTAAATTTTGTTATGCTTCAGCCTAGGATTGAACCCACGACCTACAGATCCGAAGGCCAACGCACTAACCACCGAGCTACGGCACCTTTAAGTGTATATCATTATTGAGCTAGATTTTTTTCACAGGCATCCAAAAAAAAGATTTTGTATTAAAAGATGTGAAATTTGTCGATATACATATAAGGCTCATGAATGCTTTATGGCTAAAATCAAGATATTTTAGGAAACCCCAGATTCTTTTTAAGCTGTAAACAATATAAATTTTTACCGTGAATTAAGCTAATGTGTAGAGGAACCTAGTTACATGTACTAAAATTTATATAAAGCTTATAAAGCATACACATCTATTGATGCATTCGATCGATTATGTTGAAACAAAAATAAAACACTAGAATAGGGGACATACTCATTTCATCAAATATTGTATATTGAAATAGAAAAATGTAGAGAGCGAAAAAATGTTACAAAATGCACATTTATACGTACCTTTAATAAATATATACTCTCTCTCTCTATATATATATGATATGTTTGTACATATTTATTTGCATACAAAAATTGAGGTCGCACAAAAGAAGAAGAAGAAGATAAGCAATTTAGTAACACATTCTGTTTTAGCATTAAAATGTTATCCTAGCTTAAATCACAAAACATACTATACATAAATATATACATACTACATATGTACGTATGTATAAACATATGCAACATAAATAAATACATATGTACATGTATGTAGATTTCTAAGTATGTTTATCTTGTAACATATATGGAATATATGCATGGATTTTAGTGTGTTTGCATGTATAAAACAATATAATGACTAAATCTCCACCCTCGTATTTAGTTGTACATATATTTAGTAGTATAGTATCGTACATACTTATATCTGAAAATCCCAAATGGGAATAATATGGACAAAGCATAACATAACAGCAGTATGGTACGAATATATTTATACCATAGCATTCACTTACTAAGTATGTTGATTCCCTTAAGGATAATGCTGATGGTATGTTATGGTGTATGTACATTTACAAACAAATACAACAAGACAGCAAAATGTATTAACAACAGCCGGTAGTTGTGTTAGCTATTTGGCTGAAGGGAAAGTACACTATACTTGTACGTTAAATGCAACAGAAATAAAAAAATAAAAAAATATTTCGATTTTATATGCACACATCCTATGCATTTATGAATAGTTAACTTTTACATATACGATATGTACTTGTTAGAAAGAAATCTTTAAAAAATATGTAATGCTCTTGGAATGCATTTTCTTCTTGCATGAAACTTCAGAAAAGCAGTTGAAAAAAATTTAAATACATATATATATTTGCCAATACACATGCTAAACGTGAATATCACAAAGATAGTATTGTAGATATAACGAAAAAAGAAATTTGTTATCCACTTTTTTGCACCACAATATTTAATCTAAGTGCGAGGATCAATATTACATTACTCTACTGGTACCGACTATCGTAAAAGAGTTCATTTCAGTGGGCAACATTATTATATTTGGTCCATCTTCTCTAAACCTGGAAAGAATCATGGAGTCCGAAACTTGTGGTAAAGTTATTCCATGGGGCTCTCACTACTTCTCTTCACTGTTTTAGAATGCTTTTAGGATGATAATTTCCTGCATTTTGTAGATCTACAATATGTTCCTTCAATTTTAACATTAAGGAGTGAGCACAAGCACATTACTTGAGAGTATAAAATATAAAAAATTTTACTTTGTCCCAATATTTATATCCTTCAAGGAAATCATTATATATAAATATCATTTACACATATACCCACACACAAAAATACACGGAAAATATATGGCTTGAAGCTGAATTATTGTCAGGAGTAATACATCTTCTAAAAAAAATACTCCTACATGTTGATTGCATTAATAAAATAATACCAACAACAACAACAACAACAACAATAGCGAATAAGAACGTGTGCTGGATATAGACTGAATATAATAAAAAATGAAAATAAAAAAATATATATAAAATTCCAACCAAATATCAAGTTACTGAAAACTAATATTTCGTTTGAATTTTATTGAACGTAAAATCAGTGAAAATCCAAATATATGAGTACGTCTGAATATATTGTACATATACGATTGGTACTGTACACACAGGATAGGAAAACATGAATATTATCAGCCGAAGGCATCACCCTTGCTTGCTTACTTGCTTAAATAGATTTCGATTTTCTATTTTATTTTATTTTTTGTTGCTGTTTTTTTTTTCTTCCTTTGCTTTATTTTTTTATTTTTTTTTTTATTTTTTTATTTTTTTTTTATTTCTTGGTGGCTTGAAATATGGACAAATGTAACGCAAAACGTACCTCATCGACCAATCGACCGAATGATCGGACGACCATTAAATGAGCTAAATCAAACGAACACATGCATAGATCCCATTGAGGGGGAAACAAATACACGTACATATACATAAAATTCAATTTCGATTTAAAGATTTTAATCGAACCGAATGACGATGTTTGAAAAAATAGAAATGTTAAAGAAAAACGAAAAGGAAAAAAAAAACAACAAATGCAAAAGCATTGTGGTAATACTTATATGTTTGTATAGCAGTAGAAGGAGCATGAATGACTATAGCAGTGGGAGTATTTGTATTAGTAGTAGTAGTAATATATATATTGATATTGAGCGTATATACTTGGTTGAAAGAGGACTCTAAAATTGTCGCCCGATCTACTCGCCATACACATATTATACAATGAGATGGTTGTGTTCAAGAGAATTTTATATTACACTTACCTCACTTATTCACACTTACATGTAAATATATGTTCGGTGATAAAAATATATCATCATCATCATCATCATCATCATCGTCATTATCATCACCACGATTGTCATCGAAATAGAGTATCCCTTTAGCCGATATACATATATGTACTTGTATGTGTCTTTAGGTATAAGGGTGTACTCGTGCTTCAATTAATTCCTGGAACGTATTCGTATTCAGGCAAAACTTACAAGTTGACAGTTGTTTGTTCAATTAAAACTGACACTAGATTAGAAGAAGAGGCAGAATATAATAGAAATAATATAAGTAGAAGAGTAAGTACTTAGAGATATAGAAATTAATTATCAAGTGCATTTCGAGTAATTCTAAGAGCAAGACTATCACCAAAAATTTTATTTAAAAAATTACCTCATTTTAAATGGCATAATATACCAAAGGTTATTATGAGTATTATCGTATTTGGTATATTGCATTTATGTCGAAAAATTTCTACAATAATATCTAACTTTTCACCGAAAACTTCGATACTAATCCAAGAATATTTGTAATAATATCAAAAATCTAATTCTTATTTTTTTGTGCAACATTATATCATTATCTTTTTTAATTAATATCGAAGAAGTGAACATAATGTCAAAGAACGACATTATTGTCATTTTTTTTTCAATGATATCGTAAAGGTAACAAAATCTGTCGACATTATTGCAAACAATTATGCAATAATGCCGAAATATTTTGTGTGTCACATTTTTCAAACATTTTTCGGCATAAATACATTTGACTTTAATTATATTTTAATATTTTATATTTTATATATGTCGATATTATTCCAAAAATATTTGCAATAATGTAGAAAATCTAATTCCTTTCATATTTGCGCGACAATATATCAATTTTCTTGACAAAAATATCTAAAATATGACAAAAATTTGTCTAAAAGCCAAAAATGTTTATTTTCAACATTCCATATCTTTTTCAACATTAATTTATTCGCTATTAATTCAATTTTTTTTTTTTATTAATTCATATAGCCTTACATATATTTTATATCAACTCATTTCTAAGAAAATACTACAATATTGGAAAATTAGACGAAATTTTAAGTGTTTTGTATATCCTTATACATGTAAGCCTTGAAATCGCTCATCAAATTAATGCCTAAAGGGTTCCATCTAGAATCATTTAATGCCAGTCGTTTCTGAGCGAACGATTTGCCTATCCTCTCTTATCTGCCCAATGTAGTCTTTCATCAGATCAGCTTCTAAAAGGCGCCACTCAGAACCACCAAAATGGTCATCGTTATCCTTGAGTTATCCATGGCCGCCGCCACCTTTCTGAGATCACTTCGAATACCCTTTATTCAGATTTCAATCATGATCATAATGATTATAGTGATTACAGTGCATGGCATTACCTTAGGTACATACAAAAGTATACAGAGTATGAATAATTACACCAGAACGCACTTAAATTGAAACACTCGAGTTAAATAAATATCCATGATGATTAAAATGTTGATGATGAATGAAATACAAAAAATTTCTCACGATTGAAAACAACAAAAAAGAAGAAGAAGAACATCAACGGAAAGCAATAAACGATACTGCATATAATACAAACATGACGCGTGACTTTTGCGTTGTGTCAACACAAATCGATTGATGATAATAGTGCTACGTGAGTGATACTGAAGCGTACCCCACTCTACTCTAAAAAAAAAAAAAATGAAATACATGTATAAATATATAGAATACCTTTACAAAAGAATAATATTGATGATGGTGATGATGATGAGGATGATGTTGATTTATAACAATAAAATTGACAAATATTTACCAAAGAACATGAGCCCTGATTCAATAATGATCCTGTTGAAAGAGAAAGCTACATAAGTGCCCTTTGATAGTACACAAAATACAAAAATATACAATACGAAGATATATCAATTTCGAAATGAGAAAATAAAAAAAGAAAACAAAATCGTCATCATCACTATTATCATCATTAGAAGACAGCTTCATAAATCAATCAAATCGAATAAATAGACATTGAAGATTCATTGTGGTATAGCATAGAATACATATGTTGCTACACATACGTACATTGTAGCTGTTGACATTTAACTGTCAATACTGGCAGCAGCAACACATGCAAGTACATACTTATTAAAGTACAGTGCATGCCATAAAGTCAATACCAGTACTTATTTATATATATGTAGATCGACCTACCTATATAAATTCGAGTATATACCACACACGCACGGAATAAACAACATTGAGAGAGAAATCATGATTTTCTAGTAACATACTTCATCAACGATTTTCAATTGCAGTACATATGCTAATGTTGTTAGTATTAACATTATTATTATTATTATTATTATGAGTGGTTGTTGTTTGACATGCAAATCCATCGATACGCTCTCACTTTGTTGTTGAGTAACACTTTTTTTCACACTTTCAAAGCAATTAGTGCACATATGTTTGTACTTATGAGTATCTGACTGCATTTAAACTATATGCATTGCTTCGGGTATATGATAAAATGCACCCCGCAAACATTTGTTTATGACACATACACACCATGCCTACATGCATGCGTGTATGACTATGTGTACATATGCACTATCAGTAAGTAATTAGAAATCTTGCCGACGTATAACGTCAACAAACCCAAAACACAACAACAATGAGTTTTGGAGCATATTTCATATACATTCACTCTTTCTGCTGCTGGTGTTTATGATAATGACGTTGATCATGATGGCGATGATGATGATGATTTTTTGGAGGAGCTCATTGAGTGACGAACAAATTAATATTTCGTTTCGAAAAAAAAACAAACACAAACAAATAAATACTAATTAATGATTCGAAAATGTAAGATATAATAAGTAAGTAGAATAATAATAACAGCAACAGCAGCAACAACAATAATAATAATCATAATCATAACATATCAGCAAATGAGTTTAAAATAAACACACAACCACGAAAAAAAACAACAACAATAAAATATCATTCGAAATTAAGAAATCACTGAAGAATACAAAAAAAAAAAATAGACAAAAAGATGACATGCTACATTCTGATAACCTCCCCGACTACTGCACTAATAAATAATGCCAAGAAGTAAGAAATTAGCGCCTTGACACCCTACACTGCAATGGAGAAATTATTAGATTTTGATCTTTCAGCACAATGAAACATGTGTAATTTCTTTTTATTAGTGAAATGTCTAAAATATATTGTACTTTCGAAAATATTCTTTTATATTTCATGTATGCGTATTTTTTATCTGATTACACTCATTTTCAATCTCATCATATTATTAGTAAAAATAATCGCATATATAGAATTTGAGTTTGAATACTTCATATTTACTTGCAAAAAATCTGAAAACGAGAATCTTTAGTACTGAGTTTGAACTTGACAATTTTATATTCCTGTACGAAAGATCGCATAAATGCATTCGAAGACCTATTTTTCTATGGAAGCTATGTGTAGTTTTCATTCAATTACATTACATTAGTAAAACTAATTTTACAAACCAAGTTTTATCTTGATAGCTTAATTCGTTCTATGCGTAAAGTCACATAATATTGATTCGAAAACATACTTTTCTATGGGAGCTATGCTTGGCTTTCATTCGATTACATTTATTCTCGAATATATTGGTTTGTTTGTAGAAAAAGTTTTATACACCAAGTTTCAATGTGATCGCTTAATTTTTTTGTGCCCAAAATCTCATAATATATATTCGAAGATAGATTTTTATATGGGAGGTAGGAGTAGTTTTTATTCAATTATGTTAATTCTCAACCACATTAGTTTATTGGTAAAAAGAATCTTAATTACGGACTTTCATCTTGATAGTAATACGAATACCAAGAGAGTAGCCAGAGTGCGTTGTTGTTGTTGTTTTTAAATATTTTTCCAATTAAAACGTCAATCTTGTCATTGATAAGCAGCAACACCAAGATCACAAACATCACTATCACCACCACCACTACTACTATTCAGTGCTACTTGCTATTAGCACCATTGCTATCACAACAACAACAACAAGTGATCATTGTATACACACATCAGAGTACATTAAATGTCATTCCATCATTCGACATATTTATTGATCCTGTTGCTGTTGTTATTCTTTGATGGGGGCGATACCATATATGTACTTATATGTATGAGCATGCTGATATAATTCAACCAGCATGTAGGTAGCGTACAATGTATATGAAATTAAAAAATTTTGATTTTTTTTCGTGTTGGGGGTATTTTAAATTTTGTTCCCTATCCTTTGTTTCGTTCCAATTTTCGTCGAAATGATGCATAAACATAATAATAATAAACACATGTGATGAAACTATTCACTTGTATACCGTATTTGAAAGCAATACATGAGTGATATCATCGTCAATATTTTAAAATGAATAATAAACAAAATACAAATTGCCTCTTAAGTGTAAGGAAAATAAGCATCAACAATCAAAACACCAAGCATTAACATTCATATTGATCCATTGTCAATCATTACTGGAAGTAATGAAGAAATACTACTACATGAAGAAGCTCCAATATGAGTATGTATAAAGAGAGCCATATGTTATATAGAAAAAAGACGAATAAGTGGAAGTTAAAGTGCTGTTAGTGCAGTGATTCATATGAGAATGCTTTTGTTGTTGCTTTGTAGATACAATTTTCAAAAAATGTGATATAAAACAAATGGCCAGTAGCATCAAGAATAGAAAAAAACCAACATATATAAAAAAAGAAAATTATTATAAAAACACAAACGGCAAATCAAATCAAATCAAATTGAAAATGAGAAATCAAAACACTCACATGCATGCACACATAGTCAATATGTGATATATAGGATCACAAGAAAAATGAAAATATGACGAATTATTTCAACATCTGGTCGCAAAAAAATGGAGCACACATCATAGAGACGAGAGGTAGAGTTGGCTGAAAAAAAAGCTGAAAGAAGGAAATAAAGACAAAAAAAAACATATCGAACATGAACAACATGCTCATCATACATACATATGTACATGCACAGTAGTGCAGTATGTAGTTACAGTAATGGCCTCTCTAGCCTCAAGCTACATAAATATATGATTACAACTACAACACAACATGTATTTATATACATAAATACATGTACATATATTTCAACATTTTATGGTTCACTAGATTGCAACAACAACAACAACAACAACAACAACAATTACATAAGACTTTGCTGCTGGAAAATCAGAACGAAGAACTACTACAATGATGATGATGATAATGACGATGACGATGACGATGACGACGATGACGACACCGAAATCGAATCGACATCATCAAACATATGTTTTGTCTACCCCTCTCGCTCTTACACAACCTATTATCGTTCTCATGTAGACACATATGTGCTACATTTTGTGTGTGTGTGTGTGTGTGTGTGTGTGTTGATATACATAAATGTGGAATCCTTTGAAGGTTCTTGTCAAAATGTGTGCTTAATTAAATTTTCATGTTATTTCTAACGTTCAATTCATACATTATTCTTGTCGTTGTCGTTGTTGTTGTTGTAGTTATTCTCATTCTCTCTTCCGCTCAAAGATATTTAGCAAAACCAAAATACACACAAACGCATATACCACACATATGTGCGTATATACTTATATACACATAGCACAAATGACATATTTTCATCGTTTGGAATGTCCTTTTTTTATGTTTTGCTCTTTGAACTCATATTTTGTGTATACGAATTTCACCTACTCTGTCTATCTCTCTCTCTCTCTCTCTCTGTTATATATATGAACTTGTGTATGTTTAAACATGTGTTGACAAATTTAAAGACTCAAAAGTATTTGTCACACAAAATTTGTCCATCTCTCCTATAATTATGTCCCCCTGTATAGTGATGTTGCTATTTTAGTTATATATACAATTTGGTTGTTCTACTCACAGGATACCACTTAAGCGCCACTTAACTGCAACAACAACAATAACATCAGCAACTATAAAATCTACAATATAAAATAAAGCAACAATAACACAAAAAATAACAAATGTCAAATGTTATTTGATAGTCGGAATGTGTTCTAATGTGATAGTTTATTTCAAGTGCGGTATATATGAATGTATATATATTCATATGTATAAATGGATAAAGAATGAGTCTGTAGAACCCAAGTGCCATGTTATAAGTATTTAAGTGTGCCCACAAAATGAAAATAATGAAACAATAACCATACGAGTACCATAAATGTATGTTGGTTTTATATATGTACGCAGACAAATTTTCCGCAAACTTTAAATTAAACATAAATAATTTTTTCATTCTTCAAAATTTAGTTCGTTGCCTTCAAACTGATGCTATTTGAGCTCCTCAATATAATTATGCTAATATTTTTATCAATTTTCGAAGAATATTGAATTTGAATAGTTCTTTTGTGGGGCAGTCTTCAAAGTATAAATACCAATACGAGTCGTATTGGTATTTTAAAATTGATTAAATCGACTGAAATGATATTTCGACGATCCCAACAAGATCTCTAATTGTCAATCGACGATCTTGATATACACCAATTTGTTGAATACCTGGGACGTAGAATTACTAGCCGAAATAAAACTGTAACTGTATAAAATCTGAATTTTTGCACAAATTGTCACGAACAAATTGAGGTGTTTCTTAACCAAATCCAAAGCGATGCATTTGAGATCCAACCGAACAAGTTAAGTGTTTTTTATAAGCAAATAACAAAGGAAGCGTCTAAGGTGCAACTGGTCCTTCTGAATTAATTTAACTAATCCAAACCATATTAATTTAAAGAAGACAAACTCGAACTTCATCTTCAACACATTCACTGACCCTTTGGAAGTGAAGTGATATGGATCGTGGTTAGGTTAGGTTAGGTTATGTGGCTACCCTCTCTCTGAGTGGACACATTTAAGCCAGAAAAGCCCATTGTGATACCATCAAGCTTCTCTTCCAATACTGTTCTGCATGTTAAATTTGGACAGCATTAGAAGGGACCTACTTATATTAGCCGATTCCGAACGGCAGAATCCTTTTAAGATCACTTTAACTTAGTTTTGTCACAGAGCTCTTTTAAGAAGCAGTTTGTCAAATTGTTACTCCCCGAAAAATTGCCAATACTTCCCGGCATGTGGGTACAGTTCGAGAGAAAAATCTTTTCGATATTAAATTTTGTTATGCTTCAGTCGGGGATTGAAAGCACTACCTACAGATCAGAAGGCTACCGCACTAGTCATTGAGCTATGGCACCCACGATATGGATCGAGATTTTATATAAATTGTCAAGAACTAATTGAGTCTTCAATTGAGTTTGAAGAAATTTTTGATTTCCGGAGACTTCGTCCTCTAAAGTTGACCGTTGTCTGCATTTTAGTGATCATGTGGTCATATGATCAATATGGTGGACGGACAATGCCACAAATGGCTTTTTTAGTTAAAAACTCTTATATTTTAAACTGTGAATGCCCATAATCGTTTCAAAACTCTTAAATGGAATTCTTCAGTGACCGTTTCACCTTCAGAGATGAATTCTTCGTGGATTGAACCTTTCGAATCATAAAAAGTGAATAATATTTTCTTGATTCTTGACTTGATTTCTTGTAAACTCAATATATCATTAGTTTTTAGATTCTGTTGCATTTTATATTTTTTTAAATAATATGTAAGTACTTAAAATATTATATATATTGTGTGCGAGTATATGTACAAAGTATTCCAATAGCTGTATTTTAATAAACTAAGAAATAGTTACTTTAAATCTTCCACTACACCACCTGCGACACGTTCTTCTTATTTTACAATTATTGCTGATTGATGTTTGCGGATATACTTATATCTATAAATAACGCCATGTTTTTATATAAAAAGCTTCTATGATACTCATCCTATATGTAAAAGAAGAAAAACCGTGCAAAATATTAGCATAAAATTGAATTAATTGTTAATTTAACACATTATAATAAATTCCCATTTATTCGCTGATATATTCTGATACATTAATCATATACTAAGTCGCACAGACAGACACACACACACACATAAATGCATGCTTGCACAGATTACATTGTTTCCATTTTAATTAATTCAAGTTGATTGCAAAGAAAAAAAAATTGAAAGAATAAAAACATCAATAATAACAACAAAACAAGTTATCAACATAATAAAAAATAGCAATGCTCAGCTGTATTTAAATTATAAAAATTAACAATTTAATTTGAAATTGTTAATTTCAAAAAGGGTGTACGATAACATGTCATCATTTATTCAGCCATGTATTCAGACATGTATAACGAACACTGCATCGCAATTAACTACAATATATTGCAATAGATTCAAGCTGCGATGGAATATAATAAATTTGTTTAAAATGTTGTTTCATAAAATATTTAAATGAGTAAATTTTTTAAAAATTTCAACTGTGATGTTTATTATATTTTAACTATATACTCATCAAACCTACTTACATACATCTTATTTAATTGAAATTGAATATTTTTTTTTTTTTTTTGAATCATCTACCTACTTATCTACCTGCCTACACAGTTACACGTTCACTACAGTGGTCATCAATATACCACATATTGATGAATAGGATGATATTGTTTGTGTAACTTTTTTTTGAAAATGAATATAGCAACAATCAAAATCACATTCGATTATTTGATTATTTTATCGAATTCAAATTAATTTTTAAATTAATTATCTTCATCAATTTCATTGGATTTTTTTGTTTGTTTGTTTGTTGAATTATTTTATATAAATGGCTACCCATCATCCACAACTCTATTCACAGTGACATAATGTATTACACAAAATAGCAACAGCAAGAACGAAAATAATTAACAACTACATATATGTATGATAGATATGTATATATATATATATATATATATATATATATATATATATATGTATATTTCATTAAATTATTATAATTCAATGTGTCTTGTTTAACATCCCACCATAAACATATACGCGCACAAAATAACATCAACTTATCATAACTGCAATCTATCATCATTTATATGACATATTAATGTTGTTTATTATCACAATCACATCATTATGATCTTAAGCATCATTGTTGTCATCAGCATGATCAACATTCTAATCATCATCATCATCATCATCATCAGCATATTTAATTAGTCAATTTGCATTTGCGGACTGTTTTGTTTGTCGTTCTTGTTATTCTTGTTGTTGTTGATGAGTTGACATCATAAACATGAATTTGTTAATATATGCATATTTAGTTTGTTAATTAGGCATTTAAATACAATAATAACTAATATGAATAATCAATATTTATAATAAATGAAAGCACACACACACACACACAAATAGTATATATGAGCAGGTACCGATAAATATATATACTTGTGCATATGCATCTAATTTTGCGATTGGTACAACAACAACAACAACAACAATAATTCCATCAAAAAGCTTGTTAATTATGCGAGAGTATCTATTTATGAATAACTGTTTAAATGTATGTCTGTGTGCAATTATCACAAATCAAGCGACATAAATTAAAAGCACATGCATCACATCACATTCACATTATTAGGTACTATTAACCTTATTATTATTATTATTTTGTATGAAAATAGCAATAGTAATAATAACAACAACAACCACTAATTAATAATTTTATACAAAATTGAAATTAAATAAATTACCCAAAAAAAAAAACAAAAACCGAATTGATATTCCCCAAAGAATCAATACAAAATATTTGATAAATTAACATAATTTTTAATTTGATAATGTCAATGTCGTTGTCGAACATATGGTAATGATAATGATCGACAATAATGAATGATAATTTAGCTGATAGTGATAATAAAATCATTTTGAGCATTTAAAGTGTTAATATGTTTTGTTCGCTTTTTTTTTGTCTTCTTCTAATGTATGCTAATAATATGCACGTAAACAAATTCTCATACAGACAAATTCATTCAGAAATATATAACGTTTCAAAAAATAAAATTCGATTTATTTTATTACGTTTTCCAATATTTTTCCTTTTTATTGGAAATCATATATGAGCTTGGTCGTTTTTACAAGTACCTTACGTTGCACCTCTGTCAGCTTTTTGACAGATTTTTGTATGGGAAATTTGTCAAAAAAGTTGATTTGACTATGAATGCACGCCAATATATTCTATCTTTTGTTTTTTATCATTTTTGAAAAATGGTGTTTTAAATGAATTCATCTGACTTGTTCATCTGATTCCCGATTTAGTAGTAGAGTTCAAATGAAACATTTCATAAATTTATTTTTAAAGCTAAATAATATACGATTTATAATCGAAATTAACATTTTCGATATCTTTCATGGTTTAGTTTTGACAATCTTTCAAAATTGGAGGTTTAAGAAAAAATACACAAAAATTATGAACTTCTTTATCATACTTTCGAACCAGTTATGTTTCATCTAATTAATTAGAATCAAAATACATTGTTGAAGGCAAATAATGTAAAATTCATCGAAAGAATTTATATTTTAAATATTTTTACGTTTTATTTTTGACAATTTTTCATATTTGGTGTTTGAAAAATATACTTGAAAGGTACTGGTGTGTTCATCCCACTTCCGATTGAGTAAATTGGATTAAAGTAAATATTGTGAATATGCAATTTTAAAGCCAAATAATGTCAGATTTATTTAGGAAATTTATATTTTGAATATCTGATATCGTTTACTTTTGACAAATTTTCAAAAATAATGTTGCTTTTGCACTAAATTCTGATTAAAAATAGGAAAACAATATTTTACCATACTTTTGAACGTACTGTGAACTATTTTATCTGCAAAAAATGTTTATCTTCTAAAAATATATTGCATTTGGTCAAAATATTGTACAAACTTTTTACATAGTTTGGCTACAGCATTAATTTTGCTTTCATAGGGAGGCATCAAAAATTAAATTTTGCTCTATAATTCTCAGTTAGTTCATATGCTAATATTTCAGAGGTTTTCAGAGTTGCATTTCTTTTTGGTAAGTGATTTTCTCTTTTCCTCTATTTCTGAGATGCTTAAAAAATCTTCAGAATTATAATGCCATATTTATCAGCTTATTTCATATATAAAGTATTGCCATTAGCAATAATACTACTTCATTAAGTAAAAAGGGCATTTATTTAAATTTTTTTGAGTTTCAATTTAAATTGATTATTTTTTTTTTTTACAAATATGTATTTTATATATTAAAAAATATTTATTTAAAATATTGATGTTGTTGTTGTTGTTATTTTAATTATCACAAATAGAGAGTAGATTTGTAGTATTTCATTGTTGTCGTTCTCTACTATAGAAAAAAATGCATGTAAAAACCACAAAAAATATATACAAGTATATAAAGAAAACGCACACAAATACCTGCAAGCACATTATTATTTTAACCACATATGATTTGCATTCAATTACAAACAATAATCAAAATAATCAAAAAATAAACAAAACATAACAAAAATCACAAAATACTATAAATTGATGGTAGTTGTTGTTATTTTGTAATTTATTTGATATCACAATTTTTTTTTTGTTCTGTATTCATTCACTATATAAATATTCATATATGTATAATTCTATTCACTTAAATAAATTATTACTTATACATAGTACTAAACAGTGATCAAAAAGTTTACGAAAATATGGATTTAATATTCAAATGCGAAAAGCCAATGAAAACGTACTGCTTTTTAAATCTGGGTCAAATTTCACGTAAAGGCTGACATTGGTATTTTGATTGCGGAATAAGATTTTAGATGCAAAAATGCATTGAATAACTCAAAAACGAGTTTATGAGTAATACAAAATTATCTCAGAAGTTGGATAATGCGAATATAATAAAGAGGATGCTCACTGTGGATGGCCGTAGACTTGAAGTGATGTGGAAAACATCAAGGAAATTAAAAATGTAATCACAAAATTCGAAATTTTAAACATAAAATCGTTTTTGACGTCATCGAATATCTCTTGGAGTGATTTAAATGATTTTAATAGACCAATTGGGAGTGTAAAGCGTCGCTTACCATTCAGTTCGAAAAGCACACAATTTTTCTTGACGATTTGTACAAAAATTCGACCAATATTGTTGCACAATCATCATATTCGCCTAATTTACTCAACTCAAAAATTCGTGAACTGATAGAAGGTAACCTCAATCGGATTCCTGAAAAGAACTATTCAAAATAAAGAACTATTCGATAATATCATTCCGAAGAGATTACTCTGAAGCTGGCGAAATATAAGTGACAAAATAGTTAGCAATTTACGTAAACTTTTTGATCTCAATTATGTATTATTTCATTGCATTTTAGATGAATGTTAATTTTTTTTCCCCTTCATTTTCAATCAACTAAATTACTACATATTGTAACCAAAAAAAATAAAATAAAAAAAGTCTCATATAAAAACACACAATAAAACAAAAAGAGAAAAAAAAAATTAGAAAATCAATCAACAACATTCTTTCTTTTTTCTTCTTTTTACGTTACAGATGTGCATCACGCCTCCTAATATCAATAATTATATCCCAGAAGCGTTCAGTTTTCTGGTGAGTGCGAATTAAAACAGAATACATAAATAACAACAAATACATATATCATCTTCATTGCTTTGTTATTCGCTTAATTTGAGTTGATTTTTTTTTCTGGTATTTAATTTAGTTTGGTAACATGCTATCGCTTATTGCTACAATTATTTACTACTTACGTATTATAAAATTTCTGCTATCGAATTGAATATCTGTTGCCATTTCTAATATTATTTTATTTAGATTAATTAATATTCCTTAAGTATTTGAAAACGCTAATGGAATTTATAAAATACTTTTCAAATTAAATTTGCAATAATTTTAGTCATTATTTCTCTACTTCGTCTATGGAAATTTGAATATTAAGAGAGAAAAATAATGGTCATAAATGCGCACTATTTACACACTAAATACAAGTACATATATGACTGCTACACTATATACAATATTCATAATACAATGAATGAACAATATGGTAGTGTAATAATACATTCATAAGCATATAGACACACTCACACACACACTTCCATACGTGTTCATATACTTCACTCAAAAGGAAATAGTGCATATCCTTTATTTTGTTGCTACTACTAGTTGTTGTTGTTGTTGTAGCCTTTTATTATTACCAAGCTTTTTTTCACTATTTTTTTTTTTCCTTATTACTATTTTTGTTTTGTTGCTCTTTATTTTAATGTAAAATTCACATTTGTTGCAAAGTGCAGCATACATATATGTACCAGTGGCAGTGGCAATGTACATATAGTAGTCGTATGTAGCAACAACATTGGTACTTGACTTGTATCCAAAAATTGTGTCATAAAATGTAATGAGTGGCACAAGAGGCACATAAACATACATAGAAACACATACACGCAGACGTGTTGTGTGTGTGTGTACTTGTGCAGAGCAAGAGAAAGAAAAAATATGAAATTTATAATTTATTAAAAAATATAAACAGCAACAAGAAGAACAATAAACAGCACCACTAAAACAACAACAACAATGAACCAAAAATTATAAAAAAGTCATGGCGCAGACTTTGTGTTTATTCCCAAAAAGAAAGCAGATAGTTAGAGTAGGACCGCCAGAAATAGGCTCTGAGCATTGTGACATCAATTTTTGAGAAGCATTTCCATGGCATTAGTTCTTAATGTTGAAGAATTACCACAATATTTTAATATTTCTGTACGCAAAGTAAAAAATAGTATCTTTCAAAACATACTTTAAGTATAAATGATGATGATTTTCACTCCATTATGTCCATTCTTGAGCATTTCTATTTCTCAGCTATTCTCTCTGGTTCTCCATATTAAATTTGAATAGGATTGAAAGAAATAAACTACTATTAACCGATCCCAAAGAGCAGATAATTAGTAACCTCACGTTGGCCCTCATTTTGCCAAGTAATACTTTCAGAAACTTTGCCTCGGCAGATTTTCTCTTATTATTTATTGAATTTCTCAAAAAAATTCAATGAAAATTTCAAATCTATGCAATATGTAAGCATAGTTTCTCAAAATAAAGTACTCTTGGTCTATTATGTAGATTAAATGTTTATAAACTTTTCCATTTGGGTACCTTATGTTTATACACATTATTATGTATATACATATGTTGCTATTTCGCGAAAACACATATAACTCTATAAAAAATTCACATTTTATTATTAAAAAGTTTGCAAAAAAAAACAAATACAAAAGGAAGAAAATTCACAAACAAATAGAAAAGTGAATGTAAATAAATAATAAACTGTAATATGTAATAATAAAGCGAATATAGGGAGAAAAAAAAACAACGAAAAGGTGTTGTAAACATTTTTAGATTTAAAAGAAGCTGATTATTTCTGGATGTGCAAATATCTTACATATTTCTATTACTTTTTCAAAATTCTTATTTGTAATGGCAGAAAATATGTTTTATACTTTTTCCGACATTAAAAATTTTTCATGGAAATGCTTCCACGTTACTCGAGCTCTGTGATAAAGCTCAGAAAAATTGATGTCACAATACTTAGAGCCTTTTTCTTGGTCTTACTCTAGCTAATAATAATAATAATAATAATGTCGAAAAGAAATCAACAAATTAATAATTAATAAATAAATAACTAAATATAATAAAAATAATAAATAATCCGTTCATTCCATATGAATATCATGCTTGTATTTAGTTTATACAATTTATGTAAGTATATGTAGCCCAACAATATCAACAACTTGCCTCATTTAGAGAAGAAAAACATGCAAAATTTCACAGTTTGCCATTTTTAGTTAGTCTACAAGTACACACGCATACTTGTGCATGGATGTTTCCTATAACTACTATATACTTATAGGGTATTACATATGTATATATTATATATGCGTTAGTATATGTATGCATATTATAGGTGGTACAAAAACGTTTGAATGTCATCGCATATAAGTAGGAGTGCATACAAAATATGTAACAATGGCAACATTCACGTACTCATACATATAATACTCGAATATACAACGCATGCAACAACAAGTAAAATGCATCAAGAAATGGCATATATTCGTACGCTAGAGAGTTGAAATTGAAGTTACATACTTTGCTTGTTATGGCGAATACTAAATGAATGTATGAATGTAAGAAGTTTTAAGAGTTGCACACATGTGCGCATTACATGTTACAAATACTCGTGCTTACATAGTTCTAAGAGTATGTAAAAATATGAAATTTGACAAAAAGAATTATATTTAGAATAAAGAAAAATAAAATAACTTAGGAAATGTCAAAAGCTATAAAGTAGTGGGAGTTAATATTGTGTCACATAAGTATATGAAACTAGAATTGGGTTAGGAACAATATCAAGTTAACTTGTAATTTTTTCGTATTGCACGTATGCACGTATTAGTAGACGAATGCTGCATAACTTAGTTCATTTATACATATACAGTGGCTCACAGCTTATTTCGTACAGTGTATATATTTTTATGTACATGGCTGTAACATCGAAACTAAAAAACTTATCGATAAGTTTTGAATGTAGATGTCTGTGTATGTGTTTAGTAAACCTAATAAGAAAACGGGGAACCCCAAAAATTTTTCTTTTTGTTATGCAAGAGAGAAAAACTATTGATCAGCTGATTTTCAGCTCACATCTTATTTCGTACACAAACTTCAATGTAAGTAAGTTTCATTCTGCCGCGCAGTTACAAAGTTTTTTTGAATTGTATGAGTTTTTGGACCTTTTTAACTATTATAACAATTTTTATTATTATTATTTTAAATAGTTAAAGTGCTGTAAATTAAACATTTAGCTTTATGGGTCATCGTACAACGATGGAACAGCGTAAACTGGTAATTAACCATTTTAGGAAAGGTCAGAGTGTGCGAAAAATTGCTGAAATGACAAATGTAAGTGCCTCAACTGTCCAATACATCATTCAACGCTTCGTTCGCGAAAATCGGTTGGAGAACAAGGGCAGAGAAGCACCTAATAAGATTTTCAACGCATCAGACGAGCGTTATATTGTACGAAAAATTAAGAAAAATCCAAAGTTATCCGCTCCGAAGTTGGCTGCAGAGGTTCAGCGTGAAATAGGAAAATCATCCAGTGCTGAAACTGTCCGACGTGTGCTGCGCAATCATGACTTGAACGGTCGAGTAGCCCGAAAGAAACCATTCATTTCGAAAATGAATATACAACGCCGACTTGACTTCGCCAAAGAGCATATTATTAATACTCCTGCGTTCTGGAATACCGTTATTTTCGCGGATGAGTCTAAGTTTAATATTTTTGGCTCGGACGGAATGTCATATGTTTGGCGTAAAGCTAATACCGAGCTAAACAAGGAGAACCTTAAGCCCACAGTGAAGCATGGTGGCGGTAGCGTGATGGTTTGGGCCTGTATGTCAGCAGCCGGAGTAGGTGAATTGGTTTTTATTGAGGGAACAATGGACAAAATGAAGTACCTCGAGATTCTGAAAAACAATTTACTTCAAAGTGCAGACAAACTGGGTTTGCGGGAAGAATTTCGGTATTACCAAGATAATGACCCAAAACATAAATCTGGGATTGTGCAATCTTGGCTTATTTGAACTGCTCACACTTGATGTCTCCACCACCACAGTCACCTGACATGAATGTGATTGAAAATCTTTAGTCTATTTTGGACAATAAAATAAGAACACACAAGATTTCTAATAAGCAAGACCTAAAGAAGGTACTCATGGAGGAATGGAAAAAAATCACACCAGACATCACTCAAAAATTGGTGGATTCAATGCCAAGTAGACTCCAGGCTGTCATTAACGCTAAGGGATGTCATACTAAATATTAAAATCAACTTACTTTGTTTTTAGTTTGAACTTAAAGAGACTGTACGAAATAAGCTGTGACATGAATTTTCCTATTTTTTTCTTATTTTATTTTTTTATAGTGTCAAACACTAAAATTTTGAAAAAGTAAATTTTGGAAAATAAAAAACAAACCTTCCTTTCAAAAATGGCATTTATATTTTGTTCAAATTTTTGCTATATTAGGAATTACGACTGCAGCAATTTTTAAACTGTCACTGTACGAAATAAGCTGGGAGCCACTGTATATTGTAATATGTAGATTCATATGTTTGTGTGTGTGTGTGTGTGTGGTATAAAGTACACATGCATATATTGTACATAAAAGAAATGCATCTTACTTCCATATGCACATGGTAAATGCCTTTTGGGAAAATTTTGTTTTGTTATTACGCTTCTCTATTACTGCTCAATTATTCTATTTATATATATATGTGCTTGTATGTTACCATTTTGCTCTAAAATTATTCGCTACCATTATGTATTCGGTGAGTAACTTTCACTATGCAACATGACTGTTGCTAGAGTGTTACTTCCATACTGCCACACTGTATGCATTGTATCTAAATACATATGTGGCACATAGAATGCTTTTAACTTTTGAGTTTTTTTTTTCATATGCGCACCTACAATACATATATGTATTATATACCCGTTTTGTTGGTTGCCGTACTCACATGTACATGCCTCATATATTGTTACAATTTTCTCATAGAATATAAAATTTTTATAACAAGCACAACAAGAGCACCCATGTAATGTTAACAAGGATTGGGATGGAGACAAGAAAAAAACAAAAAGGGTAAAAGAAAATAAGTTCAACAACATAAGAGAGTATGCAACACAACATAACGAGTTGCCTTGTAAGTGGCAACTTCTGCTCATATTGTGCTGAAATGACATTGAGCGAAGTAACTACAACAACAACAACAATAGCAGCAACACCAACAGCAGTAGACACTAAGGCACGGACACATATCCGATGTAACAGCAGATTTCTCATATGTGTCAGTCACTTTTGTCTGGTTGCTTGCCTGTATTGCAGCTGCCTGTTCGTTCGTCTGTCCGTCTATCTGTTCAACTGTCATTCATTCCGAACACTCAGCAACTATAGTCTATTTGTCTGTCTTTCTGTCCATCTGTCACATACTGCAGCTATGCATGTTCATATGTGCTGTTCTTGCTTCTGATGCAATTTTTAACAATAATGTTGGTAGCGTTATGAGCGTACCAACAAGGATATTGCACCAAAATGCACCCAAAATTTGTGTGTGTCCTTTCTCCATGAAAGGGCATACTCAGTCGTCGTCATCATACACAATAACATATGAACAAACACAAAATGGCCTGTCAGTGGGTGGCAAGCAAATGGTTTTTGGAATAAACTAGAAAGTTAATTGTTTTGCTATCGCTGTTGTTCTGCTGTTGTTATTTGCTGTTGATATTATGCTACTGTTGTGCACGTCTGACACGAAAACCACACACACATACACACACAAACACACACATAGAGCGAGATACAATAACGCGATGAAGCGACACAAGACACGAATTTCAACTGCTGTTCACCATATACACTACATATATTTGATGTTGCATACAACATGTGAATTATAAATTTTATGGCATCGGAATTGTTGTTGTTGTTGTTGCCACTGCTGTAATTTTAATAACTAAATTTATGCAATCAGACGATTAGATAATCTACTGGGTCAAAATTTTTAGCCTTTTTGCCATGCAAACACACGATACCTTTGGAGCAACTTTAGATTTAGCATTTCTAAATCTTCCACTCTCTCACTCACTATCTCGTATGTTCACGTATATGATACACCAGCAACCAACAGTATGTAATAACAATGAAGCAACCAACTCATTTAACATACAACCTTTTTGACTTTTTGGTGTCGTCGTCATTGTCGTTTTCGATGACTCCCCCACTGCCACAACATGCAAAGTAAATACATACTACCACATGCGAGTATGTTGCTTGCAACGTTATCTTATCGCAATGTATATGTTGTAACGTGATCTGCAGCACTAAAAATCACCATCATCATCATCCTTCTCAGCATCATCATCATTATCCATACATAATATGCAACAATGTGTTGCATAATAGTTCAATGTTACCTGCAGCTACTGCATTTCTTTAGTGAAAAAAAAAATGAAATGCACCTTAATGGCATTGCACACAGCAGAAGCAGCAGCAGCAAGCAACATTAATATGTAGCAGCACGGTAGTAATAAAGATCGTTGCGACTGATCTGAGAGAGAGAATCACTAGCAATTGCAACAATAGCAATTATGTATGTATGCATTCAAATAATCATCAGTGAAATTCAAGAAAATATTATTTCTTCCATATTTGGTCCTGTTGCCTTCATATTGCCATTGTATTGTTTTCACATTCACATTGGTAATACGCTCGATCGCGCCATTGGTCTCCCTCAGTGCTGCGTAGACGTGCTATGAACGAATATCACGCGCTGCATATATGGAGTATAGGTACAGTGGTGGAAATTTTTATAAAATTACAAAATTTTCTTTAAATTTTCACAATATTATAAATTGAAACAATTTTTTTTTTAATTTTCACAATTGAAGTTTCATATAAATTCATCATAATGACTTATATGAATCCAACTACAAAACTTTTAAAATTTATATCGCTATAAAATTTCCAAAAAAATAAAACAATATTTTTTTTTATTGTTTACAATATTTTTTTTTAGCTGTCTTATTTACTAAAAACAATATTTTTAATAAAAACTCATAATGAGTTTATACGAATTTCCAACACTGTATGCTTGCTGTGGTTTGTATACCTTCGGGTATACGATAATACCCTCTCCTCCATGCGCATTTGGTTTTTATCGCAAAAATGCATCATAACTATTTTGCATAAATGTGAAATGCCTCTTGGATGCTAAAGTCGTATTATTTTCTACCTCTCTACCAATCTCTCTCTCTCTCTCCCTTTCTCTTGCGCTGTATAATTCTCGTTGTGCTGAAATTAAAATCATGGCTTTGCCATATCATCACCACGATCACCATAACTATTAAGCATAATAATTTAGCAACATCCCACAATTAATTTCAATTAAATTGCTCATCTTTACTATTTCTTTTTATTTTTTGTATACTATTCATTATCTAATGTGCCACTCTCTATATTTGAATATATTTCTTACAGTGTTGGAATAATTGTGATCAACAATTGGGCCCATTTCCGTTGAACATCAATTCGGCGCTACGTCAAGGCTCACTCGTGCTCACTGACATTGGATGGGATCAAGCAATTACGAATGCATCGAAGCAATGCCTTGTTACGTGGGAGGTCTCCGGAGGCGGTCTAATGGGCAACCTATTGACTGATAGTTCCACTGTTGAATTATCCCTATGGCCAGATACCATCTATCACGTACAAGTTACGTGCAAACATAAGGTAAGCAAGCAAGCAAGCAACAATATCTCAACTACTCTCACATGATCATAATATTATACAGTGATGCTCTGTGCAAAACACACACAAACAGACAAACGAACAAACATCTTCTTTTATGGCAAATAGAGGCAACAAGTCAGCCGATCAGCAAGTTAGCCTGCTAGAAAGCCAATCAAGTAATTGCAACAATATAATTTTATTGCAATTCTCAGTTACAGTTACAGCCTATCGGTTTGCACATTTCATTCGTTGGCTCTATTCTGTGAACTATCGTATAATGATCATGATGAAAATGATGATCATCACAAGCTATGATGATATCTTGATTATAACGATGATTCTTTGCGTTGCGTTGGTGCACAAAGTGACTATCTTGCCATTCTATATGTATATGTTACATACATGTGATTCATAGATGTTTTTTTATATTCAAAAATCAACGTTTAATTGGCTTCTTCCTTCGGTCAGAGTGTGTGTGTGTGTGAAAGCTAAACACTAATTGCCTAATTACATCACCTACAGCTTCATGTTGACAAGACTGATTTGTGGCCAAATTTTTGCATAGCCATCAACCGGTGCATGCATATTTGTTTACAATTCAATTCAATTTTGATTCTTGCAACCCACTTTTATCGGTGCTTATAGATATATTGCATGATCACACGCAATCACTTATTATCCATCCTGTATACAAATCGTACATGTGTATATTAAACTTTCATCACCATCAGAGAATATTCAGTAATCTGACCATCCATCCGCATATCTACTTATTCAATACCAGTTATAGTACATATGTAATATTGTAAGTCTCCATTGCGTGCGTCTACCTTTCTAACATGTCATGCAATTATAAATAATTTTGGCAATATCCAGGTCTGCATTGGAGAAAAGTATCGGACATTCTTTAGTAAAAATGAAACAATTTTTTAAGCTTAAACTGATTTTTATTATCGTTCTTTCAACGTTTGAGTCTTGTGAAGAAAACATAGGAACCAAGTAGTTCTTTTTTGTGGCCAACCTTACACCAGGAGAAGAACATGTCAAATACCGAACCAATGATAATGAAAATGAATGCCCCAAAACTTCCAAGCCAAACTCTTTCAATTTTTGTTTATTTTTTATATCCTTTGTGATCTGGCATCAACATATTTTCTATTGATCAATTCTGACAATACTTTCCCAATCAATTTGTCAATTGGGATTACTTGCTCATATAGTAAAGTAAAGAAACACATATTTTTTGTGGAGAACCAATAAAACCTTCTGTTTCACTTCTACGCTGAACGCACAGCATCATAATTTAGGTATTCGGATCATAGTGTATCTGCTCTACTTCATTTCGCTTCGGTTATGGTTTTTTTCCAATAAATTGTTTGTACCCATCTTATTTCTTAACATCAATCTTTTGCGAATTCGTGCGTGCTTACAAAAAGGCTATCTTGCAATTGTTTACCATTTCATAGACTTCATATTTATTATTTAAATGGTTCGCTCGAAAAAGTCATTCAAGGGTCTACGACTCATATTGACTTTATGTTTATAAATTGTGTCGAAATGGCGCTAAGCCAAACCGCAACTAAACTTGTCAATTTTTCAGAGATTTCACTATTTAATATTCGATCCGAAACTGTATCCCCATCAAAACGTGTTAAAACTTTCCTTTCTATCCGGTACTTTTTCCCAACCAAACACATGCGAGAACCGATATTTTTCATCAGCCCCAGGTTTTTAAAAATTTCCAAGCCTTGCGTGATTTTGTTGATCTGCGTGGTCCGATACTATTTCCCCATTATCTACATCCATAGCCCGATACTTTTTCCCCATTTAAATGTGTCGAACTGTTCCCATTTACCCAATCACTTTATTTGCTGTTCTTCATATTTATTTGTTAATTGTCGTGTGAATTGAAATGTTGATCATTCGATCAATCGATCATACGATCGTTCGATTGATACAGTTGCTGACATATATTTCATCGATCCCTTTAAAACGAACATGCAACGTAATATTACAAGTACGAACAGTTAATTGTTTTTGAATTGATTCTTTGATTCAAAGGAAGATGTTTGCTTGACCGCTGACATAAAATGCAATGCCTTGGGCTCTTTTTTCAATAATAACAACAACAACAACAACAAAACTAAAAACATTTTGATTAACTGTTTGTTTTCTTTTTTCGTTCTATTTTTATTTTTATTTTTAGGAAACTGGTGGCATGCGGCGATCATATAAATTGATTGTAGACACGCACAAATTGAGTGACAGTACAGCAACTGGACTGCAAGCGATTGCTATCGAAACGAATTTGGGCAAAACGATGCCAAACATTTATACTGCCGGCGAACAAATTGGTAATTCTGGAGAAAGCGATTCCAGAATGCGTATACTTAAGGATAGCTCGAAGGATTTCCTTTCGCCCTACAATCCCAATGCGAATATTGCATCAGCCAAAGATACAAGAACAAAAACCGGTAGTATCAGCACTAGCACCACAACTACTAAAAATGAGGAAGGATCAGCGACGCATATCAATTCTGTGTTACGTACCAAACTGAAGGGCGGTGCATTGTCGACGAGCATAACATCAAGCCTGTTTGTGCAACCGATTGCATTTGCTGTGATCGCCTCAGTGATTATTTTCCTTGGTGTACTCTTGATTTGCCTGTTAACGCGACCTGTGCGTAAAGAAGTACCTGTTGGCGCTGCTGGCGCCATTGATCACGAAGTGTTGATACACAATGAGCTGTTGCCCAGCCAGACACCGGCCGCACTAAAATCAACGGGTGCGGGGCATTCCTCCCCAGTAACGTCGGCAATTTCAACAGCAACCGCAACCGTTGATACACGAACACTACATGTGTAAGGAGGAGGCGATCCGGGTAATTGGTGATACTACCTGCGAATCGTTGGTTCGTTATCATCGATGAAGGCGACGTGTAAATACATAGTTTTTTCAAATTGCTTAAATTTTTTGATAAATTTTTATTAATTTTTCTATAGATGTGATGTAAATTATTATATTGTACAATAGACATAGGAATATATGTACGTATATGATAGATTAGGTTAGATTTTAGGTCCCTCGCCTATCCACACAACTTTGTCATCTATCCAACTCCCCTAGCACCCCAGCTCTGCCCTCCATATATGTATATGTAAATAGATAGTTACTCAATAAGAACGTTTTGAGTTCGTTGTAAATGAGCAGCAAATGAGTGAAAGAGAGAGTTAGTCACTCTCTCTCTCTCACACTTCTTTTGCGAAGCTAAACGAATAAACAAAACGAGTGCGTGTATAGCAATATTAGTAGTATTTAGCGTAAATGAGAAAGAATAATTTAAATTTAGAATTATAGAAGAGCATAATTACAATTAATGATAATCATAAGGCGTGGCTAGGTGGCTAAATCAGTTGATACAACGATTTAATTGCCACTTTGTTCCCACGTCTACTATATAGTACGAGTGCGTATAAGTAAATACTGACATATGTCACTATATGTATATGTATATGTTAGTGTAACTGTAAATAATGCTTATGTATTTACTTAAATTCCGTTGTTACAATACACTTATTCATTACTTTATCGTATTCACATCCATAAATAGTGAGAGCTACAGAAAAATCGTTTTTCCTAAAAGAATTTTTGTTAATACTAGAATTGGAGATTATAATTTCTATTCAAAATTTAGAGCATTCTCACCATGTTAAACATCGACTGAGAACAAGCATACGCAAAAATCGCATAACTAAGATTACGTCTTGTGGAGGTTGTCTTGTGACGTCATAGTTAAAGAAAATTTAAAGAGACGAATTGTTGTGACGTCACAAGTCATTAATGCGCCTTTGTGAATAATTCATGACGTGATTTGCTTTTTGTGATTTCTTACACATTTGCCATTTTACACGCACATACTCACATACACTATTGCATATATACATACACATATATTGAGTGAGATGAAAATTGAATGAGTTTTTATTATTTTTATTTTTTTTTTTTTCATTGTATCATTAATTAATAATATATTTATTTATAAATAGCTGCTGGAGAAAATAAATAAAAAAGAATTGCTTCATTCCGATAAGAATTCATTTTCTAGTCTCGCATGAAATTTGTGTTTCGTTTTTATTTTTGTTGAACTTATTTTAAGTTCCTCAATATCATAATCAGTGTGGTTGACATTTTTTGATTTTTTCAAATTATTTTTGTTCATTTTGCGTATGAATTAGTTTTCAATAAACAAAGCAACAAATTGTATAAATAAAAAATTCACAAAGGAAAAAATCAAAAATATCTTCCAAAATAAAAATTAAACACGAAGAATAAGAAATAAGTACTTAGATGATTCACAAGGTATCATATTGTCATAATATAAAATTTTACAATATGGAGAAAAGCATTGTCGATGATTTCCATTTAAAAGCAACGTAGCGCAATGCAACACCGCGTGCTCTCTTTCTGACAGGTTGCCATTGTTGTGTATTGAAAGAATACACAAAATTCTGAGAGTAATTTGACATTATGACTTATGACATTATGAGGTCTTGTGAATTTATCTAAATTTGTATAAAGAAAAAAATATTTTACAAATTATATACAAAGCAGCAAAAATATAATAAATTAAAAAAACAAAAACAAAATGAACAAATAGATGATACTATTTAATAAAAATATTGTAAATATAATCAAAACAAGAAAATACGGTAGAAAGCAACTCTTGTAAATAAAAATTAAATTAATAAAAAAAAATAAATTATAATATTTGTTTTCCTTTCAAATGAAATAAATTTGATTTTTATGTAAGTGTAATTTAAATTTAATAACATAACAAAAACAGTATAGATAATTATGTAAATCATTTGAAAATATTATGCAAAATTTCATTTTAAAAATATTTCTCTGAATAGTATGATATTATTATTACAAATGACAGAACTGCATACACATCAGAGCTGTTGTTATACATCAATACACACACAAACACACACAGTTGCATACATACATACGTAAATTTTCATTTTCATTTTACAGACAAACAAATTTGGATTATTTTTTAATTCCATTTTGAATTTTTTGTAACAAATTTTCATGTCAAAGCAATAATAATAATAATAATAATATTTATTCCTTTTAAGCTTCCTCTCATTCAAACTACTATACTATTCATATATATGTCACATATATGTACACATGACCCAGCAAAAATATTTAAGAGATCTCCTAAAAAAGAATGATTCTAGTTTACTCCGCATAAAAAAATTTTAAATGCTCTAGAATGATCTTCCATTGCTACTTACAGAGCAAGAGGCGAGCTATCATACTTGGAAGAATAATCCGGACCACTCCGAAGTTTCACCATTACGAGCTAAGAAGTAGAATACAAGCAATACTCGTTTTTAATCTAAAATGTGGTCAAAAGAGTACTCGAAAATTGCTTTGTTGAAAACGAACAAAGAAAGAAACAATCCCATACATTTGGAATGAGATTGAGTAATCCTAAACTGTTCGTTACAAAGAAAGACTACTTCCATGAAGCTATATTACCAACTAAAAAGGACAACACATACAATACTGGGTTTTAATCAGAAATGAATTCAAAAAGAATCTTCCTAAATTGCTCTATTGGGAGCTAATATAGAGCATACGCCTTTAATCCACACTGAGACAAAATATGTAAGTTATTCGGTATTCTTTCCAAAAAAGCTCAAAGTAATTACTTTCCCTCGTAGAACATAGAAATAGAGGTTTTGGGGCAATAGCAAGCACACAGACTTGAAGCACTCGAAAGAATGGTTTTTGAATGAGCCTCTTCTTTTTTGCTGGGTTAACATATGCACACATACACACACACATACACAAAGACTGGTATGAATTTGTATTCGAATAAATGTTACATATGAAATATTTTAAATTAGTGTATGGCTATAACAAAAAAATAAAAAAGAGAGAGATCAAATTATGAAAATATGAGCATGAACCGAAAAAAATATTGTAAAAAAAACAAGCAGCATAAAAATTTCGTTATTTTCGATTTTATTTTTGCATTGCAAAGAAAAAAATTATAAAAATATGCTTATGAATTTATTATACATATATGAATAAACTATATACAGTATGCTTCAAAAGTTTCGGGATTGTGGTTGTTATGAAAAAAAAGAAAAAAATTTCCGAATTTGATATCATTTAATTCAAAAACGTTACCACAAACTGACCTTCACGACAACCAATACATGGAAGACCTTGCGATGCTGATTTCCGAAAAGACGTTGAGGCCCCTTTTTTATGTTGTCCACATCGTTATAGTGCTGACCATCCATGATATTTTTAGCTGATGATGATGATGTAGATCAATAAAATTAAATTCGACAACTTTTGAAACACATTGGGTATAGTATGCATGCAAATATATTATTACGATATTTTTCAGTGTAATATATATACAATATTTTCATATTTACATACATACATCCATATATGCATATATATACACATATGTATACATTTTGTTTTAAATAAAAACAAAAATTATTTATGTGTATTTAACTTAGCCCTTTTACCAGCCCTGCCTCACACCTCACTCTATCCTACTTCTTTTTGTGCATTGCGTGTGTATGTAGAAAATGTAAAAAACATTTAAAAAATTAACGATTTTCATTATGCTTCTTAATTAATTTTGTTTATTAATTAATTCATAGTTAAATGATAAGAGATATGCTAAATTGCTAATGAATTAAATTAAATGAATACAATACAAAATACAATACTGTGTACTAAAACAAAAAAAACGTAATACCTACTATTTGAAAAAAAAAACAACATACAAATGAAATAAATAAATTGTAACTAATAGTTTACATAACTATATAATTTAAAAAAAATATATATTATATATACAAATTTAATTAATCATAATTATCATACAAAAAAGAAAGAACAAATTGAAAATTAAAAACAAAACAAAAAAAAAACTATAAAAAATATTAAAAATAAATTCTAAAATGAAAAAAAAAATTGTAATAATTTTCATTTATTTGGTAAAAAAAAAATTCGGAATATATGGCAAATCAGTAAGTATTTATTCAATCACAAATTGTGGGTCGTGCTATGCTGTGTGACTGATCCTGTATGCTGGACGAACAAATTGGGTTTATATAGTCAATATGTTTTCTACTTGTCGGTAACATGTACTTCAAATGAATCTAATTTGAAATATACCCGTATTTTTTATTCACCTATTAATGCTTAAGAAACATTGTCTCGTTTATATCAATGTCGTTATTTTCTTTCGTATGTTTTGATTGGATTCGATTGTTGTCTGGGTAAACATAGCACTCCCATAAGAAGACAAAAACCATTTTAAAATGTTATTGAAGAACAAGAAATCATACGAAGATAAACAGAGGGGAATTTAGTTATTTTTTTGTAAGACCTGTGTTCCAAAAATATAAATACTTGTAAACATTTTTAAGAGCTTGTCAATTCGTGCACTGCATGCGCTTAAAGCCAACTTAGGTTATCCTGAACCAAAAGGCCTTGAGACTCAAATGGCAAGCAATCAGATATATAGATTATTTGAAAGAGCTTTTTCAGGTTTGATACATCAGAAAAATGACACGCCTTTAGTGGCTACTACAAGAATGTACTCATTTTATGGCATCTTTATATGAGTAGAGGCGCTGCTCAACCAGAAAATTTATGAAACAAATGCTAGTAGATATGGCCAAAGGGATAGGGCTTCCTATTTACGCATTTCCAAATACATTTTGGGAGTATTTTTATGCTGTAAAATTTCTTTACCGAGTTTTTCCTTGTATTGCAGACATTTTTAATTCAATATTCCGTTCAAAGGCATCAATTGTCACCGATAGAGAATTTCAATGATTGTTTCGCTAGGTTTAATCAGCGCAAAACACTTCACCCAGCTGATCCAACCAAATGCTATCCTGACTTTGGAAACTTCATGATGCATGGCCGTCCCCACCTCTTAATTTTTGCATTTGCGGTTATATTAATGTACCAACTTTTCATCGTCAATTACGATACGATACGAATCTTCTGTCATTTGGTTGGATACATGGAGGTTGTAAATATAATTAGCAAAAATTTTAAGAAAAAAAAATTACCATCCCTACTTCAATTCTTAATATTTTAATTAATGTTTTAACTTTCATTATGATGTATGATTAGTGACGAAATGGGAACTTGCCGACTGAAACCATCACCGGTTTCAAAGTCAGCGATCCCGAAGAAATATAGTGGACAAAGCATTTTCTCCTGTGGCTGTGTACTCTTTTGAAAAGAAATTCGTAAGAATTTATCATTTGTCTGAGAATAAATCAAGTTTTCACTTTAAATTGATCTCATTTTGATTTATACAAATATTTCTATAGTCTTCAGCAGCATTATTTTATTTTCCCCGATTTATGAACACCATTTCGTTGTAGGACAAATTTTATTAAATGATTTTGTATAAAATATGTTAAACTAGCTGTTTAAAAACCTATGAGAAAAGAAAATATAAGAAGCCATTGCGTTTATATACACTTTGCAACATATGTTTCTTCGATAAAAATATTTTTAGTTAAAAATCAAAAACTTTATTTCAAATAATCCTTTTGCTAATTGTTGTAATATGTACGAAGTAATCTTATACGAATACATGCATCTCAGTTCATTGCTTATATGGCAAATTGTTGCCAATTAGCAAATCACTTGGTATCACAAGAATATAAATGATATTACACTCAAAGAAAGAAAATGAAGAAGGAAAAAAAAAAACAGAATAATAGTGCCCACAAAATTAAGAAAAAAAGCTACATTTACAAAACCATTTCAAGATTTCCGCATATACTATTAGCACACAAACAAAGCAACAAGCAACAAGCAACTACACAAATGGTAGTCGTACTACGTTCTGTCGTTGCGTGCAAACACATGATTATTGTTGATGTTATTGCAGCTGATGAAGATGGCAATATTGATCGAAATGATGATGAAGATGTTGATGTGTTGGCAGTGATGAGGGGTGTTGCTAGCGTTTAGGGTACTTCATACAGATGATTACTACTACTACTACTAAATACTGTTTAATAATAACGTTGATGTAAGTGTATTTTTCTTTAATTTAAAATTTTGTTATTGTTGCTGATTTCATTGTTGTCGCTGCTGAATTTGTTCTTGTTGTTGTTGCTATTTCACTTGTTTATTTTTTCAACGAACAATTTTCGAAACATTTAGTAATTCCATGATGTTGCTGCTGATTTTACTGCAGCTTCAATTGTTCGGATGTTCGGATTATGGTAGTTTTTCAATACATACATATATTCAGGCACACATACAAACACACTATGTATATAGCCACTGGACAACATAATGATATTTCTTGCTTGACAAAACTATGAAATCCCAGTGTTACATAAAATAAACCATCAACAAGGTTTGCTGCTGCAGGCATTCTATGCATAAGGGGGGGATATTTTTGCATTTGAATAAATTGGCATGAGGCAATAATAATAACTGAAACAACAACAACAACAACAATAACAAAAACAACAATTTGAACAACAGCCGCAGCAAATAAAAACCAATTCTGATTTAAAAACCCCAAAAAAACCATTTGCACAAATGAAATAATGTGAATGAATGACGAAAGGAATGAGATGGAATGAATACAGTGAACCACTTCTCATCGTTTTATCCTCTCGCAATTCAATGTGTTGAATAATAACATGATGATGCACAAAAAT
Organism: Megamerina dolium; assembly: GCA_963854835.1. Taxonomy (NCBI): domain Eukaryota; kingdom Metazoa; phylum Arthropoda; class Insecta; order Diptera; family Megamerinidae; genus Megamerina; species Megamerina dolium. Next base: position 61,060,153 of record OY978527.1, on the reverse strand, counting down.
AACAAAACATGAATACAATAGCAACTGTAGAACAACAATTTTCCCCGAGTTTATGCATCGACAACATTTGCATTTGTAATGTGAAATGAAAAAATAATAATTGTTAAGCATACAACAACAACAATGATAGCAGCAGCAGCAGCACCACCAGTAACACTCACTCAAAAATATACAAACATTTACAAAACGCAAAATAATTGTCAAGCCTGCTGACGTTTTGATAAGAACCAATGGGAGAGTGGTTGGCCAATAGCAACCAAATTACAAGTACACTCATATAGATGCATCGTACATACGGATACAGAGATACACAGGAAACACATTGCAGTATACGTTGTTGTCGCTCTCATAGTTGGCGTTAGCACTATTGCATTCAGCATTGCCATCACATTTGTTAGCAAACTCACTATGTGGCACTCTATTGCAATACCATCACCACAACCTGGCAATTCCTGGCTTGTACTACTGGCTACTAATACAAAATAACATCATGCACATCCACATAATATCAACAGCAACAGGAGAGTGAAAAAAATAACAAGAAAATATGATGATGTTGAGAGATCGAGGACGAATGGAGTAGACGAAATGGAAAATTAACCGCGAAACACAAACAAGTGAAATAACCAACAAAAAAAAAATGGACGCCCTACCCACTCACTCAACAGCCTCGAATGCCCACAATATCAACGCCAATAGCAGCAGCAGCTGCAGCAGCTGTAATACCATGTGGCACAACATCAGCCATAGTGACAGGCATGCATGTTATACATACCATATACACATTGCATACGCATCTCATCCAGTTAAGTTCATGAGCAGCAAACCAACAATGTAATTTTCACGACCAATTACAAAAACTCTTTTCCAACACTATTCTAATGAAATACAAAAAAAAAACAACAAAAACAATAAAATAACAAAACAACGCATATGAAAAAAATCCATTTTAGCCAATTTTGTTCTCAACATTTTGTGTTCTTTATTCTTAGTACTATTGTTGTTGTTTTGGCACAAAAAAAACATTGTTATTGCATCAACACCCTAACATGCGATGAAAAGTTTTCTAATCTAGCTTGTTATGAATATTTTTTCATCAAATTTTGACTTGGCATGGGCCAATTAATTATCAATTAATTGTCATCGTATTCTTGCAGAAAATCGATGGTTTCGTAAACGAAACTAGGCCAGGCCATGTTAGTGCACATTTGGGGATAAAAAGTAGTGGATTACGATTTCATACCGGTCGCCATTAATGGTTACAACTCGATTTCCATCATTTTTAAATTGATATTGATCTGGCTCAGAAACCACACCAAACAGTGCATTTTTCGTGGTACGTCGGTAGTCGAAGAGTCACCCATAGACTAATGTTGCTTCAAATGCGACAGTTTAGATTATTCTCAAAGTTACTGGAGCAGCAATAAACCTCATCACTGAACACAATTTGATGGTAAATGACTTTGGAACGACTTGCAAATGCCCAATTACTAAACTCCTCAAAAACCATAAATCGGATAGCTTGAATTCTTGCCCCAATTAAGTCTTTTTGACACATAAAGACCAGATAATTATACAAATCTATTTTCGGCTTTCTACCAAAATGGAGCTGTCTACTCAATATTCGTTCATTGGGTATCAACGAGTTCTACCTTTCCTCATTAAATTACCTAGATTCTTACTCTTCCAAGTTCACACCGAAAGTGAGTGAGGTTGTAAGTATTCAGCGTCAAAACATTAATAGTCCATTATTTACTTACTTACTTATGTGGCCATAACAACCGAATATCGATTTAGGCCGAAAATAACATGCTTCGCCAGCCATCTCTGTTCTTCGCTAGCTGGCGCCAGTTAGAAATTCCAAGCGCCGTCAGGTTCTCCAGTACTTGGTCTTTCCACCGGAAGTTTGGTCTTCCTCTTCTGCGCCGTCCTCCAGCTGGTTCCGAATATAACACCTTCTTAGCTGCAGCGTGTTCTTCCATTCGCTCAACATGACCTAGCCAGCGCAGCCGCTGGATTTTGATGCGCTTTACTATGTCAATATCGGCATACAGCTCGTACAGCTCATGGTTGTACCTTATTCGGTACTCGCCACCAACGCAAATAGGTCCAAAGATCTTGCGTAGGACTTTTCTTTTGAAAACTCCAAACATTCGCTCATCCGAAGTGGAAATTGTCCAGGATTCAGCGCCATATGTTAGGACAGGCATGATGAGAGACTTGTAGAGTGTAGTTTTCGTTCTTCGAGAGAGGGCTCGATTTCCCAATTGCTTACTCAGCCCAAAGTAACACCTGTTAGCAAGAGTTATCCTACGCATGATCTCCAAGCTGACGTCATTACTGCTGTTAATGCTGGTTCCAAGATAGACAAAGTCCCTTACTACTTCAAAAGCGTAGTTGTCAACAGTGACGTGCTGTCCAAGACGCCGGGACTCTTTGTTTGTTGACACTAGATACTTCGTCTTGCCCTCGTTCACCGTGAGACCCATCCATTAGTCCATTAACAACTCCAAATTAAAGGGAGTATGACAATCTTACAATAATAAATTCTTTTCCACCGTAGCAGCATATAAATTCATTCATCGATCGAGTTATTCTCGTTTAAGATCACCCACAAATAAAGCACAAATAAACATATTATGTGATCGCATTATCTATGCGATATATTCATTACTTTTATACTATTACTTGATAACTATATACAGATGTATTTTTATATATATTTATTGAATTTCAAAATTTATTAATTCAATAAAGAAGCTAAACATAACTGCGTTTTAATTTCATGTTATAAACATCATATCACATAGTTTGCATCCAATTAAAATCCCATTTGAAATTTGTACACGTATTTACTCATATATGTGGAATATATACTCGTACAATATGAATATACATATATCTGGTTTTTCCAAAAAAAAATAATACACAATAATAACAGGCATATTTACTTTTAAGCTAATCCTAACTACAGCTGCATATACTCATGCAACATACTTCGAATGTCCCTAAAGCTATTCATTCAATTCATACGTTCACCCATCCATTCATTCATTTATTCATTCATTCATTCGGTTGTTCATTCACTCATTCGCGTATTTGTGTCCGATTAAAATTGTTTTAAGCAAATTAAATAAAAACAACAGCAATACATGCAAAAACACATACGCGTACAACTATGTGACATTATCACTATCACATATATAACACCCGATACATACATATAAAATTCTATTGTTTGTTCATATTATTTCCCTGGTTGCTTGCGGCAAAGTAATTAAAAATCCTACATTTGTGCATTGTGCTCATTGATACGAACGCCCCCATATGTTTTGAAGGGAGGTTTATTTTATACAATATTTTTATCATTACTCTAGTGATATTACCATTACAATAGTTGTTGTTCTAATTTTTGATATTGTTTGGCATTTTTCTCTTTTTATTTGGTTGTTTTTTATGAATATTTTTTTTTTGCCGACTTTTTGTTAGATATCACCCACCATCACAATCACAATCATCTATGCAATCACAAAAGCATACATTTAGGAATAGTGAATTGGAAATTTGTTATTTTCGTTGATATATTTGTTGTTGTTGTTGTTGTTTACCTTGAAACAATAACAAATCCACAAAATGCAAACATTACAAATTCCCATGCATATATTGATAAAAGCTTTTGACATTAGTTCTGTGTTCTGTATTCGTTCAATATATAGTGAAAGTGAAAGAGAGAAATAATGTACATGATATATACAGATACGTATATTAAATGGCTATTGAAAAAAAAAGATATGTACAAAATTGCACACAAAATATTTAATCAGACTCACAACCGTAATAATATCATCAACAAAGAGCTACGCAACACCAACGTCATAAGCGGCATGCTTTAATACAGACATGAAAAGAGATGAAAATGGAGATAGAATGGTGAAGAGAGATAAACAGAGAGATTAAAAAAGTTTTGAACATGTTTCTTCGTCATCAAACTTTTTTTTTTCTTCTTCTTCATATTATTCTTTCTCTTTTGTCTTGTGTTGTAAGCATGATTTTCTAGAGCTTAGTCTTCTTTTTCACTAAAAACGACGAGATGTTGCATCATAAGGGCTTGTTGTTTATATTACATTGTTTATTGTAGTTAGAATGGTCGTATATTTCTAAAAACTATATCAATTTTTTCTTTCCATCGTGTTCTTCCAAATATGAGTATTTCAACAAAAGAGGCATTGAATATAGTTCTCCTTTACTAGTATAGGGATTGGTCCATAATTAGGGAGGGTTTATAGTTGCAAATCTCATTTAAAAGGAATATATTTTTGTAATAGATTTGAATTTGAACATAATTTGTTTACGAATTTTGACCTTAGATGCGTTTTTCCCTTTTCGAGTATGATTTTATGTTAAGGAACACAAAAATATCTCAGGGTGCTAGGCCGGGCGTCAGCAGGTACAATACAATCGTAGATGAATATGGTTGTGGGTTATCCTGGTGAAGCAGCAATTTTTCTTAGGCAATCTCCTACCGAATCAGTCCATCAAACGCTTTAATACTACACCCGGATTGTTCTTGATTTCTACAAAAAGCCTCCGAAGCTTATTCCCTTCGAATTCGAAAATTTCCTTGGTAGTCACGTTTGTCGGGTGGCCTAGAAGATTCTCGTATGTACGACTAAATTTAAATTCGTCAAATCAATATCTTCCAGTTGTCGTAGATGGCGACCAGTCACCATAGACAGCGTTCCACTTCTTTGTCTCAGGCAAACCAAAGGGCCCACTGTATTAAATTCGTCTTCTAATTCCATGAACCTGATCAAATCTGATTTAGGATTTCTTACAGATTCCTGCTCAGGTCATCACACCCTCAGATACAATCTATTTTCAAATGTACGACGGTCTTTATCAGTCCCTTTGACATTAGATAGCCTTCCGCAATGGATGTCATTGTGCTTTTAAGACTACCAGTCACTGTTATACCTTGCTTGGGTCCAGTACATAATATCTTTGGGATTTTGTACTTTCTTCAGGGGTTTCTAACAGTTTTCTCTTGCACCACAACATTTCTTTAGTAAATATTAAAATGATATAGGAAATTTGGACAGCTTTCAATAGACTATTAAATGTGTCTACCATTTTTCTCATGAAAATTATTTAATTTTGTGTCTACCATTGTCCCTCATGAAGATTATTTAATTTTGAAAAGCATGCTTTATGAATTTATTTGAAGTTTATGTTAAAGAGGCGAAATTACTTAGACCAAGATAGGACAATTATCCGGGAAATATATGTTCAAATTTTTTTTTATATATTGAAAATCTTTAATTCTGCTACTATTTTACATTTTCCCTGTGGTCCGTACATTTTTTTTCCTGAGTCTCAATCATAAAACCTTCTCCAAAAGAAGGTTAGCTTTTGATTTCAGCATGCTCAATATGCCCACAATTTTTGTGGAATCCGTCCTAACCATAGAGCAATTCCTCTACATGTGTATTTTTATATACGTTTCTAAGCAACATAGTGCAACATGAGGCAAAAAAAAATATTCTACAGCAACAACAACAACATAGTCATGCTTAAGAGTCCATGCAATAAGTAATGCCATCGTTGTTGTTGTTGTTGTTGTTGTAGTTCATGAGCACGATTTAAGTGAAACGGATAAATTTAGCGCAATGAATTTTTTTCCTACACAAGAGAATTGCCCCTAAATGTAACCAAAAGGATAATAAAACAAGGCGAAAACAAAACGATGAAACAAAAAATTAAATAAGATGACAAAAAAAAATACAAACGGCAAGTAAACAAAGGCGAAATGGAAACGGAAACGGAAACATAATATATAATCTTAGTACACACTCACACCACAGACACTCATATATATATTTTTTCATATGTAGATCCACCAACTGATACAAACATACTCTTATGTAGCCATACACTCTCCCTCTCTTACCTAAAAACGCACAATCACAGCGAGAAACGGAATTAAAGACTGTAAAAACCTTGTGAGTCAGTCAAATGTGCCAACAAACGACGAGTAACAACAAGCAAGCAACCAAAGAAATGTGTTGTTGAAAGGCATAGTACAAATAGAATGGTCACAACAACAACAACAACAACAACAACAACAACAGCAGCAGCAACAAAGCACTATTTGCTCTTCTGTTGTCTAACATACAACTCGACAGCAGAGCACTGTACCTTGATACTACTGACTATTCCCCACAACAGGGTGATGCAAACAATGGCGAAAAAAAAATGAATAGAACAAAAAAAAATGGAAAAAGCAAATAAACAAAACTGAATCCCCGAGTAGTTGCACTTGTAAATGCAACACTTTCACACAAACGCCGCATACAATACATATAGAAATATCTTATATAGAAATGCACAAAAGAAAAATGCTATAAATTGTTAAAAATGCTGTAAACGCATAGAAGAAAAACTCTCATTTAGATTGGTAAGGGAAAAAGTGGCAGAAATAAAGGGAAGTAAAAAAAAAAACAAAATTAGAAAGAAATATTACAAGAGAAGAAATAAGTAAAAATAGCATCAAACAACCAACCACAACAACGACACCATATCAAAACAAACAAAATATGGCTCTTTTTTCGTTATTATTATACATATATTTTTTTTATTTTGGGAAAATCAGGTTAAACAGTGGGTGGCCGGATATAATGAGCAATGCCGTTGCCGTCATTGCTGCCGGCGCCACAACCAACTACACGCTTTCTTACAAATGACTTTTAGAGGAAGAGGAAAATCCAGTCAGCATTAAAATGTTGAATTTATGAAATGGTTCATCCAGTCAGCCTCAAATCCATTTTAAGGGTAACAAATCAACAACAACAGCAAAAATAACAAAGGAAACAATAACCAAAAAAATAATAATAATAAAATATACATGCTCATTAAAAGTGCTAAAAAAAGAGAAAGAATAGAAAATAATGCATTTGAAAAAAAAATTTTTTTTTTTTTTGTTATATAATTTACTGAATTTTATTTTATTTCCTATTCATCTATTCAGCTATATTCAATTAGATACTTAACATAAAAATATTTGCACAAAAAATTTATCACTTGCTCCAAAAACACAAATTATTTAAGAATATAAAATCAAATTTAAAAAAATTTTGAAAATTTTTGCCAATGTTGTCGAAAATTTGTTTATATGTATTAAAAAAAATTGTTTTTGATATAATTGCAAACAATTTTTGGCCTTTTCATATTAAAAAAATATTTCGACATTATTGCAAACATTTTTCGATTACATTATTCTATTTAATTTCAATATTTAATATTTATAAATAAAATTTCAGCGAAAATTTAAATTTGGTAAAATTTACTATTTATACATATTACTATTCGCATTTTAACCTATTTTTGCAATTATGTAGATTTTTCGACATTCAATCAGTGGACCTTTACTTATGTAATCGAAGAAAATTGCAAAGTTGTACGAGAAACTTTGGGTAATTTCGACCTTGTGTCCCAACTATCTGATAACCACTAGTGTAATTTTCTCTAGGAGTCATCAGGATATTATTCTTAATGTCTCCTGAGACTCTGACATATCCACCACATTTCGGTAAAAAATACTAAAAATAATATTTTCTTACATCAAATTATACACAGAAGAATATGTAAAATAGAGTCAACTCGATATAGTTAGTACCACAAAAACAACGAAAAATCACAATAATCCAATCAATTTTTATTTAATTTCATTCCATTGTTACTTGGCCTATTTTTGGTTTATTATCTTTCCTTTCATTTTTCATATCACAACATTTCATTGGGTGCCTATGGCCATATAAATCTGGCTCAGACTTAGTGGAGGCCAAACCACCATATGACCGAACTATCGATCGAATAGCAATAATATTTTATATGTTTTTCTTTGTAAGAACTTCATATAGCTAGGCTTGTAGCACTGCTTACAAGTGATTTTGAGTATTTTGATGGCATTTTATTTCATTTCATCTTGTATTAACTACTACTCGTACTACTAACTGACACTACTACTACTACTACTACTACTACTACTTCTACGACTACTGCTATTAATAGAATCTATATTTACTCAGACGCAAACATTGCCATCTTCATCCTTTTGCATCCTTTTTCTTTTATCCTTTTTATTTTTGCCAATTTGTCTGGCTGCAGTCGATATAATAAGCCAGTCAGTTATTGAATTAAAGTTGGCTAAGAATATATATTCATATGTGCGTTTATGTTTGCATGTACGTGAGTTTAGGTCACGTACTATCACTTTCATACATGCATGTACCTACTTATGTATAGATTGTTTGTTTCGAAAATAAGAAAATATTGAATATTCTTCGTAGTAGACGATTTTTATTGAATCGCATAGAGTTTTTCCAATATCAAGTTGTTGGCGTCATATTTTTTATTACTTTGCAAATTAGCCACATATTGATGCAGTTGGTATGGAAAATAGGAGCAATAGCATCAATTCTAACCATGTATAGTGCATAGTCGTACGTATAATGTTAGACAATGAATTTGATAATAAAAGCAACTAAATATTATGTTTATGGTAATCTACAAAGATTTTATGGTGAATATTCTCATCTAGGGACTAAATATTAAATTTTTTATATTTTAATTTTGATTTTTCTTGAAGATCTTCTTAAATGTATTTTGAAACTTTTAAAACAGTTGGTCATTCATGATTTTCAGATTGCTAATGCCAGGTCCCTGCTACTTGATTCCTCCTTTGTGAAATACTACAATGGATAAATACAATATTATTGTTGTACTACTTTAATGTCGAAACATTTTGCAATAATTTTGAAATTTTTTATATTGAACAATAAAATTTCTACGTTAATGCAAAAGCTTTTACAAAAATGCCGAAAACACAATTTGTGCAAAATCGAGTTTCGACATTATTGCATAAGTTTTTGCAATAATTTCCAAATTTGTTTATATTGAAAAATAAAATTTCGACATTACAACAGCTTTTACAATAATGCCAAAACCACAATTTGTGCAAAATTGAGTTTCGACATTATTGCATGCATTTTTGCAATAATTTCTAAATTTGTTTATATTGAAAAATTTTAATTTCGACATTATTTCAAAAGTTTTTACAATAATGCCGAAACCACAATTTGTGCAAAATTGAGTTCGACATTTTTGCATAAGTTTATGCAATAATTTCCAAAATTGTTTATATTGAAAAATAAAATTTCGAAAATATTGCAAAAGCTTTTACAATAATGCCGAAACCCCAATTTGTGCAAAGTTGAGTTTCGACATTATTGCATAAGTTTTTGCATATATTTCGAAACCATCATATCCGTAGCAATTCCATCGAGTTTCTACATTATTTCATTGATTTTGCAATAATGTCAAAAAAATTCCAAAGAAGTTTTTGGACATTAGTTCATTCGATTTTAATTCATTAAACCTTATTCATTGACACTAGATATCTACTTCATTGTGTCCTTCACAATTTCAGTATAATTTCGTGTAAGAAAATTCTGTAAAAACTTGTACGACAATATTATTTCCTGTTTCTCTCTCTCCCTCGTACTTTTATATGTGACTATCAATTTCATTTGATTATTGAAAATATTGAAATTTCTAAATTTGCATAAGTTAACTAATTTGCTGGCCTAATCCTAATTTAATGTTCGCTTAAATGTGATTTTGTACGAATGATCTTATTTGAAGTATAAACTACAAGTATTATTGTAAATCTCATTTTCTCGTTATCAATTTTCTTAGAATCGCATTATCTCACAGCACGTCGCACCGGATTACTTTAATTTAATTTTTTTCTTCTTTATTTTTCCTATATTAAATAGTTTCAGCATTTACTTCTACTCGTACTTATTTTTGTGCTTTTACAATGTTTGAAGTGCGAATTACTAAAAGAAAAAAAAAATCATAATTTTTTTTGCTGTGAAATCATTTAGAAAATTTTAACCACATCTCAACAGTAAACATTATGTCCTGCTGCTACTTCCTACACTAAATGTATGTAATTTTCTCTCAGCGATTTCATTTCGTTTGCTTTGAGTTCAATGACTGACTTGAGAGACAAACTAACTGACTGACTGACTGACTGACTGACTGACTGATTGACTTGTCTCATTGCTTGCTTTGTTCGTTGGTTGCTTTGCCTTTGTGTTAGTATTGTAACAAATTCTTAAATTATCCACTTCCACATCACTAAGCTTTTATTAATTTGCTTTCCTTAAGGATTTTCCTTAAAACGATGGTCAAAGAAGACACCTACACATACCAACAAAATAAGAAAGAAAGCAACCATGCATACACCAGAGTATTACTTTGTGCAAATTGTTTAAGCAAATGCAAAGCAGTACAAAGAAAGAAAGTGAAAGCGAAGACGAAGAAAAAAATTAAGCTATAAAGAAATCACCGAAATAACCAAAATGGACCACAATTTGCCAAACAATTTGCCAAAATACTGCTCTATAGAAAATATATGTATAATAAAATGAGGGCACACACACACACCATACATACCTATACACACAAACGAATATACCTAAACACATACTAAATATATATATGAGTACAAATCGCACAAAATATTTTTGATATTTTCTATGGTCATGATTACCACACACACACACACACACACACACACACACACACACACACACACACACACACACACACACACACACACACACACACATATATACCCTCGGGGCATTGTCCCCGAGGGTATACCCGCTCCTGTCTATTTCGGCCCGCCCCCCTACACACGATGCGCTGGTACAGAAAGTAAATGGATAACAAATTGAGAAACAACAAAAACAATAGCAGCAATATAGATGGCATCACCATGAGCAGTGGTACTCAAAGTCCTTGCGATGGTGGTAGCAAGATACCTGGAGCTGAGCCGCCCAAGAAGACACCGATACCGAGTGAAGATGGCAAAACTGTCGAAGCTGACCCTTTTAAGCGTGCACCAAGACTGGTGCGGTCGCCGAAAACTGCGGAAAAGCCAGTAAGAGCAAAGTCTTCGCCACCTGCGATGCAAGATAGCACGCCTATGGCTACAACGACGCAATCGAGTGCCGATATCATGTCAGAATTAGGTGAGGCAATCAGGAAGTTGACTGAAGCCATGCGACTACCGCAACGATCAATCAACAACCAAATCAGGGATCTGCTCAGTTCAGTAACGCGACTTCACGAACGTGCCCGAGAAGAGTATAATAAAAGCAAAGAAAATAGACGAAATGTTCCCCTCAGGCTAACATCTATAGGATCAACGCCGAAGAGGCCCCGCGAGGACGAGCAGCTGACACGGAAAACACCACCAAAGAGGAACAGAGCCACTCACGAGGAAGTGCAAAAGCCGACGGATAACACGAGCAAAAGCGATGGAGGCAATAATAGTCCTGCCAAAGAGAAAAAGAAAACAGAGAGCTGGGCGCAGGTCAAACGCAAAACGCAGAACCCTAAGAAGAAGGCGACCTATACACCGCCTCCGAGACCAGACGCGATAATCATTGCACGTGCTGGAAATATGTCATACAGTGACATACTTAAAGCTGTGAAAAAGAATGATGCTCTACATGAACTCGGTGAGAACGTTGCACGGATCAGAAAGACGGCGAAAGGCGAAATTTTGCTTGAACTGAAGGAGGCCCAGATGACAAACATGGGAGTTTATGAAAAGGAAATAAATAAGGTGCTCGGTGATCAAGCGCAGACTCGGGCGCTAACCCATGAGGTATCGTTGGAGATCCGAGATCTAGATGAAATCACCACCAAGGAGGATATTGTCGAGGCGATACGATCGCAAATAAAGGAGTTAAGTTTCTTCGACGAAAGAGCGATCAAAAACATCAGGGAGGCATATGCAGGTACGCAGACTGCGGTGATAAGCCTTCCGGCGTTGAACGCAAGACAACTTCTTGATGCTCGTAAGATCAAAATTGGATGGGTGGTGTGCCGAATAAGGGAAAAACCGAACCTAAAGAAGTGTTTCAGGTGCCTAGAATATGGGCATGTGGCGAGGACGTGCAGCAGCACAGAAGATAGGAGCCAAAGTTGCATCAAATGTGGGGAAAAGGGTCACTTCGCAAAGACATGCGATAAAAAGCCATTCTGTGGAGCATGCAAAATCAACGGGAAGGATGCGGGTCACCAAATCGGCAGTAGGAAGTGTCCCCTATATCAAGCAGCGTGCAAAAGGATATAATGAGAGTTGTACAGATCAACTTAAACCATTGTGAAGCTGCACAGGAGTTGCTCAGGCAGACAGTATACGAACAGAAGATAGAAGTGGCTATAGTTTGCGAGCAGTACAAAAACTTAAGCGCAGGAACCTGGATCTCTGATCAGGTAAACAAAGCTGCCATATGGGCCTGTGGAAACAACTCCATCCAAGACAAGCCGCTCCTTGGAAAATCCTACTACACGCGGGCGAAGATCTGTAGAATCAATTTTTACAGCTGCTATGTCCCGCCGAGTGTGACGCAAGTCGACTATGAAAGGATTCTAGACGAACTAGTGCGAGACGCCAGAACTACTACGCCAAACGTAATAGCAGGTGACTTCAATGCATGGGCCGAGGAATGGGGCAGCAGTTATACAAATAGGCGGGGTGATGCCCTGCTCAAGGCGTTCTCCTTGCTAGACGCTGTATTGCTCAATACTGGCGGTAGGAATACCTTCGAGAAGAATGGTCGCGGATCAATTATTGACATTACGTTCGCCAGCCGCGCGCTCGTTCGATCGACAAGCTGGCAGGTATGCGACTTTTACACACATAGCGACCACCTTGCTATTGTGATGGAAGTCGGCAATCATGAGCAGATTCAAGGGAGCCTACAAAAAACACAAACTAGAGGGTGGAAAGTGGAAACGCTCGATGAAGAAATCTTCAAACTCATTCTAGACGTGAACCCAGACTGTTCAAACGACGTGGACCGACAGGCTGACATGCTGTCAAAGTACGTAAGTAAAGCTTGCGACGCCGCCATGTGCAGAAAAAGACAGAATATGTATAGAAAGCCCACGTACTGGTGGAATCAGGAGATTGATACATTAAGAAGTGAATGTCATAGAGCAAGACGTCTCTCCCAAAGAAGCCAAGGTACGCCGGAGCATATAATACTACGTGAATGCTTCAAAAAGAAACGCAAGGAGTTTAAAAAGGCGATCAAAAGCAGCAAGTCCTCATGCTTCAAAGAACTCTGTGAAAGGGTGGACGAGAACCCGTGGGGCGACGCGTATAAGATAGTGATGTCCAAGGTCAGAGGTGGTAGAGGTAAAGCACCAACCTGCTCTGTCCTCCTAGCAAAGGTAGTAAAAACGCTTTTTCCGGCGCAAGACTTGCAACCGTATATGGTGATACCCCCAATAGAAGAGGCAGTGAAAATCGACGAGTCGGAGATTATCTTAGCGGCGGAGAGATTCGGTAACGCAAAGGCGCCTGGACTTGATGGCATCCCGAATAAGGCGCTGAAGATCGCCATTAATCATAACACGAAGCCTTTTGCCGAGCTTTTTGCGAGATGTTTGAACGAGGGTGTTTTCCCGAAAGTATGGAAAAAACAGCGCCTGGTCCTCCTTCAGAAGCCGAATAAACCGGCGGGTGAGCCAAATGCGTATCGTCCACTTTGCATGATTGATACGATGGCCAAAATATTGGAGCGGTTGATATGCACGCGTCTGGAACAACATCTAGAAAGGGAACCACCTGGTCTGTCCGAGAACCAATTTGGTTTCAGGAGACATCGGTCGACCATAGACGCAATTAGAAAATTGACGGACATTGCTGGCAAGGCCATAGAAGGCACTAGATGGATGCATGGCGATAAAAAATATTGTGCAGTAGTGACACTAGACGTACAAAATGCCTTCAACTCGGCAAACTGGCATCTTATTATGAGGGCATTGGAGGCAAAGGGAACGCCAGCGTACCTAATGCGAATAATAAATAGTTATCTGTCTGACAGACTACTGTTGTATGACACGGACGAAGGGCCCAAAAGCTACGTGGTGACGGGTGGAGTGCCGCAGGGATCTGTACTTGGCCCGCTACTGTGGAACGTGCTGTACGATGGGGTGTTAAACCTTCCATTGCCAAAAGAAGCCCAGATAATTGGCTACGCGGACGACATTGCCGTGACGATCGTTGCGAAGGAGCTCTCCCAAGTTCAGAGCATCTGCAGAGAGACAGCTTCGAAAATTAAGGATTGGCTCACGACGACAAAGCTCCAGCTTGCGGTACAGAAAACAGAGGCTGTACTTATCACGAGCAGAAAAAACTCGAAAAAATCACCCTAAACATTGACGGCTACAACATTACAACGCAACCTTCGTTGAGATATCTAGGTGTAATGATTGATACGAGGCTCAACTTCAAGGCGCATATCGAAAAAGCCTGCGGGAAGGCGGCAACAATGACAGCGGCTCTGACGAGAATCATGGCCAACATTGGTGGCCCCAGCCAGAGTAGGAGAGCGCTCCTGGCTAAAGTCAGTCAATCAATATTGATGTACGCGGCGCCTATATGGGGGGCAGCTCTGCGGCAAAAGACATACTCGAAGAAGGCGAAGATAGTTTTCAGGTTAAGCGCTATTAGAGTTGCATGTGCATTTAGGACAGTGTCACAAGAAGGTGCCGGTATTATATCCGGCATTATGCCGCCGGACATAATGGCCTCGGAGTTGGGCAGAGTATATAACAGAACCAAAAGCCTGAATAGACGGTTAACGGCAACCGAACGGAAAGAGGAGAGACAGACGAGCCTAGATGAATGGCAAAGTCAATGGGACGCCGCAGGAAAAGGGAGGTGGACCCACAGGCTCATCAGAAACGTGCAAGCTTGGGTCGAAAGAGGACACGGAGAGACAGACTACTACCTTACGCAGTTTTTGACGGGCCATGGTTGTTTCAGAGAGTACCTCCACAGATTCGGTCATGATGACGCGACAGAATGTTCATTCTGCAACACTGTTGGCGAAAACGCTCAGCATATCTTTTTCTTCTGCCTAAGATTTGAGACGCAGAGAATGACCATAGAGAAGATAATAAATGAAAGGATAACACCTGATAACATTGTGAGCCATATGCTGCGATCGAGTTTAGTGTGGTTTAAGATGAAAGAATGGGCTGCAATAGCTCTCAAGGAGCTCAGGAAGAAGGAGTGGCAGCGGAGAAATATAACTGCAGCTGTGTGAACGCCATGTACGGGATGTTTGAAGAGGCATATTAGCTCAGCTTAGTCCTGCGAAGTAGTGCTTAACGGCGGTCCCGCAGGACACAAACAAGCTATAGAGGTCGGAGTTAAGGGTTTAGTACGTAGGCGTACTGGTTCGCAAGTCCAGCATAGTAAGATATTACTGACTGGGCGTGGTCCTGAATGAGGTGTACCTTTAACGGACAGTATGAATCGTACATGCCGTCTATGGTGGACGGTATCTAAGAAAGATTCCCCCTTCGAATACAAAAAAAAAAAAAAAAAAAAAAAAAAAAAAAAAAAAAAAAAAAAAAAAACACACACACACATACACCTACACCACCCATATATTCACGCATTTATACTATAAGTATAGATGAAGATAATCCTCTTTAAGGATAAATGAATGTGCAAATGAAAGACAAAAGCAGCAGCAACATCAACAACAACAATGACAAGTATCAACATTCTTGTGTTGCTCTCTGATTACTGTTGTTGTTGTTGGTGGTGGTGGTGGAGAGAAAATTGTGTTTGCAAAAAATAAGAAATAATAATAATAGCACCAAAAAAAATATAAACTACAAAGAGCAACTAGGGCGTCATTAGAGGTTATGTTCTGCTTTGGTATCCATCTTTGGTATCCATCAGTTTGATGGCACTTGTGATTGTGGCCAAATCAGTTGTTGTTATGGGTAAGTAAGTATGTGTGTGTGTGTGTGTATTATTTGCACCACCAACAACAACAACAATCGAATTGCAAATATCCAAATTGTTTCCCCATACTTAATGCTAACTGACACACACACACACACCCAACATATTGGATTGGGTATCAGAAAAAGTAGCAGGCCTTTTTTCAGCATACGACTATGATGCATCATACTTGCAGTGCACTCAGTCAATTTTATGTTGCAAGAAATTTCATTCAAATCTTGATAACTAGTAGGTGCAACAAAAGTATTTGAGTTCATCTAATCAAGTGAACTCAATGGATATTCCAGTAATTCATTACGCACGATTTTGGAGAAAATAATTGTATTTCTTCTATCAACTTTGTCCATTTTCACAAATGTTTACATGCAGAAGACTTAAATTCTTGCAATAATATTTAAAGATTATTAAAAAATGTGTGGGTGCCTTAGCTAAGTGGTTAGTGTGTTCGCCTTCTGATCTGTAGGCCGTGGTTCAAACCCCGGCTGATGCATAACAAATTTAATATCGATAAGATTTTTCTTTCGAACGGTACCCATCTGTCGGCAAGCAATTGGCAATTCTTCCGACAGTAACAACTTGCCATGAAAAAGCTTCTAAAAGAACTCTGTGACAAAGCTCAGAAAAAGTGATGTCACAAGTGTTCTGCCGTTGGGAACCGGCTAAAATAAGTAGGTCCCTTCTAATACTGTCCAAATTTAAGACGCACAACAGTAATGGAAGAGAGAATCTCGGCCAATGAGCCCTTTGGGGCTTTAAGTGCCACATATTTTTTTATTTTTATTAAAAAATGTTTTTGGTTACATTATTAGCAAATGAAATACCCATTCGGTAAAAAAAAATGCTTTCGCATGCTCAAAACTTCAACTAAAAATTACGCAAAGTGAAATTTGAGATTCCCATGACTTCATCTGAGTTGAATGATTATAACCTAAAACAATATGATGTAGGATTCCTTCGTATGAACTTTTTGTACATTCTCCAAGAGGATCGTCTCCAAGGCTTTTTCGACCACTTTTAAACCAAGCAGCTCATTTTTTCACCAACTGCTTTTGAAGATGAAATCTCCTTATACACTTTAACAAATTTTCCATACAATTTTTTTGGTCTTAAATCTTCCAAAAGCTATTCTTGTGATCTTCACGGTACAACGGAAGCTCCTAAGATCCCAAATATTTAGGAAACGAGATAAAGTTGCTTACATATAGTGTTGGGTGTGGGTGCACGTGGTGATGAGTGATAAGTTGAGTTCCTCACCATCAATACTAGAATTCCCAAAGCTCCAGGAAGTGTAGTTGCAAAGTTTTGATGCATCCGTCCAAGTGTTGCCGCGTCTCACTATCATTGGCTGTGGTCTTATGAAATACAAAAGAAAAAATTACTTGGTTGCTTGAGAAGGTTCCAGAAATGTGGAATAATGCAACAAATATCACAAACTTGGTTGAATAAGACTCACTTCTAATATAAGAAAACATTATTCCCACTATAATTAATACTTTTTCCCCACTCAAATACAATTATACATACAGAATATATGAATTGCAGAGGCAATTGTTCCTTCTTGGTTTATGAGCCCCAATGCCGCAATGAATGTCATCTAAAAATGAAAATTACAACGAAATATTTAGTAGAGGAAGGGGAAGAATAATAATAACAATAACAACAACAACAACACGTAGATGATGGCGAAACAACAATAAAACTTCGCTGAACATCCTATATTAAAGGATATATAAATGGAATATCGTTTGTAAAGCAACGCAAAAGCATGAAAGATAATTACGCCAGCTCAATACGCCGACGACACGCACAAATACTCATATACATCTAATATATACGCACACAAGAGACACATGCGTATTTATTTTTATTTTCATTTTTATGTTTATTACTAACACACGCATAAATACACACGCACACACACTAACTATTTAAGCTAACGAAAGAATTCGCTTTATACCATCTACACGGAATTCCTTAGCTTTGCTATGTACAATATTATATTTTCCCAGTTGCCATACTCATTTGAATTAAGAAATTATCGCTTTTGTCTTTTTCTGTTGCTCTCTATTTGCTGGCTGCTGTCATTACGGCTGTTGTTGTTATTATTATTGTTGGCTCAGATAAAAATTGTTATTTGTCACTAGTGTCGTTGTGCTGGTGTGACTCTTAGAGCTCCATCGCCCAAAATTGCAATTGCCTTAATGAAACACTTTGCTTTTAGTGTCTTTATCTTTGTTATTTTAAAGATGACATCACATACTCTACGTACATACTGTGAAGCAAAATTCCATTTAGGCTTGTAAATAAATACATATACTTGTATATTATGAACCTTAGGACGCCCTCTGTCATACGCCCTTTAATCTGCAATATATATTTGACACCGAAAAACTATCATTTAGTTCAGAGCTTCGAATGCATTCAGTACGACCAGTTGGCCATAGACATCTTGTTAATGTTGTTATTGCTTTCATCATTATTCGGTTAGTTGGTTATTCTTTGCTCTTGCTGTTATTGTTGTTGTTGGTGATGGTGGTAATGGTGTCAACTTAATTTGTAGTTATGTGCCACCAAAGAACGCAACAACGCAACAAAACGCATGGCAAAGTTAAAACCTTGCCAACATCATTAACGTAATTGTCATCATCATCATCATCATTATCATTATCATCACTGAAGGAAGAGTGAGAGAAATAAGGCAAGCTTGGCTAACAAAGCAGCAGCTATGAGTCGAAGCACCAAAATGAACAATTCAGACAGGCAAACATACAAGGAGGAAGTGTGATTTCTGGCACCAAAGTGCACATTAGCCAAAAAGAAAACTTTTTAATGAAACTATTCTGGCCAAGAGCAGCAATGCTCTAACTCTGTGTTCTAACGACACCACGACATCCCTCAGATATATACTTTTTCCATTGCAGTAATATGATTTCCACCATGCGAACGATGTCAAAAATTGGGGGCATTGAAATAGTAGATGAACAAGAAATGTGCAAAGAAATAGGACAAACAGGGAAAATAACTACGAGAAGAAGTGTAAGAGAAAGTGGACATATGCACAGTTGCTGGTAATAAACAAAAATTACAGCTACTATTGCTGCTGGTGGCGTATTCAGAAGAGCGTAGAAAATGTTGCGCTAATTACAAACTTTAAATATACGGCAATACACCCAGTAGGGAAAATCTTAAGGAATTCTTTGGTGAAAAGCTTATTGATATCCATAAGCAAAGAAACAATTTGCGAAGAATTAAATTAAAGAAATATGTAGAAAAACGAACCGGTACGAAAAGGAATTTAAGCCAATTTTCCTTCGATTTTATATTACCACTTCACTTGCCAGTTATAGGAGCATATTGTACATGTATTTCCCCTCACATTGTTGTGATTAAATTCATCGAATCGATAAGCATTTTTCATTAGGAAGTTTAATTTCCCTTTTTTGTTACTATGTATTACTGTCAATTTCCCATTGGGTATGTTTTCGTTAGTGCAACTGAATGTTTAGTGTATGTTTAAATCGTTCTCTTGCTGTTTCACTAATTGAAGTTCTTGTTACTGTTGTTGTCTTTTAGAGTCAACTCGCAACTGTCGCTTGTAACAATTGTTCGCTTACTTAGTTGTTGTAATATATATAATATATACGCACACATACATACACACATAAATAGATACACTTACGGATACAAGTAGTTACATATACACAATAATTAGCTGCATCATTAGCTGGTCCATTCAGATGAATAAATGGTGCTCATTCACTCGCTAGATAGTTAAGAGCGAGAGAAAAGCATCAAAAAACCTAAAACAAAAAAATATCAAAATAAGAAAAGCGAAAATAAAAACTAAATATTAGCTTGCAATAGCTTGTAGAGAGCGATGATGATGATGATTATGGTGGATGATGTTGGCCATGGTGTTGAGTATGATGTCCTTTGAGCAAGTAAAGTGCCTTTATACCCTACAACCATAGGGTCGTAGAGTATATTTCTGACATCTTTATTATACATTAACAGGAGTGGTAGATTTCGAGATTTCGAGATTGAATGTAATCGGATGAAAATTATAATTGTCTCCCATACAAAAATCTATTTTCGAATGTATACTTTTGAGTCTGAAGCATGTAAATATAAATATTTTGATATGAAAATAACTGTACGAGATTATTTTAAGCAACTAATGCATGAGTTCGAAATTGGGCGTGATTAAATGAAAATTACACTTACCTTCAATACAAAAATTTGTTTTCGAACATATGTTTTGATACTTTGCGAAAGGAAATATAAAATTATGACGATGAAACTTAATACATTAGGATAGATTTTAGCAAGGAATAGACGAACTGAAGATTGGATGTGATCGAATGAAATTTAGGCCTACATTCCATATAAAAATATAATTTCGAACATATGTTTGTAAACTTCCGCATAGAAATATAATGTGATAGAACTGAAACATAGTACATGAGATTATATTGATCTGGAAATACATGGATCTGAGGATAAGCATATTTGGGAGAAATCAGACTATCTCACATTCAGAAAATCGTGTTTTTGAACCTATAGTTTTAAGATATGCCCATAAACATATGGCTAAATATAGGAATATAGGACCAAACATTGGAGAATTATGGTATTTTGACGAAAAAATATAGAAATATGAAAATGAAAAATTAATGAATAAAAATCAGTCATATCTCTCATATAAAAAAATGGTTTTGAATCTATATTTTCAAACATTGAGGATATAACTATAAAGGTATCGAACTAACACTTTAGGAATTTGGTTATTTTCATTAAGGAATGCGTTCATTTGAGAATGGTCGCAATAGAATGAAAATCAGTCACATCTCTCATATAAAAATATATTTTCGAACTTAAAATTTTATGCTTTGGGCATATGAATTTAAAGCCATCAAGCTGAAACTTGGTACATGAGCTTATTATTATCAACAAATAAATAATTTCAAAAATCGACATAATCGGATAAAAAAAATCACCTACATCCCATACAAAAATATATTTTCGAACATATGTTTTCACACTTCACGCACGTAAAAGCAATCAAAACAGTTTGAAATTATTCTCGATAATGTAGAGTAACTAATTTTCGATATTACCGAGCTTAATTCCTTTGCCTCTGGTTTGTAGCTTCTTTAAATATTTTCTACACCTTCTAGCTTGTGGGACTAAATACAGCATCATGTGTTTTGACTATGTATTATGCCAAGAAGTCAGTTGAAGAAACATGAGAAGAAAAGAA
The DNA here is from genome assembly GCA_963854835.1 of Megamerina dolium. Lineage (NCBI taxonomy): Eukaryota > Metazoa > Arthropoda > Insecta > Diptera > Megamerinidae > Megamerina > Megamerina dolium. The sequence goes on along the minus strand of OY978527.1, from coordinate 61,038,980 downwards.
AAACAAAATAGCAAAAGAAGAATGACAAAAATTTAATGAAAATACAAAAATTAAATAAAACAAATGAACATTTGTTGTCCATTGATGTTGCCAACAGAAGGAAATTTTTCGTTTTATTATTCTTTCAGTTTGAAAGATGCTACAAACTATTACTACTACTACTACTACTACTACTCCTATTTTTGTTGTCAATATATGCACATAGTTATTTCATGTTATTAGCACAATAATAATTAAATGTCATGCGACAATAAGCAAGTGAGCGAATAAGTGCAGAAGGAAGAAATTAAGAGAGAAAGAAAAAAACTAAAGCACTTTTTTCATTCTTGCACTTCAATGTTGCTACGTGGCTTATGAGCGTTTTCTTGGTGAAATGCCAGTGGTGATATTGCAGCATTAATGTTGCCAAATTAGCTGCAACATTTCGAATGCAAATTACCTTAGAAATTGTTAGAAATTTAATTTAAAATTGACTTTCATGGAAATCGGTTTAAAGAGTTTTACATTTTTAAATTACACTGCTATTGTGATATTTGATGAATTTTAGAAAATTTAAGTGTAATTATACTAATAATTACACTTGCAGCTGCATAAAATCACGAATTAGCTTTTCAACCAAATTTTATTGTGTATATTAAATGCGTCAATTATAATAAAGTATGTAACTATTTATCACACTCCTTATTAACCATTTAAAATCTCTCCGTAAATGACTATGCAATTTTTACTTGACCGATATTCGGTTCTATTGTTGGTTTAAACGCATATCTAATCGCGTGTGTGCTTTGTAAATTATTTTACCAGGATATGCATGTACCATGTCATCCAAGAACCACACACACAACCCATTTCTTTACAATCTCCCTCTTTTACACTGTCTCTTTTGTAATGCATTCCATTTTTTTTTTTTTTCCCATTGTTTTTACAGCATACAGATACTCACGCTTCACATCCATACTTGCACTTATCGTATGTCCTTTCTGATTTTATACGTTTGTGAGTGTCTGTTGTAAGTTGAGCACAAAAACAAACATAAACACATTCTTGTAATACTTCTTCCTCCACTTTGTATCACAGTTAGTCGTAGTTACTGCTGCTTGCCCGCATATATGTGTGTGTGTGACTGTGTGTGCTTGAAATTATGATTTGTTATTTTAGTTGTTTGCTATACTGATTTCATTTTGTTGTTGTTATTTTAAGTATCATGTTTAGTTGTGTCTAACATGATTTTTCACATATGTACGAGCATAGCTAAGTATACCTCCCATCTTAATACTATTTCCCGGGCTCTCTTAAAATATGCGTAAATCCAAGTAAACAACGAAGCGACCTATATCATGCATTTTTTTTTTTTTTTTCATTTCTATTTTTTCAACTATTTATCCTTAATGCTGCGGTATATGAAGCTTATATAACTAATATTTACATATCTATTGAATTCGAAAGAAGCCTACTGTGAATTCTTAAACTAATGTCAAAAGTGCATTGGTGCATTAATTAGTTCCAGAATTATATCCGATATTCTCTCAACAATCAACAGCTGCTTATGTAGAGTTAATATTGAATTGAGTTATGATTAATTACGATTTACTCATCATACCCAATATTTTTGAGTAAGTGTTGCTTTAAATTATTATAAAATTATGGCATATTAAAAAAAAACATTCTTCAGATGAAACAACAACAACTTATATCCACAACTTCCGATGAATAAATTAATAATATTGTTGAAAAAATAATGCCCCAAATGAATGCTGTACTCTTCAGTTGGTATAGTGCAATAATGTCGACAAATTTTTGCAACAATGTCGAAATATTTTTCTTTCTATTTTCGACAAAAATAAAAAAACCAAAAATTGAATGAATACGAGTTTTGCAATAATGTCGAAAATTATATTTTCATATACCCAATACAATGCATAATAAAAATGTGGACTTTATTCCAAAACTGCTCACCTCAAACTACAATTTTACTATGACAACAAAATAATCCCAATTGTATAAAACCTTTTGTGACCCATTTCAAACTGAATAAAATATTTACAGTCAGGAAGTAATTTTGAACTAATTACACTATTAGTCATAATCCAGTTTTCTGCACTATAGGGAACGTAAAACTATGTTCTTGTAGAAGAGAAAACAAATTCAATATTTCTTTTGTTATTTTAGGATAAAACTACAATGTAAATATTATATATGTCATATGTACGCGTATCAAGTGTCCATGTAAACGGGGGGAGAAAAAAATTGCCTTAAATATATGGAGGAGCAAATAAAACGTAAAAATTGTAGTACGTGGTGTGCATACACCTACACCTACTAGTATGATAAAAACATAAGAATCGTACAATTTTTCACTAATTTTTGTAAATATTTGTAAAGGATGTTTACACAAATTAGGTTGCTCCCTCACGCTCAAACTCTCTCTCTCTCTCTCTGTCACTATGCTGTCATTTATTAATACTAAATCAACATTTAGTTGTAATGCAATTATTATGCTCGATCATATCTTGCCACAAAGTGTTATTTTTTATTGTTATATTTTACAATATGTGCTTTAGTCACACTTGCTACATATATATTAGGGAGGATAGAATTGTTTACAATAAAAGTGTGGATCAAATAAAAAATGTACAAATGATTCTAATCAAATATTGTAAATAAATTAAACTTAAATTTATACTTACTTACTTATGTGGCCATAACACCTTCTTAGCTGGAGCGTGTTCTTCCATTCGCTCGACATGACCTAGCCAGCGCAGCCGCTGGATTTTGATGCGCTTTACTATGTCAATATCGGCATACAGCTCGTACAGCTCATGGTTGTACCTTATTCGGTACTCGCCACCAACGCAAATAGGTCCAAAGATCCTGCGTAGGACTTTTCTCTCGAAAACTCCAAGCATTCGCTCATCCGAGGTGGAAATTGTCCAGACTTCAGCGCCATATGTTAGGACAGGCATGATGAGAAACTTATAGAGTGTAGTTTTCGTTCTTCGAGAGAGGACTCGGCTTCTCAATTGCTTACTCAGTCCAAAGTAACACCTGTTAGCAAGAGTTATCCTACGCATGATATCCAGGCTGACGTCATTACAGTTGTAGATGCCCAGTTGTAGTTGTCCCTTACTACTTCAAAAACGTAGTTGTCAACAATGACGTGCTGTCCAAGACGCCGGGACTCTTTGTTTGTTGACACTAGATACTTCGTCTTGCCCTTGTTTACCGTGAGACCCATCCGATGCGACTATCTTTCCAACTCTGAGAATGCTGCACTGACTGCTCGCGTGTTCATGCCGATTATGTCAATATCGTCGGCATACGCTAACAGCATAACACTTTTGTTGAAGATAGTGCCATTATGACGTAGATCAGCAACTCGTATTATTTTCTCCATAATAAGATTGAAGAAGTCGCACGATAACGAATCACCTTGTCTGAAACCCCGTTCGATACTAAACGGTGCGGAGAGGTCCTTCCCAATTTTCTACAATGTCGAATGAGCTGCAGGAATACCGAACTCAGACATTGTTGCGTAGAGGTAATCCCTTACCGGACTGCGGCTTTATAATCAACAAATAGGTGGTGTGTGTCGATCTATTTATCTTAGGTCTTCTCTTGGGTCTTAAATTTATATAAATTAATATTTTCTACTATTATTTAAGAAAAAATTAATATTTTATATACTCTTTTAGACTATATTTTTATCAGCTTGCAGCCATTTGCTTTGGTAGACCTTCCTCTCAAAAATAAATTGACACGCTCTAATGTTTATATTATACCACCATTTAAGCCACAATTTCATATGCAGATTTTTTTTCTCTATTTGCATGGTTGGCATTTATTTATTTACTACGTATAAAACATTATTTGGCCACTTGTATTGTGTTGCTTATGTTAAATGTCACTGAATAGAAGCACAATTGTCAAAGACCTCCCACAGTGTGATGGCAGGGCAATTACGCATGATAAACCATGTGAAGATCCAAATTTATAAAAAACAAATAAATATGTATACTGCAAAATCAAAAAAGTTCAATTAGATCCACACGCACAATAATTTTATGTTTAAAAAATCGCCCCATACAATATATCAACCAGGATGAAATGTAATTGTGTATGGAAGAAGTGTCGCGTCGCACAGCAAGAGATCTCACGCCACATTAGAATGTCGATATGATTTGGTTTCTTCGTGCTTGTTGCAACATGTTATGCCATCTATTATACACCAAAGTAATATCAACTAACCAAATGCGTGATTGTATATTATTTTTTTTTTTTGCTTTCTTCTCTCTTTCAAGGTAATGATAAATGGTGAGGATATTAGCGCACACATGTCTGGCATTAATTGAAACATTCTCGTCAATTAGTAGTTATATAGAAATAAATGCACAAAATTGCGTAGCCTTTATTTTTTATTTCCAAATGAAATTATGGCCGATTTTGTCAACCCTTTGTTGAGGTTGCTCTAAACTCGACATATTATCGAATTTCCACACCATCATTAACAGAATGGATTTCCCATTCCTTATAAATTTGTATTAATTGAACACAATGGCCATTCGATCAGCAAAATTCTCCAAAAATTTGAGAATAGCAATCCACGCAAGAATTCCAAGTTACACAAACGTATGGCGGTTGTATTAGCATCATCATCATCATCGAAATATCCAATATGAAAGGTGTTTTTTCAAGTTTGTTTGATAGTTTTGAAAACAAATTTGTTAAAATAATTCCAAACTCTTGACCCTTGTCTCTACAACATTTTTCCGAAACATTCTTATCACCTCTATCACCAACCCCCTAGGGCTCATATCCTCGGTATCGAAAATTAACACTTTTTCTTTAAAAGTTTAGAGTTTAAATTTACATCATTCAGATAGTTCTGCAGCGATCGAAATAAATGATAATATGAAGGTGTATAGTCCGGGCTATAAGCTCACTCAGTTTCTGCCGGGTCATCAAAGATGTGTGTGGTCTGGCCTCCACGTAGTTTAAATTTACACCATAAAGAGAGTTCCTCAGAAATAAAAATAAATTATAATCTGAAGGTGCAAGATCCGGACTATAAGGGGAATGCATAAAAATTTCCCAACCAAGTTCTCTCAGTTTCTGTCGGGTCATCAAAGATGTATGTGGTCTGGCGTTGTCATGATGGAACACAACACCTTTTCTGTTGATCAATTCTGGCTGTTTTAATTGAATTACTTTCTTCAATCTCGTTAATTGTTGACAATAGAGGTCAGAATCAATCGCTTGATCAAGTTTTAGAAACTAAACCTTTATATTAATGAAAAATTTGAAATAATGCCGGACAAGAATGTACGGATTTATAATGTCCACATTTTTGCACAATATTTTCGATATTAATTGATTCGATATTAAGGCAATACTCCCATCACACACCATCACAAGTCACACCGATGTTACCAGATTCGGTGGACATTTGAACTTTTAGCCTCTATTAGAAACCATGATACTGCAAGATACACCCTTTACTATAGCCGCTTTTGTATCGTTACAAATGCTTCGGACAATGACTAATGTGATTATCGATGTGATTGTATGAACACATTTGAAGAAAAATTTCCAGAAAAAAAAGGGGGAAAATATGAGGGCTCCTTTTAGTACATTTCGTTAATTCCTTTTTTCGGAATAAACTTGCTATGGGTTTTATATTCAGTCACTCACTCACTCATTCATTCATTTATTCACCCGCTTACTCGCTAAAAGACTAATTGCGAACGTATGCGAATGCATTCATACATGCTTACGTATTCATAGTTCTTGCACTCTAATGAGCGGATATTGTTAAATGTGTACATACATAAATGAATGAAACTGATTAATATATATAACTAGTTGAATTAATGGACTTGTTCATATACTTGTAATATTTGTAATACTTGTATATACATAGTACTTATGTATATCCATTTTGGCGACATTTAAAAGGGAAAATATGTTCATTTACTTGGATATCCATTAAGTGAAATATTAAATAAAGGAGTGATCACATTTTAAAATGCTTGCAATTCGAATTTTGTAGCACATACATTAGTCGATATTCCGATCCCTCGAAAAGTAATTCAACTGAGTTTAATGATTTAAATGATTTTGTCACCATTTTAAATGACACACCACAATGTCCAATATTATATCCAACAGTATTTATAAATCGTTTCATTAAAAACGCATAAATTATCACCATTTCATACATAAATGTTCATATCTCGTAAACATGAATTCGGCAATAGATTGTCATTTAGCATATGCGGGCTCGATACACATGTGTATACAATGTATACAATGTAAAGTACTCGTATACTCATCAGAGCACACTGAAAAAATGTCATTTAAAAATTCATCAATACTCATATGTACACATATGTGCTTAAATGCCATTTGACAATCCTAAATGCCATTATGATTGATAATTGCTGTTAACGGTAAAGTTGTAAAGTTTAATTGACTTCATTTGAACTAAGTGCTTCATTTTAACTTATCGTATGCCTACGTAAGTTGAGTTGAACATGGAGAAACTTATAACATCGTACAGCATCTAGACGATACGTTATGAAGAGAGTTTTAAGTAAAATAATATATCTTAGAAATTACTGTTACAGTGAAACTAATATAACAAGTGTCAATCTTCATCTTATTTACCATCAAATTGATATTATTTTCTTTAACTATGGGTTAAATTATGATGATTATGAGAAATGAATTTTTTGGTAGATTTTGTTAGGTTAATAAAGTGTTGGTCACCAAGAGTTTAAATTATTACAACAAAGGAATTAATTTTTGGTCACCATTGTGTAAATTGTAAAATTTCTACTTTCAAAATATAGCTGAAACATATTTGATGGAAGATTGTGTAAAATTTATAATATCGTCGTTGCCAATAATGGGTTAAACTGCCGCCACCATTCACTTAAAAAGAAGATTTTTGTGGAAGATTTTGTTAGGTTAATGAAGTGTTGGTCACCAAGAGTTTAAAGTAGTACAACAAATGATTTAAATTTTGGTCACCATTGCGTAAATGGTAAAATTTCTACTATCAAAGTGTAGCTGAAACATCTGTGCTGGAAGATTGTGTAAAATTTATGATATCGTCGGTGTCAATAATAGTTTAAACTACCACCATCATTAGGTTAAATCATTAAAATTTTCAATTAAAAAGAAGATTATGTTAGTTTAAAGCTATTTTGATCACCACTGGATTAAATCGTGAAATATGAACATCAATGGGTTAAATCATAAGAAACGTAAATACAAATTATAGTTGAAACGAATGTATTTGAAAGCAATTGACTTCAAAATTGTGATCACATCATATAAATATCTCCTCTAAACCTCATTACTCCCATAAAAACTAGTCGGAAGAAAACTTGAAAATCGACAAATAACCGCATGACTGTGGATGAATCCTCATTCAATTTTCGTTGTTAACATTTTCTCGAAACATAAAGAAATCCATTATTTTTCCAGTAGATGGATTTAGTAATCTGTATCTCGCGTTGTAAAAGTGCGACCCGGTTACACTAGATGGCGTTAGAAAGGTAGGATTTCGTACTAAATAAACTTTCCAGGCAGTTTTGTGATTGCTTGACTCAGTATTGTTTGAGCACGCGTCAAAGATGAACACTAGTAAAGAGAAAATGCGCCACATTTTACAGTTTTTGTTCGATAAAGGCGAAAACGGAAGCCAGACGGCTGAAAATATGAATAGTGTTTATGGTCCTGATACTGTAACAGCCAATCATGTGCATTTTTGGTTTCGTCGATTCCGTTCCAGTAATTTTGATGTCAAAGATGCACCACGCTCTAGAAGGCCAATTGTCGAAAATATCTATAAAATAATGGAAATCGTCGAGTCTGACCATCATGTAAGTACTGTTTCTATTGCCCAGGAGTTAAACATTGCACAAAAAACCGTTTGGAACCATTTAATTAAGGCTGGATACAAAAAGAAGCTCGATGTATGGGTGCCACACAAGTTAACGCAAAAAAAACCTCATGGACCGCAACAATCATCTACTGGCAGGGAATGATCTACTATGAGCTGCTCCCCTACGGCCAAACTCTTAATTCGGACCTATACTGTCAACAATTGGACCGCCTGAAGGAAGCAAACGCCCAGAAGCGGCCAGCTTTGGCCAATAGGAGAGGAGTTGTGTTCCATCAGGACAACGCCAGGCCACACACATCGATAGTGACTCGCCAGAAGCTCCAAGGCACCAAGTGATTACTACCTGTTCCTCTCTATGGCGAATGATTTTGCTGGTGAAAAATTCGCCTCAAGAGGAGGTTGTGAAAATTGACTGTCCCAGTTTTTTGCCAATAGGGACGAAATTACCTTCAAAATGGCAACAAGTTATCGAACAAAACGGTGAATATTTGACCTAAATCGGATCATTCTAACTATGCTAAATAAAACCTCCAATTCAATGCAAAAATAATGGATTTCTTTTTACTAGACCTTATACTAACATATATCCTCTTTTTAGTGGGGTCTCCTATAAAATTGATGATTTTATAGTGGCGAATAAAACTAAAGTTTCCCCAGTTTCAAGTCGTAAATTTCTTTATGCTTCCTTGGTAAGAAATGCTTTAAATGACACAAATTTGGACTGCACCAAGCCGATAAAAAATTTAGACCACCTCAATGGACATATTATGCCATAGTTAGGTCTTGGAAAAGTTTGTGATGACCTATTTTGATAATTTTAAACAATTGTAATGTAGATGATGAAATCTATTTTGTAATTATAGTTCTTATATACGAATATTGCTTATTGGTTATTTCTGTATGTACTGCTACTCGTATGTGCAATGGAGCAAAAGCCTCATCGATTAAGCTCATAATTGAACTATTCAGCATATTATTAGTATTTTTTGTGTGCAGACGATTTTATTGATTTCTTTTCTTGAAGTTAATATTGATAACCCCAATGAGATTTTTAATCACTCTAAGGAATATAACAATATAAACGAAATTTAATAATAATTTTTTATTCTTATTTTTGTAGCATAGAAATGAATTTCTGTAGCCTCTGTATGATGTGGTTAGAAATGCTATATAACAACACCTGCAATTCTAATAATTCTTGGTGGCACGTATAAAAGAGAATAGCAACATCATTTGTAATAAATAAATTTTAATGCAATGGTCATGATACTTAATTACTCATCAACAAAACCGCTATTAATTGCTCAAGGAATCATAGATTTCATCTACGTATTATATTAAATCAAAATGATGTGTGATGGTAAGAATATAAAAGCACAACTACTAACACATACATGTGGTAGATAATATATAAACCATCATCATCAATAGCAATAACGCATTAGAATTCAATTTACGTTAACATTTAAATTTAATCGAAAACAATAAAATTTCTAGTAATTGTACTGCTGACGACGACGATATGCTATGGGCTACTGTTGCTATCAGCATTGTTGTGTTGCTACTATTATCGATACATATAATGATGATGATGATGATGATGATGATGATGATAATGATGACTAAGGCATAGTATCATATATGCACGTACTATACTGAATGGCATTAATACATGTACATATATGTCGTTACTTGTATGCACATATTAGATATTGGCAATATATAAAGGTAATGATGGTCAATACGTAGGCTCGCTATTGGCTCACAGGTGTTGCACATAAAAATTGTTCATAACATTTAATTTTGCAAAACGAAATGTTGCAATTAGCAACACTTGAGTTAATTACAAACGCAACAATTAAATAGTAACTACAACAACAACAACGACAAGTATGTATAAACCAATGGACAATACTACAAACAACAAAATACTTGAATAGATTCATTGCAGATGCAAAGAGTGAAGCAAAAAGAAGAAAAAGAAAAAAGAAAAAACGAAAATTGGCAATTTGATTTCTTTCGCGCTTGCTACTAGCGTGCCATGGCATCGGATGGTATGGCATCCTATCAAAATCAAACATGTTGGCAATGATATTCTTATAACTTACAAGTGCCACAATTAAAATTTAGCATCGTACATTAATAACCGAAACCGAAACCACACACATGCACACACGAAAAAAATATATTGGCGTTCAGAAAAGTGGCCATCGACACAAACGTGTACAGGAAATATAATATGGCCAGGATGTGTTGTTTGCCATGGTGTCCAACCGATAGAATATATTAGCCATATGTACATATTGTTTTTGCTGCTGCTGCTGCTGCTACGTATATGCTGTTGGCAACAAATTTGATTGAAATACACGAAATGAACGAAATACAAACATTCACATACACACACACACAACAAGAACAACAACAACAACTAAACTAATAAAAGAATAATAACAATTTCAAGTTTATTGGTCGACAGCATGTTTTCTTGAATTACTTTCCGGCATAAGCAGCAACAACAACAACAACAACAACAACAAGAACAAGAACAGCAATCACTGTAAAAACAGTAGCAACAACATTGGCAATCATATGATACTACATACACACTTACAATATGAACTATCACGTTAAGAAGATGAAAATGGGGCAAAGAAGACAAAGACAATTCAACATATTCATAAAGAAATCACAATGATTCTTGATTCTTACTCGTTGTTTATCGTTGATTGAAAAATGAAAATCCATAAAAATGTTGTAAGAAGATATCAAGAAAATTGAGAATAAAAAGTTGCTGATGAAGACCAAGAGGCGAAGGGGGAAAGAATCAAAAATTCAAAAGTAATATTAACTATATGCAGATAGCTGGCTATGACAATTATGATTATCGCAAGGGGAGTTATCATGAGATGAAAGGGTGTATATGTATATGGGTTAAAGTACAGCAAAATGATGATTACCTGATTCGGCAAAAAAAAAACATAAAATTTAGATCATTTCAACTTAAACGGAAGCAAAGAAAAATTCCTGAAATGAATCCTCATACATTTTCAGTTGTTTACAAATCCATCAAATTTGTAGGGCAGCCCCTCATGGGGTAAGTATCTTCGGAAGAAATTTCAAAGAAGAAAAATTAATGAGAGTTGGTCATACATTTTACCACTCTAGTGGCGACTTTTAATCATTTTTGATCATTTTGTTTTGGAGTCCCTTTGGGTGGTGGAAATTGGGGGTAAATATGTTTGGAGGAAATGTTGTCGACGAAAAATTAGCGGGGCTCAATAATACATTTTACCGCTTTAGGGGCGTTGCATGACAGGTTAGTGAGTAATCTGTCAATTTTCCAATGATTTTTCAATCATTTTCTATGGGAATCCATTAAGAAGTGGAAATAATGGGCTACGCTGCTTGCAGGAAATACTGAGGAGGAAAAATTAATGAGATCCAATAACACACTTCATCACACTCAGATCAGTTAAGGGGGTATTTGTAGATTTTCAAGTGATTTTTAGGTCACTGTGTATGGGCAACCCCTTTAGTTGAGGAAATGCTCAGGTGAAAAATTTAATGGTGGTCCGTCATACTATTCATCGCTCTAGGGGCAAGTACTGTATAGTTATATCGATCTTTAGGGGTTCTGAAAATCGTAAAATAACCCAAGGAATTGTTTTCAGATGCTTCCTTGGAAAGAAATGATTAAAATAATCCAAAATGTATCATTTACGCTAAGCAAAGCTGTTTAAAAATTTCACTCATCTTAAAAATATCTACATTAGAGAGTATCGATTAAAATAGTTTGAAATATAATATTCACCCCCTCAATGAAAGCGTACGTGGAAACCATCATAGCATCAATCAAATTGACATTTCCCTTTAATTGGCCAGCAATTGACTATCCTTCCGACAGTCACAATTTATAAGGAATTACCTTTTGAAAAAGTTATGTGACAAAGCTCTGAAAAAATAATAATGTAGCAGGTATGTTATCGATCAAAATAGACTATTATAAGTCCAGTAACGGTACCCACCTGTCGGCAAGCAATTGGCAATTCTTCCGACAGTAACAACTTGCCATGAAAAAGCTTCTAAAAGAACTCTGTGACAAAGCTCGGAAAAAGTGATGTCGCAAGGGTTCTGCCGTTCGGAACCGGCTAAAATAAGTAGGTCCCTTCTGATACTGTCCAAAATTTAACACGCACAACAGTAATTGAAGAGAAGCTCGGCCAATGAGCCCTTTGGGGCTTTAATTGCCACATATTTATTTATTTTTTTTTTTTTTAAATATTGGAAAGAAAATTGCTGAGGTTCCTTGAAGCCCATTATTCTCATTTTTTTTTTTTTTTTGATTATTTTCCTTAATTTTATTCCAAAGTTGCACCACTCTAATGCGATATCTGATGTATAAACGTATGTAAAATAGTATGAGTCGCTATGCGAAATTGCATACGAAATAAAAAGCTACCTGAAGCTGATTACTTTGGCATCATTTACCAAACAATAAGTGCCGTAATGTAAGGCCAATGATGTGATGCGACGCGACATGATGATACTCATAATAGCAATATGAATACACTCGCGCATACATACATTCAGTGATATGTAACATGGTCTGCTGTTGTTGTTGCCGTTGTATTGTTGATATTAAAAAAATAAACATTTTTATAATCAAAACGACCTAACAACAACAACAACAGCGACAGTAGAACCAAATGCCAAAAATGACTGCTTCTTCACAATTTATTCACTCATTCTCATTTGCCTTTTTGTGGACATCATGATCATCATGATTATCATCATCATCATCATCATCATCATCATAATCGTCATCGGTGTCTGCGATGTTGATGTGAAATTGCTAGTGTTGTCTTTTAATTCTGTTGCTGCTCGATATGAATATGAATATGAATATATGCCAAAGAATAAATGTACGTTTATAGAAATTTTAAGTTTGGACAATGTGACACAAAAAATTGTACTATATTGTGTACGCATTTTAGTAAGATGTTGTTGCTATAAGGCGCAAATATCTCCATAGTAAGCCTCTGATGCTTAGAGATCGAATAATAACCTAACTAGCTATATAATTAGCTAACATAACTAGAACCAATGATTTCTTAGAATTAGGAATTCACGAAGATATTAAAGGTAACAACAAACAAAGAGTCCCAGCGTCTTGGACAGCACGTCACTGTTGACGACTACGCTTTTGAAGTAGTACGGGACTTTGTCTATCTTGGAACCAGCATTAACAGCAGTAATGACGTCAGCTTGGAGATCTTTCCTCCGGTGGAAAGACCAAGTACTGCAGAACCTGAAGGCGCTTTTCGGTCTAAATCGATATTCGGTTGTTATGGCCACATAAGTCAAGTCATTAAAGGTAACAAACTATGGAGTTAGAGCTTTCTTTATATCAGACGTTTAGGCTTAGAGCATTTATTGCATTTTTTATGAATATGCAAATAGGATGGTAGAGTTAATGAAGCTGTATTGGTAATATGAGTACTTTTTCAGTGGCTCCCCAGATTGCCACGTGTCGCCTTTGAAGAGTCTATGATTGGTTTGACAAAATACTTTCTCTGTATTTAGGGTACTCATTATATCGATCTACTTATCTGCAAGTAAAATTTTCTATAAACTGTAGCTTTTTTTTGGAAACATTTGCAACATCTGTTGCAATACAAACATATCGCTTGTTCATTCGTTCATTCCTCTTGGCAATACAAATGATTATTATTTTGTTGTTTTTTTTTTTGTAATATCAATGAAAACAAGAACATCGAATTTCGATTTGTGGTAAAGTATAACAAAAATACAGAAACTAATAAAGAAGAGCAGTAGAAGTGATATACACATACATAAAATACCATAAAATATACTCAAATACGTAGATATATTACCCAACCATAAATTGTTAGTAAAGACAAAATTTTGATTCGCAAACATACTTGACACTAGGCACTAATAGTTCCAAAGTTCCTTGATGGAATTTTTTTCCCCCAACTATATTTTTTATTATCCTTTAGGTAGTTACTGCTGAAATGCTACAGAACTAGCTCTGAATTTCATTACATCGATTAGGAAGAATGCCTTTAGATTCCATGTCCTTCCAGCAGCTCACTCGTTGAAGACTATGGAAACCTCCTTGGGAATTTATACTACAGCAACATCCCTCATATTAAAGGCTCACTGATCAAATTCAAATTGGGGTCCTACGGTTTATAACAGATGTGATTGAATATTGCCACAACCTCAGATATCACCTTCATGAAATGTGTCTATGTGAAGAGTTCAATTGTAGGACAATGATGAAACATCTCAGCATAGGCCTTGCCATTATCCAGTGTTAACTCGTACTAGAAGCAAAATATTCAGCACGGCCTCTTTAAAGAACTTTTTCTAGAACAAAATATTATGGAGGTCGCATTGTTTGAATTTCGAGTCAACCCCCCTTCAAATAGTAATAGTGGAAATAGTATCGCTATTGTTGTCGATTGTCAAAGCAAAAATCTATGGACAGAATGCACTTGAATTATGTGATAACAATTTTAGTCGAATTAACAAGTTCAAGATCAGATACGTATTCAATTTGGCGTTATATTTAAGTTGCTGAATCTATAACAGAAAAAGATAAAATTGAAATAATCATTTTCTTTAGCTGTTTTTACTTTTTATTACCGAAATTAAAATATTACTCTTGGATTTTTGGATTTTGGCATATTTCTCGCACAATTTCATTAAGAATGAAACATAAATATTGAAAATACAACAACAACAGCCACAACTATACAGAAAGTAGCAAATATAAAGGCAGTCACATAAATCAGCACAAATGCTTGATGCGTTGGTTTCTCACTGATGCTGTTACTAGTGATGATGATGATGATGCTGATGATGAAGATAATGATGACGCCAGACAATATACATTTTTACTTCTCATATTCTTCTTCGCTGATTTTATTATTTGATTACATTTGTTTATTTATTGTAGTTGTGCATCAACAATTTGTTCAATCATTCACAGCTGACGCATTTCATTCACTCACTTGGATGCATATATGCTATACAATTTATATATGCAGCTCAAACACAAAAAAAAATATTAAAAAAATAAAAAAATAAACACACAAATAAAAACAAAGAAACAAACAAAATATAATCAAAAGGAACAGAAATAACGCACAAATATTCGAATGTAAGTATGTGTTTTTTTATACAAATATGTATGTTTTTGATGAAATACGTCACGCCCACAAAAAGAAAAAAAAAATTGCTTATAAAAGTACAAATCCACATATTCGTATAGACAACAAAAAAAAAAGACAAATATGTAACCTTTTCAACGACGGAACTACAATCTAAAACGCATTCACAATCACTCAGAAAATAGGCAGAATGTAAAGAAGATATTCGAGAAAAAGAAATAACCAAGTAAGCAAACAAAATTAAATTACATACACGCATATGCTCATATGATGTTCATCAGAAATATTGCAAAGATGATTTCATTTTTCTCATTGCTCCATTCCATTTCTTGGCCACATGTTAGTTTAGGCCGTAATTTGATTTGTTATATGTATTCTTTTGGTTACTATTTTTTTTTTTTGTTTCATCTCTTCCACTTTCACAAATATGTGTAGTAGGCCAAAAGAGTAATTTCCTCTGTTTCGTATGTTAATGGAAAATGGTAATGGAAAATTGTTTAAATGCAAGTCCAATAACATAGATTTGGTGATCAAAAGTTAGAACACAAAATTCCAACATTAGATATGTAGAGGCCTCGGTTAATTGTTGAGAACAAGACAAATTGACAAGACAGTCATTGTTTGACATGACTTATCTCAATATAAGGTACATTATAGTTAAAAAACTATAGAACTCACAGATTATGCCAAGTAAAAATTCAATTTTGAGCAACCTATCGCTACTTCCCTGATAGGTAATAGACAATTCTAAATTGGGGGCCCGGAAAGTCATACTTACATCAGTAAATGTGCATTTTTATACCATCAGTGTGTCTACTCGCAATTCCTCACCACACAAATCAATTTCCATTCAATATGTAGCATGTGAGGTATTTTACATGAGTCAATGATAGGGACGTAAAACAGTCTGGCGTTAAAAAGTCAGATGAACTTTAGGTTACGTTTAGGTTATTGTGGCTACCCTCTCTCTCTCTGAGATGACACACTTAGCCCAGAAAGACCCATTGTGATACCACCGAACTTCTTCCAATATCGTTGTGCGTGTTAAATTTGGACAGCATTAGAAGGGACCTACTTATATTAGGTATATTCCGACTGGCAGAATCCTTGTGACACCACTTTAAGTTAGTTTTGTCACAAAGCTCTTTGAAGAAGCATTTTTAGCAAATTGTTACTGCCGAAAAAATTGCCAATTACTGGCCGACAGGTGGGACAAATGAGCCTTGTTTAATAGAACAAAATATATTCCGGAAAAATTTAACGGAGATCTGTTAAACATTTTAACCCTTTTAGGTAGACCACTGGAAGCAGTTGAAGTGAATTTGTTACAAAAACTAAAATTTGCTACAAGAACGGGTAAAAATGACACAAATATGCATGGGAAAATTTATGTTGAGAAAATAATCATAAGGCGTCGAGATCTTCCTCTGATGTTTCTGAACTTTGAGTTCGATGCGAAGTAATTTTTTTATAGAGGAAGGTGGGAAAAGGGAGTAACTGGGCAAATATATTGGCAAGACAATAATGATGAGATGGATGTTATATTTGAACTCTCTCTCTCTCTCTCTCTTTCTCTCTCTTCTCGTCACATCTATTAAAATCGAATGCCATAACTAGCCTATAACTAGTCCATAACGTTCATTTTCGAATATACATATATCTGTTCGTTGGTGAAATTATCCTAATGTAGGGAGTTCTCGGGCGTTATATATTTTTATAAGATTTATATTTATGTGCATGAATTAACAAAGTATTAAGTATGAAAATACTCTTTGTCACCTTTTTGACTATTGCAGTGCATTAGATTCTATATTATTTACGCCCAATATTATTCCGATGAGTTATCTCATATGCTGTGTATCCACTTATGACTGCATAATTTCATGCCTACAATACTGTTTTTCATCTAGAACATTTCGATTGATGTAAATATGAGTATAGAGATGTTCATACACAAACATCATAACACTCGAATTTTGCTATTTTTCAATTAATTTCTTTTTGAAACTTCATACAACAATCATACGTACATTTGATTTTATAGATATTTTAAATTAAAACAAAACAAATACATATACACATTTGCTCATACGCACAATATGATATACATTTGTAGGTATATACTTGTCTGTAATTCATTTCATCATAGTATGGTATAGTGGCAATATCACACAATCACTTTTCACTCATCACACAAATGCTTACATATATCGACAATATGAAATGAACAACAATCAGAGTATCTATTATGGCACAAAAAAAAAAATATTGTCGCCTGCCACACCTGGTTTATATGTAACTTTATATGAGTACGTGTATAATACTAAATTGACTATAAAGTACGTGCCATACAGACGATGTGTGCAATAGTGTGTTGGTGGTTGCAAATTAATTGTCTCCAAACATACTATAATATACAAGCATATACATACATACATATAGACACAGGAACTAAATGCATTTTAATGACAACAGCTAACCAAAAAGCCACATATTTAACAAAAATAACAACAACAATTGCAATTGTACACACCAATATACCTACATACAATATGTACGTACTTAGATATGAGTAAATGCATGTACGAATACTTACATTCTCACATATGATCAAATTTAACTACGCGTAAACTACAACAAATTTCAGAAAATTAAATTCCAACGTAAAAAGCAGCAACAAAAAACAATTAAAAACTTCCACCATCACACCATTGCTATGAAGGGCATACTGACTGACATCGACACCATCACCACCACCACCACCACCACCAACGCAAAAACGGGTGCGTACTAAATAGACGAGTATAGTAAATGAGCATGTGTGAGTATGTGTAAAAGTATATAAGCATGTGCAAGAGGATGTGTTTGAATACAAAAACAAAAAAACAAAAAACACAAACAGTCGTAAATTGCAATCAGAGGCAAATCATAAATCAACTGTCAAATTGACAGCATGTGTATATACATATATGTATGTATGTAGTATGCATGCAGTCAATGCAGTGCAACAACAGCAGCAGCAGATAATAAAATGTGACATTAACATGTGATGCGTTTGTAGCACGAAAGAATATTACATAAACTCGCACACACACACACGCACTCACACATATGATAAATATTATAGCTGATAGCACTGAGTTAAGGCAATGTGTCAGTAACGGGCGACATATGGACGAATGATAACAGTCGGTCAACAAATATATATAGACAGGCATATAGACTGGTCATAGAGTAACTACTACATGATGTGTCATAAATATAAATGACCAACCATCTAGGCGTATCTATGAATTTCATTTGCGTATCAATGCAAACTTTGTACATTGTGACAATATGACATTAGTTTGAAACAGCAATATTGTATGTATATCTGAAAAATTTCGAAATTCTATTGTTGTAAAATAATTTAAATGATTTTGCGATATACTGATATTATTATTATTGCTTTCATTTGTATAACCTACCCTCCTAAGGGCGGGAGTACATTCATTTTGTCATCGTTTTTGTAATTCCTCTAAGATGAGGTAAAGGGTAATAATTATAAGTTAATTATAATTACTATATGAGTCTATTTAATCATTTCTGTGTATTCAAGAAATCTTGTGGATATGATTATTTTTACTATCGTATGGATGACCTTGGGAATGAGTGGGATCGGATGAAACCCCAACCTGCCAGCTTTATAAAATGCTATGGATTGAAACGTAACATAATTGAAACATAAATTAAATAAGCTATGAACTATATAAGATTGAGTAACTAATGCTAGTTTCCTTATAAAAGAGGCATACTTGAAAATGGACTTAAAAATCACACACACCTTCCATAGAAAACTATATTTTTGGTAGTAAGTTTTCATACTTTTTGCACAAAAAGATCAAGCAATCATATTGAAATTCGCTACATATAAATATATTTGCTAATAAATTTTTTTGTTAGCTTATTTTTTTTTTATTGAATCTTTCTTAAATACAAGAAACTAACAATAAGTATTCAAATCTTACAAACTAAATAAAACTATGTGATATCCCCTACGTTCCATCACAATTTGGTGAGTCGCGAGATGTAGCAATTTTACAGCATATTCAGTGTGTCTTTTCTTTTTAATCGACGATGCCCCTTGCTCAGCAACAATTGCCTAATGTTAACGTTCCTCATATACCAAGGCGCGTTTACAATAATTCGCAGACATTTGGATTGTATTCGCTGCAATTTTTCGATATTAGAGGGAGATGCGGTGCCCCAAAACTGAATACCATAAGTCCAGATTGGTTTCAGGATTGCTTTATATAATAGCACTTTGTATTCAAGATTCAACTTTGATCTTTTGTGTAACAGCCACCATAACTGATTCATTTTAAGCTTGATCTGAGTTTTCTCAGATCAAGCTAATGCTAATAAATGGTAGAATTTAAATATAAACATAATTCAGTGAAAATCACGCCTACCTTCCATACAAAAGTATGTTTCCATATATATATTTTCCAAGTTTGCTCTCGAAAGTATGAATATATTAGACTGAAACTCATTGTAAATTATGAAAGTTACTGAAATCTTATGAATATCAGACCTATCTCCCATACAAAAATAAGCTCATGTATGTATGTCTTCCCATTTTAATGGCAAAAATGCAAAGTATACAAAGCTGATACTATTATTTTACTAAATAATGATCGCATTTCAGAAAAAATACAATCGGATAAGAAACACGCCTACCTCCCATACAAAAATATGCTTCCAAGTACATATTTTCACACTTGGCTTACGAAAATATATAACAATCACGATGAAACTCAGTATATGCTATTTTATCCATGAATTATGGATAAAGTTTGAAAATGGAAAAAATCAAATAAAAACCACGCCCACCTCTCATACGAAAATACGTTTTCATTACCATTTTTATCAACGAGTAAGTATATATAAAAATTATCATTATCAGATGATAAGCACGGTATCCTGACTTACAAGAGAGTATTCCATTTTCAAAAGGCTGTATAATTGTCTGTTAGGGTGAAGAGTACATAAGCTTCTAACTCACCGAAGTTACACTTTTTCCAAATTTTGATACCTCTCATCTAAAGTCGTTGTTCAGGTTCTCTCAATAGTATATTTTCTTAGGCAGGGTATAGTAAAGTCAATCTAGACGGCAACACTTTTACTACTTTACATTCTTCATCTTCTTACTACTCTTATCCTCCTCTGATGCCATTAATAACCATATGCGCAAGCGCAAATGTCATTGAGTGCAATCATTAATGAGATAACAAGACATGTAGGCATAATGGAAAAAGGGCAAATAAAATGTTAGTGTGTGTAGTTACATATTCACTACCTACTACCACTACCTACTACATCTTCTCAATCTAATTAAATTAAAAAAAAAACCCTTTCGAACACACCTTCATTTCAATGACGAGATATTAATGAAAAATTATTCAAGTCAAATTATATGTGTGGGCATGATAGAAGTACATGTAAGTACTACCAACAACAACAATGCCCAAACAACAACAACAAAAAACAACGAAAAACAACAAAACCTGAAAAAATATAACCTTTTCATCAATGTGCTGTTATTATTGTTGTTGCACTAATTTGTCAAAGTGGCGGACATAATGTGGCAAATTAAATTGAAAATTGTAACAAACAAACAAACAAAAACTCACCGTATGTGAATGTATTTATGTACATCGCCACACCAACAACAACAACGACAGCTATAGTGTATTTATGTATGAAAATTTCATCATCATCATCATCGGCGGCTTTGCTCTTCTTTCTCACTTCTCATCGTCTCGTTAGTTGCAATCGGTTGATGCTTAAAATGCCTTTGATTAATTGTTACATCAGTCAGCCATTCAACCATTCCATCCAACCAATGAGCCAACCAAACAGGCCTAGTCTGGCAGTGCCACATCACAATTGAAAATTTTTTGAAAATTTCATTTTAACGTTCCACACATATGGCAGCATGGTAGTTCATAAAAAAATTAAAAAAGGAAATACAGAAAAAAAAACAATAATAACAACAACGCATACTCGTACTCGTACTCGTATCAAACCTGCCACGAATAAGTGCGCGACAGCGGCAACAAAGGAGGCAACATTTAAAACAACGCAAGTTGAATACACAGAAAAAACCAAAAAAAAAAAAGAAAAACAAAAAAACAAAAGTAACTTACTCACTGCCGACATGTGCCACATGGTGCAACAACAACAACAACTCAGCGAGAGTGTAATTTTAAACATGTCAAAAGGATATCAACAAAGGATACAAGTTAAAGTATGTGAATGTATGTATGTTCTTCTAGTATTCGAACGCTCGAGAATGAACATTGCGAGAAAAAATACATAATAACAAGAGGCAAAAAGGATGCAAACGGTGTACCTACTACACTATGAGTACTCGTATGCATGTAGCACGTTACTTGTAAGTATATAGCATAGCATTCTCTAACTGACAATATTAGTTGGTGTCTATAAGTAGTGCGTTTATTCGTATGTGTGAAACGGTTTATTGCTACGCGCAATTGTTTACACGCATCACAAACATACAGTTACATCGGCTCATACACGCTCTAACGCTACTTCCCACTTAACCATTTAAAAAAAGCTCGAAAATTATAAAGTCCAATGATATATTTAATAGAATTGTTGAGGAGAAAAGGCTATTCAAAAATATGATATATAAAATCTTGACACTAAGAGACAGAATAATTCGTAAATAGGCGCAATCGAATGAAAATCGCGCCCATCCTCCATACAAAACCATGTTGTGGAACGTAAATATATTTTTACACTTTCTGTGCAATTCTGTAGATGGGGTTAGTTGTAATAATGAACATGCATGTTCAAAAGTGCTCTGAATAGATTAAAAATTAAATCTGCCTCAAGTACAAACGTATATTTGCGAAGGTATATTTTTACACTTTTCACACGAAAATATTAAACTATCAAAATGGAAACTTTGCAAATATGATTTTATTTACAAACTTATATCCATGTTCGAAAATGAGCGCAATCGGATAAAAACCATACATACCTCCCATACAAAAGTATATTTTCGAATATATGTTTTCACACTTTTCGCATGAAAAAATCAAGCTGTGGTGTTGAAATTCAGTAAAAATGATTTAATTTGATCACAAATTAATTAGTTGGTAAATGGGCGAAATCAGTTCAAAATCACGCCTACCTCTCATACAAAAGTATGTTTTCGAATATATGTTTGTGAACTTTACGCACGAATAAATGAAGCTATATGATTGTAGTTCAGCACATATAATGATTTTTATCAATGAGCAAGAAATGCCTGAGATTTGGTATTATCGGACAAAAATCGGAATGGGTGTCTGCAGACCGAGCGTTCGAATAAATGAAGCTATAAGATTGTAATTCTGCATATATGATTATTATGATAAAAAATCGAACATATCCAAATATGGCCGGTATTGGATGGAACCCACGACTACCTTTCAAACAAAAGTGCATTTTCGAATCTATATTTGTAGATTTTGCACACGAATAAATGAAACTATAGGATTTTATTTCGGAAAGTACAATTGCTTTTATCACCGAGCGCGCATTTCTACAATTTTTCGGATGAAAACTGAGCTACCTTCAGTACAAAGTATGATATTAAATTTTTCAACTTTTTTTCGAATTTATTTTTTTATTGTTATTATAGTAGCTTAAAACAAATTAAACAAGATTTATTTGATTAATTTTTCAGTTTTGGTTAACTAATTTGCTTTTAAAAATATTTCATTTGATTCTCAAATGGTTGGTTGGGTATAATATTCGTATAACATGTGCGCTTTCATATACGTCAATCAGTGTGTTTTTTTTTTTTTTTTTTTTTTGTATTCGAAGGGGGAATCTTTCTTAGATACCGTCCACCATAGACGGCATGTACGATTCATACTGTCCGCTAAAGGTACACCTCATTCGGGACCACGCCCAGTCAGTAATATCTTACTATGCTGGACTTGCGAACCAGTACGCCTACGTACTAAACCCTTAACTCCGACCTCTATAGCTTGTTTGTGTCCTGCGGGACCGCCGTTAAGCACTACTTCGCAGGACTAAGCTGAGCTAATATGCCTCTTCAAACATCCCGTACATGGCGTTCACACAGCTGCAGTTATATTTCTCCGCTGCCACTCCTTCTTCCTGAGCTCCTTGAGAGCTATTGCAGCCCATTCTTTCATCTTAAACCACACTAAACTCGATCGCAGCATATGGCTCACAATGTTATCAGGTGTTATCCTTTCATTTATTATCTTCTCTATGGTCATTCTCTGCGTCTCAAATCTTAGGCAGAAGAAAAAGATATGCTGAGCGTTTTCGCCAACAGTGTTGCAGAATGAACATTCTGTCGCGTCATCATGACCGAATCTGTGGAGGTACTCTCTGAAACAACCATGGCCCGTCAAAAACTGCGTAAGGTAGTAGTCTGTCTCTCCGTGTCCTCTTTCGACCCAAGCTTGCACGTTTCTGATGAGCCTGTGGGTCCACCTCCCTTTTCCTGCGGCGTCCCATTGACTTTGCCATTCATCTAGGCTCGTCTGTCTCTCCTCTTTCCGTTCGGTTGCCGTTAACCGTCTATTCAGGCTTTTGGTTCTGTTATATACTCTGCCCAACTCCGAGGCCATTATGTCCGGCGGCATAATGCCGGATATAATACCGGCACCTTCTTGTGACACTGTCCTAAATGCACATGCAACTCTAATAGCGCTTAACCTGAAAACTATCTTCGCCTTCTTCGAGTATGTCTTTTGCCGCAGAGCTGCCCCCCATATAGGCGCCGCGTACATCAATATTGATTGACTGACTTTAGCCAGGAGCGCTCTCCTACTCTGGCTGGGGCCACCAATGTTGGCCATGATTCTCGTCAGAGCCGCTGTCATTGTTGCCGCCTTCCCGCAGGCTTTTTCGATATGCGCCTTGAAGTTGAGCCTCGTATCAATCATTACACCTAGATACCTCAACGAAGGTTGCGTTGTAATGTTGTAGCCGTCAATGTTTAGGGTGATTTTTTCGAGTTTTTTCCTGCTCGTGATAAGTACAGCCTCTGTTTTCTGTACCGCAAGCTGGAGCTTTGTCGTCGTGAGCCAATCCTTAATTTTCGAAGCTGTCTCTCTGCAGATGCTCTGAACTTGGGAGAGCTCCTTCGCAACGATCGTCACGGCAATGTCGTCCGCGTAGCCAATTATCTGGGCTTCTTTTGGCAATGGAAGGTTTAACACCCCATCGTACAGCACGTTCCACAGTAGCGGGCCAAGTACAGATCCCTGCGGCACTCCACCCGTCACCACGTAGCTTTTGGGCCCTTCGTCCGTGTCATACAACAGTAGTCTGTCAGACAGATAACTATTTATTATTCGCATTAGGTACGCTGGCGTTCCCTTTGCCTCCAATGCCCTCATAATAAGATGCCAGTTTGCCGAGTTGAAGGCATTTTGTACGTCTAGTGTCACTACTGCACAATATTTTTTATCGCCATGCATCCATCTAGTGCCTTCTATGGCCTTGCCAGCAATGTCCGTCAATTTTCTAATTGCGTCTATGGTCGACCGATGTCTCCTGAAACCAAATTGGTTCTCGGACAGACCAGGTGGTTCCCTTTCTAGATGTTGTTCCAGACGCGTGCATATCAACCGCTCCAATATTTTGGCCATCGTATCAATCATGCAAAGTGGACGATACGCATTTGGCTCACCCGCCGGTTTATTCGGCTTCTGAAGGAGGACCAGGCGCTGTTTTTTCCATACTTTCGGGAAAACACCTTCGTTCAAACATCTCGCAAAAAGCTCGGCAAAAGGCTTCGTGTTATGATTAATGGCGATCTTCAGCGCCTTATTCGGGATGCCATCAAGTCCAGGCGCCTTTGCGTTACCGAATCTCTCCGCCGCTAAGATAATCTCCGACTCGTCGATTTTCACTGCCTCTTCTATTGGGGGTATCACCATATACGGTTGCAAGTCTTGCGCCGGAAAAAGCGTTTTTACTACCTTTGCTAGGAGGACAGAGCAGGTTGGTGCTTTACCTCTACCACCTCTGACCTTGGACATCACTATCTTATACGCGTCGCCCCACGGGTTCTCGTCCACCCTTTCACAGAGTTCTTTGAAGCATGAGGACTTGCTGCTTTTGATCGCCTTTTTAAACTCCTTGCGTTTCTTTTTGAAGCATTCACGTAGTATTATATGCTCCGGCGTACCTTGGCTTCTTTGGGAGAGACGTCTTGCTCTATGACATTCACTTCTTAATGTATTAATCTCCTGATTCCACCAGTACGTGGGCTTTCTATACATATTCTGTCTTTTTCTGCACATGGCGGCGTCGCAAGCTTTACTTACGTACTTTGACAGCATGTCAGCCTGTCGGTCCACGTCGTTTGAACAGTCTGGGTTCACGTCTAGAATGAGTTTGAAGATTTCTTCATCGAGCGTTTCCACTTTCCACCCTCTAGTTTGTGTTTTTTGTAGGCTCCCTTGAATCTGCTCATGATTGCCGACTTCCATCACAATAGCAAGGTGGTCGCTATGTGTGTAAAAGTCGCATACCTGCCAGCTTGTCGATCGAACGAGCGCGCGGCTGGCGAACGTAATGTCAATAATTGATCCGCGACCATTCTTCTCGAAGGTATTCCTACCGCCAGTATTGAGCAATACAGCGTCTAGCAAGGAGAACGCCTTGAGCAGGGCATCACCCCGCCTATTTGTATAACTGCTGCCCCATTCCTCGGCCCATGCATTGAAGTCACCTGCTATTACGTTTGGCGTAGTAGTTCTGGCGTCTCGCACTAGTTCGTCTAGAATCCTTTCATAGTCGACTTGCGTCACACTCGGCGGGACATAGCAGCTGTAAAAATTGATTCCACAGATCTTCGCCCGCGTATAGTAGGATTTTCCAAGGAGCGGCTTGTCTTGGATGGAGTTGTTTCCACAGGCCCATATGGCAGCTTTGTTTACCTGATCAGAGATCCAGGTTCCTGCGCTTAAGTTTTTGTACTGCTCGCAAACTATAGCCACTTCTATCTTCTGTTCGTATACTGTCTGCCTGAGCAACTCCTGTGCAGCTTCACAATGGTTTAAGTTGATCTGTACAACTCTCATTATATCCTTTTGCACGCTGCTTGATATAGGGGACACTTCCTACTGCCGATTTGGTGCCCCGCATCCTTCCCGTTGATTTTGCATGCTCCACAGAATGGCTTTTTATCGCATGTCTTTGCGAAGTGACCCTTTTCCCCACATTTGATGCAACTTTGGCTCCTATCTTCTGTGCTGCTGCACGCCCTCGCCACATGCCCATATTCTAGGCACCTGAAACACTTCTTTAGGTTGTGTGTGTGTGTGTGTGTGTGTGTGTGTGTGTGTGTGTGACTGTGTGTATGTTAGTATGTGCTGCTGCTGTTTGAGGAAAAAGGGTTCTATGTATTACGCTACGTAATCTCTACTCTCAGTTTCCGTTTTTTTGCCATTGTTGTTATTGTTGTTGTTGTCGATGTAATATAGCATGTTAAATTTGACAAGTTAACAGATGCATGTGAAATGCACAACAACAAAAAGAACGCAATGAAATTAAATAAAAATCAACATAACTATTGTACTCATACAAACTCACAACTCACATACAAATATACTCGTATCCATCCATTTTTCGTAATAGTTATATCCGTTGTTAAAACAAATCAACAAAATTCAGTGAAACAGACAATATTGGATTTTAGAAAATCATCAGAAACAACAACACAAATAATATTAATATTAATCATTTTCATTTAGGATAACAAGAATTGGTTAGTTCCCATTGGGAGTTGGCAATATTCATTCAACCGATCTCAAACTGAAGATGAACATATCAACATAACAATAACAAACAAAAAAAGTAAAAACAAAAATTATGAGTGAGCAACATACAATTCTGATAACTTTGACTCTAATTTAAAGTTATCTGTTCAATTTCTTAGTTAACTTTTCTGCTACAAAATATATATATTGAAACTATACTTTCCACCAACTATACTTTCTACTGAAACCTATTCTTATCAATTGTTT
The DNA here is from genome assembly GCA_963854835.1 of Megamerina dolium. Classification (NCBI taxonomy): domain Eukaryota; kingdom Metazoa; phylum Arthropoda; class Insecta; order Diptera; family Megamerinidae; genus Megamerina; species Megamerina dolium. Next base: position 61,011,801 of record OY978527.1, on the reverse strand, counting down.
AAGCAGGTGGAAGTTACAAAGGCAAAATGTAGCAAAAAAAAACACACACAAATAACAAGACATCAATTTATTTGAGCGTACATATTTTAGGTGATGCTCATTGAAGCAAATCAAAAGGTCCAGTAAAATAAGAAAACCAAGCATCTTCCATCTTTCTCGATATAACCAGAAAAGGCCAATGAATTTGAAATTCAATTATTGTGCAAATAAGCGAAAATCTTTATTGAATATGATGTTTTGATTGTGTGCTGGTTGTGTAGTACATATATACGTATGCATCATGAAACAGCATTTGCTTTAAGAAGCCATATGACTTTGAGCACTTGCTTCAGTAATTCATCATAGCAATTCATATGTATGTGAATATGTTTCAAGAGTTCTTACTAATCGAACATTCATAAATGTGTATAGAGTAAGGCGGATCAAAAGTCTAAATTTTTATTAATCTTAAATGATTATTTAGTAACATTTTGACTCATGCGGCTTATACGATTATTCTTTGTATTATTCTTTCAATTTCACCTCCCTTAATTTGGAGATAATTCGATGAATTGGAAGAGCTTCAAAGAATCGCCATACGCTGATCGTATCTTGTTCTTAGCATTCATTAGTCTTCTATAAATATATTCTTACATAAAAGTAAACGAAAGCTGTTCATCACAAAATACTCAAACATTAAAAACGCTTAAATCGTATATAGCATGTAATACTGAAAATATTTTCGTAATAAAAATCGTAACATGTCGCTTTGTGATGTTTTAATTAAAACAACAATGATCAGACAACACGATCGTGCCGATCCTAAGCAATATGTTGCTTGTTAAATATTTACGATTGCTTAATGAGCCTTAATATCTGCTTACAGTTAAGAAGAAAAAAAAATAAATAAATAAATATTTTAAATGAAATAAAGGCTTGTTCAAATAATGATTCCTTTCACGTTTAATTATATAAATAATTACAATAACAACAACAACTGCCATAATTGCAAGCTGTTACGAAAGGAAATGCAACACCGTAAACACTTACCATCAGAATAAGAAGAAGAAGAAGAAGAAGAAGAAGCAGTGAAGAATACGTAGGAGAAAATGTTTAAACAACAATTGGTAATTGGTAACAAGATATTCGTATCGTATATTTTATTGTTATTCAATTTTTGTTTTATTACGATTGGCGATATAATTTTTTTTTTAGTTTTTTATTTGTTTTTGGTTCATTTCATTTAACATCGTTTTTAATGGCCACACTCTAACGAGCAGTAAAAACAAAAAAAAACATTAATGGTGCAAAAGGGAGAAGAGAGAAAACTAAAACATTACAAAACCTCATAAAAACATGTACTACATACATTTATGTACGTATCTACATAAGAAGGACAATTTTTATTACCAGCTCTAAGGAGTGATTATTAGCTCAATTGCCTTGAAACAGTATGAGTAGCTTTTGCTCTAAAGTTACATCGCACCATGCGACCTTCGGTAGTCTTCGAAATTTCAAAAGTACTTATCAAAATGATGATGTGAATGTATGGTATGAAAATCAATAGGATTAAAGTGCTTCTAAATAGCAATTGCAAACTAATTTAAGAGCTAAGCGAAGTACTTTGACCGATCGATTGCGATTTTCATAGTTTCTATTTGCGCATTTTTAATTAATTTCTTTTTTCTCTAAGGTACACTATAAGAACATTTTGTTTGCCCATCATATGGGGTAAGAAAAAGAAGAAGAGAACTTTAGCCAGTACTAATTTGTGTTCAAATGCAAAAATTACCTTCATAAAGCTTCCATAAAGCTTATAGATTAGTTTGAGTAATGTGGATCGATCGATAAAGCTTTCCGTATTTAAAATGCTCGACAAGTTTTATTGCAATTTGCGGGAACTGACACCAACATAGTTTTCAGTATGTAAGGCAGACACTTTTTTTCTGATATATTTTAGTTTCTTTTTATAAAATTTCTTAATATTACTACTGGAAGAACTTAATTTCATCAAAAGCATCAATAAATGAAGATACTTTAATTTAATAAGCACTAGCCTTAACAATTTAATAAAACCGCCTCTTATAAGAAGAAATTACTTCCTTTAACCAGAACTTTGTTTCTTAAAAAATCGCACGGAATATAATTATTTAATTCCCATAGACTACAATTTTTTTTTTTAAATGATCGCAATTAAGAGTAATGCAGAAAAATCGAAAATAATTGTTTCTTGTTTTTTATATTCCATTCACCTTCTATTAGGCTTCGATAGCACTCATGGTGAAACAATTTAACGAATATTATTCAATGCTTTTTTCATTTTGAGCAAATAATAACATTCTTCTGGGTTATAGTTTTTCAGTTGGAATTATTTCCAAGAGGTCTCTACAAAACCTTATCGAAGCACAAATTGCTTAAAGGTAATATCGTCTTATGGAAATGTTAAATATATTTAGAAGTTAGTTTTTGCTTTTATTCGTAAAGAGTACAAGATCGGAATGAATGTGTGAAAGTTATTTCTGCTATCATGCAGTAGGTGCACTGAGGCGATGCGGGAGTTGCCACAGTAGTCGGCAATGATGTAAAAATGATTTTCTTGTGGGGGTTGCCACAGTACTCCCCTCTTAGACAAGGTGTACTGTTTTCTTGAAGCGTTCTGGAATTACGACGCGGCGTCCGGAACGTGTCACCTTGGTCGATGTTGCAGTGTCGGGCGGCTCTGAAGGGACTGGTTCTGGTTTCGATGGTTGTGCTTCATCTTCAACTGTGTAAGCAGGCTTAAGTTGATCTATGGAAATAGTTTTTGCTCTTCCGTTCACGCTGATCTTGAAATATTTGTCGGTTCTGCTTATGACCTTGTGTGGGCCGTCGTAAGGATGCGACAACGATGGTCGCACGGAGTCGTTTCTGATGAAGACACTGTCGCAAGTGTGAAGATCTGGATGTACGAAAATTTTTCTGTTACTGTGCCAGGTTGTATCAGGCGTTCTCATCTCTTGCATTGCTTTTCGTAGCTCGACGACGACCTCTGATTCTGTTTTGTTGCATGGGGTATCCAGGAAAAACTCTGATGGGATGCGTAGGGTAGCGCCGTAGACTAGCTCCGCTGGAGACGCTTTGAGATCTGCTTTATAGGTTGTACGCAGACCCAGCAAAATTGTTGGTAAGTGCTCAGTCCATCGCTCATGGTTCTGGCATAAAATCGCAGCCTTCAGTGTTCGATGCCACCTCTCTACTAACCCGTTTGATTGAGGGTGATAAGGAGTCGTTCTGAGGTGCGATATACCCAAGGTACGGGTCAGCTCTGCAAAAAGGGTAGACTGGAATTGCCGTCCTTGATCTGACGTGATTTTCTCGGGAACTCCAAACCTCGATATCCAATTGTCTATCAGTGCACGTGCGATAGTTGGAGCAGTCATATCGGGAATCGGTATTGCCTCGGGCCACCTGGTGAATCTGTCGACCAACGTGAGACAGTAACGTTGTCCATTGTTGAGAGGGAATGGGCCCACTATATCGACGTTAATATGGGAAAATCGTTTGTCCGGCGGCATGTAACGCTGCAGTTGAGAAAATGTGTGGCGGTCCACTTTTGACCGTTGACAGTGAACGCACGCCTTGGTAAAAGCTCTGCTGTCTTTCTGTATGCCAGGCCAAACGAATCTTTGCGTCATCAATTTGGCTGTAGCACGTGGGCCTGGGTGGCACAGGTTATGCGTAGACTCTAAAACCAAACGTCTGTACCTCTTGGTAACAAATGGCCGAATGCAGTTTGTCGAAACGTCACAGTACAACTGTTCTGAGCTGCCTGGAATTGTAAAGAGTTTTAATTTAAGAGAACAATTTGCGTTACCTTTTTGCAGTAATTGTTGCAATTCTTCGTCTACTTTCTGATCAATCGCCAGTGTTTTAAAATCAACGTGTGCCATTTGCAAGGATGAAATACGAGAGAGTAAATCTGCTGTAACGTTTTCTTTACCGTTTACATGACGGATGTCTGTAGTAAGTTGCGAGATGAAATCCAACTGGCGTGCTTGTCGATTCGAAGCCTTGTCTAAATTTTGTCTGAAGGCGTACGTAAGCGGCTTGTGGTCCGTATAGATATGACAGAGCCGGCCTTCTAGCATAAATTTAAATTGTCGAACTGCTAAATATATCGCTGTTAGCTCACGGTCGTAGGTGCTATAACGCAGTTGCGACTTATCAAACTTTTTTGAGAAGAACCCCAACGGTTCAAGAGCACCTTCTACCACCTGATGAAGAACGGCGCCGGCCGCAATATTGGAAGCATCCACCCAAAGGGATAGCTCCGCTTCTTTCGATGGGTGCGCGAGCAAAGTTGAGTTCGCTAGTTGTTGTTTGCATTTCTCAAAAGCTGCTGATGTCTCAGCAGACCAGTTGAGTAGTGATCGGTCGTTTTTGACGTTTCCAGGGCACATCTCTAGCAGCGGTGCCTGTGCTTCGATTGCATGAGGTATAAACCGTCTATAAAAGTTTATCATCGCCAAGAAACTCTTCAATTCCTTAACGGTGGAAGGCCTTTTGAAATTGCGTATGGCCTCTACGCGCTCTGGATGCGGTCGAATCCCTTTCGAGGATATCATGTGGCCGAGAAAGATTATCTCGCTTCGGCCGAATTCAGACTTCGCTACGTTGATAGTTAAATTGTACTTCGTAAGTCTTTCAAAAAGTTGGCGGAGGTGTAGTTCGTGCTCTCTTGGACTTGATGAAGCGATGCAGATGTCGTCCATGTATGGGAAGACAAAATCCAGACCACGTACGACCTCGTGAATTAGCCTTTGAAATGTTTGAGCTGCATTTCGCAGTCCAAACGTCATATATGCAAACTCAAATAAGCCAAAGGGCGTGGCAATAGCAGTTTTTGGGATATCATCCGGATGGACAGGTACCTGATGAAACGCCTTCTGCAGGTCGACTTTTGAAAAAATTGTCTTGCCTTGCAAATTGCTTGTAAAATCCTGTAGGTAAGGTATTGGGTATCTGTCCGGTGTCGTGATAGCATTCAATGCCCGATAGTCGCCACATGGGCGCCAGGTGCCATCTGCCTTTTTAACCATATGCAGCGGACTGGCCCAACTGCTTCGTGAGGGTCTGCAAATTCCAAGCTTCATCAAACTTTCGAATTCGGCCCGCGCAGCTGCTAGCTTATCAGGAGATAGGCATCTAGGGCGAGCGAAAACGGGTGGGCCGTGCGTGTCGATATAGTGTACCACGGATGTTTCTATGGTAGTGCCGGGCTGGACGAAGCGTGTTACTGCTGGGAACTCGTTTAATAATTCAGCGTACGACGAAGATGTATCGAATGACTTGACGGAAAGGTGTTTGGCGGCGACCATATGTCCAGTAGTTTCTAATGAAGTATTATTATCGATCAGGCGACTTCGTTTTAAATCAATGAGTAAACCAAAGTGACTGATGAAATCTGCACCAATTATACCCGAAGTAACATCAGCGATCAAAAACGTCCACAAAAACTCGCGCCTTAGAAGGTTGATACTTGACTGAACGTGAGCCTTTTGGTATAACAGACACGTCTGCGCCGGTGTCAATTAAAAATTTTAAATTGTTTGTGATGTCTGATACCTGAAGGCGAAAAATTGCTGCATCAAGATGTTTGCCCGTACTCGGTGCAGCTTGAGTCAAGTAACATCAATTCGGTGAATTTGCGTTGGCGTACCTGCAGGGGGTTTTGCATCTACGCGCGTTGTCGCCAAAAGTACGATGATACCAGCAACTCCTATTTGCTGAGTTACTGGTTGTCCGAGGTTCAGGTGAACGATTACGGCTGTATGAACGTGAGTGGCTTCGTGAACTCCTTTTTTTCGTCTCTATCGCCTCAAGTCGCTTTGAGAGTTGCGCAATCTGTCGTTGGAGTGCTTGCAGGGTAACCTCAGAATCTGTGTTAAACTGGTTCGATGAGGGTGAGACGGCGGAAGATTGCTCTACTTTATTTATACCACGTAGGCCCATCGATTCTACTATGGCATCTGCGATTACAACTTTATCCACCGGGTCCCCTTTTGCAGCTATCACTGCAGCCTGCGCGAGAGGTGGTAATCGTGATGCCCACAAATCAACTAGAACTGTTTCACATAGTGAACTACCAGCAACTCGACGCATTTCATTGAAGAGCTGACTAGGCTTCATATCTCCTAGTGGCATGTCCGATAAAACACGCTGCAGGCGTCTTTGCTGACTGTCGGCGAAATGTGAGGTTAGTTTGGTTTTGATGTACTCATACCTGTTCTGTTGAGGGGTGGCTTCAATGATTGCGCGCAGCTCTGGCAATTTATTTGGTGGCACTTGCGCCATCACGAGGTTGTATTTCCTGATGTCTTGAGTTACTCCCGACGCAGCGAACCAAAACTCGAGCGACATAAAATATGATTCGATGTTCGTGGCGGCCATGCTCGGTGGATTTATTCTTGGAACCACAGCAGAATCCACATGAACATCATTTCCAATAAGCTGTGCATTTGGTGGTTGTTGTGGAGGTGTTGTGCCATTGTCCTCCGGCCCAAGCATCTTTGCAATTTTTGTGGGTTAAAAGATTATTCCACAACCTAAGAAATTGCTTTTTAGCGCCGACAAATGCACGTGGAGTTTTTCACTTTTACGAATGAGCTAACCTCAATTTTATACTTCCGGGGTCACCACTTTAGAAGTTAGTTTTTGCTTTTATTCGTAAAGAGTACAAGATCGGAATGAATGTGTGAAAGTTATTTCTGCTATCATGCAGTAGGTGCACTGAGGCGATGCGGGAGTTGCCACAGTAGTCGGCAATGATGTAAAAATGATTTTCTTGTGGGGGTTGCCACATATATATGAAAACAGCAAAAATCTAAGAGTAAACGTTCTGAAAGTGGTTCATCGCTCCATGCAAGTGCGAAGATTTGTTTTTATTGAAGGCAGCAGTTGAAGTTAAAGATGCTTAGTCAACGATGGAAGTGACTACATAAGAGGAAGTACGTAGCAACATTGTGTGGTATATCAGCACCATGACATGTTGGTTCAGTTTCCTGAAAGTGCCTGGTCTCTCATTGCAAGTGTGAGTATTTTATTTTTGATTGGTTTAAGAAAATCCTTTGAAATTGTGGAAAGCAGCTGAAGTTTATAAAGCAGTCCATGGATGCAACTAATCACTGAAAAGAAAGTAGCTACGTTTTTTGGGTACTTGCAAGGCAGTGAAGTCTAAGCCATCAAAGTGTAAAGCCAAAAAATTTGCATGGATGCATTTGATGTCATAGAGAGAAAATTGTAATGAGAAAATATTTGAAATTATAAAAAACTTAATTTCATCAGTGTCTTTATTTCAGTGTACTTGAAGTGACCATGAAGAAGTTGCAATAGTTTTGGTTTACAAAAACAAAAACAAAAATAAATTTAAAAAAAAAACAAGAAGGAGAACAAAAACAAATAAACAAATTCTATACACAAAAACCTAGAATTTTTGACTTTCTCATCTGTTGTGTGAGTTTTCCCACATCCACATGTTATTCCACAAAACAATGCTTCCTCTTCTTTTCGTACATGTTCTCAAATATAATAGCTCATAAAATTGCCTAAATTATGTTAAAATAATACTGAAAAACTAAATGAAAACTTTTTTTCTATTTATATTAAAGCAAAAGGCGCCTATTCGTAGTGGTGGCTCAAAAAACTATTGAAGCAATGCAAGAGCGGGTAGATATGTCCACACGCAAGTTGCTGGTAAAGGAGGGCATCGTACACTACACTACAAATGTATATATTTTTACCTTTTAATTACTTGAGATCACGTTGCTATTGCTGTTATTGCTATATATGGACTTGCAACTGCTGATATATATTAATGCGTAATGATAATAAAAAAAAAGACAAAATTGATTACATTTTTGTAAACAATTAGTTTAATGAATTTATCGAAGAAGCAGAATAATGCAAACAACTACATACAGTTGTAGCTAGTCTAATTACGTGAAAAACAATAAAATTTATGTCGTTTTTTATTCTTTTGTATTCTTCTTCTTCATCTTCGATTTGTATTTATTTTTACGACTTAACGAGAGAGTGAGTCCCATCAAAATATATAACACACATTCATACACATATTTTCTCATGACGCATAAACTTTTATATAATGCTGATCTCTAAAGAAAAGTAAAACAACAATTTTATTGCCACATTTTATTTATTTCATTTCAATTTTTTATTTGTTTTTCCTTTGTTTTTTTTTTCACTTATCATCGATTAGGTGTATGTACTCCAATAGTGAAGGGAATTTTTTTTAGTAGATTGATGATTTAAAATTGCAATGAAACACATAGTAATTATACGAATGAGCAAATTTTTATTGATGATCTTTATTTTTTCAATTATTTGGAGCGTTTTGGTTCTAAGGGGTATGACTGCAACTCTAATGCAATTTATTTCTTGTTTTTTATTGAAAAAAATATTTTTGCAATAATGTCGAAATTGTTTTTATACTGAAAAAATATTTTTCGAAATTGTGGTTTTTGCAACATTTTTTATCGATATTAATTTCATAAATTTCTGTCGACATTAGCACAAAAATTTCAAGTTCTATTCACAGCAAATTTGTTCGCCATTATTGCTAAATTTTAATTAATATACCTTTTCCAGAATTTATCTGCATATATTGTGGATTGCTCTCTCAGTATTGTGCTCCAAGGTTGAAAACGTTGTTGGCCTTTGTAGATTGACCACTGACTACAAACTCCCTCATAATCAAGCGGTATTATGTTGAACAATCTTGTACACCAGATCATACATCCAAAATTGTGCAAAAAAAAAATATTTCTTATTGCATTAATTCGATTATGTTCTTAACGGTGTGACATGTACTACAATACTGTTGAAATCAAATATATTCTAGACCAATATTTCACATTTTTTGGAGCAATAAATCGTTTATGATTGCCTTATACTCTATTACTCCAATGATATTTCTTCCTACATCATTTTTAAGGGAGTTCGGCTCGATAAACCTTCGTCTTAAAGACCTAATAAATCAATACATTTTTCAGAAATAGCATCTGTAGTCAATACAGACTATACAGACAAAACAGAAATAAGTCTCATCTCTAACAAAAGGGTGTGTAAGCGCTTTTCGGACTTATGGACGAGTCACCACTTCAACCAAGCCTCATCTCTGAACAAAGTTTTACAATAATTCCATGGATTGACTTCCAATTGTTAAAGTGTACATTAAATAAGCCCTTGACGAAAATGATAGTCCTGCTGCTTACTGTCTTATTTCAATTGCACTTCTTCTTGGTCTTCTCAGAATTAGAGTCATTTCATATTGTTTATTATTCAGAGTGACGATCTTAGTCCATTTAGCCGTATATGTCTCTCTGCTGTCTTTGTGTCTCTCAATATTTTTGAGTCACCTCACTTAGTCGATTAATTGGGCTTTAAAATAGAGAAATTGCTCTGAATGTATTTTGATACTGATTTTATAAATAATAAAACAGTAAGCCTTTGGATCACGAAATAGACATCTAAACTAAAGAGAAATCAGCTCTCAACTCTCAAATTGCTTGTCACTAAAATTAATGTTGACAACGCCAAAATATAAACCTCCTTACAAAACACCTTTTAATATCGTCCAATTGAAAATAAAAAATGTAGAAAATAAAATACTTTGCACACGAATAAATGCACTTCATTTATTTTAATTTGAAGATATTGTTTTTCTATATCACTAATTGGTAATTATAAATACGCTCACTATGGGCGTGTCACATCTCTGAGTAATTCATTAGAATTATCTATTTATTAAGATCCGTAGAGCATTGCTGATTTTATTGATCTCATTAGATTTTGATCTCAATTTGTTTCCAATACTTATAAATGTGTATAAACATATGATGCTTCTCTTATAACTTAGTCAGAGGGAATTCATATATAATCTTGAAGATTCATCCATTTGTACTTTCAAGCGGATAGAATAGAATAATATATTCCAAGTTATTTTAAATGGGTTTTTGTGTTCTTCAAATTTACAAAATTATAAAATCAATTAACAATTGCTTCAATAAAAGTTTACAAAATGTTGCAACTTGTCAGTAATAATTTTAGACAATCGAAATTATTTGCCAGTAAAACCTATTCCCATCAACGAACGAAATTACTAAAACATCGCATGACATTTCATTATTGAAATTGAAAAATGCAAATTGCATTAAATTTTCTTTTCAAAGTTGAATTTTAAAAATATATTTCTCTCATACATGCACTATATTAAAATACAAATCTCTCAAAATCCTTAAAATTAAAAAAAATAAAAATCCACATAAAGTCGTACAAGTGAAATTGTACGAATGTATTGAAAGTAATGCATACTACATACTATGTAGTATACATACTCTGACATACTATGTCTCCTCGCATGCTTAAAGCAATCTGAAATCCAATGCATATCCCAAGACTGTCATGAAATGAAAAATCGGATTATAAATAAAACTTTCAACTCGCCATTTTCAATTTGGAAAGCCATATAAGAGAACCTACGAGTAGGTACCTTCATGCAATGAAGCAAAATGCTGAGGGAATGGATCTTCTGTTCTGGTAAGTAACCATGGGGGGGGAAGAGATGGACGAGATTTGATATGCTGGTCCGAAAGCAAGAGTTCAACTTTCAATAAAACTTATCTTTAAAGTATTCTATCGTGGACAATGCCTCAAAATGAAGTTGTCGACAATCAACCAACCAACCAACCCACCAACCAACGCCACCCACCCGCATTAGACACAACTAGCAGCTGCATACGAGTACAAGTATATGTTCAAATACAAGAATATAAGCAATGGCAACAAGCGCAATTCCCATGAAATTGTACCATACATTTCATATAGAAATCACACAAACACATGCGAATATATTTTGTATACATATACAGATACACATATGTACGGAGACAAAACTTGATTGCTCGTTGTCCAGTTCAACATCGAGTCGTCAGATGGCTAGTACTTACTATTCTATTCGAACATAGTGGTATTGGATTAATATGGAATATGGAAGTGACAAAAAGCCATATACCAATTCGTACATATGTTATATAGAGAAGTACGTATATGCTTCTAGCATTTTATCTAAGATTGATAGAAAAAGAAGGGGGAAAAAGAACGCTAGAGATAGGGAGAGCAAACTTGTGACTTTTTGATTAGACTAATTCAATTTTGTTGCTTCCTACTTATTGCATACATACATACTACACACACATATACACCCACATATTCTCATTGAACCAAAGTTCATTTTAACTAGGATGTGGTCTATATGTACCCCTCATATTCACTCACAGATAAAGATAAGAGTTTAAGTAAAATTTATTTTTTTCGAAAAACTTCCGATTCAATAAAAATACCATGTACACATATAAGTTCATACACATACACACATACATGTATATGAATATTCACTCTAATCCATAATATGAATGAACATATAGTACTTATATGTATAAGCGCTGAACTTGACTGTTTTGACTTGGTCCATGCGGGCCAAATTGAAATGAAAAATTCAAAGAAATAACTTGAACAACAACAACAACTTTTGTAACTGACAAATAAAGTAAGAGTTAAAAATTGTTCATTCATTCACCATCATCAACATCATTTTGATCATTATCATTATAATCCTTTTTTTTGAGTGAGTGTTCAATTCACACAGAGTGAATGAAGAAGATGACACTTTACGAATTTTTAATTTATTTTCATATATTCATGAACATTAGATCTGTTCAGATAAGTATGAGATTTTCAAAATATCGGTGTTTTTTTTTTATAAAATTTTTGTCTTTTGTAAATAATTATGCATAATAAAGCGAGCCAAATTAGTTGCCCGAAAAACCATAAAGTCAATTTTGATATACCAAATATTTATCTTAGAAAATTGTTTTTTTATGGAATTTGCTTTATAACATTTTTTCGTATGGATGACAATATTATCGAAATGACGAAGGTCAAAATTAATTTTGCGCCAATGTATTTTGAGCCAATATACTTTGAATTTGAAGAAAAATAAATTTTTAAAAATTTTCCCTTTGAAAAAACTGCAAGACAATGTTTTCCTGGCACATTTCGCTCCTCTTTGCAAGGTAGAAATTTATTGTAAAAAAAAAAATAAATATGTGGCACTTAAAGCCCCAAAGGGCTCATTGGCCGAGCTTCTCTTCCATTACTGTTGTGCGTCTTAAATTTTTGGACAATATTAGAAGGGACCTACTTATTTTAGCCGGTTCCGAACGGCAGAACACTTGTGACATCACTTTTTCTGAGCTTTGTCACAGAGTTCTTTTTAGAAGCTTTTTCATGGCAAGTTGTTACTGTCGGAAGAATTGCCAATTGCTTGCCGACAGGTGGGTACCGTTCGAAAGAAAAATCTTATCGATATTAAATTTGTTATGCATCAGCCGGGGATTGAACCACGACCTACAGATCAGAAGGCGAACACACTAATCACTGAGCTACGGCACCCAATTCTAAAATATTTTTTTGTCAAAAAAATCCATTAATATCTTGTATCAAGTATTGAACTTTTACCCTTCCAAAACATTAAAAATTTACAATAGTTTTCTTGTTAAAAAAAAGAAAACATTCAGAAAAAAGAGGAATTAAATTACATAATTTTTTAACAGGTCTAATATGCACATTTAGCTTATGGTCATCTGGTAATTTTGTGGAATTAACGATTTTTAATGAATCTCGAAAAACTATAGAAATACGAAATATACATTTGAATGAGAGAACCACAAAGCAGAGTTCGCTATTCTCAAAGCAACAATGCAACATTTAATGGCTCTCATGTTTCTATAAGAATGAATGTTTATATACATATGAATAGATTCAAAATTGAATTATTCCATACTATATACATATTATATGCATATTGCTATTGCTATATAAAATGTTACATTCAATTTGATGACAACTTATTTTTGGAACGCAGCAAAAATTTAAACACTCGTATGAAAATATATTCGTATCGGGTAATGTTGTTGGTATAAGTGACTCTTAGTGCAATTGGCTTAATTCGTTAAATGTCATCATCATCATCATCATCATGGTCATCATCATGGTCATTATATTCATCATGTTTTATCATGTGGGCTATAATTTAATTGGGATTTGTGTGTGATGGGGAAAACTTTGGCAAAAAAAGAAAGAAAACTACCAAAAAAGTAGATAAAAAATAAATTTTGAGAAGGGAGCTTATTAGTGTAGCTATTACAATTATTTGTGTGTGTGTGTGTGTGTAATTCTCTATATAAATTCTTTTTCTTATACAATGTTGCTTACTGATTAAAGTTAAATGTTCATTTGAAGTTTTTAATGAAAAAAGTTAAATTGTATTGCATCACCCCATTTGATACGTTCATGTTTGTTTTCAAGCTTATTTCAAAAAATATACGATATTTTGTCTTTTTTTTTATCCCAAATTTTAAGCTATCATTATATAGCCGAATCAACAAAAGTTAAATTAAACAACTAGATATATGAAAAGACAAGTATATTTGAAGGCGTCAAGTTGTTATTATACACAAATATTGATAATGTGTAAGAAGGTTTGTATTTTCTGTGGATTTTTATGAATACATGATTGTTCCTACTCTTGATTCTTTGCGTTTTGTTTCAATTTTATTTATTTATTTTTTTTTTCTATCTGGCTTATTCGTCTTTACATAAATTACAATTCACAGAGAAAGAATCGTGCATATATTAACTCATATGTATGCAAATTTTAAAATAATAACAATAATAAATGAACGCGCAACAAAGCACATAAAAAATTCACATTCTTTTTTCAAATCTACGATACCTCCTCACAAATACGCGAGGAGGTATCGTACTTATGCTTGTGAATATGCAACACACACACACACACACACACACACACACACACATAAAATTGAAATAATACGTATGCCATTCATATTTCGATTGTTAAGTACCAATGACGATGACGCCTAAAAGCCTACTACTACTTTCCACCATATAACACATGCGTACGTACTCCCATACACACATACACCAATGTTATGCCAATTTAGTCACTTCAAGTCGACTAAGATGAAGAAGCGTATGTTATGCGTACATACACAATACATATGAATGTGTATGAATGTAGGCAGATTGGTATACTCCATGAGATTAGGGTAATTTATAAAAGTAATTTACGATGACAATTGTTTCTGCGAAATTTAATACACGAGTGAACGAGCTTATGAAAATTATTATGATATACTCGTACGTACATACGACTACATGATACATAGCATATTCAATGAATGCGAATGTATATTGTATAATATATATTACTTATGGTTGCATATCTATTTTATCCAGGCAGGTATTAGATATATATTTTATATATGCAAGCATATTGTATATACATACAAGGTAGCTCGTTTCGATGAAGCTACATTTATATATACAAATTTCGAAAGGAAGGTGATCCAAAATGTAACTAATTTTAGCATGTTCTAGTTTTAAGTACCATTTTTTGTCTCCTCTACATAATTTGCATTAATTTCAACAAAAATGTCATATCTAATCCTCAAGATCATATTGATATTAAGATATTCCAATTTCGTCATTAAGTGCATTAATTGCAGAGCCACACGAAACATACAAATCAAGCAGAACTTGTCTAGCTGACGAGCTAAATATATATATACTTAATTTATGGATCGTCAGGTCACAATGAGGACGAACATACGAGGGCGGTCCCAGAAAACACAACAAATTTGTGAAAATTTTTCTTTATTTCACAACATAATGTGCTTTTAGCTCTATACACTTTTCCCAGCGATATTCTATAGCTTCGATACCCTGTTTATAATATGAACTCTCTAGCTCATTAAAATAGCCATCTACCGCAGACTCCACCTCATCATATTTTGCAAATCTTCTACCACCAAGCCATTGTTCCAAATTTGGAAATAGAAAATAATCCAAAGGAGCTAAATCTTGCGAATATGGTGCGTACTGAAACAATAGAGGATGTGTGAACTGGTCCATTGTCTTGATGAAACAACACTTTCTTTTTCGCCAAATGCGGCCGTTTTTTTTTTTTAATTTCATCACTTAAAAACACACAAAAAATTAGCATAATACTCGCCGTTCATTGCTTTTTGAAGATAATCAATAAAAATTATCCCACGTGCATCCCAAAAAACAGACGCCATAACCTTGCCTGCAGATGGAACTGTCTTCGCCTTCTTTGGACACGATTCTTCCCTTTCAGTCAGTCCACTGTTTTGACTACTCCTTTGTCTCAGATGTGAAGGAGTGGACCCATGTCTCATCCATGGTTACGAATCGACACAAAAACTCGGCTTTATTACTGTGAAACATTGCCAAACACTCTATAGAAACATCTTCACGACGATGTTTTTGTTCTATTGTGAGCAAACGCGGCACTTATCTTGCACACAGCTTTTTCATCTTCAAATTTTCGGTCAATATACGATGTATACCACTTTTTGAAATGCCTGTAATTTCACGTAGTCACGCACCTTCAGCCGGTAAACATCCAATACCATTTTGTGGATTTTCTTAACCGAATCTGGCATGGTCACCTCAATTGGTCGTCTTGGCAGCTCGTACGATCTCGTTTAAACTCTGCCATCCAATATTTTAAGGTCGTAAACGAAAGAGCAGACTCATGTTGAATATGTTTATGAATTATTGGATGAAATGTAAATTCGTATCTTTGTACCTCTAAATTGGCGGCTTATCTCTTATGGTGACTATTGAAAAGTTGTCGATTAAAATTCGCTGGTCGAAATAGAATTATTTGTATTAGCCAGTAATTGGGTTTATACCTACTATTTTTCGTTGTTGAAAAAAGGGTCGCGATGACCAAATGTTGCTCCATAAGGTTGTATAAAGTTCGCCCAACCTTTATCCTTAACAACCAATCATCCTTAACAACCATTCATTCTTAAAAACAATACAGCCGTTCTTCCGAATACCAGATCGGGTAACAGACACGGTTTAATTAGTCAATAAGTTAAGCTGATACAATAATATAATAATATTTATCTATAAGCATGTATTAATATCTTGAATAAGTAATTCACTAAAGCATTGCACAATATTGCATTCATACACAAAGTACCAATAAACAAAGAGAGAAATTAGAACACATGTAGTATGTAATATTCAAGGATAATTTCACACAAATACAAATAGATATGCACACACACATGCATGTGTAGGCATTGTTTTATTAATTCTATATAATTGTTGTTTTCATTTAAATTAATAAAATTTAATTGCAATCAAGTATTTACATATACAAGTACTATGTACACAGATGTACCTTACCATAGTTGAGCTTACTACCGCATGCATATATAATTAATTAGTGGTGGGGGCACAAGGCAATCCTTTACATGTGTGATATGTATGTACATTAGTAGAACAAACAAACAATAAAATCGTTTATTTAATTCCCTCAATTTAGCCTACTTATCGATTAGAACAACACAAATGGTATATAAACACTGATGCATCAATAGAAAATAGTTGAATAACAATATAATGCCTGGGTAGTACTCGTATTCATACAGAGGGTACACGAACACTGATGCCACTGACCACTAAACATTAGTTACTATCAGAAAACTATCTGCCTATATAGCCTATATGGTAGAGACAATTGCATAGATTTAGCTGGATTCACCTTACCTAAATGCCTTTGATATTACTATTACCAAATATAAGCATGTATTATTGTTGATATTCTTATCGCATGCCACTCAGTGGCCAGCTATAATATGTATTGTATTTGAGAAAATTGTCTTCAACACATGTTATCTACTAAGGTAAAAAAGAAGAAGAAAAGAATATACACACTAACAAGAAGCGTTAATACCAAAGTCAAATGTGTAAATCAAATAAATCCTAACTTAAAACCTATTTCGATTTTATTTTATTTATGTACATAGTTACATATTACCTGTATCTGTATATATACTTTTTTGACTTCTGGCACATTCGATGACTTCATCTTAACAATAACAACCACATAAGGGAGCCTATTGATGATAAGATACACAAACTTCAATACACATACGCACATGAACAAAATCATACACTTAATTTGAAGCATCGATTACATGTAATTCATTCGTTAAGGATTGACAGGTATTAGGCAAGATAAAAGCCATATGCATACGTAGTTGTGTGTACAGAATTGTATGTATAAGGATTCGAATTGTGAAAATCTGAGCGTGAGAGAGAGAGAGAGAGAGAACAACTGAGATATAAGTAATGTGATTTTAAGCAATCTAACAGAGTACAGCAAGGTAGTAAGATTCGGGAAAAAGAGCACACAATAAACAAAAATTTGTGCATTAAGGTGGTTTAAATTGTATGGAGCAAAATATTTATAACTTGACTAGAGAAAAACACAAAATTTTATGAATTTCAAGCATTGTTTCCAAAGCAGAAAAATCAATTTCACTTTAGTTTTAATAGCCACCAGAAGAATCAATTTTGCAAGGGAGCTCCTCTAAGTGGTGAAGAGTAATAGGCATATTTGTTTAAAGGAAATAATAGCGACGAAGAATTTATTGAGGTCGATCTTACATGTCACCGCTAAAGTTAGTTTTTGATCAATGATGAGGCTATCTATTAATTCTCCTCATTTTTTTGGTTTATTTTGTATATGAACCCTATTAGAGGGTAAAAATAGCAAGCAAGTATGGAGAAAATATTGAGGAAGAAAAACTAATGAGTGTCAGTCATACATTCCATACATTCTAATGGCGATTCCCAAGAACTTATAAGGTTAAGGTTTTCAAGTGTTTTTTTTTCGTTCATTTTGTATGAAGAAGAAAATATTGAGAAAGAAAATTGTATGCGAGCCAATCATACAATAAGTATGTTAAGAGAAAATTTTGAGGGAAGAAAATTAATAGAGGTTGGTCATACATTTCAACGCCCTAGAGGCGATTCCTGAGTCGAATTTGTCTAGTGTTTCCGTTTCTTTTGTATGGGAGCCGTCTTAAGGGGTGCAGATAGGAAGTCAGTATGTTTGGACAAAATATTAGAGAAGAAAAGTTAATTGGACAACTATGGGGACATTTGTAGATTTTCAAGTTTTTTGCTTTAACTTTTGCATGGCAGCTCACTTAATGGCTGGAAACAGATTGTCGCTATGTTTAGAAGAAATATTGTGGAAGAAAAATGATTTAAGGTCGGTCATACATTCCACGGCTCTAAAGACGATTCTTGAGCGACCATGCAAATTTTAACCATTTTTTATGTATTTTTGCGTTAATTTTGCATAGAGTCCCTTCGACTTTTTCGTTCAGGTTACGAAAACAAGCTCATGAAGTGATATTTTTTTCCAAAGCGTGTGTTGTTTTGTACTTGTTTAAGAAAATCTAGTTTTCTCATAAAAAGTAGGCAGGTCGCTGCTAATTTTTTTGATTTTCACTAGACTAGGACATTTGAAAACGTTGCCCTTCACCCTACTCTACACACACACAACTTGAGTTATTGGAAGCAATAAAAATGTTGTTGTTGTTGTTACCAATATTATTACTACGATAAATGTTTATGGTGTAATATTTTACAAATGTTAAAATTTTAATGTGAATAGCTAATTCAATACTTTCAAAAGTTCTGGTACACAATTCAATGAATATCACTAATCGGAAACACTTATTTTTGACAAAATTTCGATGAATACCATATATGAGTTTGTCATATTTGTGCTTAAAATTTTATGAGCATCAGTCATTTTTGGAATTACAGAATAAAATGGCTTTCAGAGAATAGTATTGTCGTAGTGACGTGATATTTTGCTAACATTACTATCGCCATTCGGTGGCATTTTTTTCTTTTTCCTCTATGAAGTGTACATACATATTCGTCTACACTATGGACAATTTGTCTACTCATAAGAAGTAAATGTGATCGATGGGTGAAGAGATAGACTTCAGTAACCACTACGGAAACCAACTGCGATGGCCACTGGTACAATTTTTGTAAAGTGTACACAGACATACCACTAAAATGTATCTAAAAGTCGTTTGAAATCATAAAAAAACAATTGTGTATCAGAACTTTTGAGATT
Organism: Megamerina dolium; assembly: GCA_963854835.1. Classification (NCBI taxonomy): domain Eukaryota; kingdom Metazoa; phylum Arthropoda; class Insecta; order Diptera; family Megamerinidae; genus Megamerina; species Megamerina dolium. The sequence goes on along the minus strand of OY978527.1, from coordinate 60,992,699 downwards.
AGAATGCCAGTTTAAGTATTTACTAATTGTAGTATGTATTAGAATTAGTAGTAGAGATTTTATCAACCAATATCCTTATATACGTATTCGTTTGATCCTTCTTGTGCATTACATTATTACATATACATATATGGCTATGATATTTTTATGACCATTCATTCCACTAATCCTTAGCATTATCTCTACTATCTCCACCCTAATATGCAATGGTCAATGAGCTTCATTATGTACATATGTGACTTCATTTGGATGGTGCATGTATGTATATGCGAATATTTATGTTATGTTTTTATCATTACAAAACACTTTGCTAACCATTATATAGCAGAAATACAAATACTTATCTGAGGAGATGACTGCTGCTGCTGCTGCTATTTTAGTTGGTTGAATGTATTTGACACTATTTATGGTTACACACACAACACACACAAAAATAGAATCTTCGATTAGTACCATTATTATCATGATTATTATCATCATCATCATCATCATCATCGTCTTGACCATCAATGGCATTTGAAAAATAAGCAATTGCCACCACAAGAAACAGTTAGTGTGTATAGTATTTAAAAACATTTCCATTGGAGTCTCCAAGTAGCATTAATGCCCAAGTATTTAGTAAGTATTGGGAGATGGCATTAAACTTTTATGAGACAAGTGTTTCGTATACAAAATATATGTCTTTTACTGTCGAAACAAGTAAATAATTGTCACAAAACAAATGTATGGAGAAACTAAAAACATATGTTACAAAGACACTCATACGCCCCCCATCCAACTAACTAAGTATGTACTATTCTATGTATTTGTTTATTTTCTCAATTGACTTAGACTTCAATAGCAGAATAACACAAATCACTTTAGTGAAGGTAAATGCTGTTGATGAAGCACAACAACAAAAGAGAAGAGAACAAAGAAAAAATATAGCATCTTGTGCAAATATCTATGTGGCAAGCATTATATGTTAGCTGGATACCTAAATATCCTTGGCGCCTCATCAATGACCATTTGGACATTTTGCAACACAATAGTGTTGCCATTTTATTCAAGTTATTGCCATTGCCATTAAGTTGATGGTGATGGTAAAAGGTAGAAGTATGAGTATGATCATCTCATTCAAAATGGCACCCATCAACCCGCAGCAGCCGAGTGGAGTAACTGCTGTTGTTAATGATAATTTCTTGTGTAACGCCCCATGCAATACATTTATAAAAAACACACACACAAAAAAGAAAAAAGGGGCGTGTCAGCACAAGAAATAGATTCGCGCTGTATATACTTTTAACTAGGGTAGGAGGAGTGCCGAATAGCATTTAGATGCCACCGCATATACTCGTACTTATGTATCTTAATATTGAGCGCATTGCAATATACATCGACATTATCATTAACACTCTTATGTACGCGCCTCGGCATCTCCTCTATATATTTACAACTACTAATATGTATGGCGTGTGAGCATGTGTGGCATGTTTAATGGAATAGGGCGGTGTATATTGATTGTAGAAAAGTGCTATAAGTATTATTAGAGTTGTATATATATATATTGTGAGAAGATTAATTTTCTTATATGCTGAAGACTTGTGTGAAAGTTTTTAAAAAATAGTTCGTTTAGAAAATTGGTGCCAAACTTGGTGAAGAAACTTTTACGAATTGCTTATTCAATATTATTGAACGTATTAAACTCGAATGAAATTGAAAGATGCATACTTCCAGTAGCTTTAATTAGCTTTTTATGAAAACCCTCTGAGAAGCTTTGATAATAAAAAGCATGATTGTCGAGAGCTTGCAATTGCTTGCAATTTGAATTACTCCAGAGGTTGGGCACTAGTTTGGAAAAACAAATTTTTGTCTGTGTTAGGGTCAGCAATACATTTCCTAATGTGCTACAGCACTTACAAAGTACTACATGTAGAATCAAAACAATAGTTGGTTGGAAATTTTTTTGGTTTTCACTACTAAAAAATAGAGAAACCCGATTTTTACTTTGGAAACTATGCCTTTTAAGTATTCAGCAGTTTTCAAAACAATTGATCTTCAAAATTTTATTAATAATTTTGAATTTCCTCAAAATTTTTTCAGAATTTGCATAAATTCGCCTTGCAGTGAGTAGCAGAAAAGACTAGAAAAATTTATTAAACATTCAATTTTTACCATAGATCTCTCCAAAAAACCGTAAACGCAAAAAAAAAAACCAAAAACAATCTATGCACTTTTGGACAGATCCAATGTACTTGTATACATACAAACATGCTTGTTTAGTGATGGTCTATGTACGAAGCTATTTTTGTTTTAATTGTTATTATTGTTATTAAATAATATTGTTATTATTATTGTTGTTGTTGTATTTGTTGTGTTTTTTTTCCTCTCTTTTTTAATATTTTATAACAAGCCCATTATAGCTTGGCCAACATGCAAGTATTTAAAAAATTGCATATGCATATACATCTATGCGTGTATGTATATCCATCTGTGTGAATAGGTCAGTGCGTGCATTTAATTACTTGTACATTTATTTAATGAATATCCTTTATACCATAAGCTCTGAATAGAAATGAATAGCAAGATCAAAGAGAAACAAAAAACGTCAACAAAATAATAACAATAAAATCACAACAACAACAACAACAACGACAACAACAATAATAATAATAATAATAATAATAATAATAATAATAAATAACAAAAAAATAATAAATCTTTAATATTTACTTTTTGTGCTTACACTATGTATAAATACAAAATGTAAGCTACCTATAAAATATCATATATACACGTACATAAATGTATAAACATAAA